>CM062817.1:1633864484-1634464484 GCA_031772625.1 Pinus tabuliformis
TTTTTTTTCTTCCATCTGCTCTCGCTGTGCCCACAAAGCTTCAGCGCATCCTCCACTCTTCTCCACGCAGCGGCTTGCTGTTAGCACTTAGCAGTCGTTGCAAACTTGCAGTGGCATCCTCCCTCTTGCTCCACGCCACCGGCTGGCGGCAACATATCAACGATTTAGCGTAATCTTGAATATATTGAAGCTAGGCCTCTTCATTTGACTACCGAATAAGTTAGTAGTCGTTGCAAACTTGCAGTAGCATCCTCCCTCTTGCTCCACGCAGGCGGCAGGCGGCAAAATATCAACGATTCAGCGTAATCTTGAATATATTGAAGCTGGGCCTCTTTCATTTGACTACCGAATTCAAACAAGAAAAACTCGTTTCTGAGGTGATTTTGTGAAGTAATTTCGTGGATTTTTTGCTATCTCTGAGGTGGTTTCGTTGGCTTCTCTGGTCACAAGTCTTGCGCTTTTCTGGTCATAATTTCTGGTTTGTTTTTTGGAGCAGTATTTTCACTTTGGAACTGTTGTCATACTCTTATCGGACCTCAGTCTCAGCGCTGGGAAAAGGTCTGCTACAGCCTACGGACCTCAGTTCATCCCTGAGACAAGGAGCAGATCTCTGCAACTTCGGTCCTAAGGCAAGAATAGAATGATGAATGATGAATTCAGAATTTTCGATTTTTCAATTTAATTTTTAAATCAATGATTCAATGTAAATTATAGAATGATGATTGATGAATGATGAATGATATGGATCAATGTACACTGTATTTGAATATTTGAATTTCATATTGGATTTTATTATTGAATCTTATGGTATTGAATCTTGATGAATTAGCACTATTGAACAATGAATATGAACATGAAAATTTCAAAATTATATACATATATATAAATTTATAATATATATAATTAAAAATTATATTATATATACCTCGACGTCTCCCCGTCTCCCCTAAATTTCCCTAAAATTTCAGGGTTCTCCCACACGACCCCTTTGTGCGTCTCCCCGCACCCGCGTCTCCCCGTCCCGGAGACTTGGTGGAACATTGCAGTCAACTGATCGCGGATCTCATTCAGTCCTCCAAGGAAGGAGTCAATCATTTGACCCTTCTCCATCTGATACAACCTCATCTAGCTCTCGAGCAGCATTCTTCTCTGCACAGAAGTATGCTGATAGAGGTTCTTGAGAGCCTCCCACATCTCAATTGTCGTTTCCTTCTCGGCTATATGTGGTACCACATGATCCTTGACCCTGTCAAGGATAATGCACTTGGACCTCTCCATCGCCTAGGGTCGACTGGAATAGTTATAACCTTCAAGGCGAAGTTCTTGACACGTTTCCTGTCAAGCACTGATAAGATTTTGGCCTTCCACACTGCAAAGTTCGATGCTCCATCTAGTTTATCCTAGTCCCTTACCCCATGAAGTGCCATGACGCTCCTCTACTTCCCTCCTGGAAGTTCTCTGTTCGACTCCTCTAAGTCTCTACTTCCCATCTGGAAGTTCTCTTTTGGACTCCCTCTGAGTCCTAATTTCCCTCCTGGAAATCCTTCTGTCGCTTGTCGAGATGCCCCCTACTCTGATCGTCTTGTGCAACTGCACTACTGATCTAGGTTCGTCGGCTAGAAACCCCCAGTAACAACTCCTCTGGCCCTACTCTGTCAGGTACTGTTCTAACTACAGTACCTCACCAGCTCCACTCTACAATATTCCTGCAGCCTTCTAGACCTCAGCAACTGCCTCTCTGTGAAATGTGTTAGCCCTTCTCTGCCTCACACTGGCTCTGTGTCAGCCCTCCGGCCCTTTGCGTCAACAACGCTGGCCTCTCTAAGGTTTTGCGCAGTTCCCGGCTTCTTTTGTGTGGCTCTAGTTGGCTTTTGCACTCCTAGAAACAGCTTATGTCACTCGGTACAGTTGTCTTCTACTACTATTGCTCCGCTCGGCTAATGCCTCTTAGTCCTGTGATCTACAATCACGCTCTGATACCATGTTGAAGTTTCTAAGTTTACTTAATTTAGAAACCCTTCATGCACTTTTCCTGATTTATTCCTACCTACTTGTTAATTTTCTTTAACAAGTTATTTACAAATTATACTGAAAATAAACACCAGTGCATGCTCAACATATTACAGATCAGCAACTAAAAGAAACAAGAACAAACACACCACATCACACCATATTTTTGGACCAATGTCCCCGGAAAAACCCAATGCAAGAAAATTGGTGCAGCGATCTGAGGGTTTTCTTATTAAGCAATATCAAAGTATAATCTGGGTGTCGTAACTGGCCTACCAACAAAGAATTTCCTTTGCAGCTATGCCTCACAGTTTGAGAGAAATCTCCTGGTTGAAACCCCAGAAAATCCTTCCGGCAGCTCCTTAGCACAAAACTGCTCCTACAACCCCAGTGTCTGCCCAATCTGGACTGCGTCAGCCCCTCTCTGTCTCACGCTAGCCCTGTGTCAGCCTTTCTAGGCTTGCGTCAGCCCCAGGAGGCCCTGCGTCAGCTCTGGTAGCCTCTGCATCAGCTACACTGGCCCCTCTGGTGCTCTACGCAGCACTTGGCTGCCTCTACATGGCCCTACGTGAGCCCTTGCTGGCTCTATGTCACCCTCCTTGGTTGTTGCGCTACTCTCCCGGCACAATCTATGCCTTCTATGTTCCTCTGTACTCAATGCCCCCTCAGCTTCTCTCTTGATCACTGATTTTATCTCTCTTAGCAAACCTCGCTCTAGAGAATAGAATGACTAATCATCTAGTGTGCTCTCCAAGTGACCCTCAAGCCTCCTCTTATACTTTTCCTGTTGACGATTCAATGACCGAGATTAAGTCCCTAATCAACAGCTAAGATTAGATCTGGCTTGATCCATGTCTTTTGGACCACTCTAACACAGATTCATATTAATACTCATTAATATTTTATTTTCCCTAAGTTTAAACTTAGGGACTCCATTAAAAATATTAATTATTTTAATATCTCCTAATTTGTTTAGAATTTGCCCAAACCCTTTCTGGGTATTGGAGATCTCATGTGCCCCAACCTTTCCACCAAATTTCGTGGCTCCGATGCTACCCCAAATCAACAAGGAAGACCTTGAAGAGTGATCATCAAACATGTCCTTGGACTTCTTCAAGTTACCCACATAAACAAGTAAATGATCCTGAAAACCATCAATATTAATTTTCTTTGCTTGATCTCACCTTTCTTGTACTTGGACTTGGTCGCAGCGGGAACATTCTCCAAAGGCTCAGGAATGTCCCTTGTACATATTCAAAAACATCGTTGTCGTCCAATGTAACTTCTAACCTAATCTTCCATGCAGCAAAGTTTGATGAAACACCCAACTTCTTATTGTCCTTGAAGAAAGAGGTAGTCATCTTGTCCAAATCAAACAGGCTCCTTTTGATTCTTTCAAATATGATTTCTCTTGTCTCTTGTCTCTTTGGGCTTTGCTCTTCACCTTAGCTCTGATACCATGTTAATTTTCCACTATTCTATGTTGTTACAATTACTTTAGCCCAATTCTTAACTTCAATTAGCAATCAATTTAATCTTCCAATAAACAATAGCAATTGTAGATAGAACAGTAAATGACAATGAGCAATAAGAGACAATCAAAAGCAATGACAAGAGACACCAAGATTGGTCAAAGACCAGGGAAAAACCCACAAGGGGGAAACCCTTTCAAATTCTTCTTCTTATTAGATTGTCATAAAATGTTCAGCAGAGAGTACAATGATCCAATTCAATAATGAGTCAAAGTCAACCTTTGACTATCCAAATAGACAAACCAATATCCAACCAATGATGAGCCTCAAAAGTCAATTTTGGTCAGCTGTCAAAGTCTGCAATTTATGTCCAAGTCAACAGTAGTCAAAATGTGCCCTAACCAATCAAATTCAATGGTCAAAATAGTCCTCCAAGAGCTCAATCAACAGTCCACAAACTCGGCCTTCAATGTTGGTCAAGCAGAGGTCAAAACAATCCCAATTTGAGCAATCAAACGTAGTCAATGAGAGAGATACACTGCGGTCAAAGTTTGCAATGAAGCCTACGGTTAATGTAGGTCAAAGTGCCCAAAATGCCTCAGTTCTTATGCCAAGTAATGTGGCCTAGCAAGATAGAAATACTCCCAAAAAATAGAAGTCAAAATCGGCCCCTCAAATCAAGGTCAACGCTGGTCAAATCAAATTTTCAGCCTCTTGCAATGTCCTTCCTCCTCCTCGCACACGTGAAAAATCTTGCAATATTTCAGATGTATCGAACCCAAGAGGAGGAGAGAGAGATGCTTTATGTGATATCTATCTCCAAATGAGGCTCCTTGACTTGCATTTAAAGGCATTGGAGGAGGTATAATTTTGCTTCTAGGTGACTTGGATATTTGTGGTGTTGTGGGTTTTCTAATCAAAAATACATTTTTCCTTAACCAAATTGAGTGCTTCCAGTGGCAATTTTGAGTCTCTCTACATGAGGAATTTTGTCAAATGAAGGGAATTTATCCCTAAGCTACCAAATTAACATTTATAGCACCATTGTGCTATTGATCATATTTTTTATGTCATTATATTTGCCTTCTATTACCATTGAAGTAGATTCATAACTTAAATAGTTGGGCCAATTTTAGATCAATAGATAAGATTCTACTTACTCTAAATTTTATTTTAATGAAGATTATTTTCAATATAAAAATTATTTCCATTTTCACACTTTTAGTTTACAAGTGTTACATTTACATTTATTTATTATAAAAAATCTTTTGATTTTTATTGTTATTCATTATATGTAGATTAGTATATACATCTTTGAATTTTTAGAGATAAATAGCAATAACATTTTTCAATTTCAAATATGAAAACTTATATTCAATCATATATAGAAAAAAATTTAGAATGAAGTAGCTTGTCCTTGAGAAACATGAAATAGAAAGTTACAAGTAATCAAGAGTAAAGCTCTTCTATAATGTACAAAAACCTTAAGAAGACAAGCTGACTGGAGCTGATTATTATGCAGATCCAATGTCAAACCAAGATCCTTTCTTTTCGACGTTGCAATCATTTCTTGTATATCAAATCCAACAAGAGAATCTGATCACACAACAACAATTTTGCTTTCTTAGCAATGAGCATATCTAAATGACTTCAAAAGACAATAAAATAATAAAATCCATAGAATTGTATATAATATAACAAAGGAAAGCACATTGATTTCTATCTCATGTGATAATTTTAATTAAAAATCGATTACCAAAAAAAAAAAGTAAATTTAATTCCAAGGTAGTATTTGATAAAATCTAACTCATTGCTCAAGTTTGCAAAAAGATCTTCATAATAAATTTTCAGTAGTAAGGTGCTTCTCTTGTCACCCTGCTACAATTCTTGCGCAATGCCAAAGTTCTCTATGATTACCTAACTTCCTACTTTGTTGAGACATTCTCCTTTGCATTAATTAACAATCTTATCCAAACACACATATAGTGAACTAACTAAAGACAATAACATCTCTCATGCTTTTCACAATGTTAAATGTCTTGTAATGATCTCTAAATCGCTTGCACACAGTCTTGGTAGGAGGTAATTGGGTATCATGTCTCCGTACACAATATAACTCCTATGATCCAAGAGTATCAGCTTACCATATATAAACTTGGGACCTTCATGTACTTTTTCTAGATCCTACTTATTGTCACTAACGTATGGCAAACCCACATGTAGATAACCCATTGTTACCTTAATTCAGTATTAGCAAACATGAAACCAAAGTTCTAAAAAATATCGAGAGGACCAAATAAGAAGGCTTAAAACGTGTTTTTGGTTTTTGAAATGCTTCTGCACCTTGGAAACCATTCCTAAAACACTTCAAAACCAAAGACCATTGCTCAACAATTTCTTGCAATCTCCAAAAAGATAATTTCCTAACTGTTTCCAGAAAATGTGGTAAACCCATCCAATAAGACCAACAAAGGACCTTATCTAACTTCTCTAGGGTTCATTGATGCAACCAAGACCTGGTAAACCTTTTAGAACCTTTTCTTTGAAGTGAAAATCTTGAAGTAAAAATCCTTCAATAGATAGGACTAATCAAGGTATCTATTGGGAGGCACAAGTCCTTATCCATCTGCTCTTTGAGAAACTTATTCTCAAAGGTTTACCTTAAAAGGCAAGCTTAACACTAGTAAGGATTTATTTGAGATACATCATACATCTTAACAGATTTTATCAAGACAAACACCCCTCCAGACCAATCCTTTTTTCAAGGAACGATATTTCTTTCAAGACCAAACCTTCAAGTAAAGGATTAAACCTTCCAGAAAAAAACTTCATTCATTAGTTGGCTCTTTTAGGACTAGTTCCTTCCAGCAAAATTTTCCTTAACTTCAAAACAAAGCAACAATTAAATTGTCTTCAACAGCTGTTGTTGAGCCTTGAATTTGATATTTTATCTAAAAGTTATTGCAAATGTTTTATAGAGTGTACTACGAGTCTCCTTCTCCATTGCAGAGGGTTGATTTTGAGTTATGGGGTATGGCCTTCCATTAAGAGACTCTGACTTCATATATAAGTCCATTTGGCTGTTGATTTCTGTTTAAAGTACTACTTCATGTAATACAAGGCTGATTTGCAAACCTAGAAACTGTGTTTAAAAGCCATCACGAAATGTGCAAAAACTGTTACAGAGAACTTCATTCTGCCCAGTAGTTACTGCAGAAGTCAGATTCAAAATTTCAGATGTGCGATTTTGCATTAGAGGGTTGATTTTTAAGTTATAGGGTCTAGGATGAATTATATTATAAATTTGATTGATAGATGACACTAGAATCTAGATAGATTTTACTTGGAAAACTAAATTCCCACTTTAAGAACTGTTTCATAGCATTTCCCTCATTTCCTGTGATTTCATACAGCTTGAGTGGGTCTAATGGTTAAAAGCATGTGTTTCCTCCTAAGATGTCACAAACTTCAAAACCAAAGCGAGGTAGAGTATGTATGCCTTGGTAGGACTTAGTGGTCAAATCACTGCACAGAAGTGGGTCCCTTGTCCCACAAACAAGGGGATCTCATACAACAATGTAGTGTCTGGCTTGGCTGTGACCTTAAAAGTGGATAATAATGATAATAATAATAATAATTTCTGACACTTGGGAACATGTAACTTTATATGATCCATGTTGTCAATTATTTGCAAATGTATAAAATATTCGAAAGTTAAGACAACTGTTTTGAGAGCCCATCAATTGAAATCTATAAACTGAAAGATCATGAAAAGATTATCATTTATAATTGTAATGCTTCCATTCTCTTAAAAATGGAAAGAATGAATTGTTGATCCATTCCTAAACTTACAATCTATAATACAAGCAGTTTCTTATTCCATAAGACACATTTGTAGGTAACACTCAAATGTACATCCTCTATACATGAATATGAAACAAGAAGATACATTCTACTGTAGATATATCTAGATTCTACATTGTATAGATACATTATTTCATATTCATGATTAGTGAATTTAGAGGGTACAAACCTAGATCATTATGCGATAAATCCAAAACTGAAAATATCCAATCTTCACCAATTGCCTTAAGCAAAGGCAACACAGACCACCGATCCAACTCACAGTCAGATGCCACAACTACATCATCTGGACACTGCAATTCAAGAAAGTTAAAACCAAAAGTACATCAACTGAAATATGCAGTAAAATAAGCATTAATGTAAAACACGTTTCAAACTAATCAAAATTAAAATTCAGGAAAGTTGACACAGATAATGACTCGTATCCAAACTTTTGAAACCAAGGTACCTTCATGTTATACAATTTATTCAAGAGCTTTGGATTGGGAGTTCGATCGCATCGCTTGCAACAAACTAAATAGCGTTCCGCCAATGTTATTGGAATCCATCCTACAAAATGAAAAAGGCATTCTTATAAATGGTAAGCAAAGAATTTCCAGATGCATAATAGTGAAGCACACTACAAAAGTACCTTCCAGCAAATAATGCAAATTCATATTAGAATTTATATTTTGCATGAAATGGTAAATGTAATAGTAATTCAATAAACAATTAATTGGAAATTTGAACTAAAATAATAAGCTCAACCACATCGACCAACTAATTTCTTTTATATGAAAAAACTGATAATTTTTAGAAAACATCTTCTAATTGCAATACTGTGACCTGTCTGATTGAACTCAGGTTACAGAACTTCTATTTGGTTCACCGCAATTGAAATACCAGCATCAGCATTACATGAAATCATTTCATCCATCAATGGTAGTGCCTTCGCAACAGTCAGTATTGCGCTTGCACCTCAAATGTCTAGTTTCATAACCTATTGCAGCAGATATCTGCCAGTGCAAATAAAAGAAGTAAAAATTGTTTATTGCAAGCCCAGACACAAAAAGCAAGGTAAGATAAGATAATTTTTGTTAATGTCCAACAGATGACCATAGAAGTAGGTCAATGGTACTATTGAGTGTACATGCAGCCATATGAGGTGGGACTCTGGGAGCATGGAATCAGATCATCTCCTAAATAGGCAAAAAGTTCAGATAAAAGGAATAAAATGACGTAAAACCCTAATCTAAGATCTAAACAGCACTCTCAGATCTGAGAACAGATCTGGGAGAGATGCAACCAGAATCTGGAATAGAAAGAGTGACAACCAATCAGACCCTGGTAGTATCCAATCCCCTAACATCTGAGGCCGAATCGAGGAAGCTCCAAATATAATGCTATCTGAAACAGAAATTAGAAGAAACTCTGGGCTGTGTACTCTGATGTGGTTTGGACCATTTTACCAGCCTCTGGAGTATTGGAGGCCTTTCCTAGTAGCTAATGTGGGTTCTGAACTGGTTGTGTCAATGGGATCACTGAGGTGGTGACAGTCTCACAAGCTCACAGAGATCTTGAGATAGAGACTACACTATTAGTAATATATCTCTTGGTTCCCCTGGTAAATGGGAGCAATGGGAAGAAAGACGCAATCCTCTTGCAAAGAACTGACCTAATGGGTGGCTGAAGAGTGTGCAACCAAAGTGTAAGGGCCTCCTGCATGTAAAGAGCCAATCAACGTTGATTAAGGACCCTAAAGAAACTGGAAAGTGCCCATCTATACCATAAATGGAAATGAGACCACCCACAGATCTCATGGCAGAGAGAACAATAGAAGATGAAATGCCTCTCAATCTCAACCTCCCATAGATGGCACAACTAGTAGATCCTTTCTGATTGGCCAATCTAGTCATCTATCTCTGCCCGAGAGCTATGGGAACCCACTCTAAACTGGTATAGGGACGATGCTGAGAGCATGCATATAATGAAGGGGGTGTATGAAAGTTGAACAAGACAACTTCTCCACTCCAAGAAATGATCTGCTTAAAGTTCCATCTTTGGGCGTAACCTGTCTATTGGATCTCTCCAAGTGATCTGTGTGTACTACCTGTAAACATCATCCCGGATGATCTTGCCCAACTCATGGCTAGTAGGTAGTAGCTGACCAGGTGCATCAAGAGAATATCTAAATGGGGAAAGGCAGTCCCACTGATGCATAAAGAACTGGAACACCCACATGGCACAAACAATTTTTGAGCTCATCTAGAGGAACTAGACATGGCAATGGCCTTAAACAAGAAATAGGTTAGGTACCAATACTATTCTTGACCCACCACCCAATTCACATAACCCCAAACTCGATGGGCGAGTGAGACAAATTTGACACCCTCTTGAGGAAAAGTGGGATGGAACAAGACTCAACAACGATCATAGGCATGGAGACAACATGTTCCCATCTAATTGAGCAATAAGGCATGTTACCCACCACTTGTGAGTAGTGTATGTAGGAGAAAAATTTTCTCCTATATGGTCCTAGCTCGATGTACTACTATCTCTAACACCTGAGCCAGCCAAGTGGTCCCTCGCCCATCCATTATGATTGTATGTTCAAAGGTGGGCCTCCTAACCCCAAAGGTATGCCTTTTCATTGGAATAGTTGAGTAATTTTCCTTACTTGTTATGGGACTTTTGGGCATGGATTGGTGGGGGGATTTAACAGGAAGAGTGGGCTAGGTTTGTACTCTTGTCTCCAATGCCCAATTTCATGGTTAACCGTGTACCCTAGTCCCGTGGGATCTCCTTTACTAGCCATTAGCTTGAGGGTTGGCACTACATGGCAAATCTCGATTTTGGTTGCATGGCCCCACTTCTTGACACCATATACATCGCCCCCTTCCACTCATTTTAGCCCCATTCATCTCTTTTCCCATTCAAGTCCACATATGTCCATTGGGTCCACATAGGGTTACCCTCCCCTACCCTTGCCCACACCTTGGGTCAGGCCTAGAACGATAACCCTAAGTTTGATGCAGCTAAAAAAAGGCATAATTCGGCCACTCTCAACAGTAAATGTACCACAAAATGCAGAAGGTGGTCGGACATACAAATTTAGCACGTGGGAAAAAGCCAAACATGATCTCTACCCCTTATCTATGGCCATCACATTGGTTCCTATGGGCCCTACATTAGCCCCCTCCATCATTAAGGAACACATGATTGTACCAACCCTTGGTGGGCGATGAATTTGCCCACCTTAAGCAGGTATCCACTGCTATATATTATCACAACATGCTCTCATCCCCTGGAGCCCCAAGCAATTATGAAGAATAATCGATCAAAGGCAAAAGGCATATGAAGAATGGTAAAAAAAAAAGGTCAGGGTAACTCATGTACCACGATTTTCTCCCTCCTACACTTATATACCCAAGTGTGGGCTTCCCTTATTATAGCTACCCATGTACCATGACATGTGGTCTAGATGATTCCCCTGATCCCCACTCTGTTCCATTACTTTATTATGTGCCACCTACCACTTGAGGGATGTACCATGGACATGTCACCCCCTTTAGAGGTTGAAACCACCTAATAGGGTCCTTGATTAACCCCCTATTGAGCTTGGAGACACTTGTACATGCCAAAGCCCGCTATGGAAGGGCATGCCACCATGAAATGCCCCATTGATTCCATGACTTGTAAGCTCTTTTACTTGATTATTCTAATGATTTGTTGTATTGGAGGACAAGGGACGCATTGGATCTTATGCAGGATTGCAAAGTGGGTCTCCATTTGGGGCTTGGTCTCCCTATACAGGGTCCTAGCCCTCCAGAGGGCCACATTGGCACTTGTAGGGTGAGCATTGAGAGCCATGGGCCTCCACCATAGTAGAGAGTACTTCATGGATCCCCAACACCACTCATTGATTACTCGTGTTCCACCTTTTGGATGAGGATGATGCACTTGGTTCACCATGCCCAGCCGCTCCACACTTGCACCATACACTTGGCAGATGATCTAGGGTCCAGATGAGGCTTATGACATCATCCTAGCCCTTACAAATAGTTTACAGGTATTTTTGATCCACTTGGAGACCCATGAGGATGTCCTTGTGCCCCTCACACCCACTTGGGGGCACCACAGGGATTTGCTTGGAAAATAAGGGGCCAACCCCTTGTCCACTATGTTTGAGGTCCATTCTCACATCATGGCACACTCTGGACTTCATTAGGCCTCCTCAAAGGCCCAATAACTCACTTTATTGATCATTCTACCCTCTTGAGAGGCTTATTATTATGTTATTGAGCTATCTTGGTGGGCTTGTCACCAAGGGATGTTATTATTGCACATTATTTTATTATTTGGGGCTCAATTAGGCCAAATTAGAACTCATTAGTGATTGTATAAATAGAAGTGAGGTGATTCATTTTCATCATCATCACTTGGATTAGATTAGTATCTCTTGAGATATTTCTGCACCTTTTGCTAGGTAAACTTTTTGAAGCCTTCTTGATGCACTATGATGTTTGGACTTTCGCTATTGTCTTTGGAGCTTCTTTCTAATGTGGAGTTGATGAATGAATATACTCTCTCTCTCTCAAGTTAGTCTAATTTTGATGCTATTCTTGTTATTTTACTGGTTTACTACATGTTATGGTTATCATTATTCTTGTATGGGTTAAAGTAAATGTGAAATTCTTCTGGGAACCTTAGTAATTTAATGCATGCATTGCACTTGAAGAGAATGGGTGAATGTTCCTAGAAGCACCTAATAGGTTTTAAGCCTTGAAACTTCATCTCTTTGGCAAATTTGAAGTGTAAATCTCCAATTACCTAGTTGTTGCCCTTAAATAGGCTAGCAATGGTTAATTGCAGCTCCTTAGCTCTCAAAATTTCTCAATCTAGGTGTATCTTGACTCCATTAAGCCCCTTAAGCACGGCATTGATCCTCGCATCCTCTTGGTGCTCACATTCATCTTTCTTTTCTTCACCGCTCCCAATTCTAGGCCTAACCCTGGAAGGTCTCCTAGGGCATCAAGTAAAATCTTTTGTAGCCATCCAAACACCTTGAAAATTGGTCCACTACTACGTTGGAGTTTGCTCAAGAGGTCCTCCAAATTTGAAGCAAATCCGACAGTGGAATCCCGAGATATCGCAAGCCCTAGCTCAAGGACCATTTCTCTCCCTAGGTTGATTTGGGTTAGTGTCCTCATTTGGATCATTACATTCAAATTTCAAAAGAAAATTAGTCCTTTGATCCTTTCCTCTTCCCTAATTAAGTCAAGCCCCTCCGTGATTGATCAACTCCATACCCTTGACCTAGTCTGGGTCCACTTGGGTTCTTTGTGGTCCCGCAACTCTACAACTCAAATTCCACAAGGATTACATAGAATCCTTTTCTCCATAAGGATCCTTAAGTCTAGGAAGCCCCTTGTCAAGGCGTATCCTCTAAACCTAGGCTCAAGTATCCTCTTAGCCCTTACTAGAGAGCTATCACCTTGCCTCTCAAGAAAGTAAGCTATTCAATTAAGTCTCTCTTGTGAATAGGCTTTTGGAATCACCCCATGTCTTATCATTGATCCATCTATTCTTGTGATTCCTCTCATACTAGGACTCCTCCCATTGGTGAAAGTCCGTAAAGAGCAGGGAGCTTTAGCTGAGGTGATAGTGGGCTATCGCTCCATTGTTGCCCCTTGACTTAGTAGTTGCTCTATAGAATCCCCTCATAGGACCCCTGCTAGTTTGAGCAGTAACAATGCCATCATTAGGAAGGGGTGAGGTATTTGTCCTCCATGGTTATTCACATAACTCTCACACAAATTATCATTGATCCTGTTTTGTCTTGGTTGGAGCCCTTCTTAGTCAAGTCAAACATTTTTAGCCAATCTAGTATAGTATTTCTGGATTGCAAAAATGCATTAGCCTTTCACTCTTTATCACAATCATCGAGACATGCATTCTTATTAGGAATCAAATGCATTGATAAGTTCCATACACTAAATAAATAAATTGCCCGGTTACATTAAATGTCATCTTAATTAGTATACCATCACTGATTATAGGTTATGTGGGCAGGTTTAAACTTTAATTGTTTCCTTATTTACTTAGGTTGTCATGTTAATCAGTCTACCGCAATGGCAGATAAGGCAACAATGTATTGCCTTTTTCACAACCAAAGAATCAGACCAAATCCAACAAGAAACATAACCATAACTCACCTTGCAATCATCCAAATCACCAACCCAATCAGATTTTGAATATCCAGCTGACTAATCTGTATTTTTCTTGAAACACTTAATGTTAAATTGATATGCACCTTTGACATACCATACAATCTGCTTGGCTAACTCATTGCCTTCATAAGGCTATCCTTCCATTCTTCCAGAAATTCAAGACCAATCTAACACCAGAGGCAATATTAGGCTATTATGAGTAAAGTAAATAAGGCTCCCAACAACTTTCCTATACAAAGTAGCAACGACATTCTGAGAATCACATTACTTAGTCAATTTGACTCCTCACTAATGCAAAGAAGAGCAACACTTGAAATCTTCCAATTTAAACTGTTCAAAAGATCAAGTCCATACTCGCACTATAGAAGGAAGATACCATCATCCAACTGCATAACTTAGATGTTGTTACTGGCAGATTTTCCTAAAAACTACAGACAAACCAACCCTAGGCATGGTTGAAAGACTCTCCATTCAAACTAGTGCTTTTTTAATCTCAGGGGGTGTCCCAAGGGAGTGGTGTGGGCTGCCATCAAAACAACTAATCTGCAAAGAAATCCAGCAAGACTAGCACACAAGGAATCATTCTCGAGCTGTCCATAAACAGTCAAGAGCAATGATAGAATTTAAATAAAGTCAAGAAAGGTTGTGATAAGAACCATAAGACTATGGTAAAAGTTGCTTAATGAAGACAAATGAATTGAATGTGCACCTCAGCTGAATATTATTCAAAATCAGTGCACATAACTAGCCACAAGACTGCAAAACATTTAACCAATAAGCATCTAATAGATTCAATGTGCTAGAACAAAAAGCATAAACTGTTCAAATCATACATTACCCAAGCGATTGATTGTATCATAAAGAATACCAAGTGACAGTCTCCCATAGATTTCCTTCCACACAATGATGGTAGTGGTGTGAGTTTGGAAGCTGAACATGTGATAACTCCACTGCTACAAACTGCATTCAGAATCACAATTCCCAACCCAACAACAAACTGATCTCACATTCCATTGTATACTTGCTCCTGTAGATCTGATTAGGCCTGGTAGCCTGTTGAAAAAGGCAAGACAACACTCAATTTTTTCAGAAACTCCACATGTTTTCCAGCTGAGTTGGTTTGTAGGTTTGGATGACTTATTTTACTGCTTTAGATAGGCCTTTGTGCTCTTTTGCAAAAGCAGACAACTCGCTGCCAGTCCACCTCTTGAATCAGACCAGCATAAAAGTTTCCTTGTAGAGACATTCCCCTAAAGAAAAGAGATTCCAAAACACCTCTCATGCTGGCTAAACAAAATAACAATCAACATATTGTGAGGTGTGACCAACTCAGAAAAGTTTATCTGACAATAAAGTCAATTTGGGCTCTTTCTCTAGCCTTTTTAGAAACAATGATTTCCCTTTTTCTAGAATCTACATTGCATACAAAATTAGAAATTCAAAAGTTCATATCAAGCTTGCAGGCTTTATCAAACTCTGCACAACTGCTAATAATGACAATAAGACTGAACTATATATATATATATTGAGCAGTTTGGCATGATAGTGAAGGATTAAATCCTACTTGTGAATCATGAATTATATGATGGCTTTGTAATGTTGTAAACCAAAGATGAGAAGATGAGAAGAAAAGAGATAAGTTAGGCATGTGTTAATTTTTCCTTGAACTTAGTACCCAACAATTTGTTGGAGTTTCTAAGTCTACCAATTAAAAACCCTCCATGCACTTTATCTGATTTATTCCTACCTACTTGTTCCGTTACTTAACAAGTTATTTACAATGTAAATACTGAAAATAAACACTAGTGCGTGCTCAATATATTACAGATCAACAACTGAAAGAAACAAAAACAATCACACCAAATGACAACGTTATTTTTGGACCAGTGTCCCCGGAAAAACCCAATGCAGGAAAACCGGTGCAGCTATCTGAGGGTTTTCTTATTAAGCAATATCAGAGTGCAATCTAGGTGCCAAATCCGGCCTACCCAACAGAGAATTTCCTTGGCAGTAATACCTTTCAGTTTGAGACAAACTTCCCCGCTGAAACCCCAGATAATCCTTCCGGAAGCTCCTCAGCTCCAATCTGCCCCAGAAACCCCAACGTCAGCCCTTTCTGGACTGCATCAACCCCTCTCTACCCAACGCTGACCCTGCGTCACCCTGAATGAGTCTGTGTCAGCCTTATGAGGCCTTGTGTCAGCCTTTTGGCCCTCTGTGTCAGCAATGCTAGCCTCTCTGAGGCTCTGCATAGCTCCCGGCTGCCTCTGCGTGAGCCCTGGCTACTACTGCATCAGTCTCTCTGGATACTTGCTGCTCTTCCGGCGCTATCTCTACCTCTTTGTCTCTCTGTACTCAATAACTCCAATCACTGATTCTATCTCTCTTAGCAAACCCCACTCTAGAAAATAGAATGACTGATCACTCTGGTGTGTTCTCCAAGTGACCATCAAGCCTCCTCTTATACTTTTCTCGTTCACATATCAACGGTCGAGATTAAGTCCCTAATCAACGGCTAAGATTAGATCTGGCTTGATCCATGTCTTTTAGACCATTCTAACACAGTTTCATATTAATTCACATTAATATTTTAATTATTTTAATAACTCTTGAACTATTTAGAATCTGCCCAAACCCTTTCTGGGTATTGGAGATCTCATGTGACCCAACCTCTCCACCAAAATTTCATGGCTAGAGCACATCCGATGCTGCCCCAAATCAACACAATTCATTAACCCAGGAGATTGCAGATCTTCTTAATGAAAGCACAGCTAGATTATTAACTTAATTAGTGGAAGTAAAATTTCAATCACGATGACAAACAGATTCTACCTAATCAATAGTTCTTCATTAAAATTCCAAACTTACTTGGGCTTCCATCCTAGGATAATGGCCCAATTGAGAACAGATACACAATGCTTTGGATATGATCCAGTAGATGAGGCCTTAGATCATTCATTGATCTACTTAGCTGATCTAGATCTCCAATACTACATCTCACCTACAACTTTCTTGGACCCAACACACCAGAATGGAAGTGATTGATGACCGAGATTAGATCTTGTCTCACTTGAGAACAAGGGCTTAGATTAAAATATAATCACTGAAGTAATTTACTTTATTTTTCCTAAGTTAACTTTATCTCAATTAGCCAACATAATAATTATGCGATTTTCTTATATCAAAACTTAGGCTAAGTTACAAAAGCAACTTGCTCACACTTGAGCAAGTGTTATAAGGAGATTTGTGGGCGAATTTTTGCATGCCTAGACCCTTAGGCAAGCTAAGAAGCACCTGCTCGAGCTACAAATATCACCACTCCCTCTTAGCGAGAGAGGTACTTCTTCCCCCTAGAACTAGCTTTGGTCATGGAACTACATCTATTGCCATGTACTCCCCTCTGAAATGGAAGCCTTCCCTGTCGTCTACTCTGAAAACATCCTTGGAGTCTCGCATCCCTCAGTTTGGTTCCTAGAAATCCCCTGCTTCTGAACATCTTGTAAGGTCATCTCATACAAAGAGACCTTCTTGACAAACTTGGAGGAATCTACCCACTATTCCTCCCCACCTCAATCTAAAGGTTGACTTCCTCTGTGTTGCTCGACCTTCGGAACTTCCTGCTCATTGTTCTTTGTTCACTGATCTACTTCTTTCCATTGCTAAAATAAGTTAACCCTTAAAGCCTATACAGGTTTCTCTCTCTAACGCCAGTGATGTCGCTCTCATCAAAGCTAGATCCCATGGGCCTAATTAGTTCATATCCATCTTAGAATGCTATATAGAACCCATTCTTCTCTATCATAGAGACTGAGAGCACACTCCACCCAAGTTTTGGCACCCATAGCACCTCCTTTACTTCCAACCTGCCTCCTAACTCATGTTGGAATATCACCAAGCCAACCCACTTCACTACATGTTTGGAATCAATACCAAACTCTTACATGCAGTTATGAGTCCCACTCAATCAAGTTGTCAAATAGATCTCATGTCCCTATCATATGCCATGTGGCTCCACTATCTAGCAAGCATGCACCAACTAGTAAGGTTCCTAAGGAAAGGTAGCAAACAAGTGTGAACTCAATTTCAAACTTCCTCGCAAACTCTTCCTAAGCTTCTGTCAATGCAACCAAAGTTGATTGTGTGCCCTTTCCACCCTTGTTCCTTTTTGGACACTAAACATAGTGTCCTGTCTTATGATAGGCAAAACACTTGAACTTAGTCATGTCCTTCTTCTTCTTTGGTTGTGAGGTTGAATTCTCACTCCTACTACTGAAACCTTTGTTCCTCATTATCTGACTAGCACGAGCAAGATTCTTATCATCTCCACTCTTATGTTGTCCAACAAACAATGATTAGTCCACATTATTGTCATCTGATAGTCTACTCCAATCAAGTAGTTTCTCTCGTGCTAGAACACCTATCACAAAGGTACCTCACAATTTTGTGAACCCGTTCAAGGTTATCCTTACAAGCGCCTTGTCTAACACAACTACCCCAATAGCTCCAAGCTCATCTCGAACCTGTGGAATCCTAGTGAAATATGATGCCACTGTGTCTCATTCAGTTATCTTGGTGTTGCTTAGCTTTTCCCTCAACACCATTTTCGATTCTAATTATCACTCTTGTTGACCACTCTGTGTCAACGACCCCATAGCAGTACACCCCCTTTTTTTGCAAAAGGGATCCATCATGTTCGAGTGTCCGTGCCATTCAAACTTCATCATCAGCCGACAGTTTTATGAATATGTCAGCCCATTCTGCATATGTAAAATGTAAATAATCTCAGTATGACCGCGTTTGTATGTAACAGCCTAGGTAAACCTATGGTTTTGGTGACGATCTCCATTTTAGGAGGTTTTTTGTCTCACTGATTCATCTGTGTCTCTAGACACAAATGATTGGCAGAGTTTTTCCCTCCACTCTTACCCCAAAGCTAGAGTGGATTTTGTCGCTAAGATCTTAGGTGAGTCCTAGTGTTTTAGATCAAGTCTATGTAAAAGTGATTTGGGAATAATCCTAGCTAATTGGTTAGATTATTTTATTACAAGTCACTTGGTCTACTGGATTATATTTTGTGTCGCAAAAATGGGTATTTTTTAGGGTCTATAACAAACGGGTTTTCCCCCTTTATGTATTAAAATGTAAAATCTTGATGTAAAAAATATTTAGTGCATGGTCCCTCGTAATTAGATACCATGGCTAAGTATTAGAGGGTTGGAAAAATAATTATATTTTCTAGCCAAATTAAATTAAAAATCCTAAGCCAAAAATTTAATTAAGTTTATGTTCTATGTGAATTAAATTCTCTCAAGGTAAAATTCGTGGGTGTTAAAGAAATTAATTTTTGGGGGTCCCTGGCCAAGAGAATATTGAAAAAATTAAGAAATTTTGGACCCTTGGGCTTTGGTGGTTAAGTCAAAGTCAATTTTTTGAAGTAATTAACTCAAAAATATTATTTGGAGTTAATTAAAAAAGAATTAAATGATAAATTTGAAATTCCTCAAAAAAAATAATTTTTACGGATGAGATTAAAAGATAATTGAATCTTTTTCAACGGTCGAGATTACTTTGACGAGGATCAAACGAACTAGCCACTGGAGAATTTATCTATAAATTAGAGGTCTGTGTCAGTCTATTTTTCATCCGATCTTTTGATCGTGTACTAGCTCTTGAATCTCTTGTAAACTTTTATGGAATAAATGCAGAAGTATTTGGGATTTCAATTTGTAGTGGTGTTCCTCTTCATGAACTTATGGTAACATTGTTTTAATTTCTCTTAGAATAATATGAATACAAGTATCTTATTCAATTTGTTGGATCTAGGGTAACATTTTTAATTTTGATTGAAGTAGCAAGTATCCCTATTTCTTCATAATTTTATTGTTATTCTATTTCTCTACTTGATTTGATGGTTGATCTACTGTTTGAAGAAGATCTCTCAAGTTCTCATTGAGCGTTTGGGGATAGTCCTCGATTGGACTAGCCAACTATCAACACATATTTTCTGAAAAGCCTATTTCATAAAAGCCCCAAGACTTATCTAATGATTAATCTTTTTTCTGCAAGGTGTTTTTGGGCTAGTACCTCTCTAAAATTTCAAAAAGTTTTATATATTTTGTGGAAAATTTGATATAGATCTAGCTATTAAGAGCCCTAGATTATCAAATCTGGTAGCAAAATTGGACTCGTACTCCTCAAATCTAATAGATCTGTAAATTATTTGTATATATTTGTTATTTACTTGTGTAGATTTGAAATTTTATAACATAATTTTGAATTTTAACACTTCGGTTTTTGGGATTTTCTCTATTTTTGTACATATTGGGTATTGGGTTTTTCTCTTCACTTGTGCAGGAATAGATCTGAGAAATCGGCCAAGGAAATCTTCAGATCTTAGCCAGATCTAGACCCTGGAGAGCAAGACCTGAGCTCAAAGATTGTTTGCAACTATGTTGCAGGAAACGTTGCCCCCAAGTCGTTTCAGCCAAGAAACGAAACGAAAATGCGGAAACGCGCACCGTACAGCCTGGAAACGAGTTTCCGAATGTACTGGCAAGTTTCACGCTAGGGAAACGTGTCCAGTACGGCTGGAAACAAGCTTCCAGGCCATACAACGGAGTTTCCAATTCATATTGCGATTTTTCTTCTTCTTTTTTCGGTTCTAATTTCTGATTGGACGAATAAAATATCTTGTGGATGCTTCTAGATGCCTCTCTCAAGTTATAAAAAGACTCTCGCCTCATTCCCTCATTACACAATTGAGCAAGTCGTTTCTCTTCGAGGCAGACGATTTTAGCTGATTTTGAGATTTGGATACATAATAAGGTTGATATTGGATACTCCAATATTACTATTTTCATTATGTGATCATTCATGAGTAAATATGATGTAAATTTAATCATATTGTTTAAACTTTAAAATTAATAAATTATAATGTATCATGTATGCTTTATGATTACACATAAAATTTCTTAAATGTCCTATATATATATATATATATATATAATAATATATATATATATATATCATAGTTTTAAAAACCGCTCAGAAAAACCGGTAACCAATCAAACCCGCCGGTTAGCTAGCTGGCCGGTCCGAACCGGCCTAAAAACTCGGTCAAACCCTTCATTTGCCCGATTTTTGGCCCTAACCGGTGAAAATCGGCCGGTTTAGGACAAAAGGTTTTGTCCTAAACCGGCCGGTTTTAGGCACAACCACCATAAAGTTAAAAAAACATGTTTTTGACTGTGTTTGAGGGGTTTTGGGGGGGGACTAAGGGTGTTTCAACCCTAACAATGTTGGCAATTAATGGTAATGTTAAATTCTTAAAGTAAAAGTGACATTTCCTTTAATTTTCATTTTCATCCTTTTACTTAAATTTTTAACATTACCATGAAATGACTCAGGATGTTTGAGAGTGGTTTCGACCTCATTGGATTTCATATGGAGAAACTAGAATTTTAGATTTCACTCAAAATTCAGCAGACTTAATGGTTTTCAGGATTTCATGGTTTGGGGGTAAACAATAAATGCAAGTAGAGCTCCAAATGATAAGAAAAACTCCTAATCTAGATCCCATTGTGTTGGACGATATTGATCCAACATCAGAATGGGTGGAGGAGACTGAAGAACCTGTGTTTGAGGCTGATTTTGATATCGACATGGCTTTGGCGGGGGATGAAGCAGATTATGTGGTGGCATCAGAACCAGGATCAATAGCGGCATCAAGGAAAGGCAAGGAACCAATGGAAGGCACTAGTCATGCAGGTCGACAAACTCGTGCTTCCATTAGGTCCACTTCTATTGTCATTGGTGGCATTGATACTGAGGTTGCAGATCAGGCTGAGGCATCCTCAGACTCTGAACCAGATGATGTCTATGTAGCTCTTGATGATGATCTTGTGTCTACTACTAGTAGTGGTAATGAACTTGATGATTGATCATGTGTATACTGTAGACTTGTAGTAGGCCAATGGCCTCATAGCTTGCAGCAATGTTTTTGGACTTTATAGGCCATTTAGAGCCTCATTTGTTATGTATTTTGCTATTTTTGTTGATGATATGTATTGCACTCGGTGCCATTTTGATGTATTCACCTTTACATGGTATATAAATGAGCAAACTTTGCATATTTTGTCTTTATTGGCTTGGAATCATGGTTTTACATCTTAAAAATAGTTTTGTTTCATTAAAAATTAATTATTTAATGTATTTTTTTAAAACCGGTTCGTTTAGACCAAACCAGTGCCGGTTAGACCGGTTTCGGTAGGTAAACCGGTTCATTAGGTGGACCGGTCCGGTCACCAGTTTCGGATTTAAAAACATTGATATATATATATCTATATATATATATATATATATATCGTGTTTCCTCGTTTCCAAAATTTGGGGGGTCACGTTTCATACCCGTGCCCATTTCGAAAACTCGTACTCATTTCCCTGTTTCATGCAAGTTAGGTTTGCAGGAATAGATCTAAGAAATCAGCCAAGAAAATCTTCAGATCTGAAATTTTTTCAAGGAGATCTGGGGTTTTGCGACAGATCTAGGCCCTGGAGGGCAAGAGGTTGTCCAAAATATTTTTATAGAGCTAGCATTAAAGATTTTGCAATAAACTTGAAGATCTAAAGCAAAATAGTTTTTTCAAAACAAGGGTTTCAAGTTTTGGGGCTCCTAAGCCCAGATCTGCCTTCTCCTAGCCCTATTGGGCCTAGTGATAGCCCTCATTGGGCCTAGATTCCCCTTGCTCCATTTTTTATCTGAATATTTAAATTTTCTTTGATTTCTTGAATTCCATACTTTCATCAAATATCACATCTCAGCTTATTTCTATTTGGTGTCCTTCCTTTATGTAGATCTTATATGTCTTTGAAGTATTACTATAGCCAACAAATATTCCCTTCATGCTTGTAGGATCCAACTTCTTTCCCTTAGTCTTCGGAATGTGAATATAGAAAGGACAGCCAAATATGTGTAGATGTTCCACGATTGGTTTCTTCCCAGTGAATGCTTCCTCAGGGGTCATGTTGTCTAATGGTCTGTGAGGGCTTCGATTTTGAATATACACAACAATCTTTGTTGCTTCACCCACCACAAAAATTTTGTCAAGTCTTGACCATGTGACATGGCTCTAGCACTTTCCTCAATTGATCAATTCTTTCGTTCAACAACTCTGTTTTGTTCAGGATTATATGGGACTATCAGCTCCCTCTTAATCCTAGCCTCCTTACAGAAAGTTATGAGTTCCTTTGATGTGCATTCTCCTTCATTGTCGGATCTTAGTATCTTTATCCTTCTTTTTGTAAGGTTCTCTACTTCAACTTTGAATTCTTTAAATTTGATGAGTACTTCATCCTTGGATTTCAGCAAATAGATTCAAGTTTTCCTTGAGTGGTCATCAATGAATGTAACGATATAGATGACCTCTAAGAGACTTTGTAGACATAGGACCACAAACATCTGAATGAATGAGCAAATTGTTGCTTCCACATGTGTGAGCAGATTCAGGGCTTCCAAGGCTTCGCTTGAGTTTCTCCTCCTTCTAGGGCTTGTAGATGATCCAGTAGACCTTCATTTAACCTTCTTCCTGCAATATCTTCAACTTGGATCTTGCAATAGCAAAACCCTAGCTTTCCTTATTTGCACGTGTGAGAGAGAGAGAAATAACCCAAACACTTGTCCTTTGTCCTTCTTCCTTCTTCGCTAGCCTTCTTCTTCTTCTCCTTCACTTGGATGATGAGAGAATGAATGATGTCCATAGGAGGTCAAGTTCCCTCCTATATATAGGCTTCCAAGGAGGACGAAATGCCCTAATTAAGGTTGACTTCTTAGCTTCTAGGCCGACTTGGTCTTGGAGGGTATTTTGACACTTTTAAATACAAAAATAATTCTTTTTACAAGTTACAATATGCCCGATGGGGTCTTCTTCATATGACAATCTCTTTTGACTTCTTGACCCTAGGACAAACCCTAGAAGCACTCAATGGGTGCTTGACCTCTAAATAAAATACCTTGAGCATGAAACCCATGCTAAAAAAAATAACAATAATATTTTTTCTTTTATTTTACAATATACAAGAATCAAAAGTACATTTCATATTTATGAAGACCGAACCTAGTTACACATTTCAACACATCATCTCATCTACCTGGTCAAACAACTCTAGTTCTTCTTTGCTTCTAGCCATTAAATGACTTACCTCCTACATTGAAGTAACATAATGCACAACTTCTTGGTACCTCTCTTTGTCATGTAGTGTTGAAGAAAATGTAACTAGGTTCAGTCTTCATAATAACATGATCTTTGTAAATGATGTAATAAAAGAGAATAAATTATTTTTGTATGCCTTACTACATGGGTTTCATGAGCAAGATGTGTCATAGGTCAAAAGACTTCTTCTTGATGTCTTTAGGATTTTATTATTATGTCAAAGAGTCATGTCAAGTGTAAAGGATCTCTTTAAGAGCCTATGTAAAATGTATTTAAGTCAAAGCAGCCCTCCAAGTCCAAGAACAATCCTCCATTGGCATGATCAAGAAGTCTACAAGAAAAACAAAATAGAGATCATGATTGTCAACTTCAAATATTGCATTAAATATGTTTAAATGATATGTCAGCTCCAATGAAAGTCATGTCGGTTCACAACTACACGTCGGCTCAAATAGGAGCACAAACTACTATAAATACCCGTCTAGGGTATCCGCAATTGCCATGGACAGAACTCGCAAATTCTCTCTGAAATTTCGCATATACTAGAAGGAGCAGAGCTGCCGGCATTTTTCGGTGAAGGGCTTTACTACACCTCGAATGGGTATAAGGTGCAGTCAAGCTAGATCTTGGTTGGATAGAGCAGAAGGAACCTCGGATGGATAGATAGTCTCAACATAAAGATATCTTTGCTCTTTCGGAGGTACAGTATTGACATAATAACTAGCCACAGTAACAATAGTGATCCTACAGTTGCTATGACAATCTCGACATATATATATATATATAGAGATATATATATATATATATATATATATATATATATATATATATCTATTATCTCAGTCATTGTCTTGGTATACATTCTCGACATAATCATGACAACCTCGGCATTACAGTGAAGGGTATTCAATCTCAGAAGCAGCCTCGGATAAGGGTTTGGATCTGCCTCTAGTAACCTTGGCATTCTCTCCAAGCATAACTTCAGTCTCGGCATATCATTGATGGAGTGGATCTAGGTGATATTCCTGTAGCAGTCTCGGCATAATGAACAACAGTGAAGTAGGGCTACATTCTTAGCATCACTATATAGAATATCTTTTCATATACCATCTCGGCATTCAGATCTGTAATGATATTAACGTTCAAGTTAGACACAACATATGATCACTGTATATATTGATATCAAGGAATGATCTCTGTGATATACAGTCTTATGATAGTTATAGGATCATGAGTCTTGATCTCGATATAACTCTCTGAATGGTGGTATAAAAGATGATCTCACAAATTTGATCTCAGTGACATTGATGTGAATATACATCAATGATGATCTCAACGAAAGGAACAACAAGTGAAGATGCAACAGTAGGGTGTTGACATAAGCCTGGTAGCAGTGATGATGATGATCTCAACATTGGCAGAATAAGGGATTGATGTCTTGGTCTTGGAGAGGCAGAATGTGTCAAGGGTCATGGTCTTGGTGTTCGTCAATGGAATCTCTATAAGAAGAATTTACGCATGGGTTTTCCTCTCCAAGAGGGAGAGGTTTTGGCCCTAGCAAAGAGCCAAATTTTGTGTTCTTGTCTCCTTTTGTTTTTTATGGTAGTTTGATGAAGTTACCAAACACATGCTAATAATAAAGTAAAGATAAATTGTTTAAAGACTTCACACATTGTTATCATGTGAAAAGAAGAATCACTTTAATATGCATGCCCTAAGATTTTTCAACATCTAGAAGAGTCTTTAATGTCATACACCTCTCTTCTTGTGTTTCTACAATAGCTTCTAAGTATATAACTCTGACCTGCTCTTCAATTTTTGGGTTTGGATCAGGATCATATATGATCACTATGTTTGTTGATTGAAGATTCAAACTCCTTCCTACTGCACGGACACTAACTAAGAATAGGAAACATTTAGAACCAAGCTTACATTTTTTTCAATTCTCTTGAAATTCCTTCCTGTCTGCAGCTTGTCTGCTAGATTCTTGATGCATAGACTGGAAGCCACCTTCTTCACCTACTATTGGCGGAAATGAAGGAGCGTGCATTCCTTCAATATGCCCCTTATTTGTTCCACCATTTATTTTGGTAACATGCGGCTGGAAACCAGAGGAATGGCCCATTGGGAATCGAGGTCCTGTTAAATGTTGTTCAATTTGCTTATTGTCAAAATGTTCAGGCCTCTTATTTCCCAAAATGTCTGTGTGGTCCATTGGTTTGGAAATTGATGACTGCTGCAATGTTTGACCAAATTGCAAGCCCCTCTCCATAAAACCTCTTGGACCTTCAAAAGAGCTCAAGTGATGAGGCATGCTTGAAGGTAGACTTAGACTTGATGGCAAACCCAGCATTGACTCTCCTTGTGAGGATCTAGGACCCGAACCATGCAAATGGGCAGGAGAAAGCAAATCAAAACTTTTTGGTTGAGGTGCTATCTAATCATGTCCTCTTGTAAGAGATGGCATACTCGATGAAACAATCGGTTGAAGTTGAGGCATTGAATACATTGGAGGTATCCCTGCTTGCTTTGTAGAAGAAAACTAAAATTGCTCTGGGATATCATATGACTGCCTTGGATATGTCAATTGTTGAAAAAAAATTCCATGCTCTTCAGGTTGTCCAATATAACGCAAATGTTGTCCTTATAGTTTCCCTTGACGTGGTTGGTGAAACCTTTCATATCCTTGAACTTGTGCTTGCAAAGGAACTGGTTTCCCATCCCGATCTTGTTGCAATGGTTGTTGCAAGGTTTTGTCTTGTTCTTGCATTGATCTTGGGTGAAGCGACTATTGCATGTTCCTTTCCTGACCTGGAACAGGCCCTTGATAAAGGTGGTGTTGTGAATTCCTACTCTGCAATTGGTTTAGCCCCTGACAATGAGGCTGTAATAAGTTTTTGTCTTGTTCTTGAACTAGTCCTTAATGAGGAGGGTGAAGTATGCTCTTATCATGTCCTTGATCTGGGCCTTGACAAGAAGGTTGAAATAAGTTCATGTTTTATCCTTGATTTGACCCTACACGATAAGGATGAAGTAAGTTCCTGTCCAGACCTTCAACTGGCCCTTGATGGAGAAGTTGTTGCAAGCTCCTATCTTGTCCTTGTGAGGATTTATGTGGAGCATTCCCCTCCTCCTATTGGTGTGTGCCATGGGAGTTATGTGCAGCTTGCCTTTTTTCATCTGCTCCATGACGTGTTTCTTGAACTTTATATGGAACGACCTAATGGAAAGTCCCTTCTTGCACTTGACCTGTATGTTGTTGTGGAATCCATCTTGACAAAAGGAGATATGTTCTAGGCTTGCTTCTACGGATTACCTGGTTGGTTCCTGCAAAATTCTATCAGAACCACCCTCCAATGGTTCTAGACATCCTTGCAAGTTAGCCATCACAATATCCTTCCTAGCAGCGTAATTCCAATGTTTTCATTGCAGTTCTCATCCAATGAGGATGTTGATGGTTCTTGTATTGCCGACAAGGGAGCATCCTGCTAAGTGGCCTCTGTTGCACATTTCCCTACATGGTCTTCATTTATTTCTTCCAATATTGGATCTAGTTGACATCATACCTTTTCTTTCAGGGGATACTGCCATGTCCATGCCTCTGCCTTTGATTCAAATTTTCTTACACTCTATCCTTCATGCTCAGGCTTATGATTAGCATCATTTGATTTGTTTCTTTTGCAACTATTCCAAAAGTTGTCCCAACTTTTCTTTCTTAATGTTGGGGTATTTTGTTATATTCTTCTAGTCTTATGTTCCATTCTTGTAGCCTGTTGATATGTTTTGCTCGCTACTCTTCCATATTTTTCAAAGCTTTTGCTTGTTGCTCTTCCAACTTTCTCCAAGATTTCGCATACTTGAGCCAAAAATTAGCTTCTGGTGGTTCCATATTTAAGTAACAGCAAGGGTAGCAGGATCTTTGCTCTGATACCACTATAGTGTGCTAGAGTAAATTTTACCCTAGGGTTTCTTGCACTGCCAGGTCTAATTTACAATTTCTTTCTAATAAGCAATCCCAATATGGATTATATCCTTGAATCCACAATTAACCATTTAGCAGGAATAATTACAATTCAGGTGTCAACAATATTTATTGGATTTTTTGTCCAAAAAAAGTTTAAACTTAACCAATTTCAGTCAAAATTTGTCCCCCTGTCCACGGGATAAATCATAACATCAACAAATATCACTGACAATGTAATGTCATACCACCGATAATATAATCATAAAGTATGGTGTGATACTAAAAAGGAAATATCTTAGCTTGCTTAATTACACAGAGAGGATTAGGGACTTCTGCTCAACTTTTGTTCATTGTATGGGCTTTAAGCTACACCAGAACAAAACCTCAGTCTCCAGTAAAGCCCTCCAAGACCCACAGTAAGATTTGATCCTTCAAAAAGGGGTCAAACCTTTGTTCAATCTCAACAGAAATGTAATCTCAGCTACAAGATGCCCTTGAGAAGGTGCCATTCAACCCAGATTTTGCAGGACTTGTAATTCAAACTGTCACAGAGCTCCTGTAGATTTCAATTCCTTGATAAGATAGTTTCATGTGGCCAGAACAAGAGAAAAGAAACAAGAACAAACTTTGTTGCTCCTCCAGATTATATCCCTGCGCCAGAACAAGTAAAAATAAAGAGAAACTAGGTTTTGTCAACTAGGGTAGAATCTTTCACCACTGAAATTGACAGGGATAAAAGGATCTTAAAAACCTCAGAGCCTCAGGCTCAAGAAAATAGAGACAAATTGATCCACACTGATGATCCCAATGAATTCAATCCTCCTTTAATTATAGACTTCCTTGAGGGTTTTCAATTTCATAAATGGTCAAGTAAATCTCTATGTTACCGGATCTGTCAGGCCCAGTGGCTGGATCCGCAGATCCCCAGATCAGAGACGGATTCGGAGATCTGCCCCCAAAATCAGTCGGTGGGTAAAGTTGTCAAGTGTCAATTCAAAATTCTGAAGAAGATGTCAACGCAAACTTTAGAACGAAAAAGTATGCGGACAAGTTAATAAATAACCCGATAATGTGTGTTAAGAAATGGATTATTCAACTGGCGTCAGCGAAACTGGAAAATTCAGCATCAATGAAAATGAAAAAAATCAGACCGAAAAATAAACTAGTTGGTCGTGAATTACTTTATTATAAAATTAAATGAAAAAAATCAGACCGAAAAATAAACTAGTTGGTCGTGAATTACTTTATTATAAAATTAAATGCATATAAGGTAAATGGACGATTCAACCAACATCAACGAAACTCGAAAAATCTGCCTCCACAAAAATGAAAAAATCATAGGAGAGAATAATAAACGAGTTGGCCGCTAATTACTTTTTCTTCCGCTAATTGCTTTTTTTTCATTATAAACTTTAATGCATATAAGGTAAGCCACTAACATTAGATATTTTAATTAATTTTTAAATTTATTTTGAACTAAAAAAGTAAGTTTTATAAAGTAAGTTTCTAACCATTTAATATAAATATAAAAACTATTAACTAACGTTTAAATATTTATAATGATGCATTAATTTCAAGGAGTTGTCTTTAGTGCGATTTTTTTGAGGTTCCGGTGACGGAATCCGGCGGAAAAAATTGAAGTTAACTCTTGATTTGTATTATTTAAAATGGTTTTTTAACTGCATATTTGGATTCAGCACCCTGAAAAACCCCTAGGACGCTTTGATTGTGCAAAAAATAGCTATCAAACTTGCGATTTCAATAAATTGCTGCCGGATTTTAGAGAAATTTGACCGGAAAAACCCACCGGAAAAGCTTCCAAAAAGTCTCACTAAAGACAACTCCTAATTTTAATCGGTGTGGAAAAAGTTGCAATAAAGTCATGCTTAAATCGGCAAAGTTTGATTTTTTGGATTAGTCGATTTAATCGGCCGACTTTTTGGTGATTTTTTCCCAGTTGAAAAAGTCGGGATTCAATTGAAAAAGTCGTGGAACCTACACAGGTTGCGAAGAAGTGAGGGCATTTTTCACTCTTCTTTCTGCCATTCGTCACTATGGAGAGAGGAGGTGTTTTCCATTTCCCAAGAGGAGGAGATTTGCTAATTTTGTGGTGTGGATTTGGAGATTTGTCCACTGCTCAACGTGAGAGATTTGATATGCAGAGTTGTTGTTGCCAAGTATGTATTTTAATTTCTCTCTTAGTCTTTGTTACACAAATGTTTTTCGCTTATTTTTGCTTAGAAATTTGAATCAAAACATTGTTTGGAATCAAATGACAAAAATTCAAATCCTTCTTTAGTGAATCTGAGTGTGTTCAAGTGAGTGAGAAGGGGCATTTAAAATTTAAAATCAACAATTACATTTGTGTTTGCTTATATGTGATGGGCAATTTTTAATTTTTTTCAATTTTTTTCTTCCCAAGTTCAAATTCAAGTTCAAAGTTTCAAACAAAATGCCAAGGAATTTTGACCCTATGTGGAAATATGGTGAACCTGATACTATACCCGAATCTAGGGGGTCAATAGAATGTATTTGACATGCAAGTTGTGTGGCAAGCATATGTCAGGGGTATCAATAGATTAAAATTCTATTTGGGACAAATTCTGAGGCAAAATATAGAAATTTGCCCAAATCCAACTCCAGAAATCATCTGGCAGGCCATTAAATCGTTGATGGATAAAGAGGAGGCCAAAGATACCAGGGCAACAATAAAAAGCCAACTTGTAGGGGCCTCAAGAGTGGGGGGGAAGTGAGAGTGGTTCTTCAACATCACCTTCCACACCCACATGTCCCAACCCCTCAGCTTTCTCATTTTTTTTGTTCCTAGAACCACACCTAGTGCACAACTTGGCATCAAATAGACACTTAAAAAAAAAAGAAGGAAAAGGCAGAAGCTGACAGGTTGGTCAGTAAGTGCCTTATGTGGAGCGATGTTCCTTTCAACATTTCCAAGACAAACCCATTCTACCAACCTATGTTCAATGTTGTTGTTTTCATTGGCCCGGGGTACAAAGCCCCTACCTTTGCAGAGTTGAGAGGACCTCTTCTTCAAGATGAAAAGGCTAATTGCACTACTAGATTGGAGGAGTTTATGGCATCATGGGAACACACTGAATGCACAGTCATGTCAGATGGTTGGACTGACTAGAAGGGTAGGACCCTTCTTAACTTCTCGATTGGTTGTCCCAAGGGGACAATGTTTATGAAATTTGTTGATGCATCTGCATACATTAAAGATGCACGTTTATTATGCGAATTGTCAGACAACTTCATTCAGGAAGTAGGTCCACAAAATGTTGCCCAGGTCATAACAGAGAACGCTACAAATTATGTTGTTGCTGGCAGGTTGCTTATGGAGAGGTATCCTAACTTGTTTTGGACACCTTATGTTGCTCATTGTATTGACTTGATGTTGGAGGATATAGATAAGATTCCTCTTGTGAGGATACTATTGAATCATCTAGGAGAAAAACAAAATTTATATATATAATCATGCATCTGTGCTTAGCTTGATGAGAAGATTCACCAACAACAAAGAGTTGGTGCGTCCTACCATTACACAATTTTCCACTACTTTCATATCTCTTCAGTGTCCGTTGAATTCTATGTGGGATGCGAAGAGCATGTTTCTTTCACAAGATTGGCGTGCTTTATCTATTAGCCGCAAACCAGAGGGAGAAGGCATATGCAAAGTAGTTTCATATGATCAGAGCTTTTGGGCAGGAGTAGAGGAGATGCGTGTCATTTCAAAACCTTTGGTAAGGGTTCTTCGGTTGGTTGATGGAGACAAACCCGCAATGGGCTACTTGTATGAAGCCATGGATAGGGCCAAAGAAGCCATTCGTGCTTATTATGAAGATAACAGAGATGAGGGGTTAGAGAAACAATAGGTCATATGGAGAGTGAATGATGAGTGATGGAACAATACCCTCCATCGCCCCATTCATGTTGTAGGTATCTACCTCAACCCCGAATTTTTTTACTGTGGTTTCAAATTTGATGCAGAGGTGATGGATGGATTCCTCACTTGTGTTGAGAGGATGGTGGCATCTAAGCAAAAATGTGAAGATATTTCTAAAGAAATGGAGATATATAGGATGGCAGGTGGCACATTTGGTTTTACCATGGTTATTAAGAATAGGATGACCAAAATGCCAGGTAAGATTCAATTTGTTTCAACTTTCAAATTTCATAATTCATTCTCTTCACAATTTGCTTCAAGTTTAGAATTTCAATGCTTTAACCTTTTTTTTTGTATGTTTCTCATTTTTCTTTTAACTTGTATATGCTTGGTGGACAAGCTATGGTGGCAGAGTACCCCATCTCCAAAAGCTTTCCATTCGAGTGCTCAGCCAAACATGTAGTACCTATGGGTGTGAGCGCAACTGGAGTGTATTTGACAAAATACATAGCAAAAAGTGCAATAGGTAGAAAAAAATTCAAATTAAACTTTTGAATTCACTTTATTATTTTTAATATTTAAATTTTTTAAGTACTAATTGACAATTTATGACCCTAATATAGATTGGGGACCCAATGCCTCAATGTCATGGTCTAAGTCTACTACAATCTTCGATTGTGATTGAGACAACTTCAGAAAACACCTGACATGGAAGCCATCCCATTAGATAATATTGATACCATTGTTGCATGGAACGTCGAGACTGAGAGGTCGGCCATAGACTCGATCCCTGATTGGTTAGAAGTGGATCCAGCAGTTGCAGGGGAGGGAGAGCTATACGTAGAGGAGGAGAGGGAGCAAGGTCAAGAGGCAAAGTAGGAGGAGGATGAGGAGGAGGAGGTGACACCATCTAGGATGGGCAGCAACAAAGGACAGAGACCACCTCTTTTATTGGCTTCCAGAGGACGACAAAGTCCATTTGTAGCCCCAGGGGCAAGGCCTTCTTCATCTCTAGAGGAAAAGGTAAAGCCATTCCCTATTCCCATAAAAGGCACAGAGGATCTCCGTGACTAATTACTTTATGATATGTAGACGACTCATGATATACATTTATTATATTATTCATTGATATTTTGACTTGTAAGAGTTGAGACTGAGACTGAGACTGAACTCAGGATTCAGGATTTGATTCACTATTTTGATATGTGATGTAGCACTAGACTTCAACACATATTATATATTAGATTTCTTTTCATGTTTATGTGGAAATGCATTTATTTGATGTTCTGGACACTTTAGATGCTAAAAAAAAAAATTAAAAAAATGAATATTTTGTATTTTTTTAATTTTGCCAACTTTTTCAAAAACCTCCCAACTTTAACGACTTTTTCAATTTCTGGACCCTTGCCGATTTACTCCCGACTTCGACTTTTCCATATTGATTTTAATATTATTAAATCAATAATTTAAAAAATATATATTATATAGCAATTATATATTTAACATTAAATATTTTTTATAAATTTAATTAATATTTATAAATGATACATTAATTATGATATTATTCATCTAATAATTATAAAAATTATAAGTAATAAAAATTATATATTTAAATTTAATATATATTTATATATAATTTTGTTAAAATTGGCAAATAGAGCCAAACTCCACATGGGTCATCTTATTTATGACAGCTAATATTTTTATTAGATTCCTCTCTCGGAGAGTTGTAGGACTGATCTAAAGATCATCCGATTCTAACATGTACAAATGAAGATATGAATTTATTTATATTATGGACAAATTGTCAAGGTCGGCCAGCAAGCAAAACAGGCACACAAGCCCCCAATTCATCCTCAACGTTGCATATAAAAGGGAGACCTCAAGTCATTTTCACCATCATCTCATCACACATATATCTCTCCCCTCTTGTGAGGCAGTCTTCTCTCTCTCCACACGTGTGAACTAGGGTTTTTGTTTGTTGCGTTGACCAGCATTGACCGAGTTGCTGGGAGGTTGTTTGACTACATTGACTTGATGCATTGACCTGTTTTGACTTCGGTTTGGGTGAGGAATCTCTGTCAAACAAGCCACAATTCTAGGCATGAAAATCGAGGAGTTTTGACCAACGTTGACTATGGTTAGGGCTGACCGCAAGTTGACTATTTGACCAGACTTTGACTAGGCAGAATTCGACTATTTTGAGGGTTGTTTCATCTTGTTGTTCAGAGGCCGAAGTTGACTGAAGTTGGCCAAATCTTTGAGGGTCAAATCTTCCCTGTTGACCAGCGTTGAATTTTCTAATTAGGGCTCTTTCGTTGTTGTTATAAATTATCAACATTTGTAAATTGTACTATCTCTCTTTGATGAACTATTGAAGACTAAAAGAAGATTTGATCAAGGGTTTCCCCACGTTGGGGTTTGTCCCTGGCTGGTGCCATATCTTGTGTCCTCTTGTCTTGGCTTGTCTCTTATTATTATGTTTATGTTCTATCAGCATTTTACTTACATGTTTATGTGATTTCTACACTTAAATTGATACTGGGCTCATAAAGAAATTGAAGTAAAATTGCTCTAAAGCATAGAACATACCATTGATGCCTAAAATTAACAGGGTATTAGAGCTGAGGTTAAGAAAAAGCCCAAGAAAGAGTAAAAGAGAAATCACCAAAGGCAGCTGGACAAGGACAAAAGAATCAATGGGTTCCTCATCCTACTTCCCGCCTAAAGACAAGCTCCATGATAAATTTGATTATCATGGATGGAAGATGTCTCTTGATTTGACCTCGAAAGAGAAGGAGGTGATGGATTTTGTGCAGGGTAAAATCCCTTAGCCTCCTTCAAATGCACCAGCTGCTGTGAAGACCAAGTATAATAAGTTTGAAGTCAAAGCGAAGAAGATTATCAAGGATTCCATTGACAAGCATCTGATGGCCTATATTTCTGAATTGAAGACATCCAAGGAGATATACAACAGGTTGGTTGGCATGTTCAAGGTTAGTAATGCTAATCAAATTCTCTTTCTCAAGAATAAGTTGAAGGATATTAAGAAGGGCAAGGACGAGGACATTCAATCCTATTTCTTGAGGATTACTGAGATCAAGAATGACCTACTCTCGATTAGAGAAGTCATTCCTAACAGGGAACTTACTCTCATCGCCCTTGGAGGACTCCCACATGAGTGGTATGTATTTAGAACCACTATACTCAACAATGATCGAATTCCTGGGTTTGAAGAATTGATGTCGAAATGCATTCAAAAAGTAACAAGAATGGTGGAGCAAGAAATACCTTCTAATAGAAGCAACCCCACTTAATTCTCCACTCATGCCAAAAGGAGGAATAATGGAGGGTCTAAAGGTCATTTCCATGGAAAGCCTAGATCTAAGGGAGGAAGGAAGGGCAGGTGCTTTGTTTGCAATAAGTTTGGCCACTATGCAAGGGAGTGTCCTAATAAAAGTGATACACCCCGAGATGATGACTATTATAACAACTCCAAGGGCAACTTCAACAATAACAACAACAATTATCAAAGGAATGGAAAGTCCAATGGCAAAGGAAAAAGGAATGCAGGACATCAAGGAAATGGTCAACCCTCCAAGAAATCAAGGAACTCCAGGTATGATGAATCCAATGTTGTTAACAATAAGCAAAAAGAGTACTATCTTATATCAGCCCACTCCACTGTCTCTCCTCCGAACACTTCGGGAAATTGGCTAATTGATAGTGGTCCCTCAAGGCACTTCACCGGATACAAGGAAACCCTCTCTAATCTGATAGAAAAGGCGACAAACTTGGAGATCATCCTTGAAGACAATGCCACCTATCCCATAAAGAGAGTAGGGAATGTTACCCTTCAATTGAATCAAGGTAACACTATTCATTGGCAAGAAGTATTATATGTACCCGATCTCAAGAAGAACTTGGTGTCCATTTCAGCAATGGAAGATAAAGGATTCAAGGTGCCTTTTATCGATGGAAAGGTATGTGTTTGGAAAAGAAATTTCAAGGATGTTTTTACTCTTAGGTTCAAGGTTGACAATTTGTATCAAATTGGAGGAATTCCATTAGGAGCCATGTCTTGCGACACATCTCTACAATCAAAACTATGGCACCGGAGGTTCGCCCATCTTTATTATAAGGCCCTACCCAATGTGAGATAGATGGTGACAGGTATGCCCGAGTTCAAATTAGAGCATGAAGGTTTATGTCCGGGATGTGTCAAAGGAAAACTTACAAGGGTACCATTCCCCTCAAGTAATAGCAATACCACAGACATATTGCAATTGATCCACTCCGACATAACTGGTATGATGCCCGTAAACTCCTTGGGAGGATACTTATATTATCTCACCTTTGTGGATGATTATTCTCGCAAGAACTGGATCTACTTCTTGAACAAGAAAGATGAAGTGTTCACCTAGTTCTAGCATCTCAAAGCCTTGATCGAAAACCAATCTGGGAAGAAAATCAACATATTGCGGACTGATAATGGGACCGAGTATGAATCCAATGAATTCCAATATTATTGCGGAGAATTTGGCATTAAGAGGGAGACTACAATGCCATACACTCCTGAGCAGAATGGTGTGGCTGAAAGGATGAATCGCTCTATTGTAGAAGTTGTTAGTGCCATGCTTCATGATCAAGACCTTCCGAAGTTTCTAAGGGGTGAAGTTGCAAATACCGCCGTGTATGTTCAAAACCAATGCCCTCATCAAACATTGTGTTGTCACTTCAAATCGCACCAGCAGCACAAGTGCTACAGGAGAGATAGAAAGCCCCCTAGAGACAGCCTCTGGGTTGATTGTAGACTAGTGCCTAGGAAATCTTAAGTAGAGGAGTGCATGAAAGGTTATATGTGAGGGGTTTGTAGCACTCCAATTGTCACATAATGAAAGATAATAAGGGGGCTTGGTTCATTTCTCCAAAGGTATGAGTTATGTATTTCAAGTACTTCCTCACACACAGTTCACCGAAATATCACATAGAACAACGGAGGTCAATTACTTCAAAGGGGATTACAGCTTAATAGGCTTTGTTGAGTAAATGAGAGAGGATTAGGAGAAAGCATAACTCATCATATAGAGCACAAAACATCCAGAATTCTATAGTGAACACATAGAGCTGCAAGCAATGGGAAATTCTACATTTGTTTGAATTACAAGCAGAGATAATGGACTGAAAAGAGGATGGTTGTTATGTTTCATATAGAGCAATTTAAAGATATAATTTCAACCCTTCATTTAGGCATATGCATTAATAAATCAACACACATGGATCTGCAAGGAAGCATGAAATCATTTCTAGCAGCTATTATAGCATGAATGTGGAGAAGAATATGAAAATTATGGAATTAAACAGGAGGATAACACACTGTAATACTTAGAAGGGGGAATCACCACCATTTCTTTGCTTAGACTGAAAGATATGCCTGTGTAAATTAATACAGTCTTAAATACAAGTCATTCTCTTACAGATTTATGAGCCAAATTGGTATCAAAGAGTTCAGACCCATCAGGTGAGAAATTTTGGAACCAGCCAACCCCTGTTAAAGTGTTGCTTCCCCCTTTTTATAAGATGGGGAGCTGGAATTACAGTTTACAAAATATTTGAACCAAATCTCCAGCTGTATGCTAGACTAGTTGTCTCGGCCTAGGAAAGGCACTATTGCCCAAAACGATTACAATTGGGATTCAATCCCTTCTTGGAAATAAACAGAAATTAATGAACAGAGAAAGAAAATTGGAAGAGGAAGGAGCAAGTGTCCCTTTGTTGTCCCTGTGAAGGTCTCTGGTCAAGCCACATCTCATTCATGATGCGCTCCCCCTGTTGCTCAGTCGTTTTCTGTCAATTCTGCCTTTACTGCGTGAACGACTGGTTCTGTGGAATAGGGAGTGGGTCGCTGCAAATGCCTGTCTCGATGATCCTTTGTTGTGTAGAGGGGTGAGGCTCCATGCCGAGCCATTAAGTCTTCCTGAATCTCCCATACTGGTTCACCACCGCACTATACTCTTATTCAATGCTCCAGCTGCCGACCCATACGTCCTTTAAAGCTTTGCGCAAACCTTTTCGACACTCTGATACACCTGGGGATGCATTTTATGATGTAACAACAGTCTGTCGGGTGCAGGCCTTTAACATAGAAATAAGACGAAAGAGGTGAATTCTGACTTCCTTTTAAGCCCTCATGCTTTCATCCCCTTGGCTTGAGCCAAGTGCTTAGCCATTTAGGCACTAAGGCTTTCCACTATTGTCCAGGGGGGCTTTCCTTTATAACATAGAAAGCCTTTGATACTTCTTTTACCGCATTGGCCGATATTTCGAACACGAAATCCTTATAAAATATAACCTATGAAACATCACATCCGGGGACCCTTTTCCTTATCGCAATCGCAGCTGAGGAGTATCAGCGGGGGAAAGAATCTTACACATTGTGCGATCGTCGATCGTCAATCTGCGGGGTGACGAAATCACTGCCACATTTCACCCGATGAGTGGTGACACGTGTCACCCAGAAAACGCTGCATAAGACCCCTGAAAACACCGAAATTGAGTGACACATGTCCACCCGTACTGCCACGTCAACGTTTGTAATACCACATGAGCAATGACGTCAGCTGCCATGTCAGCTTTGAGGACCAATCATATGTCGCCGAGTGGCCCCCTGGAGGAGAGAGAAAATGGCCTGCCGACCCTGTTTCCGCATGCATTTCCTTTGTAAACTGATTTCGGGCTCCCTCGGCGATTTGCACTATTGTCGTGTTTCAACCCCCGCAATTTCTTAATGATGGCCCATCACAGGACTGCGAGACTACGGGGTCGCCTATATGCGGGATGTGGGATGTGGGACCTATAGGACTGCGGGACATATTGTGCCCGGGGGGATCCTCCAATGTGCTCCTCTTTCATTTCAAGGCAACAGAACCCCCATCTTCAAAGTGCTCTAACTTCTGATCTAGAAGTCCACTCTTGGACTTCCATATACCATTGGAAAGCTCTTTTTGAGCAGTGCACAGGGAAGAGCGTCTGATTAAGCTCTGATAACTACTGTGGCTTGGAAAATGGCTTCGAACTTCACTGCTCTTATGCATTATGGGCAATTGATAACTTGTAAAGCAGTGAGTGACAACATTGGCTCCTACCTGGGACAGTGCCTTGCTGGCAAGGTGCTGAGAACCTGCAGACCAATATCCTTCACCATAGGGCATGGAATCAAATATATATGAATCTTTGTAACCCAAAAATCTCCATGGGACTTTCCACATCAATCTAAAATGCAGAAAAATAAATTCTAACAACCGGAAAGTGAATGCTCAGCTAGTGAGCTAGTTTATATACAATCCTACTTATACACAGGGCTCAATTCACCTAAGTGATTTCAACCCTCCAGTGGAGCCAGGCCAGCATTAGAGTATTGGGCCTTACGCCTTCATGCTGCTGAAATTTAAAAATTAAAGTCAGCATGCACCATGAAAAATCTTCATACAAGGAACCTGATACATGTTGTTGAAACAACCTCCGCTGTTGGCTTAAAAATATGCTCATGTACTTAGCAACAAGGTCATGGAATTCACAAGGAAAATTTGCAGTTGCGTCCTTTTCATGAGCAGTCTACTGACCAATATCCTCTTGGCCAGGGCAACCACAAACACTTCTCAACTCCACAACTTTAGACTTTTCGAGAAAAATTTGTTGTTGATCATTTGTTACCCATTTGTCAACGGGCCAACCTTCTTGGATATCTGCAGTAGAATCTTTCGTTTCTGAGCTACAAGATTCAAAGACGGGAGGGCCTACTGAGACTTTCCGACAAGGAGCTTTCTACAATAAGTAATCACAGACACTGCTTGGTCCTTCGACTCTGGGCTCTTCTTGAAAGTTTTGTTGTTGGGAGCCTTCTCCCCACTTGTTGGTAAATGGCCCCTTTTTGACCCCAGCGACCATCTCTTCCTCCTCTGAATAATATGAATCATGCTTTGGAGGAGGGTCTTGGTCTTGTTCTCCAGGTAAAAGATGAGCATTGCAAACTGGAGGCTCTTCGTTGACTTCCTGATGGGCTTCCTCTTCTTGCGCAGCTTCCCTTGACTGGAAGCATTGTGGCTCTGCATCACTTGACTCTTCACCAAAGTCGTATTCATCATAAGAAGGGGAACATCACATTCAGCCGAATCAGACCCCTGAGGGTTTGTAGGAAGCTCGATGATATTTCTTTCTTCACTTTCTAGCTCAGTGGGTGATGCTTCTTGATGCAAGAGGATGTTTTCTTGGAGTGGAGCTCCACAAACATCTTCAGCAAGGTCTTCGACCTCGGGAATGTCTTCATCATTAAAATGTGTGCAACAATCTTCAAATAGAGCATTCAGGGGATATAGTCTTTTGCAATAGTGATTGAATGCCATATGAAAACTCTTCAAGGAAGATATGCTGCCATGAGGTATCGTATTAAACCAAACTCTAGAACTCCCCTCTAAAGAATACACGAACAACTTCATTTGTACATCTTCAAGAAAAATACCTTATTGTTCCATGCATTCATGAAATTCTTTGAGGTGTTGGCCAGGCCTTCTATCTGTGCTCCCACCGAATCTAGGCAAATAGGTATACCATTCATGAAATGAAGGGACATGATTTGGATAACCAGCGATAGAAGAAAAATCTAGTGGGGAAAATTTGTTGACCAGAAATGCAGGAAGGGCCATCGCGAAAACCTCCTTATATGAGTGATTTCAGTTTCAAAAGTAGGGAAAGTTTTTGGTTGTTGTAGCATCAGGGTGAGTATGGGGCTGCTTGAAAGCCAGGATGATCAAATAGAGATATGGACAGTGGAGTCGCCAGGATGTTTACCATAAAATTGATAGTGGAGTCGCCAAGGTGAGAGATCTTCAACCCACACTTCCCTTGCTCACCTAACAAAAGAAATGTAAAATTTTGTCGTACCCAAGGAAAAATATTCTAATCCGTTTCCTGGCAACGGTGCCAGAAAGATGTTGCCACGTCAAATCACACCAGCAGCATAGGTGCTGCAAGAGAGATAGAAATCCCCCTAGAAACGGCCTCTAGTTTGATTGTAGACCAGTGCCTAGGACATCTTATGCAAAGGAGTGCATGAAAGGTTATATATGAGGGGTTTGCAGCACTCCAATTGTCATGTAATGAAAGATAATAAGGGGGCTTGGTTCATTCTTCCAAAGGTATGAGTACTTCCTCACACACACAATACTTCCTCAGACACACAATTCCCAGAAGTATCACATAGAACAGTGGAGGCCGATTACTTCAAAGGGGATTACAGCTTAATAGTCTTTGTTGAGTAAATGAGAGAGGATTAGGAGAAAATCATAACTCATTATATAGAGCCCAAAACATTCAAAATTCTATAGTGGACACATAGAGCTGCAAGCAATGGGAAATTCTACAATTGTTTGAGTTACAAGAAGAGATAATGGATTGAAGAGAGGATGGGTGCTATGATTCATATAGAGCAGTGTAAAGATATAATTTCAGCCCTTCATTCAGGCATATGCATTAATAAATCAACACACATGAATCTGCAAGGAAGCATGAAATCATTTCTAGTAGCTATTATAGCATGAATGTAGAGAAGAATATGAACATAATGGAATTAAACAAGAGGATAACATATTGTAATACTTAGAAGGGGGAATCACCACCATTTATTTGCTTAGTCTGAAAGATCTACCTATGTAAAGTAATACAATCTGAAATACAAGTCATTCTCTTACAGATTTATGAGCCAAATTGGTATCACAGAGTTCAGACCCATTGGGTGAGAAATTCTGGAACCAACCAACCCTTGTTAAAGTGTTGCTTCCCCCTTTTTATAAGAAGAGGGGGAGCTGGAATTACAGTTTACAAAATATCTGAGCCAGAGCTCCAGTTGTCTGCTAGACTAGCTGTCTCGGCCCATGCAAGGCGTTGTTGCCCAAAACGATTACAATTGGGATTCGATCCCTTCTTGGAAATAAACAGAAATTAATGAATAGAGAAAGAAAATGGAAAGAGGAAGGAGCAAGTGTCCCTCTGTTGTCCCTGTGAAGGTCTCTAGTCAAGCCACATCTCAACCGTGATGCGCTCCCCTTGTTGCTTGGTCATTTTCTATCAATTCTACCTTTACTGCGTGAACGACTAGTTCTGTGGAATAGAGAGCGGGTCGCTGCAAATGCTTGTCTCGGTGGTCCTTTGCTGTGTACAGGAGTGAGGCTCCATGCCGAGCCATTAAGTCTTCCTAAGTCTCCCATACTGGTTCATCGCCGCACTATACTCTTATTCAATGCTCCAGCTATCGAACCATACGTCCTTTAAAGCTATGCACAATCCTTTTCAGCACTCTAATACACCTGGGGATGTGTTTTATGATGTAACAAGTAGTTTGACGGGTGCGAGCCTTTAACACAGAAATAAGATGAAACAGGTGAGTTTCGACTTCCCTTTAAGCCCTCATGCTTTCAGCCCGTTTCTACAACTTCCTTCATATGACCAGGGGCTTGAACCAAGTGCTTGGCCCTTTAGACGCTAAGGCTTTCCACTACTATCAAGGGGGGCCTTTCCTTTATAACACAGAAAGCCTTTAATACTTCTTTTACTGCGTTGGCAAATATTCCGAACGTGAAATCCTTATAAAATATAACCTATGAAACATCACAGCTAGGGACCCTTTTCCTTCTCACAATCGCAGCCAGGGAGGAGTATCGACGAGGGAAAGAATCTTACACTTTGTACGAACACCGATCGTCGATCTGCGGGGTGATGTCATCATTGCCACGTGTCACCTAGAAATGGCCCCATAAGACACCTGAAAACACCAAAACTAAGACACACGTGTCCACCCGTACTGCCATGTCAACTCTGAGGACCAATCATATGCTGCCACATGGCCCCCTGGAGGAGAGAGAAAATGTCCTACCCGGCCCTGTTTTCGTAGGCATTTCCTTTGTAAACTGATTTCGGCCTCCCCTAGCACTTTAATACTACAAGGCCAATATTATCGGCGATTTGCGCTATCGACGTGTTTCACCCCCCCGCAATTCCTTAAGGATGGCCCATCACAGAACTGCGGGATCGCGGGACTCTAGGGTCGTCAATATGTGGGATGCAAGATGTGGGACCTGCAGGACTACGGGATCGCGGTACTGCAAGACTGCGGAGTCGCCAATATGCGGGATGTGGGATGTGGGACCTGTAGGACTACAGGACATATTGTGCCCAGGGGGGTCCTCCAATGTGTTCCTCTTTCATTTCAAGGCAACAGAACTCCCATCTTCAAAATGCTCTAACTTCTGATCTAGAAGTTTACTATTTGGACTTCCATATACCATTGGAAAGCTCTTTCCGAGCACTGCGCAGTGGAGATGGTCCGATTAAGCTCTAATAGATTTTGTGGCTCGGGAGATGGCTTCGAACTTCACTGCTCTTATGCATTCTCGGCAATTCATAACTTGTAAAGTAGTGAGTGACAACACATTGGACTCCAAGACTACCGAAGAAATGTTCACTGGTAAGAAACCCGATGTCTCTCATTTTAGAATTTTTGGAAGACTCGTATATTTCATGTTTCAAAAGAGAAAAGAAGCAAATTGGGTGCATCTGGGAAAAAAGGAATCTTTGTGGGCTATAGTGAAGATTCTAAGGGATATAGAATTTATGTGGTTGGTCAAAAGGAAGTTGAGATAAGTCATGATGTCACCTTCGACGAAGATATGGCCCTTAGGAAGATCAACAACCTTCCTATCCTAAGGAAAGACAAAGAAGCTGACATAGAAAATCAGGGTGAAAAAGAGGACAAAACGATGCCTAATGTTGATGAACCTATGGATCCTATTAATCCACTCCCTCATGAGCCTTCCTCCTCCAAGACGAAACCCTCATGGCTTAGGGAGACTCTCGAAGATGCTGAGAGGCATATTGCACCAAGGGTGATTTTCCGTGAAAGCAAGAAGCCGAACAGGTACCAAGGATATTTGACTGCCATGAGCACTATCATTCAAAATGAGCCTTCATCATTCAAAGAAGTCATGAAGCAACAAGTATGGAAGGATGTTATGAATGAAGAATACGCGTCAATTATGAAGAATGGTGTCTAGGATGTGGTCCCTATACACCAGGACAAATCGGTTGTCACTTCTAAGTGGCTCCACAAAATCACGCATGTAGCTAATGGAAGTGCAAAAAAGTTCAAGGCTAGCTTTGTTGCTCGAGGCTTCTCTCAAAATGAAGGTGTAGATTACGATGAGATATTTGCATCTGTTGCCCGATACACCACCATCCACTAGACTTCAATGAAATAGGAAGTCTATGCAGTCTATGTGGAACAACCCGACGGGTGTGAAGTTCATGATCAGGAATCTCATATATGCAAGTTGAAGAAAGCTCTCTATGGATTGAAGCAAGCACACCGGGCTTTGTATGAGAGGATCGGTAGCTATCTGATGAAGTTGGGATTCACTAGAAGTGAAGTCGATCCGAACCTTTACTTTAAGGCTGAAAATGATAACCTCGCATGCTGGTACTTTATGTGGACGACCTCTTTTTGACAGGTGCAGGCTATTAGGTCCCTATAATACTAGTGACTCCCCCATTACTATTGTCATTGTATCCCTTATTGTTATTATCGTGCCCCTATTGTCTCCATATTGTTATTAGTGTGCCCCATAGAAACCCACTATTGTTAATGTTGTGCCCTTATGTTATTACTGTTAGGTCGGCTTGATTATATTGTGACCCCTTACACTCCTATATATAGAAGGGAGGTTTAGTCATTTGTATCATCCAAGAATTGTTCATTTGTATAATGTCAAGGAGGTTGCCCCCTCGAAGAGGCTGAATTCTAAAGCGTTGATCTATCTTTTCTATCTTTTTGTAAGTTGGTTTCCTAACATTTGGTATCAGAGCTTTGGATTCTAGGGTTTCACTGCTCCAAACAGGTCATCGTGGAATCTTCGCTATAACTTTTTTTTCTGCGACGTTTCAGAAGTTAACAAAAAAACCCATTTGAGCCAAAATAATTATGAACTTCGGGTCCGAATTTCAGAGTGCGTATCGCTATATTTTCGGAGATATGATCTAAGGAAGTTAGGGTTTGTGCAGACTCCCGAATTACATTCCAAACAAGTGACCTAGGGAAAATTATCATAACATTTGTTCTGAGAATCAGATTGAAATTTCGTAAGAAGTTTCAGAAAGAGGACGGCATGTAGTTTTCTGTATATCAGTTTCAGGTACTAAGGTCGAAACAGTGACACGTGGCACTTCGTACAAGTTCGCTCTACTGAACTAGTCTATAATCAAGTCACTGTGGGAGATTTGGCATAAATCTTCCTTGGAGAATCCAATCTTGATCAGACTTGCGGGGTTAGAAATAGGACTCAAAGGGCTACTGCAAGACACGATTTCAGATATTCGAGATCCGCAGTTACAGAGATACAACAGATTCAATATCGAGCTCTTACAAAGTGAAAAAAAGGTGTGTAGTTTTTTTTAAATTTTGCATAAGATTGGTTTGAAAAATTAGTTTGAAGGAATTCAAAGGGAATAGTGAAGAATTATTAGCATTAATTAATGCTCCGAAGAAAGAAAATGGAAACACCTAGTAAGAAACCTGAAAGCTCTAGCATGACTCGTGAAGAAGAGGAAGAAATGCAACATGATATATCAAAATTACAAGACCAAGTACAACAAATTTCACTCTCACAAAAGGTAACTGAAGCCAAGATGAATGGCGTGGAAGCTAATATGAATGGCATGCAAGTTAAGATGGATGGCATGGACGCTAAGATGAATGGCATGGACGCTAAGATGGAAGAATTGAAGATAAATTTGAATAAGTTGCTACAAGAAATGGTTACTAATGGTGAAAGGGTAGTAAAGGAAACTCATGATGAGAACAAAAGAAATGTTAATCATGATTTCATAGACTCTAATGTTGGATTGAAGAGCCACCATGTTCCAAAAATCGATATGAGGAAGTTTGATGGCAAGGATCCCGGAATATGAATACTACAGATGGAGCCATTTTTCGATCTCCATAATGTGCAAAACACACAAAAGATACGTATTGCAACTTTATATTTGGAACCAAATCAGTTTGTATGGTAACGATGCCTTTGCTCTTGTAAACAAATTGTCACTTGGGCAATTCTTACGGAAGAAATGATAGCACATTATGAGGATACAAAAAGCAACACCTTTTTTATCCAATTGATAAATCTCAAACAAAAGGGTTCAATGATGGAGCACATTGAGGACTTCCAAAAATTGAACATAAGGGTAAAAGATATTCCAGAGAAGCATAGGATTGATGTGTTCATAGGGACTTTAAAGGATAATATCCAACATGACGTTCGCCTTTGGGACCCTGATTCGTTGGAGAAGGCATTCAGGTTAGCAAGAAAAATGCAAAGCAAAATTATGGCAACCATGAAGCCTACCACTCACAACTATAAAGATGGACGTGTTGTTGCCCCTAGCCTTCCACAACCTACAAGGTTGACACCACAACAATTGGAAGAAAAAAGAGCAAAAGGGCTTTGCTACAGTTGTGATAGAAAATACACTAAAGGTCATAAGTGTGCTGAGAAGAAATTATTCTACATAGATTGTGAAGAGGAGGAAGAAAAGGAACAAGAAATGTCAAAAGATGAGGATATACTCCAAGAACAAACCCTAGATAAAGAAGAAATGAATCCGACCATATCTTGTAATGCATTGGCCGGAATTACCGCTCCTCAAACTATCAAGATAGAAGGACATATCAAGAAGAAAAAGGTAATAGTTCTGATTGATTCGGGAAGTACCCATAATTTAATTCATTGTAAGATAACCAAGGAATTGAATTGCTTCCTATATCCAACACCAGAGTGTCAAGTGATGGTTGCAAGTGGAGGAACCATAGATTGCTCTAGAAAGTGCCATAACATCAACCTATCCATGGGAGAATCTGTATTGAATAGCCCAATGCTTTCCATTCCAATGGGTGATGTTGATGTTGTACTAGGAGTCCAATGGCTACAATCCTTGGGTACAATAGCTTTTAATTTTCAAGAACTTTTCATGAAATTTTGTGCGGAAGGAAAGTTAGTTGAATTAAGGAGTATTGCAAGGAAACCAGGAAAGATAATCAGCTCTAATGGTATGACAAAACTTCTAAAGAAGGAACAATGAAACGTAATTGCACAATTATGTTTGCTAGAGGTTCCCTCAACGAAATCATCTATTTCTCCATATCTCCAAAAAGTCTTGGAAAATCATTCCAAGGTAATTAATTTGAGACTCCCAAAGGCCTCCCACCTATTCGTGATCATGATCATGCTATTCATTTGATTCCAGGAAGTGTTCCTCCAAGCATCAGGCCGTACAAATATCCCTATGCCCAAAAGAGTGAAATTGAACGTATGGTTACAGAAATGCTAGAGGTTGGTATAATTCAACCTAGTCAAAGTTCTTTCTCTGCTCCAGTAGTATTGGTGCACAACAAGGATGGATCATGGCACATGTATCCAGATTATAGGGAGCTCAACAAGCTCACTATTAAAGATAAATTTCCCATTCCTGTCATTGATGAATTATTGGATGAATTGCATGGATCAATTTACTTCACCAAATTGAATCTTCATTTAGGATATCATCAAATCAGAATGAAGATTGAAGACATTCTGAAAACAGCATTTAGAACTCATAAGGCTCATTATGAATTTTTGGTCATGCCTTTTGGCCTTACCAATGCACCTTCTACATTTCAAGTTTTGATGAATTTCATTTTCAAACCCTTCCTTAGAAAATTTGTGTTAGTATTTTTTGATGATATACAAACAAATCTACAACAAGTCTTGGAAGGATCATGTTGAACATGTTGACAGGGTGCTCAAACTATTGAATGAGAAACAATTATATGCAAAAAGCTCCAAATGTTTCTTTGGAGTACAAGAGGTGGAATATCTGGGTCATATTTTATCTCATGAAAGTGTTAAGCTAGACCCTATCAAAATTAAAGCCATTAAGGAATGGAAAATCCCCACATCCATAAAGCATCTGCGAGGATTTCTCAGGTTGACAGGGTATTATCACAAGTTTGTTAAGAATTATGGGAGAATAACAGCACCTCTAACAACAATATTGAAGAAATATGCATTTTCATGGACTCCAGAAGCAACAAAGGCCTTCGAACATCTTAAAGAGGCAATGTGCCAAGCACCGGTCTTAGCTACGCCGGACTTCACAAAAACCTTTATTATGGAATGTGATGCTTCAAGAAATGGAATTGGTGTTGTTTTAATGCAAGATGAAAGACCCATTGCTTTCGAAAGTCGTCCAATCAAAGGAAAGTATTTACACAAAGCTATTTATGAGAAGGAAATGTTGGCAATACTACATGCACTTAAGAAATCGCGACCCTACCCAATGGGAAGACACTTCAAGGTAAAAACGGATCTTTATAGTCTTAAATACTTTTTAGAACAAAGATTATCCTCTGAAGAGCAACAAAAATGGGTCACAAAGATGTTGGATTATGAATTTGAAATCATCCTACAAAAAAGGGAAGCAAAATATTGTGGCAGATGCACTCTCAAGAAAGGATGAGGATGTGGAAGCATTGTTGTGCATCATTTCTATTATCCAACCAAATTGGATAAACGAAGCAAGGGATGAATGGGGGAGACGAAGAAGTGTGGGCACTCATTCAAATGTTACAACAAGATCTCAGTACATCTAATACATTTAGCTGGAAAAATGATTCGTTATGGTACAAAGATCGCTTATACCTATGTAAGAATTCCCAACTCAAACAAAACATTCTTATGGAATTGCACACTTCTCCCTTAGGAGGGCACTCAAGATTTTTAAAAACTTACCACAGGGTTAAGAAGGAATTTTTTTGGGATGGCCTTAAATCGGATATTCAAAAGTTTGTGGCGGAATGTTTGGTTTGCCAACAAAATAAAGTTGAAACAATTAAGACCCAGGTCTATTACAACCTTTATCCATTCCAAGCCAACTTTGAGAGGAGGTTTCAGTGGATTTTATCAGGACATTTTGGTAAGTTTCGACGTGGTCTCTCTTTATACTTGCATTCCTATCAATGAGGCCATGATGGTAATCAATAAGCTAACTGACCCTAATACGGCTAAGTTAGTTGAGTTGTGCCTTACCTCTACCTTTTTCAGTTTCGAGGGAGAATTCTATGAGCAGACTTGCGGAGTTGCCATGGGCTCCCCCTTGTCCCCTATCGTCGCTAATCTCTTCATGGAGGATTTTGAGTCTAAGGCTTTGGCCTCCTCTCGTCTCTTACCAAAGCTTTGGAGAAGATTCGTGGATGACACTGGTGTTGTCTGGCCTCATGGTCCTGACGAGCTAGATCATTTCTTCAGTCACCTCAATAACCAATCCGCCGCCATCAAATTCACGATGGAGAAAGAAGATAATGGTTGTCTTCCGTTCTTGGATGTTCTCATCTCTAAAAAGGTGGATGGTTCCTTTTCTCATCAGGTGTATAGAAAGAAGACGCATACTGAGCAATACTTGCATGCTTCTTCGCATCATTTCCCCGCTCAAAAGTTAGGGGTTCTTAACACACTTGCTACCCGAGCTGTTAGAATTTCGGATGAGGAGAGCCTGGAAGCGGAAAAGGCTCACCTCCTAGAAGTCTTTGAGAAGAATGGTTACAATAGGCACCTCGGTCAAAGGGCCTTCCTCAGGGCCAAGAAGGAGCCTTCAATCCGAAGGGTTCCTAATGATCATAACATGGGTGTGAACCTTCCTTACATCCAAGGAACCACGGACAAGATTGCAAGGGTTCTGAGGAAGTATGATGTGCCCACATCTTTCAGACCTCTCAATACTATCCGTGGTTCCCTCAGGTCTGTGAAAGACCCGATTGACCCTAAGGACATGAAGAGTGTCTATGTCATTCCCTGTTCCTGTGGGACCCCTTATATTGGTGAGACTGGTCGCTCTATCAATCAGCAGATTAGCGAGCATTCGGTTGACTTAAGGCATGGGAGGACTAAGTCCTCGGCCCTGGCTGAGCATGCGGGAAAGACTATGCATCATGTATGTATAGAGGAGGCTCAAGTCATTGCCAAAATTGCGCAGTTTCACCATCGCAAATTTAGAGAGGCCCTGGAGATTGAGAAAAGGCCGAACAATCTTAATAGGGATGATGGCTGGAGGATTAGCAGTTGCTGGGTCCCAGCCTTGTCTTCCTAGCTTCCTCGTCCCTTTTTGTTAGGTCTTAGGATTTCTGTCTTCCCCCTCCTTAATTTTTTCTTTTGGCAGATTGGTCCTATTATTTTGGAGTATTTGAGTCGTTAATTTGTTATGAATTAATTTCGGGATAATTACTGTATTAATCATTGATATTTATGTCTATTATAACCCTAGAATTGAGTCTCCCTTTAACTATTGTCTGAAAACCCCTTTTAAACCTTATTGACATAGTTAACCATAATTTTAAATATGGATAAATTATGATATACCTATAATATTAATAATCATAGACTTTATCAACCCTGAATTATGGTATTTATCCTATAGTAATAACATATTTACCTAGGGTCTTAGTTATCTTTAATATTTTATTGGATTAATAAATATTGAACTAATATTGATTATTTGACCATTAAGTTTATAAGATAAACTATAATATTCCAATAATATTAGGTATTCTATTATTAATAAACTTGGCTTTAACAACCCTATACGAGGGTATTTACCTATTGTAACTGTGTTCTAGGATAATATTGAATTATAAATTATTTAGTAGATATAGATTATTTAATATACATACATTATTGTTTATAACTTATTATCTTGATGGACCATTTTATTTAAATAATGAATATGATATACTAAAATAAGCAAAATAATGATGATATAACTTACCAAGGACCATTGAATCTTTATCACACAGCTATCTAGGTAACTAATTTCTAAAAATAATTGATTACCTTTTACTTGTATTTAAATTATATTGGATGAATATTAAATTTTGATTATTTAATATATATAATTTATTAATAACCATTATAATTAAAATATTAATATTATAATATGAATTCTCTTAATATTTGAGATAATAATAATAATATATCTATTTTTAATTAACAATTGAATTCCTTTATTTACCTTTGTCGAGAAATAAAATATTATTAACCATTTTAGAGGTTTGACCATGATCATTGGTCAAAATTAGCCGTTAGCATTATGGCTGTTGGAGTCTCTGCACACTCTATTTAATCAAGCTAAGCCGGATTGGTCTTCAACTTGTCCTGACGATGAACCACACTGGTTGGTTCGAAACGCGTCGACAAAATATTGATTATGTGATTTTGCCGAAGATTATCTATACAAGGTTTACCCAAGTCCGAAGGAAAGAGTGTCATCATGGTCGTAGTTGACAAACTTACCAAGTATGCACACTTTTGTGCATTATCGCATCCATTTAAAGCCAGTACAATTTCTACTGCATTTATGGAAACAATTCAAAACCTACATGGAAACCCAAAGATTATTGTAAGCGACAGAGATCCCATTTTCACTAGAAATTTTTGGACAGAATTATTTTCTTGTCTCGGTACTCAGTTAGCTCATAGCTCATCTTATCATCCTCAATCTGATGGGAAAACTAAGATAGTAAACAAATGTTTGGAAGGATATCTTCGTTTCTTTGTATCTGATAAATAGACACAATGGGTCAAATGGTTGCCTCTAGCTGAATGGTGGTATAACACTTCCTTCCATACTGCAGCAAAAATGACCCCATTTAAGGCACTTTATGGATATCATCCACCATCCATCACATCATATTTAAGAAAAAAGTCTAAGGTTCAAGCAGTGGAACATCACATCGAGCATCAACAACAAGTTCTCCAACTCTTAAAGGATAACTTCACGTTGGCGCAGAATAGAATGAAACAACAGGCAAATCAACATCGCAGTGAAACAAGTTTTGATGTAGGTGCCTGCGTATTCCTATGGCTACAACCATATAAACAAATGCCCCTCAAGCAAGCTAAGAAGGATAATAAATTATCACCAAAGTATTATGCTTCATACAAGGTGTTGCAAAAGATTGGTACTATGTCATACAAATTGGAGCTTCTTGCAGCTTCCCGAGTGCACCCAGTTTTCCATGTTTCGTGTTTAAAGAAGGTTATAGGTGACAATCTCCCAGTTCAAACAATATTGCAAGAACTTGACAAGGAAGGAAAAATCTTATTGGAACCAGAAGCAGTCACAGAAACAAGAACTCGACAGCTACGAAATCGATCAATTTCGGAGTATCTCATCAAGTGGAAGAACTTATCTGTCGAAGATTCCACATGAGAGGATGAGAATTTTATGCAGAAGCATCCAGAACTACTCAAGCGTTGAGGACAACACTTTTCGGAAGGAGAGGGGCATGTTAGGTCCCTATAATACTAGTGATTCCCCCATTACTATTGTCATTGTATCCCTTATTGTTATTATTGTGCCCCTATTGTCCCCATATTGTTATGAGTGTGCCCAATAGAAACCCACTATTGTTATTGTTGTGCCCTTATGTTATTACTGTTAGGTCAGCTTGATTATATTGTGACCCCTTAGAATCCTATATATAGAAGGGAGGTTTAGTCATTTGTATCATCAAAGAACTGTTCATTTGTGTAATGTAAAGGAGGTTGCCCCCTTGAAGAGGCTGAATTCTAAGGCATTGATCTATCTTTTCTATCTTTTTGTGAGTTGGTTTCCTAACACAAGCCCTCTCATTCACAAATGTAAGAGGGAGTTGGCTTATGAATTTGAGATTAAGGACCTGGGACCAATGCACTATTTCCTAGGGTTGGAGGTCTGGCAAAAGCCAGGTGAAATTTTCCTCTCTCAAGGAAAATATGTTGTGAAGATATTGGAAAGATTTGGGATGGTGGAATGTAAGCCCGTGACTACTCCGATGGAACTTAAGTTTAAGAAGCTATGTGGTAGTGTTGTTGGACCTGAATTGGGAAATGCTTCTGAGTATCATCAACTCATAGCAGCACTGACGTTCTTGGTGAACTCCCATCCGGACATATGTTATGCAGTGCACACATTGAGCCAATACATGGTTGAGCCTCATCATATAGATTAGGTTGCTGCCAAAAATCTTCTGAGATATCTTTGGGGCACAATCACTCATGGACTGAGATAAATTGCTGGAAATGTGAGGCTACATGGTTATTCTGATGTTGATTGGGCTGGCAATGCGGTGGATCGCAAGAGCACTTCAGTACGCTGTTTTTCTTTGGGTTCTGCTTCGAAATCCTGGATGAGCAGGAAGCAGAAATCAGTTGCCTTGAACACCGCTGAGGCCGAATACATAGTTGTTAGTATGGCCTCCTATGAAGTTGTCTGGTTAAGGAATCTCTTCAGTGAGTTGTTTGTACACGTGCTAGATACCACCGTGATCTTCAATGACAACCAGAGTGAGATCTAATTATCAGAGAATCCCGTGTTTCATGATCGCTCCAAGCATATAGATATCAGGTGCCATTTTATCTGGGATATGTACAACGAGGAGCAATAAGGCTCCATCACATTGGGACTGATGAGCACGTCGTCGATATTCTGACAAAGCTCCTAGGGAAGGTCAAATTTTTAGCCTTCTGAGAACGACTAGGAGTCATGGAGAGACCCTCTTATGAGGGTCCTATATGATATGGACATTGAGCTTTGGGAGCTCTGAGGGGCTTGGGTTACTTCTTGGAGCGGTGAGCAACCATAGGGTAAGTGGCTCAGCCTTCCCCTAGTGGTTTTTGTGTATAGGGTGAGTGGTTCATCCTTCCCATATGATACCCCTTGGCGACATGTGAGAAGGACGAGTGGTTCATCCTTCTTCTGCCAAGACATCCTACCCATGCAGTGTGGGACTCATGGGAAGTACCTCTCATCTGGCCAATGAGTAGGGAAATGAGGATAGGGACCATAGTACTACCGATGGACGCATCGTGTACTACCGTACACCCTATGCTAGGATGTCCGATATTGATCTAGGATCAAGGGGAACTGACTTCGGGTCAATAAGAGTGGTATGAGACACTCTCTTTGATTGGGGTTGAATTTGCCTCAGTAGAGAATAGTATGATACATTCTCGATCACTTCTTCTTCTTCATAGTTCAGCAAAGCAGAGCAGAGCAGTGCATGGATGGCAGAGATGGTACAGATTGGCAGATGGATTAGCAAGTGGAGTTCTCCCTGGTTGAGAGGGAATGTTAAAATTGGAAACTAGGGTCAAACTCCACATGGGTCATCTTATTTATGACCACTGATATTTTTATTAGATTCCTCTCTCGGAGAGGTGTAGGATTGATCTAAAAATCATATGATTCTGACATGTACAAATGAAGATATGAATTTATTTATATTATGGACAAATTGTCAAGGTCGGCCATAAAGAAAAACAAGCACACAAGCCCACAATTCATCCTCAACATTGCATATAAAAATAAGGAGACCTCAAGTCATTTTCACCATCATCTCATCACACATATCTCTCTCTCCTCTTGTGATTGGGCACACTATCCGAGGCAGTCTTCTCTCTCTCCACACGTGTGGAACTAAGGTTTCTATTTGTTGCATTGACCAGCGTTGACCGAGCTACTGGGAGGTTGTTTGACTTCGTTGACTTGATGCGTTGACCTGTTTTGACTTCAGTTTGGGTGAAGAATCTTTGTCTAAGCAAGCCGCAATTCTGGGCACAAAAGTCGAGGAGTTTTGACCAGCGTTGACCATGGTTAGGGCTAACGGCAGGTTGACTGTTTGACCAGACTTTGACTGGACAGAATTCGATTTTTTTGAGGGCTTCTTAGTCTTGCTGTTTGGAGGCCGAAGTTGACTGAAGTTGGTCGAATCTTTGACGGGTCAAATCTTCCTTATTGACCAACGTTGACTTTTCTAGTTAGGGCTCTTTTGCCGCTGTTATAAATTATCAGAATTTGTAAATTGTACTATCTCTCTCTGCTGAACTATTGAAGACTAAAAGAAGATTTGATCAAGGGTTTCCCCACATTGGGGTTTGTCCTTGGCTGGTGCCACATCTTGTGTCCTCTTGTCTTGGCTTGTCTTCTATTGTTTATGTTTATGTTCTATCAGCGTTTTACTTGCTTGTTTATGTGATTGCTAAACTGAAATTGATATTGGGTTCATAAAGAAATTGAAGTAAAATTGCTCTAAAGCATAGAACATGCCAATGATGCCTAAAATTAATAAATTTTAAAAAAATATAAAATATTTTATATTTGTTTATACTTGCCGTATCTGGATCATGGCTTTTCAAAAAACTGGCAGATGTGTATCTGCATCCAGAACCGGATTTGGATCCAGATCAGTATCCATATCAGAATCCTTGTAACTTAGGTAAATCTTACTCAAAACCCCAACTCTGGGTTTTCTCGCCCAACTGCCCCAAAACTTGCCCAACAATGGGTATTTTGGGGTTTTTCCCCCTTTTTAGGTGGACTATAGCCTACAGGGATGGGGTTTTTCCCCCTTTTTAGGTGGACTATAGCCTACAGGGATGGATAGGCTACTTCGTCTCTTTAAGCAATTAATTTCTAGGGAATATTACAAGTTTTAAGAATAGTTTGCAACAAGATGAGTACATTCAATAATTTGCACCAAACCGGTTAATTCAAGTTGATTTAATTAAACAAATAGTTTAACCCTAAAGCATAATTTTAAAACATTTAGTTTACTTTGCGAACATACAAAAAAAAACTAACACATAGAGTACCCTGGCATCAGAGTCACCTTTTTCACAAGAAAAGCTAACCCCTAGGACTCATGTAGTATTTCTATCCATACAAACAGGGCACTAGAAAACATAAATTGAAACCTTAATGGATAAACTGGAGCAGAATGACCAGATAGCACATGCATTTCTTTCAGAACCTGCAATTAGAGGCAACTTTCAACAAGTATAAGGCAAACCACTTCAGTGTTGGTATCCCTTGAGATATTAGAGTTTTTTAATATTGTAAAAGTAAAACACACCAACTATACAAAGCTAATCTTTAGCATCTCTACAGAACATATCATCAGAAAATACAATAGAAGTTATAGCCAAACAATTTTCACGGACAGCTTGCTGTGCAATCCAGTATAGCAATGGATAAATTTTCTGTACAAGATCACTACATGGCAAATGACAACTATGCATATATAGGGCTGTTCCACTGATTGGTGACTTTTTCCTCTGCATATTTTAAATGACAATAAGAAATGGTAAAGTTGAAGATAGAGTTTACGATACCAGTAATGACAGTATCAATTATATCTCCAGGATCAAGGGCAGCCAGAATATCCTTAACCAGATGAGTTGATTCGATAATGTTCCCACCATAAACAATGTGTTGCACTATGGGCTTCATCCCTGACGAATGCACAAATGACCAGCATTCTCAGAGTGCATCTAATCACAAGAGCTGAAACGCTTGGGAATATAATTATTTTGTCAACATAAAGCACAACCAGGCTTACTTAGAAAATAAACCCAGAAATGTTATATCCACACTCTATGTCAGAGAGTAAACTTCAGGAGAGATACCTGAGAAATTGTTGTTGTCATATAATTGCTCACAGAAGAGTTGTACCACTTCTGCCTTTAACCAGCCAATGGTTTTCGGATCAGACTCATTTGATCCCCTTGCATCCACCATGAAAATAGTTTCACCAACCCTAACTGGGACAACGGCCTGTGCATTGAACACTTTATCAATCCAATTACATCTTTGACATTTAACAGTCAAATATTTACATACATGTAACAGAACAGTTTCATCTTGTATAGATGAAAGAAAGTCTGCCAAAGGTTACTCATTTAGGATGGGGTCAGGACTCTCCGCAGAAGAAATCAAAAACAGGTAAGCAGAGATTAGACTTTTTACAGCATAAAAAACGCTGGAACTTCATACAAGAAAAAATAATCAGTAAAGAGGACCAGAATTAACATATCACACATTTAAAACTATGCTGGCATGAGGACCAGAATTAACATATCACACATTTAAAACTATGTTGGCATTGACAACATGTAAAACTTGACTCCAAGCTGGATATATATGTTACTGATCTTTCCTGGAAATATCCAAAACGGCAAATGATTAAATTGAATCCTTATGGCATGAAAAAGCATGCAAATTTCTATAACTTATAGTCAACTGAAGTTACAGATATTCATGAAGAATATCTTATTATCTCAAAATCTGAGTTCATATCTGTGTCTCAGAAGGACTAACAGAAACCATAAAAATTAAAAGTTTGCATTGATCCTCAATAATATTTTTGGCTTCTTGAATGCAATATCATGTTACAAACTTACAAGATTCTCATGATCATACATATCCACACAATTCCACAACCATCATGCAAAAATCACTAACTATATGGTTTACCTGACTAGCAATCAAGAGCCTAATTTCTTGGGACCAGATGTATGCACGTCAAATTTAAAGAAATACAAAAATGGCCTTGCTTCAACTAAACATCCACACAAACAAAAGAAGAATGTGAATATAATGCAACAGTGAACTATTTAGATACAAAACTAAGACTCCCAACCTCATTCGTACAACATAAAGTAATAGAAGTATTGCTGGTCTTTGAAGAGCATATCTTAATGTCAGGTTGGGAAGAAAATCTTGAGGTTCTGGTTTCCAAGAAAAGGATCGTTTCACATCAAATTAAACGAGCCACCAAAAAAATCCTTGCTTCAACTAAACATTCACACAAACAAACGAAGCATGTCAATATATCACAAGATCGAATTATTTAGATCCACAACTAAGACTCCCAACCTCATTTGCACAACATAAAGTAGTAGAATTATTACTGGTCTTTGAACAACATATCTTTATGTTCAGGTTGGGAAGAAAACCATGAGGTTCTGATTCTGAAGAAATGGATTGTTTTAAGCAGCCCCCCTAATTGCAAGGTATACAATAATTTGACTCATAACCATTTTAATGCCTAATAAGTCATCAATAATATTAGATGCCTTCACTCCCCATTGCACAATGTTGTTATTACTATTATCAAAGCAGCATAAACAGTAAATTTTTGGCATTTACCCTTTGATCTTCCCCATAAGCTTGAGCTGAAAAAGAAGAAAATAAAGGATCCATAAGCACAAGAGTATAAGATACCTCAGCTATATTCCTTCCCAAAAAATATCTTAATTTCTCATTGGGAGACACTGAAATAAAATGCCTTAAATTTTCATCCATGGGTTGTTCTTATATGTGATAGAAGACCCACTTAGTTTACTAACCTGCTCTGTATGGTAATTAATGAGGCTCTCTTCTATATCATCACTCCAATCCTTGTCAGATAGAACCTTGTAGGACCGCTTGCGCCCGACTGATTGTTCACTGACAGTAACTTTTCCAAGAAGACTATTGTTAGCCCTTTCAAAGAAGTCACTTTTTGCTTCAAGACTGCTTGGTTTTTGGCATTCAATTTTGTTTCTCGTGTTCTGCTGAGAAGGAGAATCCATATCCGCATTGTTTCCTAACAATCTAACACAATTTATTTCTTCACTACCTGTTTCAGAACATCAATAATTGTCAGAATCTTTTTCTTCTTTTCAATTCACTTATATCTTCAACCATTTGACATCAGGTTTTAATCTCTTGCAATGTGCTAAAAATGTCTCAATCTATAATAACATTTGACTTGTACAAAAAACATCAATATATAAAACTATGCCAAACAGTGATTGATAGAATTATAACTAACCTTGCATCTTCAAAATTATCAAATCGTGAACATATAGCTATAGTGCATATTCTGAACCGCACTGAACTGTGAAGAAAGTACCTTCTCCCCAAAACAACTGTCCTGTTTAAAAGACAAAAAAGATAATGTTAAGAGCATAATGATATTGTGAAGGACAATCATTGAAAATGAATGGCTCCAATGAATTATATCAGCTATAGAATCCACGGGGACGCCATTATTGATCATTTGTACACATAACAATGAACCTTGAACCTTACTTGTAATCCTCTTGATATGCCTACAGTAAACATATTGCTATATTGCAAATTCTGTAGAGAAGTAATTTTGTTCTTATTAGAATCTATGTAAACATATAGAAATAGTGCACGCATATTCTGTAGAGCAATAAACTGTGAAGAAAGTACCTTTCCCTGAATTACTGTCCAGTTGAAAAGGTAAACAAGCAAACATTGAGAACATAAAGGATGTGTGCAGGACAATCGTTGAAAATGAATGACTCCCTTAAATTATTCTTGCTCTAGAATAGACACGGATACCATTATCAATCATTTATACACAAAAACTAACCTGCTTAAAAGTCATAACGCTTCCGATATGTCTCCGGTGCTTTAGTCCATTCACCAGTTGACTGAAGTATAATACTAAGAATGATTTTGGCTATACTGCTTCACCCTAACAATATAGACCCAGCAAGTTTAGGGAATAAGAATAATGTGTTTAGCACTTTTAAACAATATATAGGACGTGCACAAAATAAATTAAAATCCATAATCGAAGTAGTGAAAAAGTTGCCATTTTTCTTAAAAATTTTGGACTTCTGAAAAAAGGTGAACTTTAATATGACAAGCTATTTGAATTTTGACAAGCTGGAAAGATGCCAGGAAGCTATAAATGTGAGAATGCTCATCTACTAAAAATTACCCTAAAGCAAGCATCCAACAAGGAGCTAGAGATGGTTGAACAGGTTGAGCAAGCATTTGAAGGTCATGGATAGCTTATAGTGTTGATAATATCGGTGATATTCGAAAATATCGCAATATTTTCGGCGAGCCGAAATATCGCTAAGAAAATATCGCGATATTTCCGAAACATTGCCGATATTTCGGAAAATATCAGCGCGACGATCGAAAATATTGCCCAATGACAGTCAAAAATTTCCGCGTGGCTTATAAAAGTCCGATTTTGGTTTTTTTTCAATCATTTTCATTTCTGATTGCTGGAGAAGGAAGGGGAGAGCTATGTGGTTGCTACCAAGGAGGGTTTGAGCGTTCCATAGCTATTATCGCCACCAACAACGAAGATTTCATTGATCTAAGCTTCAAGAACAGTGAGACATTTTCATTTCTTCCATTAACAGGTATGTTCAAATAAACCCCTATTTTAATGAATTTTTGTTAAATTTAGGATTGTTCTTGCTTGCCTATTTTCCTAAAATCATTTTGCTTGATTTTTTTTTCCATTTGAAAAGATTTTCATGCCCATGAGCAAATGCAAGGGCCTAGCGGTTTGCCTCCTTATCCCTCTCTCTTCCTCACTGTTTCACTTGCAGCTTCGAGAAACATTGTTTACAGTGGTATAATACATCTAAACAGTGGCCAGAAAACTAATTAACGGTCACCATAATATATTGAGAAATCATTTGCATTCATTTGTTAGTCACTATTTAGCATTTTTTTCATAAATTTTTAGGATTGACATGCTAGTTTCAGCGTTTAATATGAATGATTTGGATCTCTGGTAATAAGTTAACAATGGTAAAATTTGGCTTCTAAAGTCTCTATAAATTAATGAAGAAATAAATCTAATTCATAAGGAACCTTGTCTGAAAGACTGGTGTCATACAAGTGAATTTTGGGAAGACTGTTTGTAGAATACCGAGGTCTGATAATGCACCTACAGCAATGGTATAATTACGTAACAGCTAAGTCACCTGACACGAGGATTCGGGACACGTAGGATTCGGGATTCGTGGTGTCGGATTCGGGAAACGCTGACCCCGGAACAAGACACGGTTAGGACACGTTATATATTATTTTATTAAAAAAAATATATATATATATATATATATATATATTTAAAAAATATATATATATATATATATATATATATATATATCTTAAAAATTAGTTATTAGCATATTTCTTACACAAATTTTAATTAATGATACAAATTTATTGATTTCAAACATAGATCTTCATCTATAGCTATTAGCATGCATAGTACATACAAAATTCAAATAAATGTCAGTGGTACTGGTCACATAAATGAGTTACTAATGAAATTTCCCTGTGCCAAGTGTGCCAAATAATTAGAAAATTTTCAGTACTTTCTGAGCTGTACTGGAGCACTTTGAAACAAACAGTGAAAATTATAATAAGGTTATGCCACTGTCATATTAGATTTATGCACATTGCAGATGTGAGGGGTTTTTATGTTGATTTAAGTTTGATTTTCTCACTGTTATGAAACTAATAGGACAGCTGTAGCAAAATGATGAAGTAGGAAACATTAGGAGATCAAACCCTGGAGGCTCAACCACTAGAAGTCTAGAACCCACTTGCACGAGAACCTAACTTCAATGCTTCTGCAAACCCACCAGGGATCAGCTCAAGAAACAAACATTTGCTGAAGCCTGACAGTGACTGATATGAAAGAAAAGGAAGAAGATAAAGCAAAACAGTCATTGCCAGAGAGCTTTTGCACAACTCCCAGTCTCAGAGTCATTGATGTATATCAGTATTAGCTTCCAATTTGGAAACAGTGGTCTTGTTGGTCTATACAGAAGCAGTGAATGCGAATGAAAACAGCGAACTTAAACCCCTAAAAACGAATCCGAAACCAAAAATCGTGACACGTTCCAAATTTTTCTGACACGCTCATGACACGACGTACCCGGATATGACACGACGAGTCATGGAAATATGACACGTGTCAGGACAGAATCGTGTCCGATTCGTCCGATTCGGGATTCGTCCAGGGGTTAGGACGAATCCGGTTTCATAGCGTAACAGTGATATAATTAGTAATATACAGTCACCTCATTTCCTTGGCATATCGTTTGCATTGTTAGGCTCTTTCATTGCTTGGCATCTTTTGTTAAAGTGGCAATTATTGCATGATACAATATTACTGCCCTCTTAAGTCTGCTCTCTTTTTCATGCCCATTGCAAAATTGCAAATTTGCAAATAATGTAGCAAAAAAACTGTTTTGTAAAATGATGTGATTATTAGTATTATTTATTAAGTTACTAATTCCAATTTTTTTTTGGTGCCTTAGGTTTGAGTTAGCCCACTACAAAATACAAATATGCCAAAAGCCTTGGACCCATTTTGGGAGTATGGGAACCCTGATGGTGGGACAAATCGTGCATATCTTACATGCAAATTGTGTGGGACCAGGATGACATGTGGGGTTACATGACTGAAATACCATCTTGCTAGACTCAGTGGACATGATGTTGGGGTTTGTACACTTTCTAGTCCGAAGCTTATACAAAAAGCTCTTGAGGCAATTGATGAAAAGGACAAAAAGAAGAAAGAGGCAGAAAGAAACAAAGCTGAATGTGCAGGTAGATATTTCGGGATATCTTCTCCTGATTTTGATGTTGAGGGTAGTGGCCCTAGTGGGAGGAGCTCCACAGCTGGTGTTAGCACTTGAGATTTCACCTCAGGCTGAGAAAGGCAAATCTCAAAGCTACATCAAACCATTCAGCCTCGTAGCTAGCCCTACGGGGCAGGAGAAGGCTCTCTCCGGTCAATCTCGGCAAATCTTCAATGAGATGAGATGACCAATCAAAGGTAACACTGATATTAAGCTAGTAAACTGATTAAAAGGTTGATTTAGGGGTTTTTGGTGGCAAATTGAGGAGCTGCAATTTAGGGTGTGGGGATTTGACACAGTTTCTGCAGGGGGGTCTTTGGGGCAAGGTAGGAGCTTGTGTAGATGTCTTTAGCTGAAGTGGATGATTAGGAAGAGAGATAAGAAGGCTAAAGAGAGCAAACAATGGATTTGAATTCTCTTTAGACAGTAGAAAACATAGAAATTAAACAAATTTGAAAGCAGAGCATGGCAAGCACGAATTCTAACTTTATCACTTCATTTGTTTAATATGCAACAATATAGAAAGGAAATGAATCACATAACAAAGCTTACAATAACATGAAGAGACACACCATCAACACAATGAGTCCACAAGAATCCCAAAGATGACTGCAAAACCCTGGTCTTCCTTAGCCAAAAATTGCAGAGATACAAGTGAATAATACAGTGATAGCTTCTCCCTCAAGAGTCCAACCATGAAAATGAGCATGAAAGTACATAATATAGATGATCTAACCTCTTTCCCTGCCTCCATGGGTCGAGCTCACTATCCTAGGAGCTGTTTGAACAACTTCTAAACTAAGCACTACAAAATAAGCAGTCAAAACAACTTGCCTCTAAAAACTTGGAAACCAGTTCATACAGTCAATTTTACCCTTTTACATGAGAGAAACTTCTAGAAGAGTAAAACAAGAGTAAAAGTATCCAAAAAGTGCCACAAGTACAGTCAAAAGGACCACCATCGACCTCAGCAAGTCAAACTGGAGCTAAACTGCAAATTCTGGGCTGAACTGGTCAAATCTGGCACAAATTCCTCAACGGGTCACGCACATCATCCTCAACGGGTCGCACACTTTGGAGCCCTGTTTGGAGGCCTTCCCGGTGTCAGAATGAGGTGCAGGATAGCTCGTTGGAAAGGTCTCTGAGTCTACTTTCCAACCCAACTGGAATTTTTGGATTTGGAGGTCATTTGCCCAGTCAAAAGTCAATTCTATCAAGACTACTTCTGCAGCTCAAAAAAGGGGCAGAAAGTCAAAATTTGGCTGTATTTTGACCTTTTGGAGGCCCAAAACTCCATGAAAACTCAAGGTAATGCATGGGCATATGTAACTTTGCATGAAAAATCCAAAAATGCTGAGTTTTTGCAAAACGGAGCTACGATGACAAAGGGTCTCACCGGGGGTGAGACCCGTTGAGAAGCCAAAACCTATAAATTGCCCAAAAATGCCAAAAATGAGCCAAAACTTCCAAAAAATTTTGTGCTTGGTGCTGTGAAGAGGCTATTGAGTGTCATGATGAGTAAGAGAAGCCTCGGCCAAGATGCGGAGGGGGTTGGTCTTCTTCTTCTTCTTAAGAGCCTCGGTCAACCTTCTTTGGAACATTTTCATCTTTGCTTTACAAACGTGCATCCTAGCCCAATAGTGGTTTTTCATATTCCTCAGCAGCCTCTTGTCTTGGTTGGCCTTCACCAACAGCTTCTCCAAGTGTGCATTCACCCGGATGAACATTGACTCTCTCTCCTTAGGCAATAGGTCACCGGGCCTCCTACGGTTTATGACTCGGTCGCTGCGTATCCTCCATAGCTCATCAAGTTCCTTTTCCTCCTCTAATTGCTTGTTGCGCTGCTCAAGATAGTTGATAGTCCATTGAGCCATGTCAAGCTTCTGCTGTAACAAGCGGTTCTCCGCCTCTCTCTGCCTGATAATCTCATGAAGATCTGAATGTGTATATGCAGGGATATGGGAAATAAGGGAAATAAGGGAAATACATGTGTGGACAAAGGGAAAATCATGGGGATTGTTTTGGGAAGTTTGTCCACAATGTCCTTTGCAATTTCATCAACTTTTCTTGTTTACAATATGCTATTAGTGAGGCCAGCTAGGGTTTACAGTTTTGCTGTTTTAGGAGGGGGTAGGGTTTTTGATTTTTTGGTGACTAGGGACAAGGGATGGCCTGCACTTTTATTTTCAACATGGCATGGGAAAATAGGGGCAAATGAACATGTGAGTGATAAGGGAAGGGAAAAACAATGTGCAAAGGGAAATCTCTTGAAACCACATAAAACCCTAGCAAATTTCAAACATCAACAAGCAGCCACTGAATGATTTTTTCACTTGCATCTTTGGAGGCTTTAAAACAAGTATGGAGGTCAATCATTCATCATCAACCAACAAAACAATTTGTAGAGAGCCTACCTCAACCCAATTTGCAAATTTGAAGAAGATTTGAGTGAGTTTGAAGTGAATTTGTAGCTTACAACTCAACGGGTCGCGCACCTTGCCCAACGGGTCGCGCACCTCTGGCTCAACGGGTCGCGCACCTTGCAGGAGGCTTTTGGAGGCCTTCCCGGTGTCGGAATCGGGCGCAGGATGGCTCGTTGGAAAGGTCTTTGAGTCTACTTTCCAACCCAAGAGAAATTTTTCAATTTGGAGTTGATTTGACCTGTCAAAAATCAAATCTCCCAAGACTGGTCAAAAAGTGCCAAATGAGGCTGCCTGAAAGAAGAGTACTGTTGCAGTCAACTTTTGAATGCCTTCCTCAACCCCAAATTGAGCTCATGATAGCTCATTGGAAAGCTCTTTGTGTCTAGTTATCATTTTACCCATCAAGCAAATCATTTGGCCAACCCAGCTAGGAGAAAACTTGATTTTCCCAAGGTCACTTCAGAGGTGTCTTTGATTCTCCTGAGGCAACGGAATTCTTGACATTTCTCTCAAACCTTGAAACCTGTGTAAAAAGTGAAGGAGGTTTTTCTTCCTTGGCATGTTGTGGACAATAACCTCTCTCAGTTTTCCAAAATTCATCTTTGATTGCTCAGAAACAGCTTTTGAGTGAAACTTATCCCGATGTGTGAAACAAGGAATTTCGTCGAAATGAAGGAGATAGGGAGCTTCTAAATTCTTGAGGAAATTTTTTGGGAGTGGGGAGGGATGTTAGGAAACAGGGGAAAGTGGAATCTCAGAGATTGAGCAAGGGGAAGGGGTCCAAAAGGGCAAAACACAGGCCCAACCTAGAAAATTGCCAGGTTGTAGCTAGAAACTAGGGTTTGTGCAAAAATGAGGATTTTGGGGGATCTGAGTGTTGGGAAGTGCTTGATAAGGTACATTAAAGATAGGGGAAGGTGTATGAACATCAGGATATGAGTTTTGCTGATTATTTAGCCGCCCAAGAGAAATTGCCTTCAAAACCCTAGGAGAGGGAAATGACCTTGCCTAGGCACAACTGAAGCATGAATAAGTTGTAAAAAGACTCATTAGACACTGACATGATAATGACAACCCTCTGAATGATGATAGGCTCAGCTGAATGATGACATGGACTGACATTTGGGCAAAGCCTAGACCTAATGCCTAGTGACCAAATTTTGCTTGAAGACTCACTGAAATGACAAAATTTGACCTTGACACTTCAAAATCACTTTGTAAGAGCATATTTGATCACTGGAGGAAGGCTGGAAAGACTGACACTAACATTGGCTCCAATGGAGATGGTAGCTCCTTGGAGGTGCCAAGAACCTTAGACCTCTGGGAGAGCAGACCAGTGCCTTACAATTATTGGGCAATGGAGTCAAAAATTCAAGCTAAAATGCATGACTAAAAACTGATGAGTTGACAACACAAACTGACTCTCACTCAACTAAAAACTGACTCAACACTTAAACACAACCGACAAACTGAAAATGATGCTCAAAGGGGAGCTTATTCATCACAACCTACTCTAACAGTTTCATACATCACCGGGTCAAGTGAAATGAAACAACCAATGTAACCAAGCAAGTATCCGATCTGTTGTTCGAATTCTCCACAAGTTCTCGCTTATGAATAACAAGAGAGAACTACTGAAAGGCAACTCCCATGACAACTTAGAAACAGATCCGTGGAATGATATGAATTCTCTATCCACCTCCAAAAACACTGCATAAGGATCTTGAAATTCAAGCACACTGGAACTTAGCTCATCGAATGGATTACTTCTCTTTTCCTCATACCATGAATGCAAACTCTGATCTAAGCCTTGTGATGAGACCTCTGCTGAAAATGACAAAGAAACTGACTGCCGGATCAAGCTTGTATCAATACACGTTTCAAGCTCACATGTAGTCAATGGAGAAAGACTTTGACTACAAACCTCATCCAAAACATCAACAATTGGATCATGAAAAGCTTGAAAAGACTGTTGCAACCCATTTTCTATTGGTTCCAATGTGATTACATGATTGCCTACATGCTGTTCATTCTTCACTGAAGATGGACTATGCAAATTTCCCTTCAAATACTGAAATGATTCAAAACAGAAAGGTAGGGAACCTTCTTGTATCATTTGATCAAATATGTCAGCTTCCATGCTTTCATCTGCAACTTGACAACCAATGGCATTTGGGGACTGCAAATCTGAATATGTAAAGTCTGAAGCAAGGTTTTTATTGCCTTCAAGATGGTCTAGATCAAGACTTGTTGACAGCTGATTTCTAATTTCATGGAAGTTGTCTCTAATGAACTGACATGAATCAAAACAAAAAGGCAAAGATCCGTCACTTACTTCCCAATTTTCTGCACTTTCCTCATCGATGTCATAGCTGATATGTGATGGCTGAACATTGTATTCAAGCTGCTGAAAATGAACTTTTTCCTCCCACCAACTAGCTGCTGATTTGTCTGCAAGATTAAATTCTGTTTGGAGAACATAATCATCATCATACTGATCAAAACGAGGCAAATCATCACTATAAAACATATCATCAAGCATGCAGGTCATATCAACAGTTCTGTCTTCTCCAAGGTGATCTACAAAACAATCATTATGAGATCTATGACAACTAGGGTAAGAAACAAAATGTTTTGGATCAGCAACTTGTTCTTCTTCAATCAGCGAGCCATGATCTTGAACATCATAAGCATTTCTTGCGTTGATCTTGTCCATCATCTTTTCCATTGCACTTACCAAAATGTCAAGCTTTACCTCTAGAGATGTCGATTTTTCCGGATCTATGTTTTTCATCTCTTCTTCCTTCATTCTTGCCCTTCGAATCAGCAGATGCGCCTCTACATTTACTGCACTGTTTTGCATCTCATGAAGTGTTGCGATATCCCTTTCTCTCAGCTGAAACTCCATCTCCGGATCAAAGGCACCCGGATAGTGCAAAGAGCAGATCTAGGAGAAGGTCTTATATCAACTGGCATCGAATAATAAACTTGGTTAAATCTGGCCGAAAACTGTTGTACAGTCTCCCCTAGCAATCTTTTCAGATGGTTATACTCTTCTACAATCAAGAAAAGGTTCTGCCCGATCATCCACCTATCGAGAAAAACTTTGACGAACTGCTGGAAATCTGAGATGCTCGCATCAGGCAGGGCTTTGAACCAACTCTTCACTTTGGCTTGCAAAGAAAGAGAAAAAAGCCTTATACTAACATCTTCTTCATCAACTTCAAAAAGATCTAGAAAATTCTCAAAATTCTGGACATGTTGCTCAGCGTTGACATTCTTACTTTCACCATCAAACATCGGCAAGTATAGATCATAGTTTTTGGGGAAAGGATGAAGAAAAGAAGGTAAAACAAGAGGTTTATACCGATCTGGAATTTTACAAGGTGTAGGGGTATGTACAGAAGGTATAGGATCAGTCTTGGTCTCTTCAGATTCATCAATTTGAATATGATCATCAGAAAATTCGGAAAAAGGATCTTGATCAAGCTCAAAGGCATGCAAATCATTGGTATTCACAATCTTCAAAGGGAAAGAATCAACTGCAGGCCTGAGATCTCTTCTCAAATACAATATACTTTGCAAAGCCTTCTTGACATTCTTGGGAAAAGAGAAGAAATAATTTATGACAAAGAACAAAATGTCTTGGATGAAATTCCAACTTGAATACCTGATTTTGCCATATTCTCCTTTCATGTTTCTGCTGGTCGGGATCATCCTCCAGTGGAGTCTTTGGATCTGATCTCGAAACTGATTTAGAGTCGCCAAGTGAATGATTTCAGCCTTTCAAGTGTCTGATCGTTGTCCACCATCAACAATCAGATCTAAACTTGATACATGTACTGGGGTGAAATGCAAATGAAGCGTTGTAATCACAAGCTCACAGAGATTGACTGAAGCAGCGTTTATCTACTAACGTTGATGTAAAACAAGAGCGTTTTCGAAGGCTACCTGGCATAACTTCAGGCTCCGTCTAAGACATATGAGACAAACACATCAACCCACAAACAAGTTTGTTCTCCCCAGTATGGTCGCCAGTATGTTAGCACTTGAGATTTCATCTCAGGCTGAGAAAGGCAAATCTCAAAGCTACATCAAACCATTCAGCCTCGTAGCTAGCCCTACGGGGCAGGAGAAGGCTCTCTCCGGTCAATCTCGGCAAATCTTCAATGAGATGAGATGACCAATCAAAGGTAACACTGATATTAGGCTAGTAAACTGATTAAAAGGTTGATTTAGGGGTTTTTGGGGTTTTTGGTGGCAAATTGAGGAGCTGCAATTTAGGGTGTGGGGATTTGACACAGTTTCTGCAGGGGGGTCTTTGGGGCAAGGTAGGAGCTTGTGTAGATGTCTTTAGCTGAAGTGGATGATCAGGAAGAGAGATAAGAAGGCTAAAGAGAGCAAACAATGGATTTGAATTCTCTTTAGACAGTAGAAAACATAGAAATTAAACAAATTTGAAAGCAGAGCATGGCAAGCATGAATTCTAACTTTATCACTTCATTTGTTTAATATGCAGCAGTATAGAAAGGAAATGAATCACATAACAAAGCTTACAATAACATGAAGAGACACACCATCAACACAATGAGTCCACAAGAATCCCAAAGATGACTGCAAAACCCTGGTCTTCCTTAGCCAAAAATTGCAGAGATACAAGTGAATAATACAGTGATAGTTTCTCCCTCAAGAGTCCAACCATGAAAATGAGCATGAAAGTACATAATATAGATGATCTAACCTCTTTCCCTGCCTCCATGGGTCGACCTCACTATCCTAGGAGCTGTTTGAACAACTTCTAAACTAAGCACTACAAAATAGGCAGTCAAAACAACTTGCCTCTAAAAACTTGGAAGCCAGTTCATACAGTCAATTTTACCCTTTTACATGAGAGAAACTTCTAGAAGAGTAAAACAAGAGTAAAAGTATCCAAAAAGTGCCACAAGTACAGTCAAAAGGACCACCATCGACCTCAGCAAGTCAAACTGGAGCTAAACTGCAAATTCTGGGCTGAACTGGTCAAATCTGGCACAAATTCCTCAACGGGTCGCGCACATCATCCTCAATGGGTCGCGCACTTTGGAGCCCTGTTTGGAGGCCTTCCCGATGTCAGAATGAGGTGCAGGATAGCTCGTTGGAAAGGTCTCTGAGTCTACTTTCCAACCCAACTGGAATTTTTGGATTTGGAGGTCATTTGCCCAGTCAAAAGTCAATTCTCCCAAGACTACTTCTGCAGCTCAAAAAAGGGGCAGAAAGTCAAAATTTGGCTGTATTTTGACCTTTTGGAGGCCCAAAACTCCATGAAAACTCAAGGTAATGCATGGGCATATGTAACTTTGCATGAAAAATCCAAAAATGCTGAGTTTTTGCAAAACGGAGCTACGATGACAAAGGGTCTCACCGGGGTGAGACCCGTTGAGAAGCCAAAACCTGTAAATTGCCCAAAAATGCCAAAAATGAGCCAAAACTTCCAAAAAAATTTGTGCTTGGTGCTGTGAAGAGGCTATTGAGTGTCATGATGAGTAAGAGAAGCCTCGGCCAAGATGCGGAGGGGGTTGGTCTTCTTCTTCTTCTTAAGAGCCTCGGTCAACCTTCTTTGGAACATTTTCATCTTTGCTTTACAAACGTGCATCCTAGCCCAATAGTGGTTTTTCATATTCCTCAGCAGCCTCTTGTCTTGGTTGGCCTTCGCCAACAGCTTCTCCAAGTGTGCATTCACCCGGATGAACATTGACTCTCTCTCCTTAGGCAATAGGTCACCGGGCCTCCTACGGTTTATGACTCGGTCGCTGCGTATCCTCCATAGCTCATCAAGTTCCTTTTCCTCCTCTAATTGCTTGTTGCGCTGCTCAAGATAGTTGATAGTCCATTGAGCCATGTCAAGCTTCCGCTGTAACAAGCGGTTCTCCACCTCTCTCTGCCTGATAATCTCATGAAGATCTGAATGTGTATATGCAGGGATATGGGAAATAAGGGAAATAAGGGAAATACATGTGTGGACAAAGGGAAAATCATGGGGATTGTTTTGGGAATTTTGTCCACAATGTCCTTTGCAATTTCATCAACTTTTCTTGTTTACAATATGCTATTAGTGAGGCCAGCTAGGGTTTACAGTTTTGCTGTTTTAGGAGGGGGTAGGGGTTTTGATTTTTTGGTGACTAGGGACAAGGGATGGCCTGCACTTTTATTTTCAACATGGCATGGGAAAATAGGGGCAAATGAACATGTGAGTGATAAGGGAAGGGAAAAACAATGTGCAAAGGGAAATCTCTTGAAACCACATAAAACCCTAGCAAATTTCAAACATCAACAAGCAGCCACTGAATGATTTTTTCACTTGCATCTTTGGAGGCTTTAAAACAAGTATGGAGATCAATCATTCATCATCAACCAACAAAACAATTTGTAGAGAGCCTACCTCAACCCAATTTGCAAATTTGAAGAAGATTTGAGTGAGTTTGAAGTGAATTTGTAGCTTACAGCTCAACGGGTCGCGCACCTTGCCCAACGGGTCGTGCACCTCTGGCTCAACGGGTCACGCACCTTGCAGGAGGCTTTTGGAGGCCTTCCCGGTGTCGGAATCGGGCGCAGGATGGCTCGTTGGAAAGGTCTTTGAGTCTACTTTCCAACCCAAGTGGAATTTTTCAATTTGGAGTTGATTTGACCTGTCAAAAATCAAATCTCCCAAGACTGGTCAAAAAGTGCCAAATGAGGCTGCCTGAAAGAAGAGTACTGTTGCAGTCAACTTTTGAATGCCTTCCTCAACCCCAAATTGAGCTCATGATAGCTCATTGGAAAGATCTTTGTGTCTAGTTATCATTTTACCCATCAAGCAAATCATTTGGCCAACCCAGCTAGGAGAAAACTTGATTTTCCCAAGGTCACTTCAGAGGTGTCTTTGATTCTCCTGAGGCAACGGAATTCTTGACATTTCTCTCAAACCTTGAAACCTGTGTAAAAAGTGAAGGAGGTTTTTCTTCCTTGGCATGTTGTGGACAATAACCTCTCTCAGTTTTCCAAAATTAATCTTTGATTGCTCAGAAACAGCTTTTGAGTGAAACTTATCCCGATGTGTGAAACAAGGAATTTCGTCGAAATGAAGCGAAATGAAGGAGATAGGGGGCTTCTAAATTCTTGAGGAAATTTTTTGGGAGTGGGGAGGGATGTTAGGAAACAGGGGAAAGTGGAATCTCAGAGATTGAGCAAGGGGAAGGGGTCCAAAAGGGAAAAACACAGGCCCAACCTAGAAAATTGCCAGGTTGTAGCTAGAAACTAGGGTTTGTGCAAAAATGAGGATTTTGGGGATCTGAGTGTTGGGAAGTGCTTGATAAGGTACATTAAGGATAGGGGAAGGTGTATGAACATCAGGATATGAGTTTTTCTGATTATTTAGCCGCCCAAGAGAAATTGCCTTCAAAACCCTAGGAGAGGGAAATGACCTTGCCTAGGCACAACTGAAGCATGAATAAGTTGTAAAAAGACTCATTAGACACTGACATGATAATGACAACCCTCTGAATGATGATAGGCTTAGTTGAATGATGACATGGACTGACATTTGGGCAAAGCCTAGACCTAATGCCTAGTGACCAAATTTTGCTTGAAGACTCACTGAAATGACAAAATTTGACCTTGACACTTCAAAATCACTTTGTAAGAGCATATTTGATCACTGGAGGAAGGCTGGAAAGACTGACACTAACAGCTGGCACACCATCACATGCTACTACTAGTGCGACTGCGAGGTCATCATTTTTTGTTCCACGAATAGGACCTAGAGCACAACCTGGCATAAAATCGCTTGTTAAAAAGAAGGAGAAGCAAGAAGCAGATAGAGTCATGGGGAGGTGTATTTTCTGGAGCGACTTACCTCTCAGCATCACCAAAACCAATCCATTTTGGCAGCCAATGTGTGATGTTATTGTTGTTGTGGGCCCAAGGTACAAAAGTGCCACATATGAGGAGTTGCGGGGGCCAATTCTTCAAACAGAAAAGTAGGACATCAACTCTAGATTGGCGGAGTTGAAAAAGACATGGGAAGTTACTGGATGCACAGTGATGTCTGATGGTTGGACAAATAGGAAGGGTAGGAACCTTCTAAATTTCTTGGTACATTGTCCTAAAGGTACCATGTTTATTAAATCGTTGGATGCATCAGAACATATCAAAAATGCAGCAACGATATGTGAGTTGTTAGATGGGTTCATTCAGGAGATTGGTGTGCAGAATGTGGTGCAAGTCATAACAGAAAATGCAACTAATTATGTCTCTGCCGGAAAAATGCTTATGGAGAGGCATCCCACACTGTTCTGGACTCCGTGTGCAGCACATTGTCTCGATTTGTTGCTTGAGGATATGGGGAAACTCTCCTTCATCAAGGAGATGGTTGATATGGCTAGGAGCATCCCCAAGTTTATTTATAGCCATGCTTTTGTTCTTAGCCTCATGAGGAGGTTCACTAGAAACAAGGAGTTGCAGCGTCCTGCCATCACACGTTTTGCCACAACCTTTATTACTCTTCAGTCTTTGCTTCAACGTCAGTTCGAGTTGAAGCAAATGTTTGTGTCTGATGATTGGCGTAATTGTAGATACAACAGGAGACATGATGGGAAAGCCATTGCAAAAATGGTGTACTCTGAGACATTTTGGCATGGAGTAGAAGAAGCATGTGCAGTTAGTGAACCTATAGTAAAGGTTCTTAGATTGGTGGATGGAGAGAAGCCTGCAATGGCTTATTTGTATGAGGGCATGGATAGGGCCAAGGAGGCCATTCGTTCCTATTATGCAGACAAGGGTTTTGTTGGCCTTGATAGGCAGATGATGTTATGGGATGGGATCGATAGTCGGTGGACAGGGATGCTTCATCAACCCATTCATGCAGCAGCACTCTTCCTCAACCCCACATTTTCATACAAATGCAACTTTGATTTTGATGGTGAGGTGATGGAAGGGCTCCATTCCTGTATTCAGAGGATGGTACCTGATCCTGAGCTTCGTAGCAAAATCAATCGCGAGATACAGTCTTATCAGGATTGTGTTGGCCTATTTGGCTTTGATGATGCTATTAGGGAAAGGACCCTCTTCATGCCACGTAAGTAACAAGTCATCACTCATTAGAAATTAGAATTTCAATTTAGAATTTCCTTACTTATAAATTTATAATTCTATTTTGTTAAAATTCAATTATGTAACTTTTATTTGAAAGTTTAATTATGTTTTAAGTTTTTGAATTTTTTATTTCATTATTTTGTTGTAGATATTTGGTGGCAAAGCTATGGTGCAAGGGCACCAAATTTGCAGAAATTGGCCATACGAATCTTGAGCCAAACATGTAGCTCTTTAGGGTGTGAGCACAATTGGAGTGTATTTGAGAAAATACACGCCAAAAAGCGCAACAGGTATAACTTTGAGCTCAAGCCTTCAGTTGAGCAATTACACTTAATGTAATTTTTAATTTTTAATTTATGACCTTCAAGTGTCAAGAGTCAAGAGTCAAGACTCATTACTTTTTTTGACACTCTTACAGGTTGGAGTTCGCACGCCTCAATGATTTGGTGTATGTGCATTACAACATCCGACTTCGAGTGAGGCAAATAATATCACCAATGGATCCAGATGCCATTTCCTTAGACAATATTGATGTATTGTTTCCGTGGAGGGTGGAGTCTGAGGAGCCCATCTTGGAGGAATCACCTTCATGGTTAGAGCCAGTGGCAAATGATCCATTAGAGCAGGGGCAGCAAGAGGAGGACTCAGAGTCGGAGGAGCAGCAGCACTCAAAGGAGGAGCAGGAGAAAGAGGAGGAGGACACTGCGGGAGCATCAGCATCAACACCATTTGCTATAGATATAGGAGAGCATAGCCCCATACCTAGCACTCATTATTTGACATTAGGTGCAGAGGCAGGGTCAGGGCCTTCTACTACTAGGGGCAGGCTTGGCAAATAGCCCATCACGTTTTCCCGTAAAAGGGGGAAAGGGCAGTGATTTCAAATAGATAGCGGCTAGTTTTATTTGTTATGCTACATATAACTCATGATGATGAGATACTTTTATATATGTGATGTTATTTTGTATTGGTTCTCCACATTTGAGTCCTTGAATGGACAATTATCAGGGATCAGCAGGATTTGGTATAACCTTTGATGTATCATTTCTATTTGACATCATATATATCAACGTTTTCTTCATATTTATGTGCCAATGTGTTTATTTCATGTTGTTATTGCTTTATATGTTTAAAAATCTGAAGAAAAAAAAATGAATATATTATGCATTTTTTATGTTTGTCGATATTTGCCGATATTTTCGCCGATATTGCTGATAAGATATTTTCTGGACCCTCGCCGATATTTTCTCAATGCCGATATTATCAACACTGGCTTTATATTTCCCTTATTATCTAATTTATTTAATTTAATACACTAACATCCACTAGTGACCAAAGTTGGCCAATGTAACCACAATAACAAAGATGGGTGAGCCATTGGCACTGCCAAACCAAATTTGAGAAAGTTGTAAATAACCAAATAACAGAGTACATAGGGAACGAAAGGAAATAAATCAAATACTTATTACTAGCAAGCCATAAACAACAAAACGGGTGAGGGGCGCTACGGGAACCAAACTATAAGGCCTATATGAAAATGTTGTGCTACTAACATCACAAGCAATGAAATGAGTGATGAGATTGCTCCAGAGTGTGTGATGTTTTCTTGATATAATGTTGCAATCTTCGCATAGGACCATCAAAAGCCTACCTGTCTTGTGTATTAGTGTGTTTCTAGAATTTGGCTTAAAACCAACCTAGTCAACATACATTTATTATATACCTACATGAATAAGACAACCTAGTCATTATATTGGTCAGACCTGTTGCCAAAAAATCTAGCAGATCAAGTGCAAAGGCCCACTAGGCATATCTAGACACCAGGGCAACAAGAGATCGGCTACCACTGTCACCTCAACAACCTTTCTCCAATGATTTAGAGGTATTTAAACCACACGGAGGCTTCCCAATAAAGATCATCTAAAGGATTTTCAATAAGAAGGGTTCAAGGTGACAAATGAGACCTAATGATTGGGATAAGGTACTGAAAAAACCTAGAGGGCTAAGATAATCTTACCCAAAGTTCAAGCATTCTATCCTTAGAACTGTTACCACTCAAACTAGCAGGGGTCCTTGGAGGGGATCCTATAAAGCAACTACTAGGTCAAGGTGTAACAATGGAGCGATAGCCCACTATGACCTCAGCTATAGCTCCCTACTCTTTACGAACTTTCACCGATGGGAGGAGTCCCAATATGAGAGGAAACACAAGAATAGATGGATCAATGATAAGACATGGGGTGATTCCGAAAGCCTATTCACAAGAGAGACTCAATTGAATAGCTTACTTGCTTGAGAGGCAAGGTGATAAGCTCTCTAGGAAGGGCTAAGAGGATACCTGAGCCTAGGTTTAGAGGATATGCCTTGACAAGGGGCTTCCTATACTTAAGGATCCTTATGGGGAAAAGGATACTATGTAATCTTTGAGGAATTTGAGTTGTCGAGTTGCCAGACCACAAAGAACCCAAGTGGGCCTAGACTAGGTCAAGGGTATGGAGTTGATCAATCACGGAGGGGCTTGACCTAATTAGGGAAGAGGAAAGGATCAAAGGAATAATTTTATTTTGAAATTTGAATGCAATGTTCCAAATGATGGCACTAACCCAAATCAAACAAGGGAGAGAAATGATCCTCGAGCTAGGGCTTGCGATATCTTGGGATTCCACTGTCAAATTTGCTTCAAATTTGGAGAGCCTCTTGAGAAAACTCCAGCGTAGTAGTGTACCAATTTTCAAGGTGTTTGGATGCTACAAAAGAATTTAACTGATGCCCTAGGTGACCTTCCAGGGTTAGTCCTAGAATTGGGTAAGGTGAAGAAAAGAAAGATGAATTTGACTACCAAGACGATGCAAGGATCAGTGCCTTGCTTAGGGGGCTTAATGGAGTCAAGATACACCTAGATTGAGAAATTTCAAGAGTTAAGGAGCCCTAATTAACCTTCCCTAGCCTATTCAAGGGTAGCAACTAGGCAATTAGAGATTTACACTTCAAATTTGCCAAAGAGATGAAGTTTTGAGGCTTAAAACCTATTAGGTGCCTCTATGAACATTCACCCACTCTCTTCAAGTACAACACATGCATTAAATGACTTATTCAAGGTTCCCAAAAGAATTTTGTATTTACTTTAACCATTACAAGAATAATGATAACCATAACATGCAGTAAACCAGTAAAATAACAAGAATAGCATCAAAATTCCACTTACATGAGAGAGAGTAATCCATTCATCAACTTTAGATTAGAAAGAAGCTCCAAAGATAGTAGCGAAATTCCAAACATCATAGCGCATCAAGGAAGCTCCAAAAAGTTTACCCAACAAATAGTGCGAAAATTTCTCAAGAGATACTAATCCAATACAAGTGATGATGATGAAAATGAATCACCTCACTTCTATTTATACAGTCACTAATGAGTTCAATTTTCCTAATTTAGCCTAATTGAGCCCCAAATAATAAAATAATGTGCAATAATTGTTGAAATATGTAACTAGGTTCGGTCTTCATAATAACATGTGTAATCATGATTTTATGTAATTGATGTAAAGAAGAAAAATAAAATTATTTATGTTATGCTTGAGTCATGGGTTTCATGCTCAAGAAATTTTATTTTTATAGATCAAGCTCCCATTGTGAGCTATTAGGATTGGTCATAAAGTCAATTAAGTCAGCCTTCCAAAATAAGCTTTACATCGTTCTAGAAGGTGATGTTGGCCTAGACACTAGCACAAGTCGGCTTATTTTCATGGGTAGACAACTATATAAAGGTGGAATAGACTCGCATGAAGACAACTCAATCAAGCATCTGAAATAGAAGATCAAATGTGGGAAACAAAAGAAGAGAAGCCTCTCATCAAAAGGAAAAGGGAAAAGAAGTGGAAGTAATTTTGATCTATTTCAGGGCAAATACCTCTCACACGTGCGAAGAAGATGAGTACCATCTGCTGCAAAAGAAGCTGAGTTATCACAGTCATCCTAGAAGACCAAATCAAGGAAGAAACCAAGTCACTTGTCAAGCCGAATTGAAAAAGAACGAGACTATCCAAGCGAGAAAGAAATCAAGGGATAAAATTGTTGTTTGTCCCTCCCATGTGTTGCAACTAGGGTTTTTGAAGAGGCCGAGAATTGCAGTTCTGTGTCAATAGGCCGAAATCTGAAGGGAAGCCGACACCTATGGTGAAGCAATCAGTTTGACTAGCATTGACTCCAGGAAGAAGGAATGCTTCAAGGAACTCTTGTGACTTGGTCTTGGAGAGGTTGTTAGGTCAAGGGTCTTGGTCTTGGAATTCACTACTTGAAGATTCTATAAGAAGAAGAATTTGTTTGGGTTTTCCTCTCAAATTGGACAGGTTTTAGCACTGGTTGATCGCCTACATCTTGTGTTCCTTGTCTTATTGTTGTTCATATTTTGATAGTTGTTTGGTGAAAAGAACACTATAATAATCAATCTAAAGAAGAACCTAATCAAAAGAAATAAAAGTATTCACAAGCAGTTATCATTTCTAGAGAAATCACTTCTTATCTCTACCCTAGATTTCTCAACATGGTATCAGAGCTAAGGTAACAAGTCAAGGAAGGGTAGCTCAATAAGCGACACTCAAGCTCTCAAAGATTAAGGTTCTAAAAGGATATCAAGGGCATCAAAGAATCAAGAAGACCCTCTCATCTCCAAGGCATTTCTTGAAGTTAGTGTCAAAACCCTAGATCAATCAAAGAAGAAATCCACAGTTAAAGCATTCTTGGGATCCTTGCTCAAATCATCATCACGAGGAAGGAGACCTCAAGAGACCCTAATTCTACTTGAATTAAAGAAATCATCAAATCAAAGCATCTTGAAGTATACTCATCCAAGGGAAACAAGAAGAAAGGAGTTGTTGGCATCATCAAAAGTCTCAAGGTAATATCCCTCTCTTTGAAGTCCAGAATCACTTTTGAAGAAAACCATCTTCATCAAGAAAAAAATTTCTAGTATCTATATCATCATCAAATTCAAGAAGGCAACAGGTTGACGAAGCACCTTCACAAGTAACTTGTAAGTATATTTATGTCTACATCTAAATCTGTCAAAATGTCTTTTTGCAAGGAAAGCAACAAACTGGTTGGGGCTTCAAACTTTCTTGCATGGAAGAAAAGAACAAATCTCAACCTTATAGAAAATGAGGTCATGGAACATGTTAAGGACTCAATCTCCAAACCTCCAAAAGAAGATGCTCAAGCACTTGCAAGGTAACTGAAAAGTAAATCTTATCAACACTAATTCACTCATAAATTTATCGGCAAGTTTGGTTTGGCATCTTGGTGCATCTTGGCACATTGGTAGCTCACCATTTTCATAATTATATAGCCATTGTCATAAGTTTATCTATTGCTCAAATTTAGACATCATAAGTAGCATAAAAGTTAGCCTTGTTTATGTTTTAAATTGCTCATTGTGGAAAGAACGTTTGTTGTTTGGTGAATGTTCCATAAGCTTCAATTTGCACATAAGAACCACTCTCTTTCATAATTGTGTTGAATAATTTAAGTCTCTTTGGGAATATTGATCTAGCATTAAAGCTTGGTATCTTGTCAATTGATCTAAGTCACATTGTTTCTCTTTTGATAACTAATTGTGTTTCCATTTGAAACTTGGCAAATAAATTGGTGAATGATAAATCTACATTGGCATTTGAGTTTCTAAATGTTTTAATATAATTGGAACATCTCTTGATAATTGGCATTAAAGTACATTGTCTGAAGAGCATAATCTTGTTGTCAAATCATCATTGGAATATCTTGGAAAATTTCTAATTGTCTCAAGTGATTGATAATGGCATCTTGTATTGGAAACCATTGGCTAATTGTTAAGTGGGTAAGCACTATAAGTTTCCTTAATTGCTATCTCTTGTTGGTCAAAATCTTTATGGAATTATTGTGAGAAGATCTCTTGTCTATTGTTGGCACTTATATCATTAAGCACTTGGTCTTGTTTAAGATTGTCTTTCAATATATTCTTAAGTACTTTTCTTATAAGATAATCAACATCAAGTACTTGAATTACATAAATAATCTTAACTCATGACTCACTCATACCCCTTGCACAAGCATTCTAAGTCTAGTTGCATTAATAACTTACCTGCAAGCATAAGCCTGGTTGATAGACATTTAGGGCCACCCTTTCTCAATTTAGCTTGAGAAACATAGACACTCTTTAGTGGTTAACACGGTGACCTTGTAATCGTCAGAGCCACAGTCTTTGCAACGTCGAAGGCATCAGGTGATTGGAACAAAGGGAGAGGTATCATTAATCAAGCCTCTGCTTGCTTAGTGTTGCCTTCCATTCCACAACCTACTCTAGAGACTGGTTTCAAAACAATGAAAAGGAGGGTTATACTTAGAATAGGCATTTAACTTAAAATCAACCCAAATTCAACATTTCACCTAGCTTTTGGATTTGCACCTCATATAAGATAGCTATTCATTCAAGCAGCAATTGTCCATCCGGTTACTTGACATTTAATTGGTAATAAGCAAGAAGTTGACTCCATAAGGCACTAGTCTCCCAAATTCAATCTAATCTAATCTATTAATCTTGTTAAAATTAACCAAGTAGCTAGGGCACTCAACCATGTCTCTCGGATTGTAGGTTGCCAACTTCTCCGTCATCTTCATGTTTCCATAGGGACTACCCCCCACGGCCTGTTGTTGGGAGACAGCTATAACGGAGAGGTCGGGGATCAAAGTGGCAGCCCTCCACTTGAGTCGTTGTCACAGTGCCTATACAATTTGAGCGACAACATTTTTTGGCGCTGTTGCCGGGGACCAATTTATTGGGCCTTGGCATTACGACAATTATCCTCACGCTTCTTAATCTATTAATTAGTTTCATCTTCCTTATCCCTCCAATGCCACAACTTCTTTTGGCGCTGGTGTCGGGGACCAATTAATGGGATCTTGGTGTTGACGAAAATAGTTCATTATTGATCTCTCATCTTTTCATTTAGCCCATCAATCAGCACATTTTTTGGTGCCATTGTCAGGGAGGAGTTTATCTCATTCTCGGCACCACAAAGACATCTTCTCAATCTTTCATCATCTTCATCTTTCCATCACCTTATCGTTTTTCCTCTCACTAATCTTTTCATCTTTTTTATCTGCACCTATAGCACCTAGACATTTTGGTCGGTTTCCTGTTTGGGTGGCAACTCCACTTATTCAACCATTAACAAGAGCTTACTTTAGAAGGAATCATGGTAGCTTGGTTAACCTTGCTCTCAGCCCTAAATAGGTTCTGTTATACTCACATGGAATGTAAACAGCAACATAGAAAGATAAGCATTCGATTGCAGTTATTATTGACATGATATACATTTATAGTGCATGGTGTGACCCTTGGATTCATATTCCAAGTGGTCTCTTGGACTCCGGTGGTTGTTCACATTCCACACCAACCCATAGAGGATTAGGTGTCCAACATTCCCCCCTTAATCTGAAGTGGTATGTATGAGTCCAAGAAGAGAGTTGTAAAACAAAATGTGCCAAAATGCATGGTAGCACTAGGTTGAATGTGCTCTTTGAAATGTTGGTATAAAGGGTGTGGTTTAAAGATGACCACCAACATTGGAATGCTTAGTGCAGTTTCTGGAACTCTTCCAAATCTAGCATGAAGCTGAGGTCTTCTGCTAAAGGAAGTGCTCCTAATGTTTTGAAGAGGAAAACCTTCAACCTTGAAAGGGAGGTCTCACCCCGCATAAAAAGGGAGAACCTCAACCTGAAAATGGAGGTCTCAACCTGTGATGGTTTAAGGATGACCACTAACTCTAGAATGCTTAATGCAATTCCTGGAACTCTTCCAAAACTGGCAAGAAGTTGAAGTCTTCTACTAGAGGAAGTGTCCCCAATTCTTTGAAGAGATGTTTGAACCCTGCATAGATGGTTTAACACTGATCACTAACCGAAGGCATGCTCAGGTGCATCTTTGTTTCTGGCTACAACTCTGAATTTGGTATGGCAGGTTGTGGCTCAGGGTCGCTTGATGTGGCATTGAAGCTTGTAGATGACCATCACTTCCCCCCTTGTCAGATACAAGGTTAGATGATGGATAAAACTCAACTGCAAGACCTTTTAATATTCTAGAAGAAATTCTGACATATGACTGAAATATCTTTTTGGTTGTTGAAGCCTATTGCCAAGAAGCGATCCATCCAAGATGAATATTTGTTCTTGCAGGAGGTTTGTTTCTGAAGCATCTGTTTGAAGAATGAGTACACTGACAACAATGCTTGCACGAATGAAGATCAAAACAGTGATCTTTCATATGGCCAACTCAGTCACAATGTTGGTATATAACATTCTATTGTTGTTGTTGTGGAAGAGGAGCAGAATCTGAAACAACTGAAGGTGAACTACCATGAAGAAACCCAGAACTCTGAAATTTGATAGGCTTTGAGTAATCTGGAATATGAAAGGAAACCTCCTTATCATATCCAAGACTTGTTCTCTACATGTTATGGACAAGCTCTTCCCAAGGTCTGATGACCGACATGGGAAGTGCAAACTGAATTTCTGCATTTGCATGTAACTCCGCTGCTTCATTGGGCATTGGATCTGAATCAACTGTAACATTATTGACTTCTTGTTTATGGGAGTCTGTTTCAATGTTCTGAACAAAAACAGGTTCAAAATGATGACTACGCTTATGTAACTCATCTTGTTGTTGCTGTGATTCAAGCTGCAAAAAAATATTTTTTTCTTGTTTAAGTTGTAGACAGGTTTGAATTTATGAGAGAGAACTTATGCTGATTTGGAATGTGTCATCAGCAGTAGATTGTATCAAAGGTTTCAAGAACTCTAATACTTCACCAATTTGAGTCATTTTCTCCAATGTCAAACTTACACTTTAAAATTTGTTCACAACTATGAACTAATGTCACTGCAAAATATTCTCTACAAATGTGTAGCAAACTATTGATCTAGATTGTCATTGATGTCAATATGGAAATATTCTAGATACTAAATAATGATATGAAGCCAAGGAGAAGCAGAGCATATCCGTGAAGAAACAGGAGCGAGAAGCCATCATGAAGCCAAAGTGTAAGAGCGGAAGAGTGAGGAGAAGCCACAAGAAAGCCAAGCCATGAGTAAGAGTCTGCTACAAACTATTGTTATTGAAATATCGCATATGCTCAAGAGTAAGAGCCATATCAGAGATATCGCATAAAATACCGGAGGAGCCAACCTATCGAAGAAGTTAACATCGGAGGAGCCATATCGGGAGTATCGAATGTAATATATGCCCAAGAAGAACCAATAGGAAGAATTTATCAAAAGGAGCAAAGAGGAGCACACAGCGAGGAAAGAGCCAACAGGAGCAACAGCTATCGGAAGAGCGGGTGTAGGAAAGTACGACTCAAGTCTCGCACTCGTGAAGTCCCGTAAACCGTCGTTTGTGATAAAGTTGTGGACCCAGTTGAGTTATCAAAAGAAGCTTATTGGAATACCACATCGCAAGTTATGAAAGGATTGTCACATTGAATCCCCCAACTGCAATATAAGGTGCGAACCCGATCACTCCATTATAAACGCCCTATTGTAATATCTCATCCGCAGGTATAGGAACCTTCACTCGCAATTCATAAATGGATGTCACTTTAAAACCCCGATTGCAATATAAGTATGTGGACCCGCTGCACCATTATAATATGTCCTAAAGAAATATCGCATCTGTCACATATAGCAAGTCTTGAAGAGATGTAACAATGGAAAACCGTTGATTGCAATAAGGCTGTGGACCCAACGAGTTTATTAAAAACTGCTTAAGATCGCATCGCATCCGCTCCGTCGACAGTAGTGGAATCACTGCGTCATGTGCAAACCTTCGAAAAATTGTGATTGTGATTAAGGTGATGATGTGACTGGTGGGACCACACATTATATGTTTTTTTAACTATGTATAAATATGAAGATTGATGATGTTGATATCAGAGGAAAGAGTATGTTATGGGCACGACTTGTAAAAGACCTCTAGAAGCTACGAATGCGATTAAAGGAATGATGTGGCACGTGGGATCTCTAATATGGGTATAAACTCTCTCGTGATGCGATTTCCATGAACAATTAATGTTTATTGTATGAATATTAAAAAGGGCCACTCTGATATAGTTTTAATATGCAACACTTTTGTAATTCGGCCTCTCTTCCAAATGAACGTGTCCTTTGAGTATTGGTGAACTCGAAGAGACAGAGGCAGCCGAAGAGCGAGTGCAGAGGAAGTTGAAGATCAAGCGAGCGAAAAGGAAGCCAAAGGTCAGGGGTATCATACATATATAACAAAGAACAAGGAAATTTTACTGCTGGCGAATGGTAAAAAAAAACAGAGGACGTCGAAGGTCTGGCAGACGTGGAAAAAGCAAGAGGACAAAAGTAAGTTGTAGGTCCAGCAGGGTTGGGAGCAGAGAATTACTACCAAATAGATCCAGACAATTTATAGCAGAGGGTTGGAGCCCTTGGGGTTGGTGCCTCAGAACTAGAAGGATTGGTGTCCTGGGAGTTGGTGCTCCTAAATCCAAGTTTGGTGTCTTGACAAGACAGGTTTGGTGCTCTGGAGGTTGGAGCCTCACAAAAAGTCCAAGTTGGTGCTTGGCAACTGGTTGAAGCCCTATATACATTGTACTTGATTTATTGCAAAGATTATATTAATAAAAGCATTTATTCTTGTTATTTATTTCTGTGTTCTAAATATAAATGATTTAACTAGAAAAATAACAATTGAAAAGAAATACTGATTCAACCCCCCTCTCAACATTTCCAACAATTGGTATCAGAGCCAGCTTCTTCATATCATCCTAACAACTTGAAGAAGGATTCTTAGTCATGATGAGAAATCAAGAAGTGTTAGGAAGACCTCCTCTATTCGATGGCACAAATTTGTTTTTTGGAAAAAGAGAATGTCCTACTACTTAATGTCTCTTGGACCTGAAGTTTGGCGTTCAATTTTAAATGAGTACATAGCTCCTTCCACTCTTCCAACAGATCAAGATGAAAGGAAAGCTTACATTGCAAATGCAAAAGCCTTAAACTCCATCGCTAGTGGAATCACTGATTTTGAATTTACAAAAGTCATGAATTGTAACTCGGCCAAAGAAGCATGGGATAAGCTAATTAGCTTATACGATGGGGAATCCAAAGTTAAGAAGGCAAAGCTTCAAACTCGTAGAAAGCAATTTGAAAGTTTGAAAATGGATGATGAAGAAGATATTGCATCATACTTTCTCCAAGTAGCTGAAGTATTCAACTCTCTTAAAGGATTGAAAGAAAACATTGAAGAAAGCATTGTTGTTCAAAAGGTCTTAAGATCTCTCCCAGACAGATTTGACTCCAAAGTAAGTGCTATAGAAGAAATGAAGGATCTAGATACTCTCAAGATCGATGAACTTCATGGAATCCTCATTGCCTATGAGATGAGAAAAGGATGCCCAAGTTCCAAAGATGCAACATTCAAGGCCTCAAAATCAAAAAGGGGAAAGAATGGAATACCAGTAGTGATGACTCCGATGTTGAATCCGAATTGGCACAATTTGAACGAAGACTAAAGAAAGGATCTAAGCTAAAAGGCAAGTACCCTCTTATTTGTTTCAGATGTGGAAAAATAGGTCATTATGCTGCAAAATGTCCTCATAAGCATGATAGGGATGGTGAGGAAAATTCTAAAAGGATGGTATACAAAAAGAAAGGGTTCAATAAGAAGAATTTCTTCTCTAAGCAAGATGAGTCTAGTGAAGATGAATTTGTAGTCATCAAAAAGAAATCAACTAATCAGTTCCCTCACCGCAAGGAGGTAATGAAAAATCATATGAAGAAAATGACCATGCTGGAAGCCAAGAAGTATTATTCATGGCATTCACAAATGATGAAGATTCAAGGCTAGAGGGAAATGTAGATGAATTATTAATGAGTGCCATTGAAGAAAATGAGAAATTATGAAATAAAATCATCTCTCAAGGTAGAAAACTAGGAAACAAAAAGAAGGGAAGACCTCTTGAAAAATAAGCTAAAAGAAAAAGAAGAAGTTTGTGAAGAACGTGAAGCCGAAATAGTATCTTTGAGGAAGGAATTGGAGCAAGTCAAAAAGGGTTGGGAAAGCTCTCAAATACTTGACATTATCCTAAATAATCAAAAATCTCAACATGACAAATCTGGAATAGGTTTTAAAGGAGAATCATCAAGTACTAAGAATAATGCGAAAAGCTATGCCGACGTACTTTCCAACAACCCAAAAGAAGAAATATTATTTCATCAAAGGCCCATCTCAGATCCAAAGAATGAAGAGAGAGTAACTCCAAGGAAGAATGTTGATTCGAATCATGGCTATTACAATAGGTACAAAACATTATTTCATCAAAGGCCCATCTCAAATCCAAAGAATGAAGAGGGAGTAACTCCAAGGAAGAATGTTGATTCAAATCATGGCTATTACAACAGGTACAAAACTATCTTTTTTGGGCATTGCTTTTATTGTAAAAATTTTGGTCATCAAGCTAGACATTGGATGGCCCATAAGAATGAAACACCAAAATTGAAGGATCAAACAAACAAACCATATGGTCCCAAAGGGTAAGGACAAATCAAGACCTACAACTCTTTTGATCCCTTGGCCAAATTTGATCTGATTTGCTCATTATGTAATGATAATGGACACAATGAACAAAATTGCCCCCTCAAAAGAAGAAAAGCAAAAAATGAGAATCCCAACATGGATAAATGTGGCCTATCTTTGTGTGCTCACAGTGATGAAAATCATTGGTTTGTGGATAGTGGGTGCTCCAGACACATGACAGGGGACAAAAGGAAGCTTGTCTCATTGAACAAAAAGGAAGGAAATGTATACTTTGGAAGTGGATCTGCCAAAATTGCTGGAAAAGGAACTGTTACCCTACCCTTATTAATGGAAAAGGAAAAGCTCAAAATGCTTTGCTAGTAAATGGGCTCAAACACGATCACCTGAGTGTTAGCCAAATCTGTGATCAAGGACATAATGTTGTCTTTAGCACTAAAGACTGTGAAATAAGGAACTCTTCTTCAAGGGAACTTGTGGCAAAAGGGGTTAGAACACCAGACAACATCTACATTCTGAACAAAATTCAAGAAGATAAATGTTACTTAAGTCAAACAGACGAAAGTTGGTTGTGGCACAAGTGACTTGGACATGCAAGCTTCGATAACTTGATCAATATCAGCAAGATTAATGCAGTACGAGACATCCCAAAGTTATTCAAGCCTAATCAAGGAGTATGTGGTCCATGTCAACATGGAAAGCAAACTAGAACTAGCCACAAGACCAAGGAGTTTTCTACATCAAAGCTTTTGGAGATCATCCATGCTGATTTATGTGGACCAACTAGAACTCCGACACTCCAAGCAAAAAGGTACTTTGCTTTATTTGTTGATGACTATACTAGAATGATGTGGGTATATTTCATAAAATATAAATCCAAAGCATTTGAGTGTTTTAAGAATCTTAAAGCTCTTGTAGAAAATGAAAAGGACTCTCAGATTAAGTGTCTCAGAACATATAGAGGGGGAGAATTCACATCAAAAGAATTTGATGAATTCTGTAAAGTACATGGAATTGAAAGAGAACTCTCTGCTTAATAGCAGCTGACTTCTAGCCAAAATTCTAAAGAGAAGCAGTAGGGACAGCTATCTATACCTCAAATTGAACTCAATTAAGACCAAATAATGAGAAGATTCCTTATGAATTATGGAGAGGAAGACCTGCTTCAATAAAATACTTCAAGATTTTAGGAAGCAAGTGCTTCATAAAAATCAATGATGGCTCACCAAAAAAATTTGATTCTCGGGTTGACGAAGGGATCTTCTTTGGATATTCCACAAGAAGCAAAGCCTACAAGTGCTACAATAATCGACTATGGAAAATAGTGGAAAGCATTGATGTGAAAATTGATGAAGACCTTCCAGAAAAAGAAATTGAAGAACATGAAGTTGACCCTCTCATTGAAGAAGAACCTGAAAAAGAAGAAAAAGATCAAGAAAAACCCAAGGAAAAAGAATCATCTCAAACCCCTTCAAAGATGAAATTTCTCCCAAAACGTCACCCAAAAGAGCAGATTATTGGCAATATAGATGACGGGATGCAAACCCGAAGAAGGATGACAAGTACACCAAATAAAAATGACGTTGCTCTCCTATCCATGACAGAAACAGAAACATTTACTTAAGCTAGTAAGGATCCTCATTGGGTAAAAGCCATGGAAGAAGAAATGTCTCAAATCGAGAAGAATGAGACATGGGAGTTGGTATCTCGTCCAAAGGATAAAAATATAATTGGAACCAAGTGGGTGTTCAAAAACAAAATGAATGAAGATGGACAAATCATCATAAATAAGGCAAGGCTTGTTTGTAAAGGCTATTCACAAATTGAAGGAATTGATTTTGAAGAAACCTCTGCACCAGTAGCTCGTGTGGAAGCTATCAAGATGTTCTTGGCATTCTCTTGCTCAAAAGGATTTAAAATCTATCAAATGGACGTAAAATCAGCATTTCTAAATGGGGAACTCAAGGAAGAAGTCTACATGGAGCAACCAAAAGGGTTTAATCTAGCAGAAGGAAAAGACTTTGTTTGTAAGTTGAAAAAGGCATTATATGGGTTGAAACAAGCTCCTAGAGCTTGGTACGCAAGATTGGATCACTATCTACAACAACAAGGCTTCAAGAAGGGGGTGGCAGGAAGTAATCTCTACATAAAGACGGATGAGGATAAGTTACTAGTCACACTTGTCTATGTTGATGATCTGATTTTTGCTAGTAATAATGATGAGATGAGCCATGAGTTTGCTCAAAATATGCCAAAAGAGTTCGAGATGTCGATGATAGGAGAGTTATTTTACTTCCTTAGACTACAAGTATCTCAAACCACGGCAGGCATGTTCATATCTCAAGCCAAATATCTTAAAGACATGCTTAAAAGATATGGAATGGAAGACTGTGCACCCATGAGCACACTTATGACCACAAATTGCAAATTAAGCAAAAAGATGACGACTCCCCTCCGGTAGATGCAACTCATCACAGGTCAACAGTTGGAGCCCTTCTATACTTAACAGCTACGAGACCTGACATTATGCAAGCAGTAGGAATGGTGGGAAGGCTTCAATCAGCCCCTAAACAATCCCATTTGTTGGCTGTAAAAAGAATTCTCATATACTTGAAAGAAACTCCTGATTTTGGTCTTTGATACCCTAAGAGCTCAACTCTTACTGTGACTGCATACACCGATGTTGATTGGGCCGGAAGTGTCGATGATCAAAAAAGTACTAGTGGAAATGCATTCTTCCTAGGAGACTGTCTAGTATCCTGGCTCAGCAAAAAACAAACATCCATATCACTATCTATGGCTGAAGTTGAGTATATAGTTGTCGCAGATTGTTGTACTCAAATATTATGGATGAAGGAAGCTCTGAAAGATGTCAACATAGGTACAAATCAACCAATCACCATCTATTGTGATAACACAAGTGTTATCAGCCTCAGCAAAAATCCAGTAATGCACTCAAAGACCAAACATATACCAATCAACTACCATTTCCTTCGTGAACAAGTAGCTAAACAAAACATCATCTTGGAATATATCAATACTAAGGAGCAAATAGCAGATATTTTCACAAACCTCTTCCTCAAGAAGCATTTGAACATCTTCGTCAAAAGATGGGGGGTAATTTCTTTAGCATCACTTTAAGTTGATTCATAAAGATGTTGCATGACAAAGGGAGCAGTTCGATAGGAGTCCTTGTGCACTCCTTTGCCACTGATGTCAAAGGAGGAGAGAAGAATATTTCCATCAATGACAAAGGGGGAGATTGTTGATCTAGATTATCATTGATGTCAATATGGAAATATTTTAAATACTAAATGATGATATGAAGCCAAGGAGAAGCAAAGCAGATCCGTGAAGAAACAGGAGCGAGAAGCCATCATGAAGTCAAAGTGTAAGAGCGGAAGAGTGAGGAGAAGCCACAGGAAAGCCAAGCCATAAGTAAGAGTCTGCTATAAACTATTCTTATTAAAATATCGCATATGCTCAAGAGTAAGAGCCATATCAAAGATATCGCATGACATATCGGAGGAGTTAACATCAGAGGAGCCATATTGAGAGTGTCACATGTAATATATGCCCAAGAAGAACTGATAGGAAGAATTCATCAAAAGGAGCAAAGAGGAACACGCAGCGAGGAAAGAGCCAACAGGAGCAACAGCTATCGGAAGAGCGAGGGTAGGAAAGTACGACTCAAGTCCCACACTCATGAAGTCCCGCAAACCATCGTTTGTGATAAAGTTGTGGACCCGATTGAGTTATCAAAAGAAGCTTATTGGAATACCACATCGCAGGTTATGAAAGGTTTGTCACATTGAATCCCCCGACTGCGATATAAGGTGCGGACCTGATCACTCCATTATAAACCGCCCTATTGTAATATTGCATCCGCAGGTATCGGAACCTTCACATCGCAATTCATAAATGGATGTCACATTAAAACCCCGATTGCGATATAAGTATGCGAACCCGCTACACCATTATAATACGTCCTAAAGAAGTATCGTATCCGTCGCATATCGCAAGTCTTGAAGAGATGTAACAATGGAAAACCGCCAATTGCAATAAGGCTGTGGACCCGATGGGTTTATTAAAAATTGCTTAAGATCTCATCGCATCTGCTCTGTCGGCAGTAGTGGAATTACTTTGTTATGTACAAACCTCCGAAAAATTGCGATTGCGATTAAGGTGATGATGTTGTTGGTGGGACCACCCATTATATGCTTTTTTAACTATGTAGAAATATGAAGATCGATGATGTTGATATCGGAGGACAGAGTATGTTATGGGCACAACTTGTAAAAGACCTCCAGAAGCTGCAATTGCGATTAAAGGAATGACGTGGCACGTGGGATCTCCAATATGGGTATAACCTCCCTCATGATGCGATTTCCATGAACAATTAATGTTTATTGTATGAATATTAAAAAGGGTCACTCTGATATAGTTTTAATATGCAACACTTTTGTAATTTGGCATCTCTTCTAAATGAAAGTGTCCTTTGAGTATTGGTGAACTCGAAGAGACAGACGAAGCCGAAGAGCGAGTGCAGAGGAAGCCGAAGATCAAGCGAGCGAAAAGGAAGCCAAAGGTCAGGGGTATCAGACATATATAACAGAGAACAAGGAAAGTTTATTGCTAGCGAACGGTAAAAAAAATAGAGGACACCAAAGGTCTGGCAGATGTGGAAGAAGCAGGAGGATGGAAGTAAGTCGTAGGTCCAACAGGGTTGGGAGCAGAGAATTACTACCAAACAGATCAAGACAATTTACAACAGAGGGTTGGAGCCCTTGGGGTTGGTGCCTCAGAACTAGAAGGATTGGTGTCCTGGGAGTTGGTGCTCCTAAATCCAAGGTTGGTGCCTTAACAAGACAAGGTTGGTGCTCTGGAAGTTCGAGCCTCACAAAAAGTCCAAGTTGGTGCTTGGCAACTGGTTAAAGCCCTATATACATTGTACTTGATTTATTGCAAAGATTATATTAATAAAAGCATTTATCCCTGTTATTTATTTTTGTGTTCTAAATATAAATGATTTAACTGGAAAAATAACAATTGAAAGGAAATACTGATTCACCCCCCTCTCAGTATTTCCAACACAAACAACCAGTGTGCAATATCCCTTTAAGGCAGACAATACTATTGATTTCTCTCCTCCACAAAGTATTGTTTTACACCAATAACAACTCTATTTTATCCATAAAGACAACAACGCTGGTGCAACCATATAGCTCAAAGTTTACCCGTATAATTCAGCTCCTCTTCAATGCACAAATATAGACCAAGACACATGGAGAGCTCGATCAACATACAATATTTTCGACACTGGAATTAGGCACAAACTTCAACGCAAAGAGTAATATATTCAATGCAGATAGCATATATACTCAAATATGAATGGACCAGCACACATATGTGTAGGTTTTAATCAACCCATAAAAGGAGATGAACCAAGCAAAGCAATCATAGATTTTAACACTTCGATCCCTGCAAGTCATCATCCCATAGTGCATACAAATGTTCAAGCGAATTTAGGCAAAGCAATAGCTTCATTGTTTACAAATATGAGGAGATTAGATGTCGAAGGCATGCGTGCTGGAATATGGAGGGACTACGTGTGCTGGAATATGAAGAGACTCACACCAAACGAGCAAAATTCAAGAGGCATAGTCAACTATTACTTTGGACAAGGTTGATTGGAAACATTCAATCATGTACCAGCGTTCAACATATGGCAACGCCCGACTCATAGAATGGAAAGTTAACATGTGCATATATGAATATATCTCACCGCATATAACCCAAGAGACTGATATAAGTAATACCCACATGACAAAACAATAGAACGACCCCACTGCTCAACCCACTCACTGTAACGCATATGGATCAATGCACATACCATGAATTAATTAATGCACAAAGACTCCAAACACATGTCATTTCAATGCAGAGATCATGAATATTGAATGCATTCCATGCCTCAATGTAGAGGGACAAATACCAATGCAACACTATACGTTATTAATTTAATATCTTTGCCAATACACATTTTGCTTGTTTCATTTAAACTGACCATATACTCGTCGTGTCTTTGTATAGTATAGATTGCAGAGCGTCGATTTTGATATTGAACTTGGAAGGAGATAAGCCAAACCAAGATACTAGACAATCTCCACCTTCTCTCATCGACAATAGGAAGAAGCTCCCCCTTTGTTCTCTTTTATACCACCACGCTGCATCGAAAGGTCGCTCGTTTCATTCTCCACCACCTCCGTCTACGGCAGCCTGCAGTCACTGCCCGTGAATTTCCCGAATGGAGACGGTTTTGGCCTTCCGCCGTCACCCATGCCAACAAATTACAGGCCAATTAGGGCACCCGCTCTCCTAACTCCGCCCAACACGCAAGCGGTGATCCTCGCCCCCGTCCCGCAGGCACAGAAGGTCTCAATCGTCTCCGCGTCGTATTCCTTCCAAATCCCATGTAGGAGAATATCTACCCCCGCAAATATTGAACACTTCCACAATTCGGACTCTAGAAGGTCTTTTTTGGGCTTCGTGGTGGCGCTGAGCGAATCGATCCGTGGTCATAAGATCTCCGATGAATGCCACAAATCCCCATCCGTAAAGGGCATCGTCGAAATTCTGGGGATTATGGATGTGTGGATCGACGAACGCAATGAATCTCGCAGACCTTACTAACAGGGATGGCATGACTTGATTGAGCGGCAGTTGCGCAGGGAGCGTTACTAGTGAAACAACCAAGACCTAGGAATCTGTGAGGAAAACGGTCAAGTCAGATAGGTAACATGCAGCAGGAGAATTTAATGTCACAACACAAACAACTTTACCAAGGCAGGTATTGCCAAATTGGAAAAGTTAGAATGGCAAAAGGATTGCTAAAATGGGACTTGCGCATTTTAGGGTCAGGCATATGACAAAGAAACAGTCATAAATCAAAGGACTTACACCAATTCTGACAAGTTCAGAATAACATACGTATTTTGAACCAATCTAGCTCTGATACCATGTTAAACTCACATGGAATGTAAACGACAACATAGAAAGATAAGCATTCGATTGCATATAATATTAACATGATATACATTTATAGTACATGGTGTGACCCTTGGATTCATATTCCAAGTGGTCTATTGGACACTGGTGGCTGTTCACATTCCACACCAACCCATAGAGGATTAGGTGTCCAACAGGTTCTAAGAGCTCGATTAAACAAATTACACTCTAGAGAGCATTATTTCTTTCTCAGACGAGAAGCCCTCCCTGATATCCATTTGCTTTTCATTAATGCTCTAAATCAAGAAATCATGGATTATTACAGGCCTTGCAACTTTACCAATGTTCAGGGATATCCTCACGATCTTCCGGATGGATCTACTATGAACAAGCTTCCAACCTTCCAGGGAAATAATGCCATCAATGTCGAAGCTCACATAAAGAAGTTCAACACCTTTATACAGAGATTTGCTCACGCAGCTGCAGACAATCACGAGGATGTCAGAATGAAATTGTTTGTTCTCTCGTTAGAAGATGATGCGTTGGACTTGTTTCATGATAAAGTTGATAATGCTTTTGACTCTTTATGGGCCCTCACCAATGCATTTAAAGATAAATTTGGGGATAAAAGAGAAGGAAAATATTTGGTCAAAGAGATAAATTCCATTAAGAAAAGGGAAAATGAAATAGTTCAGGAATTTAACCAAAGATTTAATGGTCTTCTTAGAGATATGACTCGTGATTACAAGTTCCCTGATAAGACAATATTGGAGCAATATCTTGAAGCCTTCAATGTTGATATCCAATATGAGATTAAACGTTCCAAGTCTGTTAATCTAGATGTTGCTTAGAGTATTGTTGAAGAATTAGAGAAGGATAAAAAAGCATCAGGTAAATCAAATATTCTTGGTTTCGACAGAGTCCCGGTTAAATCTAAGGGAAAAGAAATTAAGGAGGTCGAACAAGATCAAATTAAAGAATTAACTCAAATGATTAAGGAAATGAGACTTGATTATGCTTGAGATATGAGTGCCATGCAGTCTAGGATGATTCAAATGGAATGAAATCAACCCCAGAATATGCATCTTAGAAATAATAATCCATGGTTGAGGAGAAATCCTCCTAATGATCAAAGGCCTACTACTCCACTTGAGTCTGCCAATGTTGTTGATCAGCCTACTGCTTTCTGCAGACCATGTGAAAGTTTTCACGAGGACAGTGCATGTGCCCTTGCTAGAAAAATCTTGGATGAAGCAACAAATGAACAGATAAATAATGTTGGTCCGGATTCTTCTAGGGAAAGTCGTTGTGCAGATATGATTTCTTCATCATTCACCATCAATAACTTCAGTGATGAAAAAGATCCTATCACACAGATGTATGGTGAAAAGTCATCGCAAGAGCGAATTTTGTAAATTGCTACAAGTAAGGGTTACACTTATCAAAGGAAGGGTAAGGAACAAAGTCAAAGTACACAAATTGCTTCTGCAAATACAAGTCAGGGTTAATAGTCGATTGGGCCGCTTGGATTAACAGTATTAAAATGCTTGTCCCAGTGCTTGAGCCTCTACAGATTCCATCTCAACGGGCATCGTTCTTCAAAGCTTTGGGTATGGTTCAGCGGGGTAATATCGATAACAATCCTAGGATGAAGAAATTAAATTAAAGGATCTAAACTACTACATGACCAATGAAGATCATCAACCTTTCTTCTTGACTTTGGATGTTAATGATCGTCTACTTCATAATTGCATGCTTGACTCTGATGCATCAATGAATGTTACGACTAAAAAGGTTATGGGTCAGTTGAACTTAAGAATTTCTAGACCATACCATCATCCTTCTTCAAAGCTTTGGGTATGGTTCAGCAGGGTAATATCGATAACAATCATAAGGATGAAGAAATTAAATTAAAGGATCTAAACTGCTACATGACCAATGAAGATCATCAACCTTTCTTCTTGACTTTGGATGTTAATGATCGTCTGCTTCATAATTGCATGCTGACTCTGATGCATCAACAAATGTTATGACTGAAAAGGTTATGGGTCAGTTGAACTTAAGAATTTCTAGACTGTACCATCATCGTTCTTCAAAGCTTTGGGTATGGTTCAGCAGGGTAATATCAATAACAAAAGGATGAAGAAATTAAATTAAATGATCTAAACTGCTACATGACCAATGAAGATCATCAACCTTTCTTCTTGACTTTGGATATTAATGATCGTCTGCTTCATAATTGCATGCTTGACTCTGGTGCATCAACGAATGTTATGACTAAAAAGGTTATGGATCAGTTGAACTTAAGAATTTCTAGACCATACCATAACATTTGCTCAATGGATTCTAGAAAAGTTGAAGTCCTTGGTGTGGTCAAAGATCTACAGGTCTCCTTGGTTGATTATCCATATAAGATCATCACCATGGATATAGCTATTATTGATGTGCCAAATGTATGGGGAATGCTCCTATCCAGGAAGTTTGCAGCTGACTTGGGTGGGTCTATTCAGATGGACTTATCATATGCCACTATTCCCGCTGCAGCAAGTGATAGAATGGTGAAGAGATCAAGCCAGAGAATGGTGAGTGAAGAGTTCACTCAGTCGGTGTATCACTTTTCTTCATCACATCTTCCATCCCATCTTCTAAGCAAAAAATGAGAAGGTCGTAGTATGACATAGATGTGCAACACAGTGATCAGAATCTACATCAAACAAAAAGGGTAAAATTTCAGCAATGGACATCTGAGAAAGAACCGATTGATCTGCCTATATGCAAACATATGTTCGAGATTGTGCCACACAGATGACATCTAATGCCATGGGGCATCTTTTGTATAGTATCTCTAACCTACTCCTTTTTTATTTATGTCATTTAGCTAGTTTTGTCCTTTATGCACTTAGATTATATGTTTCTCATTTCAGTTTGTTAGCGTAGATATTTTCTATTCTAGCAGATATTCTATGTATGCATGATGATTTCAATTTTAAATGGATATCTATTTGATGGATTTATGTTTTCTCGAATACAGGATTCTGGGATTCTCACATTGCTCCATTGAGAAAATGTATCCCCATATGGAGCCATATGTTGCACCCTTTTTTTTCAACATTTGAAGGAAGTAGGGTCCGAAGACTTCAAGGAATTTTTCAGAGTCATATGTGAAAATTCCTAATCCTCAAGGAACCCCTACTGCAGCAAATTTGAATCTAATTCACCTACTTGATTTTAATATATATTCATCAAGTTATTCTCTGAACACTGAAGCAAATTACTTTTGCAGCTTACACTACTTTAAATTTGATTTACATGGAACAGAAAACTGAGCAAAACAAGATACATTGGACACAGTTGTTTTTTGACAAAATAGTCCCTAGAAAAACCCAATGCAGGAAAACTGGTACAGCAGCTCTAAGGGTTTTCTATTATTAAGCGGTAATTCTGAATACAAATGTTGGTTTCCCTCCCGGCAAACCAGTGACAGAGAAATACAATGGCGAAAAATCTGAGTGAGTTTTACCTCACTTCACCTGGTAGATTCCAGCTGATCCGGCAGCAAAACTGGCTAACCCCAGCTACTTCTGCGCTGACCCTTCTTAGGCCCTGCATCAACCCTACAGGCTCTGCGTCAGCTCTGCAATGTCTCTATTGCCCACTGCATCAACTTTCCCGGTTGTTCCAGCTTTCTACGTGGAGGGCAGCTTCAGCTTCTACGCTAACCCTTTTGGATTTGCGTCAAGCCTACATGGGCCCAGCATCAGTCCTCCTGGATGTTGCGCTGCCTTCACAAGCTTCTCTCCGCCTCTCTGTCAGTACTCCTAAACTATCCCTGCCCCTCTGCTGCAACTGATCACTCAATTTGAATTTCTCAACTTCCTAGCCCTAGAAATCGAATTCCAGATCAATTTGTTCTCTCCATGTGTGTTTTTCAATGAACCCCAAGCCTCCTTATAGTTTTCTTGTTGAGACTTCAAGGGTCGAAATTAAGTCTCTAATCAACGGCTAAGATTAAAACTTGACTTGATCCGCCTTATAGATCATTCTCATCCATATTTTGATTAATACCCATTAATATTATAATTTTCCTAAGTTTAGACTTAGGAACCCCATTAAAAATATTAATTATTTTAACAAAACACAATCCGGGTGGAATTTTTTAGAACTCATGTGCCTTAGCATCCCTACCAATTTTCATGGCTAGAGCACAACTGATGCTACTAAAAACTAACATCATAATCACCAACCAATAGTTTGTTCAGTGTCTTTGTAAACCCACTCTGCAAGTTTGTAATGTAAATGATGCTAGTATGATCGTTTTATTATGTAACAACCTAGGTAAGCCTATGATTTTGGTGACGAATTTTATCCTAAGAGGTTTTTTCTCACTGACTCAGTTGTGTTTCTAAACAAAGATGATCGGCAAAGCTTTTCCCTCCAGCCTCACCCCAAAGCTAGGGTGAAATTTATCATCAAAGTCTTAGGTGATTCCTAGTGTTGTTGTCGAGTCTTTTGTAAAAGTGATTTGGGAATAATTTAAGCTAATTGGCTAAATTATTTTATTACAGATCACTTGGTCTACTAAATAACACGGTGTCATAGAATTGGATAATTATTTGAGTGTCTATAGCGAATGGGTGTTCCCCCTTTAACGGTTGTATTTGTAAAAAAAAAAATTAGTGCATGGTCCCTCATACTTAAACACCATGGCTAAAATATTAGAGGGTGAAAAAAATAATTAATCCCCTCAAGTGTCAAATAATTAATTTTTTTGGCAAAAATAAAATAAATTCCTAAGCCAAAGAATTAGTTAATTAGAGTAAAAAATTAAATTGATAGAGAATTTAAATTCTCCAATTGGAAAAAATTGTAGGTCTAAAAGAAATTAATTTTTGGAGGGTCCCCACCAAGGGAATATTGGAAATTTCAAGAAAATTTGGACACTTGGACCTTGGTGGTTAAGTCAAAGTCAATTTTTTTTAGGAAATTAGCTCAAAATAATTATTTTTGAGCTAATAAAAGATGGTTTTAATTAGAAATTTGAAAATTCCTCAAAAATAATTATTTTTCACGGTGTAGATTAAAAGATCATCAACGATTTATCGACGATCAAGATTATTTTGATAGGGATCAAGCCAACTAGCCGTTATTTTTCACTTAGAGGATTTTCTCTATATATAGAAGGCATTTTGTTTCTAATGATCATATTTTGGTGAACTAGGTCTGATGTAATTTGTAAATGCTGGTGTAAAGCCATTGTTCTGCTGGGAATGTTTTGATCATCATAATAAAAGACTTTGGGGTGCAGTTCATGGTGTCTTTGTCTCATTGATTTGTGGTACGTGTTGGGTATGTGCATTCTTATATTGTGCTTTAGATAATAATTAATCGTTATTTCATTGTAGATGATAGGAACATTCTATTGGTAAGTTTTGGCTTATCTTAGGTGATCTGATTCATTGTGTGTTCTAACGGTTTTTGCTTAAGAAAATATATAGAGTTTGCAGGTTCCCCAGCCCTTGTGCTCCAAGTTCACAAACAATGGGCACAAGTTAACCATGTTTGCATCTTGAATATTTTATATGTATTTCTAACTTCACTAAAGTTGTGGTTGAGCATTTATTTTTCGAAATACATCTAGCCATCATCAAAAATTTTATTTAAAAATAAATTCTCAAAATCTTTTCAAGAATTGTACGCTTGTATATTTGTAAATATATTTGTATAATAAAATTTTGTAAATAATTTTATTTTCTAACCCTTGTTTTGCAGCTGGGGTTTGGGGTTTTGGGGTTTTTAAATATTGTATGTATATTGGGGTTTTGGGCATTTGTAAATTTATTTGTGCAGGTGAGATCAAAGGAAAATTGTTGGATTACAGCCCAATCTAGGCCCTTGAAGATAATATCTAGTCTATAAATTTTGCAGGGCCAGCAACTGAAGAATTTTGTAGTAAATCTGAAGATTTGAAGCAAATTCAATTTTTGGGCAAGGGTTTCAATTTTTTCAAGCCTCCTAAGCCCAACATCCCCCCTTAAGCCAACAGTCTAGCCTTCTTTCTCTTAGATCTAGCCATTTTTCAGCTTTTTATCCTTTTCCATGGGGCCCTAAAAGGCCTCAGACTCCTCTTCTTGTTAGATGGCAACCCTTTTGGGCTTGTTGTGGCCATTTCTGGGCCTTTTAGGCTTGGTCGTAAGGCCTAGAAGCCTCGGCTTCCTTCCCTCAGCACTCTGTTGCCTCATTTAGCCCCTCGACCCCTCCATTTTGGCTTGCCACAACCTTGTTTGGCCTCTTGCCCCTTCGTCCAGTCCTCCTTGGCCCTCATTTGCCTTTTGTCCTCTCCTTGCAGCCTAGTTGTGGACTCTAAGGCCTCTTCTCTTGAGCCACTAGGCCCACAAGGCCTTCCTCACCCCAACGCTAGACCTTTACGGCCTAGCATTGCCCTTTCTTAGCCCTCATTTACCTTCATCTTATCCTTGTGGATGTATTTGATTTCTGGACTGAATAATTGGTGTGTTTTGCAGAGATAGTTGGCCCAAGTCTTATGTTTATAGGTGTTTCAAGCATTCAAAAAAAATTGGCAAATTGGACAAGTGATCTACTAGGCCCAAGACCTAAGGGTTTGATCTCCAAACGCTCTTTGCTCTCATTGTTTGCTACAGCTCTCTAAATACAATCATAACAGTGATAAAACACACTCTAAATTGGCATAAAATCAACTCATAACTTGCTTAACATCTTAAGGGATCAATTCCATGAGTTGGGCTAGCCTTGTTTAAACAAATTTCACATTTTATTTGACTGTCGTAAGTGCAATCAGATCTTATATAACACTGAAAAGTGCTTCTTAAGAAGGCTAATTCACTCATAATTTTATTGTCAAGTTTGGTTTGACATCGTGGCTCATCTTGGCACATTGGTAGCTCATTGTTTTCATAATTCGATAACCGTTGTCATAAGTCTATTTATTGCTCAAATTTGGATATCATAAGTAACATAAAAGTTAGCCTTGCTTATGTTCTAAATTGCCCATTGTGGAAAGACGTTGCTTACATTGTTTTATAAGCTTGGGAATCTAACATTTTTTGTTTGGTGAAAGTTCAATAAGCTTCAATTTGTACATAAGAACCATTCTCTTTCATAATTGTTTTGAATAATTTAAGTCTCTTTGGGAATATTGATCTAGCATTAAAGCTCGGTATCTTGTCAATTGATCTAAGTCACATTGTTTCTCTTTTGATATCTAATTGTGTTGGATTTGAAACTTGGCAAATAAATTGGTGAATGGTAAATCTACATTGGCATTTGAGTTTCTAAATGTTTCAATCTAATTGGAACATCTCTTGATAATTGGAATTAAAGTACATTGTCTGAAGAGCATAATCTTGTTGTCAAATCATCATTGGAATATCTTGGAAAATTTGTCTCAAGTGATTGATATTGGCATCTTGTAACTAAAACCATTGGCTAATTGTTAAGTGGATAAGCACTACAAGTTTCCTTAATTGCTATCTCTTGTTGGTCAAAATATTTGTGGAATTATTGTGAGAAGATCTCTTGTCTATTGTTGACACTTGTATCATTAAGCAATTGGTCCTGTTTAAGATTGTCTTTCAACATATTTTGAAGTACTTTTGTTATAAGATAATCAACATCAAGTACTTGAATTACATAAACAATCTTAACTCAAGACTCACTCATACCCCTTGCACAAGCATTCTAGGTCTAGTTGCATTAATAACTTACCTCCAAGCATAAGCCTGATTGATAGACATTTAGGGCCACCCTTTCTCAATTTAGCTTGAGGAAATTAGACCATCTTTAGTGGTTAACACGGTGACCTTGCAGTCATTAGAGCCACAGTCTTTGGAGCGCCAGAGGCATGGGCGGTTGGAACACAGGGGGAGGTATCATTAATCAAGCCTTTGCTTGCTTCCCATTGACTTCCATCCCACAACCTACTCTAGAGACTGGTTCCACAACAATTAAGAGAAAGGTTATACTTAGAATAAGCATTTAACTTAAAATCAACCTGTATTCTGCGTTTCACCTAGCTTGTAAGATTTGCACCTCATATAGGATAGTTATTCATTCAAGCAACGATTGTCCATCCGGTTACTTGACATTTAATTGGTAATAAGCAAGAAGTTGACTCCATAAGGCAATAGTCTCACAAATTCAACCTAATCAAATCTATTAATCTTGCTAAAATTAAATAAGTAGCTAAGCCACTCAATTGTGTCTCTCGGACTTGTTGGTTGCCAACTTGTCCTTCGTCTTCATATTTTCACAGGGACTAACCCCATAGCCTGTTGTTGGGAGACAACTAGAATGAAGAGGTCGGGGATCAGAGTGACAACCCCCGACTTGAGTCGTTGTTGCAATGTCTGTACAATCTGAGCGACAACAAGACCATTCTTAAAGTGCATGTGGATGCAAAAGTAGTTATGAAGCTTTTAGTTAGGAACTCTTTTACCTTCGACACAAGTACTACCCTTTGCAAAGAGTTGTTCAAATACCTCTATTACCATTGACCCACCTATTGTGGTTATTCATTAGAAATTAATAAATTATCTTAAATCTTAGAGTGGCAAGAGGCATCAATGGGAAATTTTTCATTGGGGAAGACTTTTTGATATCCAAGTTATTGGCTAAAGTTAGGAAAACTTAAATGCAACAAACAAATAAGTTTTGACAAAATGGTTCAAAAGCATCATAAAATACAATAGAGATAGGTGAATATATATGTTCCATGGAACTCAAGCATGTAAAATATCGTGTACAACATGGTCACAACATGGAAAAACAAGGCAATGAGAAGGGGGTGAGCATCAAACTACACTAAAATGATCAGGAGTGGTTTTTTTGGCATCGTCTACCTGGACGGCCAAAAGTGGCCGGAATCCGGCAAAAAAAATTCAAAAAATCTTGCAATAGGAATGTTTGAATCAAGTTTTTAATGGTAGAAATGGATTCAGCACCATCAAAAACTCTTGGGGAACCCACAATCTTGAAGTTTGACAATTGTAACCTGGATTTACAAAAAATCTTTCCGAATTTTATCAAAATCTTGCCGGAATTTCCATAATTTTCTGGGAAAATTTGAAGGCTGGGTAGGCTACGACAATTTGTTTTCTTAGTATGATCATGTTTTGAAAGCATAGTATTAAGAAGTTGAGAACCCTCTTAGTGCAGTTCCAGCCTATTTGCCTTAAGTATGGCCTCCATAACCATAGACAAGTGAAGGTATCACCAAAGCGTCAAAAAGGCAAATATTAGCCTAAATATCTTGAAACTAAAGTTAGAAGCATTCTTTAAACAAGCTTGTGAGTGTTCTATATCTTTTACTAAGCCTTGATTCTACTATGAGCAACCTTGATTCTACTAAGAGCATCGTCTTCATTACCTAAAAAAACTCCCCCATCTAGGAAAAACAAGTGACCCAAATAACACAAAAAGAATATGTGCAACCAGTGACAAGGCCCAACAAAAAATTCCCAAAGAAAATGTGCCCTAGACACAAATTCCAACTAAACAAACACTCGACAAAGTTGGCCTTGCCAAGCATAAGAGGGCATGAAAAGGCAAAGAGAACAAATAGGTTGTGCCTACGATCCAAGCAAAGCTTCACAAGTGGTTCCCCCTATAATTTTAGGCCCGAAACAAGAACCTATAAAAGGCTAAAAAACCACTAAGAAAACAAAAATCTGCTAGAAAAACATAACCTCTTAACTACAATTTTTTTTCCAAAACTAGACTCTACAACATCAAAACAAGCCCAAATTTAAAGCGCAAAAATCCCATATTTGATAAAGGTCACGAAGAAATTACACTAAAAAATTCCCCTTTTGCACCTCAAGTAACAACAAAAAGTTATGACCAGGATGCGGGTGTCAACAGAGTTCATTAAGGTGACAAGACAGACCGCCGGCGGACAGAAGAGCCATATGGCTCCCTGCATCGTCCCGCGTGCTTACCTCAGACGAATTCATAACACTTTGCAGATGATAATAAATGACCCTGAAAGCTATGACACATTCACCTCCCTCATAGCCATTGCCCCTGCAGATTGATTTGCTAATCCTCCTCTTCTCCATGGCGTCTTCCCTCCGCAAGCCGCTAAACCGTGTATTCGCACTGCAACAGGCAGTCGTTGCTTGATTCTCCCTTGCCTGGATCTTGGTAATGGTTTCCATTTCTCACATTCCAGTCTCTGTATTTTAGACCAAGCCCCGACCTCCCTTGTTCACTCTCAACATCGATATACCTCCAATTCATCTGCTGTCAACTTAACTTACAATTCTGCTATGGCTCGACTCAAGCATCACATGCGCAGTAGGTGCGGAGGAACCCGTGGAGGATTTATCCGCTCGCAGGCTTCGACCAGTGCCTCAGATTCCTCAGACTCAACCACTGAGATGCCCAATCCGCTCTCATACCCATCTCATCGCTACCCGAACACCCGAAGTGGCAGAGGTAGGAGAGAAGGTGTTGTTCGCTCTGCGGATTTCCCTCTTCCTCCTTATCCCGCCCCTCACAGCACTCAATTTCGCTTCCATAGTACCTTGAATCGGCCTACAATCACTGCCACTGTCACAATTTCCTTCGCGGAAGAGCCTGAATCGCAAGCTCCTCTATCTGGCCTCAGGGACAAGCAGAGTGGGGAGGCTCCAGGTCGCCGAGGAATCAGCATCCCTGGCAACAAGCAACAAAGTGAAAGCAAAACGGCTCTGCATGGCAAGGCCAAAGCTGGCGGTTCATCAGCTGAGGACGACAAGCATAATGGCACGAAAGCTTCGGGAAGTAGGCAGCACAACACCTGTGAGAGGCAAATGGGCACACGAGGCGATGAGGAGGCTCCACCCACCCAGGAACATGGCGTGTTTGAAGCGGATGATGATTGGTATCAATTTCCATGCAGGATTGAGGAGGAACCAGCACCAGAGGAGCCACCGACTTAACACGTGGCCTCCTGCGAATGCGTCCTGCTGCCAGGTGGACGTGTCTCACTGTTTTTGTGCTTTTTGGATGTGTCTCACTATTTTTGTGGCTCTGGCTATGTCTATGTCTTATGGCTGAGTCTCTGCCAAGTGGTTACGTCTCAATATCTTTTGGTTATGTCTCTGTCTGTTTAGTTTTGGAAATGCATAATCTCTCTGTTTTTATGGATAAACAAGGTTTGCTCGACTATAGTTTGTTTCTGGTTCAATGGGCTGGTTTCCCCCATAATGGGGGCAGTCTTCATGACTTCTTGGACTGGTTTCCCCTATGAAGGGGCAATCCAAAACAAACAGTTTCAATTTTGATGATGATAGCTGATCACCAACTCTGAGGCCATGCCTCTCTGTAACCTTTTTTGTACCATATCAATAGAACAATATTACTTAGAAAAAAAAAAACAACAAGAAGTTATGCCCTGAAACAAATTTGCAAAGAACCTACCAAAAAATAAATTTGCATCTAACAAGCCAAAATAAACCCTCATTCAATTTGAAACCCTAGCTCAAAGACCAACATTGAAAAACAAAAATAAGTATGCACAAGCTCAAAAGTGCAAAATACATAATCAAAATTAAGTTTTAAAGAAATTGGATTGAAATCCTCTTGTTTTCAAAAGAAACTTGAGAAACCAGTGTTTCATGTCCTCTTTTAATGGGTGAAAATAATTTGATCTCCACAACGAGCTTGACAGCAAGTGATGAAGGATCGGGGGACTAAACCCTACAACTATGATACCACACAGAATGCTACAACCATTGGGAAAGTAGAGTCTCTACAGAAAGAGCACATGAAAAGACATAACAAAGAGAATTGACCTTGACGCCACAATAGATCAATGAATCTATGATACCACATAGAATGCTACAACCATTGGGAAAGTAGAGTCTCTATAGAACGAGCACATGAAAAGACATAACAAAGAGAATTGACCTCGATGCCAAAATAAATCAATGAATAGCTTTATGAGAAGCTCACATAAATGATAATACATTAAAAATGAAGCAAAGCTTTACATGAATAGGTGTTGGGGCATAAAATGTGACACAACAATCCCATTAATGAACCAACTTTGTCAACTACATCTCCTACTACAGGGAAATAATAAATGAATTTAATGGCCACTAGGGCAAAAAACCAAGATTACAATAAGGGCACATTAAGATACATTAAATACACAAATATACTCCTCAATTTGGAATAGATCTATGCCTACAACTATTCCTTTAAATCATCACATTAATCTTGGTCCCCTTACATCTTTATGTGAACAAGGTGTTGCTTTCTCCTCTTCTTGGCTTCTTTATTCATCTTGTACCTCGTGCATGACCTCTTAGAAATCCTTGGCTTGTCATGTTTAGTGGATGTTCTGAGTGGATGCCTTATAGCAATGTCCTCAAAAAGTTTGACATTTATATTTAACATTTAAATCTATATTTAAGTTTAATATAAATTAACAAAAAAAAATTAGAAATAAATTTAATGTTTGAATATTTAAGTTTAAATTTAAAATTTCAAGTTTTGAAAACTCAGGGTTTAGAAATTTAAATTTAAAATGTAGACGAATAAAACTTTGAAAGAGGAGGAATATATAATAGTCACATCTAGTATAAAAAAATAACTTAGAAAATACACATTGAAATAAAGTCAATTTATTGAATTTAGTTTTATTTGGACATTTGAATATTTTCGAACTATGGAAAATATGGCATGGAGACATTCCCTTCATGCAATTTTGAGGAAACAAAGTATTGAAGCATTGCATTTGAATGGTTCTCTTTCTTGGTTGTCGATGTACATTTTTAATCTAATGTTGTAAGTAATTTTCTAATATGCTATCAAGGTCACCTATTGAAGAACTAATTTGAAGCGGGCACATCAATAAAAAAAATCCAACCAAGGAATTTATTGGCACACAAAGGGCAAAAAGTGATAAAGAATAGACAAGTCAATTTTATGTGTAACACCAATGACAAAAAGAGCAATCTCAAGGCTTGAAATAGACACACAAACTACAAACATTGGACCAAATGTGAAGGGAACAACCCACAAACACTAGAACATGTGCAAAGAGCATACAACAAAGACACTAATAAGTGCAAACAAGTACCAAACCCTTTACCACCTAAAAATGCAAAATCCAATTGGGATTTCCGAAAGCATCCTTAACAACAATACATGTGAATTTTGATAGCTTCAGTTTACCATTCTTTTGGATGGTTGAGTGGTATTTATGTCTTTTGAGGCATGTTTGATGGTAGAGTTCACATATTTCAAGGCATTTGTTACACATGTTGTAGTAGTTCAACTTTGGGGCACCTTCTACATATTATGATGCATGTTGTTACTTTCAATCATAATTTTCAGGCATCTCAAGACTCACATATCTCAACGTAAAGTTTCCATTTTTAGAGGCATCTCATACTATTGGTGTTGCTAGGGTATAGCCTTGCATTACATGAGGACACTTGAGATTCATATCACAAGTGGCATAAAGGAGCAATACATTTCAAAACATCTAGAATAGCTTGTTTGTGTCGTTGTTCCAAAGAAGAGTGGACATCTTTCAACATAGTGTCCGGATTGTTACTAAACCAACGCTAATAGATGCATAGTGCCTATAGCATTTGAAATTGTGTTTATAATATAGATTTTGATGAATATCAAGCAAGCTATGGTGATTTCAAATTTGTCGCCTCAAACGCTAACCACATTTTACCATTTCTAATGGAGCACCCACTTAGCATTATTTCTTGGAGGAAAAGGCGTAGTTGGGTGCATGTGTGTGTGTCAATGAAATTGAAATTGTTACCTTCAAGTGTGTGTGTGTGTGTGTGTCAATGAAATTGTTACCTTCAAGTGTGTGTGTGTGTGTGTCAATGAAATTGTTACCTTCAAGAGGAGAGGTCCACCTTCCTTGGTATTTTATTGATATTTTGGGCATAGGAACTATTAGAGGGTCCTTCTTATAGAGCACCCAGTTAAAGATGAGACATGTAGCATATAAACCCAAGCCACATTTGCATCCAACTTGAAGGAGGTTTCCAAACCTCTAACGTATGTTTTAGTATCAATCCTCAAGGGAAAGAGGTAGTTAGGCACGTGTACATCAATGAAGGAGAGCTCCACTTTCTTTGGGTTATTATTGGTATTTTGGGCAAAGGATTTATTAGAGGATCCTTCTTGGATCCTTCTTAGAGAGCACCCAAGTTAAAGATGACATGTGACATATAAATATTAAAGATAAGGTAACACATGCATGATTTAGGGGTGTGCACTCTACAAGAAGGTGACGTGGAGCTACAATGACCTATTTAAGCTCTTTTTTAATGCAATTTTTTATCATTGATGATGAGTACCCTACTCCAAGGAGGCTTTTACACTTTTCTTATGCAATTTAATATTTATTCTTTCTTGGAGAAAATGATAGATCTAGAAGCGACTCAATAATACTTTATCGTAAATTAGTTGAGGAGGAGCTCTATAAATGGCTAAGCACCCTTCATTTGCAAGATGGATTGGCGTAGAAGAGAAAATCCCCCCTAAGTTTAAGTGCAAGGTTCTTTGTACTCGAGGGCAGAAAGGGTTATGACAAATATTTCTACTCCCATCTTCTTCTCTGTGGGCTGAAGTAATCTTGCAGCCCTAACTGCATAACCCATTAGCATAAGGCACGTAGCCTCTTCAATTCCATCATATACATATTGTAAAACAATAAAGTAACCAAATCACTACTCTAACTTTCAGATCTCCATTAACAAAGCAAATTAGTGAGTTGATCTTAGAGAATCTCTTTCAAACCAAACGAGAGCTAACCTAAAGTGAGGAGAGCAACCACCGAGGTGATAGTGGCTGGTGTCCTCGAATTTCTCTAGGATTTAAACCTAGAAATATGGACTTATCTTTTGGCCATATTGCAGAGGCAACCAGACCAACAATAAGCATGTATACCTAAAACAACACATGCACTTGGAGAACATGTACACATATCGAAAGAAGGCATGCAACTTGAGAACAAATATGTAAGCCCAGAACAAGCATGCAATCACAAGTTGTTTGGCGCTATAACAATGGCATTTTCTCTCTTCACAACTTAACATGCAATATGTAAGCCTAGAACAAGCATGCATTCATAAGTTTCTTCGCGCTATAACAATGGCATTTTCTCTCATCGCAACTTAACATGCAATATGTAAGCCTAGAACAAGCATGCAATCATAAGTTTCTCGGCGCTATAACAATGGCATTTGCTCTCATCAAAACTTAACAGGGGATACTACAGATACTAACATGGGACACACTGCAAAGAAACCAGGTAGACGCTTGTTATGAAAGGCCTCATACTGCTTTCACTGAGTAACTGCAAACAAAAATTCTTTGAAAAGACTTACCCGACAGATATTGAGCCATGACTCGAAACCTTAACCGTTCAACACTCCAGTGCTGGGGAGGCGCTAGCGTTGGAGCACAAATAGAGAGCGGAAGACGAGCGACAATATACGCTTCGCGGTAGAGATGGCAGAATAAGACCGCCAACCCGATGGCAGCATAACCGGGGTTAATTTAAGGCGTAACCGCGGTTACTGTGTGTGGGGTCAGTGCGGGTCACGCATCGCTGCGGTGTAGATTATTTGATTTTGTGAAATTAAATAAAATTAAAAAGATAAAATAAGATAAAATGAATAATTATTAATAAAATGGATGGAATAAATTAGCCTAGCTCTATTTTAATTTTAGATTTATGAAGTTATTAAATTTTTCAAGGTGTAAATATTTTTTATTAAAATGGATTGAGTAAATCACTGTAAATTTATCTTAATTCTAGATTTATGAAGTGATCAAATTTCTCAAGGTGCAAATTTTTTCTCAAATTTTGCACTTAAAAAAATGTTTACACCTTGAGAGATTTGATCCCTTTTAGCATTTGATATATTTGGAGTTAATATAGATCTAAGTTGATATAAAGGATGTCATTTGTTATTTGGCAATCTACATAGTAATTTTATAATTGTATTAGGGAAATGTGAAAAGGTAAACATGGATTTAGAGATGTAAGGTAACTAATATTATAAATTTCAAACAACAAAAATATGCAACATTTTCATTTATGATCGTAAAATAAATATTTAGATTAAAAAAAAGATTACTCTACCAACTTTCAATAGGTAGGATACCTATGAGCATAATTAATATTAATTAATAAATTTCTTCCATTCCCCAACCCATAGTCTCATTCATATATATATATATATATATAAGTTTCCTCCTTGGCTAGGTTAAATTACAATCAAGATAATATATGGTTTCATCTATGGGATTAAGGTGAAATGCTACTAGAAACCACATGACTCCATTGGAAGTTCCTCATCCATGATGACAAGGGGTATTGGTTTTCTTGATTAGATTCAGAGTCCCTTTCTTCATCATTAGAAGAACATTCACAATCTTCATGAGTATAAAAACTTCTACTTTTTGTGTAATTCCTTTTATAGATCTTCTTAAAGGAGTTCTTTCCTTTTGCAATAGTGTCTTTATATGGCCATTTAGCAGCATAGTGTCCTACCCTTCCACAAGCAAAGTATTTAAATGGGAGTTTACCTTTGAAGTTCCAGTACTTGCTTGCAGCTTCCTAACAAAGTTTGTCTCTTCTTCATCTGAGATGGAGTTGGCACCATCTAGCTCTTACTTTTGTTTTCCTTTGCTAGTAGCTTTGAAGGAAACTTCTTTGATTTTTTATTGGCCCCCTTTTGTCCTCATTTCATAAGTTGTCAAGATCCCATGGAGTCTCTCTATGGATAATTGATTCAAATCTTGCATTTCCTCATTTACTGAAAGTTTGGCATTGAACCTAGGAGTTAGTGATCCTAATATTTTTTCAACAATCATAGAATCCTCAATCTTATCACCAAAACCCTTCATAGTATTAACTACTTTGTCTACTTTGAGGAAAAGTTTGCAATGCTTTCGTCTTCATGCATTTTAAGAAACTCATATTGAATTCTATATGACTATAACTTAGCACCTTTTACCTTTGTATCACCTTTGTAGTTGTTGACTAGATTGTCCCACATTTCTTTCGTGATGTTAAACAACATTACTTTCATGAATTCAAACTCTACAATTCCTCCCAAGATAGCATTAACTACTTTTGCATTATTTTCATATTGTTTCTTCCCTGCAACAACTAATCGAATAGATCTTGAATATTGATACCCACTTTCGACAGTTGCCCAAACATCAGCTCCAAGCAATTGCAAGTAGTATCTCATTTTGAAATTCCAACATATGAAGTTTGTTCCATTGAACAAATGTGGCTTTAATGAAAATACTTCATCCTGCCCACTAGTAATAGCGTTGGTGACAATTCAATGTAATAAAAGTTAATAACGGAAAAATAATAACCAAAATTATGGGACACTTATTCCAATTTTAATGATGGGAAAGACATCCTAGTGTTGGTGTTCATTTGGTTTCTTATGGCTAAGGAAATTGGCAAATGCTTTGGAAAGGAAAAATGGCATTAATTGGCATTTAATTTATGAAAATAAAGGAAATTAGGAGGAAAGGAAGGTGAAAGGTCGCAGGTTACATCTGAGGAGGAAAATGAAGGAAAATAATAGAAAATGAAGAAAATAGAGGCCTCAGTAATAAAGAGGCTTTTGAGGATCACTTGTTACCTTTTATCAGTGTAACCCTTTGTCAGTTCAGTTTTGGATCTCTCTCACACACTCTTTGACACTTAGAGTTTTCTTGGAGCACTTCAACATTAGATCAAGAAAAGGCAATAGGAAGCAAAGATCAAGCCAGGAAGAGCAGGATCAGTAGCTAGGGCGGGATTAATTGCAGGTATCGATTTGCATGTGTGATTTCCTTGCTAGATTTAGCATGCATGTGCGTTCTCGGTTCTCTTGTTGTCATGGGCATGGGTTTTTCCAGGTGTGACAATGTTTTTCAACCTGGCCTTGCCATTTCTAGATATCCATAGTGTGATGGGTTCTCAAGTATTTGGTTGAGTTGGATTGTCGGATGGACTTGAAGCTAAGTAGGGTGGTCACAGGATTATTCACAGGGCCTAGGAATCTTAGAATGGAATACATGGTAAAGTATGAATGTGAACACCTCGATTGAGCTTATGAATCCCTTGACCAGTATTGGCGAAATATGCAGTAAAGCTAAGTGGTGAGTACCCTTGATTGAGCCTAGGAATCCCTTGACCGGTAATGGCAAGATACGCGGTAAAGCTCAGTGGTGAGTACCCTTGATTGGGCCTAGGAATCGCAGGATGGGATACACGGTAAAGCCGAGAGGGTGGAGACCGCGTAAGCGTAGGAATCCCTTGACCGGTAATGGCGAGAGACACGGTAAAGTCGAGAGGTTGGGATGCACAAATTCCTCATGGTGTAGGTGGAGAGATCCAGTGGCATCCATGCTTGTTTTTAGCCTAATGATCCAGTGATGATTGAGGTAAGGCCTGATATTGTATGTTAATTGTTTATGGCCTAGTGATCCTGTGGGGATTCTGGTAAAGCTTGGTTCTATTGTTGAGGATGAGGTGGTGTAGCCTCAGGAAGCCATGGTTGATTTTGGTTATAAGTTCCACATTCATGCTTGGAATATGGCACGGGGGTGATTAGTTGAAGAGAGACTTGGCCCAACTAATCTACGATCGGTTGGAACATGGTAGTCCCATACCAGGTTGCCTTTATAAGAATTATTTCTCCTTGGTCTTTTATGAGAAAATGTATTGGTTCATATGAAGCATTTATGGTTGATGTATCCTTGTTATTTATGTTGGTTATATGTTGGTTATGAGCATGTTTAATAATAGTGATGAATGTATAATGAATATATAACATAATAGATGATAATGCAACTAATGTGGTAAGGCATCAATGCTTCTTAGCGATTATCAGATAAGTATGACACCCCTATGCTCATATATGTTGTTATGACCTGTAGAATACATATTTGTGACATGTTTGATGAAATGTTTGTCATGGCTAGTAAGGGTCCAACCAAGTATTTGTTCAAGTATTTGCATTTGTATCATTATTTCGATGTTACTTTTCATTCCTGAAAGTTTCATGGAGTTCTTGGCAGTGGCCTGAGTCGTGGTCATGAAAAAATGGCATAGAATCTGGGGTTGCAGGCTCAGAACTAGTTGAAAAAGACCCCAGTCACTTGCATGCCCATGTTGTGAGAGTGATTGGAGGACCCCAATCCCATGCATGCCCATGTCATAGGATCGACTAAGGCTCTAAGGCAGTGAAATGTCAAGTTGTTGCAGGGGTTGATCATCTGGAAGGATTGGTTGGCTCCAGTAGGTTTTGTGGTTTGTGCAAAAGGTCAGATTGGTTGTGTTGTGTCAATTCCACTTCCTTAAGGTGGCCTAGGAGGTTGAAATAGATTGTAGCAGCCTCTTGTCACATGTTTACCCTAGTGGACCAGTTAACTTGGGTAAATGTGGGAGGAGAGTGTTATAGAGTGGTAACAAAGCATGGTTAACCCCTTGGATTGGATGGGCAGTGTGTGTTGGTCATGCATTCATGTTGGTTTCATATGTGTTAATTATACTCTTGGTATATGTACTTGTTGCATATGCATGGTGTTGGTCATGGTTGTAGCGATGTTGCCATGTAAAAGTGGATGGTGTGTTGTTGGATGTGTTTATCATGAATATAGGTCAGTTATGCACTGATTATGCATGTCAATGTTTTTATGTATTGTGTATTCATGCATGTCTTTCATATGTTGATTATGCATACATGGATATGGGTGTAGTTGTCATGCATGAGGTCATGATGTGTGGTTGATATGGTCATGCATTGATGACTGGACTATGGTTAGGATGATATCTATATGTTTTTATGATTATGTTTATACATGTATTGTGCTAATCCGGTTGATCTTGTTGATGAGATATCCTCCTTGAACTATACAAAGGTATGTTTATATTTTGGTTTATCTGACATGGTATGTTTTGCAGGAAGAAAAAAACAAAGATGACTAGCAAGATGGTAGACTACAGTTCCCGAAACTCCCCCTATGGATCAGATGAGAAACCTGGTGTTGGGCACTCTTATGACTTAGCAGACACATTGAGAATCTTGAAGGAAGAATTAAGAAGTTTCAAGGCAGATAATGACATAATAATGCAGGCACAAGAAAAACAAGCAGAAGTCAATGCAGTAATCCTTCAGAGTTTGTTAGACTTCCAGAGATAGGGACCACTTTAGATCAACCATGGACAAGAGAATATGACTAATGGGGCATATGGCAATAGATCTCATGGTGGGCACAGATCAGATACAAATAACACGGTTAGAGATGGCAGGTTCTTGGATACTCCAGATCAGAAGGGTGATGGACACAGGTACTATTCTAGTTCTAGTTCTGACAAGCACTATGATCGTCATCGTTATCATCCTTACAGGAGGAGTGACAAGGGATATTTTATGGATGAGTTTAAGAAAGCTAAGCCACTTACCTTTGATGGATATTTGAAGAAACCGATGCACATGCTTGGTTACTTGGGATGAAGAAGTTGTTTGAGTTGCATAATTACACAAATAATATGAAGGCCAGAGTAGTTATATTTAGCCTGAAAGGTAAAACAGACATCTGGTGGGAAGATGTGAAGCGGTTCAGAGACATCTGAACAGAAGGGTTGAGTTGGCATGAGTTCAAGAGACTTTTTAGGAAGAAGTACTTGTAGGAGAGGTACTATGACCACAAAGCCAAGGAATTTTATGGGCTAAAAATGGGATCGATGACAAATGAGGAGTATATGGCTAAATTCTTGGAGCTATTGAGGTATGTACCTTATCTTAAAGATGAAAAGGCTAAAGCTCAGAGATTTGTCAATGGATTTCCATTAGCATTTAGAGATAGGGTTGAGTATGATGAGCCTCAGTAATTTGAGGAAGTTATTGGGAAACTGAAGCATTGCTATGAACAGTCAAAACATAAGACAAAATCTCAGCAAGGTTGGAAAGGGAAAGACAAGTCTAAAGGTAAATGGCAGTCGAAAAGAACAAGGCCTCATAATGTAGAAGAGAAAGAAAATGTTGCACCATACAAGAAGTTTGACGTAGCTAGACAAGGACATGGGTCACAACAATAGAATAGAGGTGGTGTTACCGAACAGTTGGAGTGTTTGATATGTGGTAAAGAGCATCTCAAGAGAGATTGTCTGCAGTATCAGGGTGTTAGGCCTCAAATTTACAGTGCAGAGGAGGTGTAGACTGTTGGGGATGTTGAGCAAATCATTCCTCATATATATGCAACACTAGATAACATGCAGGAAAATCACCAGACATATATCATTGAGATGGATGATAAGCTTTGTGATCAAGTTGTTTCTATTTTGATTGACCCTGGATCTAATTATAGTTATATTAGTCCTAACTTGGTGGATAAGTGTGGTTTGAATAAAGAAGTGCATGCAGAATCTTGGTTAGTACAATTGGCTACAAGTACAAAGAAGAGAGTTCATCATTGGGTAAGAGCTTGTGCATTTGAACTGAATGGTATGCCTACATTAGCACATTTGAATGTATTGTCATTGGGATCATACAATATGTTGTTGGGTATGGACTGGTTGTATCTACATAGGACCAAGGTGGATTGTTATGACAAAGCCATTGAATGCTTGGATGACAATGGAGAGCAAAGAATATTACAGGGTAAGAAGAAGGCAACATTAGTTAGGATGGTGACAACTATGCAGGAAAAGCACAGTCGCAATAAAGGGTGTGTATCATTTGAAGTATATATCTCTAGTGTCAAAGGTAAGGATGATGAGGATGCAGAGGTATTGAGCAGGTACCTGGTTTTACAATAGTTTCAGGATGTGTTTCCAATAGAGATTGTAGAGTTGTCACCTCACAGAGAAGTGAACTTTTCTATTGAGTTGGTACCAAGGGTAGCACCAGCATCAAAGGAACCTTATAGGATGAGCATACCAGATTTAGTAGAGCTGAATTTGCAGTTGAAGGAAATGCTTGACAAGGGATACATTAGGCCAATTGTATCGCCTTAGGGTGCACCAGTATTATTTGTCAAGAAGAAGGATGGTACTCTCAGGCTATGCATTGATTACAGGCAGTTGAACAAGGTGACCATCAAGAATATGTATATGTTGCCGAGGATTGATGATTTGTTCGATTAGTTGAAGAGAGCAACAATGTTCTCGAAAATTGATCTAAGATCCAGATATCATCAGGTATGCATCAAGAAAGATGACATTTACAAGACAACTTTCCGGACTAGGTATAGACATTATGAGTTTGTTTTAGTATTCATTGGTGACATCTTGATATATTTTGAAAATGAGGAAGAACATGTCGAGCATTTAGCACCAATGTTGAGATTGTTAAGAGAGCATTAGTTATATGCTAAGATCATTAAATGTAGTTTCTTTCAGACAGAGGTACATTACTTCGGGCATGTGGTCTCCAAGGAAGGTATAACAGTAGATACAAAGAAGATAAGAGCTATCATGGATTGGGAAACTCCTAGAAATGTGGATGAGGTAAGATCATTCATGGGGCTAGTAGGCTATTAGAGGAGGGAGGTTCATCAGGAACTTCTCTCCAATTGCATATCCTATTACGTCATTGCAGAGGTAAGGTAAGAAATTTGAATGGACTGAGGAATGTGCAGCATGTTTTGAGTAGTTAAAGTAGTTATTGACAAATGCTCTAGTGTTAAAGATTACAAACCTGGAAAATGAGTTTGTAGTTTGTACAGATGCTTGCAAGAAAGGAATTGGTGGAGTCCTTATGCAGGAGGGACAGGTAGTGTGTTATGAGTCACGGAAATTGAATGAGCACGTGTAGAAGTATCTGACACATGATCTTGAGTTGGCAACAATCATTCATGCGTTGAATATGTGGAAGCGTTATCTTCTTGGCAGGAGGTTTGTATTGATGAATGATCATATTGGGTTGAGATACTTATTTGACCAACCAAATCTAAATCCCAAGCAAGCTAGATGGTTAGCCACGATTAATGAGTTTGAATTTGAGATAAAGTACATAAAGGGTAAAGAGAACAGGGTTGCATATTCTCTTAGCAGGCGGGTACAAGTAAATCACATTACAGCTAGGAGTTCTTATGGGACAGATTTACAGGATCAGATCTTATAGACAGGTCAGCATGATAACGAGTACATGGAGATCATGCACAGGTTACAACAGAGTACAGGTACAGGTGCATAGGATGTAGACTATCATCTCTCAGTAGATGTCTTGATCAGATTTAGGGACGGGATATATTTGCCACACAACAGTGAACTCAAGAAGATTATCTTGAGGGAGTTTCATGCGAAACCATATCTAGGACACCCAAGATACCAAAATACATTGATAATAATAAACAATTCTTATTATTGGTCGAATCTGAAGAAGGATATGGCAGATTTTGTGGCTAGGTGCTTGGATTGTTAGCAGGTGAAGGCAGAGTGTAAGCACCCAAGTGGACAACTACAATCGATTATGATTCTGGAATGGAAATGGGAGATCATTTCCATGGGTTTCATCACAGGTTTGTCAAGGACATCTATACAACATGATTCTATCATGGTTGAGGTGGACAGGTTGACAAAGGTAGCGCACTTCATTCTAGTGAAGTCCACTTATTCATCCAGTGATGTAGCATAGGTATTCATCAGAGAAGTCGTCAGATTGCATGGTGTTCTGAAGAATATTATGTTAGACAGGGATGTTAAGTTCACTGCTAGATTCTTGAAAGAGTTTTTTCAAGTTTGGGTACAGAGTTGGTGTTGGGTGCAGGAATTGCACTTAAGCAAACTCCTCAACACTTAATTGTCAACCCAAGGGTTTCGTAAACTTAGAGACGAAGCACAAGCAATGCCAAAAGTGGTATGAACTTTTCCTATTCCTAATCCTACTTCTTAAATGAAATGTTGCAGAATCAGACATAAAACAATCTTAAAGACAATCGACACCAAAGCAATTCTAGTGCTGGAATGTAAAAGAATAATTTGCGAGGAAATCAAGTAAAGGAACTTTCACACAACTGGAAGCAATCTTAAATTTTGAAATGAAATACTATGTTTATCTTCAGTATAGATGGCTAACAGTTTAACAAGTGGGCCCTTGCAAAGATCTGTTTCCCAATTGATCTTTCTTCTACACCAAGCAACCTGTTCTTATATATTGCAATCTGCTTGCACTAGTGCAGGTACAGTACTTATGTGAAAAGAAAAATATTTTACCTTCTTTACTGAAGACTTATGTATTTATGTAGGTGCTCCAAGTCTCAAGGCTTAGAGCACTCTGTTCCTATGACAAGAGACCAGCTCTTGCACCGATACAAGGCTTCCTTCACCAAATTTTCGAATTTACTGTCGAAAGAATTAAAAGACGTGTTGAAAATAATTCCAATTGCAAGCTAGATTCAGAGATAAATTACATGTGAAAAGAATGCTTTAATTAACTGAACTTTGCAATGAAAGTAAACTTCATAAAGCAAAAACAATTTGAAATAATCAAGCAGCAGTCAAAGTAATTTGCATGCATCAAATAACTTTCGACAATTCACTTATAATGTTTATGTTCCTTTTTCTTAAGTCATAAAATGCAAGTGTAAAGTATGGTGTTTGTAATAACGTCCTTCCTTAATTCATGTAAACATTCTTAGATCCTTCAGAAGTATAACTCTTAACATTGAGAATGATTACTTGAATTAACAATATGTTTGCTTGCAGGAATAAATGAAATTATTAGCAGGAAAAGGAACATAAGACTTGCTGTAAAGTAAATGAATAAACTGGAGTGCAAGAAACTACATGCACTGGTATAGGAAGAATCTTCCTGCACGACCCGAGCAGAAGTAAACTAAGACAAAAAATTTAGGAAAAGAATTACAGGAAGGAAATTCCAAGAAAGTAATTGCAGGAAGGAAATTGCAAGAAAGAAATAAACTTAATTAAACTTCCAAACTACAGATCTGTTCATGCTTGACTATGAAATGAATTTAACTCAGAACTTCTGAAATAAACATAAGAGCAATCCAAGCCACGCAATTGCAAATGAATAAATGTTCACACAGACTTTTTAAATGGCGAAAGCCCAAGGGTAAACGAGCTGGGTTCGCTGGGCCCTATCCAACTAGCTCGTTTCTTGTTTAGGAAACGAAACGGTTCAACACTTAATCACGCATGAAATAAAAATTAAACACAACGTGAAGAAAACATGGCGTGTTCTTTGCATTTACTTGATCAACAAATATACATGATAGTGCAAGTCCAGCCCAGAACCAAAGGCGATACAAAATTACAAAGTAAATGAAATTACAACTTAGAAATCGCTCCTTGGTTCTATCTACGGTCTACATTATATACAATCTCTTGACCTTAACCATATTTTGCTAATTATAATCATTTCCTATTCAAGCCTTTTGGCCGAACAGACTAACAAACAACATTGCAAAATTGGATGATGGTTATAATAAAGCAAGAACTTTGTTGGTCATAGACCATATTCTTGGCAAGCATCCCTGAATATACGCCACTAATGTCCATCCTCAGATAGTCCGCAACTGAACTAGGAGTCGTGGATAAAAAATGCCCGCGTGGAATAACATGGGGCAACATCGTTGCCAGTGCAGGAATTTGCCTGCACTGATCACGCTAAATAATGATTAACACTTAGTTCTTCAATTACTTTTAGGAAAGTTAAACATAAGTTACAAGAGATACTAAAAGGTATGAAATCTATGTAAAGTAATTAATAAAGCACTTAATAAATCTTAATTATGAAATATGAAGTATATGTAGGAATAGATGATTATCTTGGACTAGTGCAGGAATGAGAGGGTTAAATAGAGATAAAACAAAGGTTAAGGCTTATGGGAATAGGGTAAAAATAGAGCAATTTGGGACACCAACATCCTCCCATCCCTAAGTTGTTGTGTGCCCTCACACAACATTTTACCTTCTGCAAAAAAATCTTCAAAAAATGGGTGGCCAGCTCTCTATCCTGTACTTCAATACTTCCACTACTTTCACTACCTTTGGCTTTTTACCTCGGGCTCCTTTCAGTTGATTAGTCACCTTCTTGAGGCATTTGTAGCACTTGGAAGCCCGATACTTCCATACTTTCACTTGTTGTTTCTGCTTCTTGACTTCTGCGAGCATCTCTACCTCGCCTTGCTTTTGCCAATTTTGCTCCTTGATGACCTGGTTCAAAGCCTCCAGGTCATGAACTTGCTGCTATAATTCCACTGTTTGGTTATTAAGGTAGAGGGTAGAGGGCTTTGTGCTCAGATCCTCTAGTGTAAATACCTTCTCTACAACGGACTCAAGGCAAGTCTCTTCATTTTCAAGATTAAGGTCGTCCAACGTTTGCATTATGACATCACCAAAAGTTTCTACGCTTGGGGTTTCCTTATCACCGAGGGTTTTGATGCCCTCCACAGCCTTCGTGCCAAGGGTTTCAGTACCTTGCACAGTTAACTCGACAACGTTTTTAATGCCTTGTTCTTCCAATTCTTCAGGGGATTCAATACCCTGTTCATTTAAACCAGCAGGGGCTTCAATACTCTGTTCATAAAAAACATTAAGGGTTTCGATGTCCTATTCATTAAAATTGTCAAGGGTCTCCATGTGTTGTGCCTCATCATCCTCGTGACCCTTTGCCTTAACTTCTCTGCACTCGATGTCATCTTCTTCTTTCCTAATCTGTGAACAAGGGTAGACAATAATATGTTGTCTTCCTTTTCCATATTTTCTTCGTTTACCACAGTGTGGCCGCTACATATGCAAGCACTGAAAGGTTATGGTATTTAGGCAAAACCTGAGGTGATTCATCAATCACAATCAGAGAGCTTGACCGATACTAATTCGTCCTTGGAGAGACAATCTTCTTCCTTGTCGAGGTTCTGATTTTTCTTTTCTTTGCCAAGGGCGAAGTGTCTTCGACAGACTTCTTTTCCACTTGCACCGGCGTGCTTTTACCCTTTTTCTTGGTAGGGGACGGTGTCTTTGCCTTCCTTTTCTTGCTTGTACTCATGCCAGCAGACTTCCCTGCACTCCTCACCCGAAACTCCTTCAGGAATGCCTTCCAGGTCACTCCCTTCTCTTCCAGCACTTTCTTGATGAGGATTGTGATAAGCCCATGATGATATAGCTTATATGTGACTTGGCTTGTGTTCCCACTCTGCACACATTTTTCCATTTTCTCAAGACTTCGGAGCAGGTAGTAAGGAAAATTACTAAGTTTCCCCGACTCAAAGTGCAACAACAACCTGATATGGTACACAAACGCTAATGTGTAGTGTCCCTAGCAAGTCAAAAAAATTTGCAGTATGTAAAGGAGGTCTCACCATTTTCCAAGCATGGTGCTCTATGAAAGCCCTTTCTTCTAGTTAACTTTGAGCTTTCTGTCACTCACAAATCGACGCCATCGTTTCTTTTCAACCCACTCCTCTTTGAACCACTGATCCCTTGTAGTTGGCAAGCCTGTAGCTCGCGCAATGGACTCCTCCATGACTTCAAATTCTAATGAGACGACCCTAGCTCGACCTCCTTCAAACGTCTTCGCAAACTCTAGCACCACGACCATGTCGAAGCCATCGAACTTCTACAAATGGAAGGAATTTAGATTCTTGCAATAGTACAAGACTGTTCCAGTATTCTGCAATATATTATATCTCCTTCAAGGACGATGGATCATTCCTTATGGGTGCCATGTTCGAATTTGCCACAATTCCCTATCACAACATCAAAAGGATTTTAGTGAGTGATACCAACAGTTGTTGAGAATTTTATGGCGGAGGTCCATCCATCCTTCGTATTTTCAGTCCCATCCAACCGATCATGTTTAATGATAAAAGAACGGCTCCTCGGATCAGATGCAAATATGTATCATCCTACTACGGGTGAGCAACAAATATTGGATGTGGTGGAGGCTTATGTGGTGGCGGTGTAACGGTCATAATGATCGAGTTAGGAGGTAAGACAATGATGAACAAGTTATGGGAGATTGTTTCAAAGAGAGTGAGTTATGAGTGATGGGATTCTTGCAATAGTACAAGACTATTCTGGTATTCCGCAGTCTCTTCTATGTCCTTCAAGGACGATGGCTCATTCCTTATGGGTGCCATGTTCGAATTTGCCACAATTCCTTGTTATGACCTCAAAAGGATTTTAGTGAGCGATACCAACGGTTGCTGATAATTTTATGACGGGGGTCCATCCATCCTTCCTCTTTTCAGTCCCATCCAACTGATCATGTTTAGTGATAAAAGAACAGCTCCTCAGATCAGATGAAGATACGTATCATCCTGCTACGGGTGAGCAATAATGATTAGATGTGGCGGAGGCTTATGCGGTAGCGGTGTAACGGTCATAATGATTGGGTTAGGAGGTAAGACAATGATGAACAAGTGATGGGATATTGTTTCAAAGGGAGTTTTTCGGACAACCTATATTATCCCACAGTCTACCTCATAATTCAATTAAGGCATATTTCAGTACCCATTAAAAAAATTAGATTTCAGAACCCAATATATCTTGTACTTCAAATAATTTCCTAAGTTAGTAAATGATAAAACAAAGTACCAATTAAAATATATAATGCTATGATCTATTAGTGTGGGAATCACTCATGTGTAGAGTAATAAAATTCCATAAACATTCTTCATAAGATGCTCTTGTACTATGTGAAATTTGTTTTGCACCTGCTTCCATAGTCACCCATGCTCTTGCATTGATCTTGCTTGCACTGCGCATCTTGCACCAGGGATTTTACCAAAATAACAATTCTGATAGAACACAATTCTATAACTGGAAAAAAAAATGCCTCAATATACAAGAAAAGTTTTATTCGCCATCCTTTGGTGTTTCATGAGCATGCCTTTTGGATTGACTGCAACGAATTTTGCAATCATTTTATGAGGGAATAAAGAAGTGGGAAAGGGGTGCTTTTCAGAATGGGAAGGAACATGACTGCAGGGATTCCAAGAACAATATCACCAAGGGGGGATAAACGAGAATGGGATGTTGAAAAAATTTAGGGGAAACAGAGGGATTTACGAGATCGGGTAAAGGTAGTTTTCTTTAGAAGAAAGAGGAGGGTAATTCATTGGGGATTTAGAAAAAGAAAAATATTTGGAATTACGAAACGAGAAAATAAAAGAAAGGCATAATTTATCTTCAAGGTCTACCTGCACTGGAGCTGGAAAAAGTAATTTCAGCGGGAATTAAGCGTTTACTTGGATAAAAATTTCCATGCTAGTTACCCCAAACTTGGGTAAGGGTTGGGTTCCTTGAACCTGCTTCTTCTTGGTGGCAACCAACATATCTAAAAATCAAGTAACATTCCATTTTTATTGAAATTTCGGTCTTCCTGCTAGCAAGTTGGTTTTCAGGTTGATCCTTCTGCAATCATGCCAGTCAACTGATTTTCATAATTACAAGATTCTTTATTTATTTATTTTGTCATTTTTTATTTATTTTTTTAATGAGGAAAATAAAGAATCAAATCTTCAACAGGTTAGTGTTACCACCTACCAACTCCTTTTCATATTGTTGTTGGACTTGATGCACAAAATCCCCTTTACTAAGGGGCTGAAAATTTACCTTCAATCTATGCCCATTTACCAGGAACACAAAATTTCGTCCATCAATAGTTTTGATATCTACTGCTCCATTTTTAAACACTTTGACCACCTCATAGGGTCCCATCCAGCGTGTATGGAATTTCCATTTAAAATATTTGAATCTAGAATCGTAAAGGAGCACCCAATCACCTGGTTGGAATTGCTTCTTCTGGATGGGCTTGTCATGCCACTTCTTATGCTGTTGTTGAACTAAGATGTTCTGCTTAACAACATCCCTTCTGAATTCATCTAACTCATTTAGTTGTAGAAGACGTTGTTGTTGTGCTTCAAAGAGATATAGCCTCGATTGGACTGCAGTCCTGAAAGTCTTGATCTAGAATTCTATTGGCAAGAGGACTTGTTTCCCGTACACCAGCTCATATGGTGTGTGTCCTGTGTTGTTCCTCCAAGTGGTTTGGTATGCCCACAATGCTTTCGGTAATTTGTTAGCCCAATCCTTTATGTGAATATGTATTGTCTTTGTGAGGATGGACTCAAACACCTTGTTTGTGGACTCCACCTGACCATTTTCTTGCGGATGATGCAGTGTAGATTTCTTGTGCCATATTTTGTACTGCTCCATCACACCCTGTACCAGATTAGAAATAAACCGCAGTCCATTGTCAGAAACAATTTCTCTAGGCACACCAAATCTAGTAAAGATTTTAGTAAAAAGAGAATCAAGAACAACTCTTTCAGTAGCAAAAGAAACAACTTTAGCTTCTAACCATTTTGTAACAAAATCTGTACAAACTAAACTATGCTTTTTATTTAATGATGTTGGATTTATTGGTCCTAAAAAATCAATGGCCCATTTTTCAAAAGGCTCAATCATAACCCGAGGACATAAAGGCATTTCATTGGTTTGATTAGGTTAGCCAATTCGCTGGCAGTTGTCACATCACTTGACATATTGTTTGGCATCCTTAAATAAGGAGGGCCAAAAATAGCCAACTCGTAACACTTTGTATGCAGTCCGCTTATTGGTGAAGTGACCCCCGCAAGGTTCATCATGGGTAGATTTTAAAATATCAAAAACTTCTTCATCTATTACACATCTACAGATAATGAGATATGCTTCGGTGTAAAAGAGGTCTCCTTGAATCTAGGAATATGCAATGCTTTTCTGTATGATATTCCGCTTTTCACGAGTGGATAAGTGAGGTGGTAATTTTCAAGTGACTAAATAGTTAGCTATGTTAGCGAACCATGGGGATTTTGTTGACACAATAAAAATATGTTCGTCAGGAAAATCGTCATAAACAGGAATTGCTTCACTAGGATTATTTAATCCTGAAAGATAATATGCTCCTACATTAGATTTTCCTAGTTTATCAATAATGGTAATATTAAATTCTTGTAACAATAATAACCACCTAGTCACTCAATTCCGAACTTCAATTTTGGCTGTGCTGCTGCTGCGAGCCTGTGACCTAGCGTCGCCCCGCCTCCCGCGCTGCCTCCTGCAGCAGCCCAGCTTGGCAGCTTGCTGCTATCAGGCCTCCTCCCTTCCCTCTGGCCTCCTGCTAGTGGGCTCCTTTCGTGCTGACCTCTCTTGTCCAGAGCTTGGCAACCTTCTGCTGCTGAGCGTCCCTCTGCCCAATGTTTCATCGGCCGGGGGATGGCTCTCCCTCTCCGAATGGCGACCAAACCAAGAAGCAACTTTCGCCTCCTTAATAGCTGATCAGGGAGTCCCAAAAGCCAAACCAGTTGCAAGTAAATTTGTTAAAAAACTTGATGAAATTCCTGAAATAACCTTACCCCCCACTCTACCTTGGAAAGCAACCATTTCTGTGGCTGAACGAGTACTGGTTGGGCAGTTCACAGGTCTGTGGCCCTCCCCCAAAGTAGTTCAAAAAGGGTGGAGAGAAACTGGAGCACCAATATACAAGGGAAAATCGCGATCAGGTTCTGTGGAAAGGGCTAGTACACATTTTTATTCGAATCTAAAGAAGATAGGAACCTTATTTTCAGAAACGGATCATACTTCATGGATTCACGAGGCCTATACTTGAACAGGTGGTCTCCGGACTTTGACCCTGAGATGGACATACCAAATGCAGTGTCGGTTTGGGTTAGGTTGCCGCATCTCCCACTTCACTGCTGGGGGGACGAATTAGTCAAAGCTATAGGGAATATTGTGGGCAAGTATATTGATAGATGTGAACCAAAAGACAACATGCACGCTTGTGCTAGGATGTGCATGGAGGTAGACTTGGGAAAAGGGCTCCTTGAGACAACCAAACTCAGGTGTATCAATGGACGCACATCCAGTAGCTGGACTATGAGAAAATCCCCTTCAAATGCAAGGTATGTCACGAGTATGGTCATTTTGCTAAGAGATGTAGCAATCTTAAGGATGTCAAGACAGCTGAGAATGCAGAAACCCAAGAAAATAATTGGGAACAAGTGAAAAGGAATAAAACTAGTAATAAACAAAATATCTAGAACCCTCCTCAAGCAAATGAAAGCATTGCTACTTCCTCTCAAGCCCCCATCATTCCGGCTCCTCTAGTCGAACCATCTTCTAATCCCTTCGAACTTCTTGAAGATGACCCCCCATCTCCTCACTCCCCTCCCCAGCCAAATTCTAATGCCAGTGCTTCCTCCCCTCCCCCCAACTTCTTGCCTCCCCCCTTCAATCGATATAATCCTCACTAGAAACAAAATCAAAGAAACAACCAATACTCTGGAACAACATAAAAAAGCCGGGAGGAAATCCAACAAGGAACTTAGAGATGAGGTTGTAGCAAAGGACATGGCTATTGGAACTCAACAGCCTATGGACACCTTCTTGGGCAAACAAAAAGGGAGTGTGGAAAAAACACAACCAAAGGAAAAGGCAGGGAACCACCATAAACCAAGTAAATAATGATCTTGGTCTCTTGGAACAGCAGGGGGTTGGGTTCTGCATTAAAACTCAACGCAACAAGAGACCTGATAAAGCAGGAACAACCAGATGTTTTAATGATCCAAGACACCAAAATTTTTAACCAAGAATTCCAAAATTTGATACCAACCCAAAAAAATTATGAAGGAATAGCAACATATTCAAACGGGGCATCAGGAGGCATTGGAATGTTGTGGAATAAATGGAACTGGAAAATTATCAGCCAAAAACTCAACAACAACTAGGTGAGGACATATCTAATAAAGAAGAATACAAATATCAAATATACGGTTATAAATATATACTCACCGAATCATTATAGAGACAAAGCCTTATGCTGGGAGTCTCTAAAAGAAGAGGTACAAGATGCCCAGATTGACAATCTAATAATGGGAGGGGATCTAAATCTGATCCGGAATATAGAGGAAAAGCTGGGAAGCAGATTCATAGGAGATCCGTCAAGAGCTGCCTTGGAGGACATTATTGCTGATCATAAGTTGCTTGATATCTATCCCAACAATGGAAAATTCATATGGAGAAACAAAAGAACGGGCATTCATAACATAAAAGAAAGGCTTGATAAAATCTTGATCCAGGAGGATATTGCAGCAAATTTCTCGTCCATAAGGAGTAAAATCATGCATGCCTCAGCCTCCGATCACAAATCGATTATGCTCATTTTGGACAAATGGGAAAATCAAGGTTCGATTCCATTTAAGTACATCAAAATTTGGGACAGCAAGGACAACTTTAGGAATTTGATCAAAAAGAGTTGGGAAGAAGCGATGTTGGGGTCCCCACAGTATGTATGGCAGACTAAGCTTAAAAATGTGAGAGAAAAAATTAAAACGTGGGCCAGAGAAGATGTTAGGCCCCTATACTACTAGTGTAACCCCTTATTGTTATTAGTATAACCCACTTATTATATTGATGTACACATGTAGTGCCCATATTGTTACTATTGTGCCCCATAGAAGCCCACTATTGTTATTATTGGGCCCTTACATTAATATTGTTATGTCGGCTCTGATTATGTTATGACCCCTTAGACTCCTATGTATAGAAAGGAGGTATTTTCATTTGTATCATCCAAGAATTGTTCATTTATGTAATGTAAAGGAGGTTGCCCCCTCAAAGAGGCTGAATTCTAAGGCGTTGATCTATCTTTTCTATATTTTCTTGAGCTGGTTTCATAACATTTGGTATCAGAGGTTTGGATTCTAGGGTTTCGCTGCTCCAAACAGGTCATCGTGGAATTTTTGCTATAACTTTTTTTCTGTGACGTTTCAGAAGTCGCAAAAGAAACCCATTTGAGAAGAGATCGCGTTGAACCTTGGGTCCGAATTTTAGAGCTTTTCGCGCGATATTTTCGGAGATATTATCTGAAGAAGTTGGTCTTTTTGCAGACTCCTGAATTACATTCAAAACAGATGACCTAGGGAAAATCGTCATATATTTCTCTATGGGGATCGAATTGAAATTTTGTAAGAAGGTACAGAAAGAGGACGGACTGTAGTTTCTTGTATGCGTGTTTCAAATCCAAAGGTCGAAACAGTGACTCGTGGCAAGTCGTACAAGTTCGCTCTACTGAACTAGTCTATAAGCAAGTCACTGTGGGAGATTTCACATAACTCTTCCTTGGAGAATCCAATTTGGGCCAGACTTGTGGAATTAGAAAGAGGACACAGAGGGCTACTACAAGTCACAATTTCAGAACTTAAAGATCTGAAAGTACATATTTACAGTGGTTTCAAGGTCGAGCTCCTAAAATCAAGAAAAAGCAAGATGAGGAAGTTTGATGGCAAGGATCCGGTAAATTGGATACTTCAGATGGAGGAATATTTTGATCTACATGGTGTACAACTATTACAAAAGGTATGTATTGCATCTTCATATTTAGAACCAGATCAATTGTTATGGTACAAAGGGCTTTGTTCTCGTAAACAACTTGTTACGTGGTCAATTTTCACGGAGGAAATGATAGCACATTATGAGGATACAAAGAGCAACACCTTCTTTAGAGGAACACCACAACAATTGGAAAGAGTAAAAGGGATTTGTGACATTGTGGAAAGAAAAATTATGGAAACCAGGAAGTGTACCCCTCACAACTATAAAGATGGAAGTGTTGTTTCTCCTAGCCTTCCACAACCTACAAGGGTGACACCATAACAATTGGAAGAAAAAAGAGAAAAAGGGCTTTGTTACAATTGTGATAGCAAATGCACTAAAGGTCATAAGTGTGCTGAGAAGAAATTATTTTACATAGAATATGAAGAATATATATGCCAGGACCCCACCCCAGAGAAAGAAGAAATTAATCAGACCATATCTTGTGAAGCATTGGCAAGAATTACCACTCCTCAAACTCTCAAGATAGAAGGACATATCAAGAAGAAAAAGGCGCAAGAAGTGAAAGATCACATCGAGAAAGAAGAAATGAATCCAACCATATCTTGTAATTCATTGTTTGAAATTATCACTCCTCAAACTATCAAGATAGAAGGACATATAAAGAAGAAAAATGTTCAAGAAGTGAAAGATCACATCGAGCATCAAGAAATGAATCCGACCATATCTTGTAAAGGATTGGAAGAAATTACCACTCCTCAAACTCTAGATATAGAAGGACATATCAAGAAGAAAAAGGTTCAAGCAGTGAAAGATCACATCGAGCATCAACAACAAGTTCTCCAAATTTTAAAGGATAATGCCACTTTGGTGCAAAATCAAACGAAACAACAAGTAGATCAACATCGTAGTGAAAAATGTTTTGATGTAGGTGATTGGGTATTTTTACTTCTACATCTCAAGCAAGCTATTTATGAGAAGGAAATGTTGGCAATACTACATGCACTTAAAAAATGGCGACCTTACTGAATGGGAAGACTCTTCAAGGATGAGGATGTGGAAGCATTGTTTTTTGCTATTTATATTATCCAACCAAATTGGATAAACGAAGCAAGGGATGAATGGAAGAAGGAGGAAGGCATATGGCCACTTATTCAAAAGTTGCAAAAGACCCCAATTCAAACAATATTGCCAGAAATTGAAGAGGAAGGAAAAATCATATTAGAAACTGGAGCAGTCACAGAAACAAGAACCCGACAGCTACGAAATCGATCAATTTCAGAGTATCTCATCAAGTGGAAGAATTTACCCGCTGAATATTCCACATCGGAGGACAAGGATTTTATACAAAAGCATCAAGAACTACTCAAGCATTGAGGACAACGCTTTTTGAAGGAGAGGGGCATGTTAGGCCCCTATACTACTAGCGTAACCCCTTATTGTTATTAGTATAACCCACTTATTATATTGATGTACACATGTAGTGCCCATATTGTTACTATTGTGCCCCATAGAAGCCCACTATTGTTATTATTGTGCCCTTACATTAATATTGTTATGTTGGCTCTGATTATGTTATGACCCCTTAGACTCCTACATATAGAAAGGAGGTATTTTCATTTGTATCATCCAAGAATTGTTCATTTATGTAATGTAAAGGAGGTTGGCCCCTCGAAGAGGCTGAATTCTAAGGCGTTGATCTATCTTTTCTTGAGCTGGTTTCATAACAGAAGAAGTTGTAAGAGACAAGAATCAAAAATCAAATTTGCAAGACAAGTTGGAGAAGTGGAACAAAGAAAAGGAAAGCCAACAAGTCACTGAACAAGACAAAGCCTAGGAAGCAGAACTATTTGTGGCTCTATATCAACAAAATAGAAACAAAGAGGAGGAACTTAGACAAAAATATAGATGTCTTTGGATCCAAGCTGGGGACAAGAACACAACCTTTTTCCACAAAAACCTCAATATTTTCCGAGCAGGCAACCAAATCGACAAAATCCATGTGGCAGGGCATGGAATCAAGGGGAAAGAGGAAATAAAAGAAGCGCGTTTCACCACTTTAAATCCCTCCTCACAGCCGAGGAACAACAAGTGGACAACACTGATTTTCTTCATCAAATTAGTAGCAAAATCAACGATTAGCAAAATAGTGAGCTCGAGAGGGAGGTAACAGTGGAAGAAAGAAGGAAAGCTATTTGGAGCATGCATCCAGAAAAAGCTCCAAGCCCCGATGGATTCACCATCGCTTTCTATAAGAGCCATTGGGAGACAATCCAAAAAGATCTGGTACGTATGATCAAGAATGTTTTCAAAAAGCATAAAGTGGGGGAAAATACAAAAACTTCACACCTAGCTCTTATCCCCAAGGAGCCAAATCCAGTCTCCTTTGACAGATTCAGGCCAATTTCTCTATGTAACTCTTCATATAAAATCATTACCAAGATTTTGGCAAACCGTCTAAAAAAAATCCTTCCTTGTATCATTTCGGAAAACCAAGGGGGCTTCGTTCCAAAAAGGCAAATAACTGACAATGTAATCCTCATTCAAGAAGCCATACACAACAGTGTCCAAAACAATGAAAGAGGAATGGTTATAAAGTTGGATATGGCTAACGCTTTTGATCGTGTTTGCCATCGTTTTCTTGCTGCAGTTTTACAAAAGTTTGGCATTTCAGACAAGTTCATTAGGATCATTGAAGCATGCATTTCCAACCCATGGATTGCACCTCTGATTAACAGAAGACCCTGTAGATACTGTTAGCGCTTGAGATTTCAGCTAAGGCTGAAAAGGTAAACCTTCAAGGCTACATCAAACCATTTCACCTCGTAGCTAGCCCTACGAGGTATGAGAAGGCTCTCTCGGGTCAGATTTGATAGATCTTTCAATATGATTAGGCTGACCAATTAAGAATAAGGATTTTAGGCTAGTAAATTGATAGGGGGTTTGGATTTAATGATTTTTGGGGTTTTTTAATGGAATGACGGGGCTTTTCTGGGCTACATGGGCAAAATCACAGCTTTAAACAGAAAAATATAATGACTACACAGGTTATCAACTGAGGCAAGGTAGGCATGCAGTTTAACACCAAATCTGGTTTCAAATGGGATGGCAAGACTGGTGAGGAGCTAAGGAGGGCAAATAATACTTCGAATCCTCCTTAAACAGAAGAAAACATGGAATTGAACAAACTTATAGGAGGAGCATATAATACTATGAATTCCTACCTAATCACTTCATTTGCTCAAATAGATATGATCATGAGGTGAATGAAACAAAACAGTTTACAAGGGAAAAACTTATGCTAAATCAACATACCACATGAATCTCAGCAAACAGAGGTGTGAAATTCCATTAAATTCTCTGCAGAAAACTGTACAATACAAAGCTCTCTGCTTCTCCAACAGCTCCCAGCGCTCAGAAAAACTCCCCTCTCTCCCTCTTTCACTCTCCTACAAATCAAATTTTTATAAACTATCCTAAAACAAAAACAACCTATCAACCCACAATCTGGGCGCTGTTTGAAACTGAAATTACAAAACAATTCGAAAAGAGAAAATCCTTCTATTCTAAAACAGTACCATGTCCCTAAAAATCCTCTGATTGACTAATAAAAATATAAATGCTGGAGCGCATCTCTTTTTGGTTTCTGCGGTCTTGAAATAGGAAATTAGTTCCTATTTTTCTGTTTGCGGTTGATATCTTTGTGGCGTGAATGAGGACCTGGATTTGGTGCTTAAAAATACCACATGAAATTTGACGGTGGCAAAATGTGCTACAAGTACAGAATCACAAACATGCCACGCGGCATACTCATGATACAGTTTGCTTGAATGACAAAGGCAGCCATATAGAGCGCAGATCTTGTTGAAGCATTGATTAAAGTCTGGGAAATAGGAATCGAATCCTATTTTGTTGTTCTGGCACCGTTTGAATAGCGGTGGCATTACACGTTTACCCTTGGCACTCTTCTGCCTCTCGTAAGAATCTAGTAACTTTTGGTGTGTAAACAGCATCAAAAACAAGATCGTATGCCACCTGGAGCTCCACATCAACATAGTCTTGATAGCAAAACAGAGAAACATTAACATGACTTTTGGCAAATTGAACCGATAAGGAATTATCTGAGGAGCCGAAAAAATGATTCACTGTGTCAAAAATGGTTTTAAAGCTGAAGTTTTCAGGAAAAGACCCTGGCAATGCACACCAAATACCATCTGTATCCAGCTCTAAAGGCTTTCTAATTTTCTCTACAAGCAAGCGGGCATTTTGAATTATCTTCATGTCGTCTGAAATAAGGTTTAAGTTTGTTAACAAGAACATCACACTCTTCATCAGAAAGGCCTGTTCCAACTCTGCAAAAGGAGAGAAATCTTGTTGGGTAACCACTGGAAGTCGAATTCTGTGCAAGACCCAGTAAAAACTGTGCCACCTCTCCTCCACGGCGTCCAGATCCAAAATAACCACCTATGATGAGAACATCAAGATCAGATCCGGTGTTTATATAATCTGGTTTCAACTTGAGTCATTTTCCACTGCGATCACTAGGTTCCCATTTTGAATCTAAATCCTTCAAAATTATGCCTTTATCTCTGTTATCAACAATTCCTTGAAAAAATTTAGCAACCTCTTCAACACTAGCAGCAATAAAGGACCAACAAGGTTCACCAAAAGAGTGACATGAATTCAAACTCCCTTCAGGTAACAATAGCTCTAACCGACCCTTTAAAGGCTTCACGACCTCGCAAAGAAGTTTATGGTGCTCACGCAAGCTTTGGTGGATCACACTAGTGTCTCCAGCATAAAGAATGTCAAACACCACATAACAGAGCTGTTGATTGGTTTCTAAACCTTCCCTAGCAGACTATTTCTTGATTTGTTCCAAAGTCTGCGAAGCGATTCGTACCCTTGTCCCAGACTAGCATTTCACCATCAAGGATACATCTCCCCAATGCTACCGCAAAACCTGGCACGCGCTCTGCGACAGGGCCTTTTGAGTCTGACAACACCAACTGCAGACCACGAAGAATAGCAGCATAGTACCTGGACATGACATTGTCTTCTTCCAGGTGGCATTTTGATGCCAGGAAATCCATCACTTTCCTCAGGGCCTCAATTGTTAATTTCCATGTTTCGAAAGGAGACAGGAGAAAGTGAAGTGCTTTACGCACAATATCAAATGCAACTTCTATAACAATCTCTATAACAAGCTGAAGAGCCTCAACTACACCACGTCTCCAATCCGTAGTACGATGAACTACATGATCTTTGAAGCTGTTCATTCTTTTGCTTGCCAATCCATACATGTGGCTCAAACTTCCTCTGCTACTTGGAGAATCAAGCAACGATCTAGTCCACCCCGTAGAATTTTTTGACAGCGTAGCTTCTTGTTCCTGCGCTCTGGTCATAGGGTGATGAAATGTGTGGGGATGACCACCTTGAAATGGATTAGAATAGCCATAGTTATACCCTGGCGCTGCACCATACCCAACACCGTCTGGAAAGCCATGCATCTGGAACCCAAATAGGGATGGAAATAGCCCAAATCCTGCAGAGAAGGTGAAATTCCCAAACCTGGCAGCTGCCATAAGAGCGGGACCGCCACCCATAAAGCCAAATGGCTGTTGCTGGAATTGATGAAGTCCTGGAGCTGTTTCTGGCCGCCGCCCAGCAGGCCTGTGGGGAATATTTACACCAGGAATAGCTTTGGACCTTGGATCTGGAGAACCCACCTTCCCACGCCCATACAAGGGAACAATTTTGTCCTCTTCCACCAAAGCCTTACATACAGGGCACTCTTGAGACTTCGAATGACCGTGAAGCCATTTGTACAGGCAAGGCCAGCAGAATAGGTGACCACAGAGTGTCACAATTGGGTCCTGAGCCAGTTCAAGGCAGATGTTGCATTCAAAGCTTCCGGCATTACCAGTTCCCCCCGAAGAAGAATTCTTATTCGTGTTCTGTGGGTTATCATATCCATTTGAAAAGCTCGAATTACGACTCAATGATGCAGCAAATGATGATCCCTCGTCCATCCAATACCTTTACAGCACTCGGCATTGTTTTGTCATCAACTGGTCTCAGATTTTGTCTGGAGAATTTTGTCGATGTTGCATGTGCGCCAATGTCAAAATAAGATGACTCAAGTAGTCCCAATACAGTTGAAGAAATTAGATGCCAACATAAAGACATAATGGATGGATAATTGTGTATTGCTGCTCTAAGGGCCTGCAAAGCTTCGAAACGAATGACTGGATGTGCCACTGTAGAGAACCTCTGTACCATGATAATTGAAACCATATGAAGATAAAACTTGACCAAATTCATCAACAGTAGAGTCTGATGTAAGCTTTGTTTTGTGCTTGTGCCTTTACAGAGGTAGGGGCTGCAATCACTGCCTTTTGAAGAGCTGGAGCATAAATTACACAAATTTAAACAACTCATTAATGATTTCTTCTTCAAAACAGGGTTTTGAAGAAGAATCAATTGCTGATATAAGACAGAGTCTAACAGATACTTTCACAGCTCAAGAGGACTGAGGCAGGGATGCCCGCTCTCTCCTTTTTTGTACATAATTATGGCAGAAGCTTTAAGTATACAGCTGGAAAATTAGCGTCTAAGAAGAGAGATTACAAGCATAATAATTGCATGAGGTGTTAAAGAAATTAATCACTCTCTCTTCGCAGATGACACCCTTTTGATTAGGGGAGCTTCTATTATAATTGCCAGAAGGTTCAAAAAAGTATTAGATGACTTTCTAACTGTCTCTGGAGGTCTCTTGAACAACAAAAAATGCAGAATATACGCCTGGAATGTGTCAAACAACATCATGCAAAGGATTTCCCAAATTCTAGAAATCCCAGTTCAGCAAAATTGGAGCCACTTCATATATTTGGGCTTACCTTTGGCCAAAGAAGGGATTAAGACAGAGACTTGGAACAAAAAAATTGAGAAAGTAAGAGGGAAAATCCAAAGCTGGGGAATGATGTGGTTAAACTTGGTTGGTAGAACTATCTTAATCAAAGCGCTCCTTTCAGCTTTGCCTATCTACCAGTTTGCTTTAATTTTGGCTCCAGCTAGCATCCATAAACAAATGGAGCTCATCATCAGAGGCTTCCTTTGGCGGGGGGAGACAAGACTCCAAGAAGTTCAATTTGGTTCGATGGGATCAAGTCACCCTTCCTTTCGAATATGGAGGTATCTCTATCCATCTCCCAAATTTAACAAACAAATCTCTTGGTATAAAATTAGTCTGGCACATGCTTATTGGTCAGGATCAGTGGTGGGGAGAAGCCTTGGCCAGGAAATACCTCAATGGCTAGAGGTCTTTGATGATTGATGGGCAGATCCCGGACTACCCTTGTACTCAAATTTGGAGACTTATCAAAAAATCCAACCCCTACATCAAAGATCATCTCCCAAAGAATCCTGGAAATGGTGAAAACACCTCCATCTAGAATGACAGAATCATTGGAGCAGCCCCGTTAAAAGGACACCACAATTCGAATGACCTTCATGACTGGATGGAGGAGAAGGGCATTTCTTCCCTATTCTCTATTTCGAAATGGAACCAAGATAGATGGAAAACTTGGAAAAGGCCAGCTCTTCCAAATCGCCTTGCTGATCAGTGGGAATATTTGAAGGCACTTCTATATGGATCAGCTCCCAATAAACAAACTGAACAAGGATATATTTGGGATCCCAGTGGAGGAGACTACACTGTCAAATCTGGTTACAACTTCCTCCGCAATTATAGCAACCTCGATAAGTGGAGCCTCTGGACTACTGTGTGGAAGAATGCTTGCCTTCCTAAAGTCAAGTTCTTTGCGTGGACCCTATTAAAAGGGAGGATTCTTACTGCTGAGAATTTGAGGAAAAAGGGCATACATGGGTCGTCAATGTGTGTTCTTTGCCTTGTTGAAGAAGAGAGCTCCCAACACCTCTTCTTGAATTGCCACATAGCCAGACAGTGCTGAAAACAGGTTATCTGCCCCCTTGAAATGAATATTGATTTAATTGTGCGGTCGTCTTCGTTATTCAAAAATTTGGGCGCACAACTATCCCCATGCAAAGAGAAATAAGGCAGGCATCTTAAGTGTTTGGAAGTGCCTTCCCTCCACACTTTGCTAGCACATCTGGCTGGCCAGGAACAAGTGCATCTTCAAGGGAAAAAAACCAAGTATAGGGATTATTCTTGCCAAAAATTGGGCTCATATAGCGGAAATGATCAACACCAAAAGTATGCCTCTCCCTGATCAAACCAACTGGACACATGCAGAAAGAGTTTGGTACAATAAAATCCCCTTGGATGGCCTAGCCAGAAACTATATTCCTAAGAATGTCGGAAACAAACAAGCAAATTAGAAGTTGCGGGGAAATGAAAGGGAAGTAGAGGAATGGATCAAAAACCAAAAAACCTTCAAACTCTTCTTTGATGGAGCTTCAAAGAACAGCCCCAGAAGAGCTGGGGTGGGTGGGCTAATCCAGGATTAGCAAGGTGAAATAATATCAACTTTCGAGTGGGGGATTGGGACTATGTCAAACACAAGAGCAGAGGCTTATGGCTTGTTAATGGGAACCAACCTCCTCACAAAGCTCCAAGTCAAAGATCCAATTATTATAGGAGACTCTGCTATTATAATAGCAGCAATGGATTCTGGAAGAGACTTTAAAAACTTAGCCTTGAATAAGATAAAGCAGAGAATCAATGAAAATATCAACCTGTTAGGGAAAGTGGTCTATAAACATGTGCTAAGAGTTCATAACCAGGCAGTCGATGCCTTAGCCAACAAGGCGATGGACAGAGAGGTTGGGACAACAAAAGAAAATGATGTTGCCTATGAAAAATCAATTCCATAACTAGTATGCTGGGGTGATATGGCCCATAACAAAGAAAAAGTATTGGGAAAAACATCACTCATGGGAAAAATGGAAACACAGTATTATTCAGTCCCAAAATACAATTTTCCAGCAGATGACAGTCATAAATATCAAAGGAAATCTACCTAGAGCAGAGTAGAAAATTGTTCTCGTTTAGAGCAGTATACAGAGGATCCTCATGAATAAGAAATATCATCCCCACGACAAGACAGAAGTGGGCAATAGTCTTTTCAAGCATCGGGGAATTAGCTATGACACAGATCGCAATGTATCAACTATCAGGAAGGATCACCAGGGATTTCCCATCAAATTTTATAAGAAGTAGCCTGAGATAAGGTTGCCTCATATGAAGAAGCCTCTTAACAACGCGTGCAGAACAAGTCGCAGTGTTTGTTTCTGGAGGTGTCCAAAGAGCATTAGCTACTCCTCTTCCCTCTTGCGCGTCGGTAGAGGTATTGTTGTTTCAATTATTTGTCTATGTAATTTGTATGCTAACATCCGACTTGTCCTTGTGGTTCCTTTTACGCTCAGGGCTTTCCAAGCTTTTTCAGTGGAGACTCTCTATTCCACGCAATTTAATCCCTCTCCTTGCCACCAGATCTTATCCCATCCACTCTGTTTCTTTCCTCCATCATCGTCAAAAGTATCTAACCCCCCTATCAGGCTGATCCTTCCCCGCTGCTTCACCCTCCCTTCCAAAAGCCCTCTTTCCCACAGGTATTTGCATCAATTAGCCTTTAGCGAAGTTCTGCTTTCCAAGCATTACTGGGACTGCAACAGACTTCTGTCCAAAGGGATAATCTCAGACAATAACTTTAGAATCGTTGCCTTCTACCCACTCATATTCAGAAGACCTCAGGCACAGAACCGTAACGAGGATAAGAAGAGTTCCCCCCTGCTACCAAGATGTTTGGCAATCCTTTGGATCAGATCAAGAGCAACAACAACTACGCACTCTGCAAGGGGAATTGCTTCATGATCAGACTCTTCATCAAATATTTCAATGAGCTCAAGGCTGAAGTGGAGTCTGAAAATAAATCCAAGAAGAATAAATTTGAGAAGAAGAAAGCAAAAATAGAAGGGCTAAAAGAAAAATGTCAACATCTGGAAGAAGCAGTAAGATACATAAAGACTTTGAACCAAAGAGAGTAAGGCGAAGCCTCAACCAAGCTTAGTGACAAGAGAGACAAGCTTCTAGATGATTTTGTTAATCAGTTTTGGTGACCCCTTTGATAACTTCCTATGCAATGTAAATTTTGTTTACTGTTAGGGCAATTCATTCGACAATATAGTCGTTATGTATTTCAAATTTTAAGAAGATCGAGTAAGGATTTGGAAGACAGGACTGCATTCCCATTTTGCTCCAATCCCACTGATCTTCCCTCTCCATATGTATTGGGACCTAGTCCCCCTCTTGTTGTTTTATAATATATTAGTAACCGATCTTGTCAAAAAAAAAAAACCACCTAGTCACTCTACCGCTAGTTAAGGGTTTATTCATCAAATATCTTATTGTGGAATGGTTGTTATGCAAAAAGACTTCATATCCTATAATATAATGTCTGAATTTATTAATGGAAAAAATTACAGCTAAAAACTCTTTCTCAGTAATGAAATAAATAACATAATATTTTTTGTCTTCTTCTTGTCCTAAAGTTGTGCCAATAGCAGTATCTGAGGCATTAGAGGAAATATGAAATGGCAGGGACCAGTTTGGTCCTCTCAAAACTGGTGCTTGGACTAGTTTTTCCTTCAATGTCTCAAAGGACTGTTGGCAAGATGTGGACCAAGAAGGCTCACTATATTTAGCCAAAAGTAGAAAAAGGGGGGTAGATATCCTTGAGAAATTCTCAATGAATCTCCTATAGTAGCCCGCATGTCCTAGAAAACCTCTCACTTCCTTTTGAGTTTTGGGTATAGGAAGACTGAAAATAATTTCTATTTTTGCAGGTTCAACCTGGATACCTTTGTCGAAAATAAGATGGCCAAGAACCACCCCTGCTTTGCACATTAATTTGCATTTTTTATCACTCAAGGCGAGGTGAGCTTCTTGGCAAAAAAAAAAAAAAAAAAAACTTTTTATAGATTCTTGAGGGCTTCCTGAAATGAATCACTAAACACAGAAAAGTCATCCATATAGATTTCCACACACTCAAGGTCAGCAAAATGGCCAAGACCATCCTTTGAAAGGTATCTGGGGCATTACATAGCCCAAAGGGAAGCACTTGGTAAGAAAATGTACCCCATGGACATGTAAAAGTGGTTTTGTCTTGATCCTCGGGTGCAATCTGTATCTGGTTATACCCACTAAAGCCATCTAGAAAAGAAAAGTACTTCTTACCAGTAAGGGTATTAAGTACATGATCGATGAAAGGAAGGGGAATTAATCTTTGAGAGTGGCTTTGTTCAATTCTCTGTAGTCAATACAAATGCACCATCTCCCATATTTTTTCGAGACTAAGACCAATGGAGAGACCCACTGGCTGTCAGAAATAGGATAGATAAAATCAGCATCTAAGAGTTTTTGCAATTCTTCCTTTACAACATCTCTTAGAGCTGGGTTCATTCACCTTTGGGGTTGTCGGACAGGTTGGGCTCCATCTTGAATATAGATATGGTGGGTACAAGTTTTAGGAGGGATGCCTTTCATATCTTCATAGCCCCATGCAAAGGCATCAAGATGGTTTCGCAACAAATTCACAAGCTGCTCTTGCTGGGAAGAATCCAAGTCTGAACTGATATGCAAGGATTTACTTGGACTAATCTCAACAAGAGTGGTATCAAGCTCAAGAGTACACAGAGGTGTCGCTAGAGATGGTGGCGAGGGAGGTAGAGAGTCATATCTTTCCTGAAAATATAGACTAAAAATCTGACTCAATGACTCAAAATTGGGCATGGTGTCTAGATTGTTTAGGAAGTATTGAATCTCACCCTCTTGCGAGAACTCAACATTTTGATGTATCAAGGAAACAGGTTGAGTCTCCTCGTCACTAATGTAGTCTAAGCATAAAGTGTCTCGGAGCTCCTGAATGCATCTAGCGGGGGGATACAAGGTGACCTTCTTCCTGGAATCTACATGGGAAATATACCATTCACAAAAGTGACATCTGATATAAGCATTAGTCGTAGCCAGCCATGGTAGTCCCAAGGTCAAGGGATGTCCTCCCATAGGGTTCTTTGGCTGAAGCACACTGAATTCTGCAGGATATTCCCAAGGGTCTAGAGAAACGACCACATCATCCAACACCCCTTCCGGCTTGATTTTAGATATGTCTGCTAGTTCAAGCACAGTGGGAGTAGGACAAATATGGACCAATCCAAGTTTATCTATGGTTTGCTTGGTCATAACATTAATGGCTACCCCTAGGTCCATAAGTACATTAGAGACAAGGACATCACCTATTTGAATAGAGACAACAGGGTTTCCGGGGTCGGTATATTTCTCCATGTGCATAAACCCTGTCATTAACTCTGTTGTTCTACCAACAATTTGAATGGTTTGAGGTTCTAATCTTCTCCTTCCTAGCTTCTTGAGACAGATTTCCTTAATGATTTTGTGCAAATGGGATCTATTTAATAGCTTGGAGCAAAGTACCTTTATGAAAAGGTTCCTAAGCTTAGAAGCCAGGCTAAACTCAGGAATGGGGTCTTTCTTCTCCACGACTAACCTCTCTGGATAGGGAGGTCAGTTGGAAGAAGATGGAAAAGACTCAGAAGGTACAGGGATAGGTTGGATGGTGTCATGTTTTTCAAAATGGTCAGGATCTTTTTAGAATGGTTAGGAGTTTCCTCCAAACCTTTCTCATTGATAATCACCATATGCTGCTTTTGATTTTCTAAGGTTATTATCTTTCCGGATCTCAATTGGAGGTCATTGACTCCAACGGGCATGGATTGATATCTGGATGAGGAAATCGAGTTCATAGAATGGATCATCTGTACCGCTTTGTTATTAGGGTTGCGTAAAGATTGGGTAGGCAGCTGAGAAGGTCGAAATGGTGGAGGTAAAGGCAATGGTGGCATTGGCTGACTCAGCTGAGGTAATGATGGTTGTGGCATTGGGTAAGGTGCATATGTAGGAGGATATGACTGCATAGGTGTAGGATAGGAATGGTGTGAATGATATGAAAGGTTTGGCCCTCTCCATCCTTGTTGCCAAGATTGGGAGGGTTTTCCAAAATGATATTGGTTCCCATGCCGCCAATATTGAGAGTGACTATTATTAGGATAGGAATATGAATGTGCATTATAATCAGAAAAATGTTGTGGAGGTTTAGGAGCCATACCTACACTTACCTGAGGCTAGTTTCTTCATGCTCCCATATCATGCAGTGATTTGGCTTCAGGTTATCCTCCTTCAAGTACAACTTTCAGCCCAAGTATGGAGGGGCATTTTTCCATGGCATGGTTCTTTGTACAAATTGCACATTTATTAGTTTTTTTAATATCGAGAGGACATTCTCTTAAAATATGCTTTCTTCTACATTTTGGACAAAAAATAGACAATGACTCTTGTTCCTCTACAAGTTTTTGCTGAAACTTCAAAGAGTCTATTTGTTTACTAACAGTATTCATTATTTCAATTTTCATATTATCCATTTTGTTTTCTAATCCAATAATTATAGCATCAATAGATTCGATTTTCTTATTTCTATTCCGAATTCCTTTACAAATCTATATTTGTTCCTTGAGAATTTCTTGCATAAGTCATAGATTTGATCAAAAGAGTTTTTGGCAATATCCCCTAAACCTAGCATATTTATATTATTCCTAGCATCGTCAGTAAGCCCCCGTAAGAACAAGGTTCTAATGTTACTTAGATCAAATTTGTGCTTTGACCTTTCGAGCAAGTACATGAATCTCTCCAAGTAGTCCTCTAGAGTCTCATCATCATTTTGCACAATAATAAGGATTTCATCTTGAATATCTCTAGTCTTATAATATTCCTGATATTTTGACAAGAACGCTCTCTTCATTTGTTCCCAAGAAGATATAGTGTTTCCTCCTAGCCCCATGAACCAGAGGAGTGTTGCGTCCTTGAGAGTTGCAAGAAACAACTTTAACTTATGGGCATCAGATGAATAATTATAACTTCTACACAAAATATAAAACTCAAATAGTAAAGAGTCTAAATATTCATGTACCTTACCATAGAAATGAGGAAGAGTTGATGGTGAAATAGTTTTCACTTTTACTTGTGTATCAGGATCCACAATTGGGAATCCACAAGTGGATTGTTCCTCATTTACCTGATCTTCACCAATTCCTTCTACATGGTCTTCCTGATCTTCCATTGTTCTTCCACGCAAACTACTTTCAATAGGTTGAGAACGCTGACTATGGTTTCTAATAGTCTCCTTCTTGCCCTTTATGGGCTGTGTCACACCTGGACCACTACTGCCAGAGCCCAAGTGGACTGTTCCTGCGTGATGAGTCTCGGTTTGTTTGGACTTTCTGCTTGCAAAAGAAGGCCCAATATGAGATTTGGTTTCATATTTATCAGTATTTCTTTGGTCCCCAATGGGCTTTGGACCCCTGCCTCTTTTATGCATTCATTTCCAAAAACGACGAAACAAAATTCCAATAAAAATGTTGCAACTTAAAAATAATTGGACACCTATAAATTCCTTTAAGCAAATAGAAGCACACTCTAGAAAAAATAATAGCAGACTTACCCCTATTGCAAAAAAATAGAAAATTCTAACCAATTCAAATCACTTCCTTGGCAACAACGCCAAAATGTTGGGTGCATGAATTGCACTTAAGCAAACTCCTCAACACTTAATTGTCAACCCAAGAGTTTCGTAAACTTAAAGACAAAGCACAGGAAATGCCAGAAGTGGTATGAACCTTTTCTATTCTTAATCCTACTTCTTAAAAGAAATGTTGTAGAATCAGACAAGAAAACAACCTTAAAGAAGATCGACACCAAAGCAATTCTAGTGTTGGAATGTAAAAGAATAATTTGCGAGGAAATCAAGTAAAGGAACTTTCACACAACTGGAAGAAATTTTAAATGCTGAAATGAAATACTATGTTTATCTTCAGTATAGATGGTTAGCAGTTTAATAAGTGGGCCCTTGCAAAGATCTGTTTCCCAATTGATCTTCCTTCTACACCAAGCAACCGGTTCTTGTACTAGTGCAATCTGCTTGCACTAGTGAAACTACAATACTTATGTGAAAAAATATATTTTACCTTCTTTACTGAAGACTTATGTCTTTATGGAGGTGCTCCAAGCCTCAAGGTTTAGAGCACTTTGTTCCTGTGACAAGACACAACGCTTGCACCAAGACAAAGCTTCCTTCACCAAAATTTCCAATTTTCTTTCGAAAGAATTAAAAGAGGTGTTGAAAAGAATTGCAATTGCAAGCTATAGTCAGAGATAAATTACACGTGAAAAAGAATGCTTTAATTAACTGAACTTTGCAATGAAAGTAAACTTCATAGAGCAAAAACAATAAGAAATAATCAAGCAGCAGTCAAAGTAATTTGCATGCATCAAATAACTTTCGACAATTAACTTATAACGTTTCTATTCCTTTTTCTTAAGTCATAAAATGCAAATGTAAAGTATGGTGTTTGTAATAACATCCTTCCTTAATTCATGTAAACATTCTTAGATCCTTGAGAAGTATAACTCTTAACATTGAGAATGATTACTTGAATTAACAATGCGTTTGCTTGCAGAAATACATGAAATTATTAGCAGGAAAAGGAACGTAACACTTGCTGTAAAGTAAATGAATAAAATGAAGTGTAGGAAACTACATGCACTGGTACAGGAAGAATCTTCCTACACGACCCGAATGGAAGCAAACTAAGGCAAAAATTGCAGGAAGGAAATTGCAAGAAAGTAATTGCAAGAAATAAATAAACTTAATTAAACTTCCAAACTACAGATCCATTCATGCTTGACTAAGAAATGAATTTAACTCAAAACTTCTGAAATAAACATAAGAGCAATCCAAGCCACGCAACTGCAAATGAATAAATGTTCACACATGCTTTTTAAATGGCGAAAGCACAAGGGTAAACGAGCTGGGTTGGTTGGGCCCTAACCAACCAGCTCATTTGTCGTTTAGGAAACGAAATGGTTCAGCAATTAATCACGCGTGAAATAAAAATTAAACACAACGTGAAGAAAACATGGCACGTTCCTTGTATTAACTTGATCAACAAATATACATGATAGTGCGAGTCCAACCCAGAACCGAGGGCGATACAAAATTACAAAGTAAATAAAATTACAACTCAGAGATCGCTCCTTGGCTCTACCTATTGTCTAGATTATATACAGTCTCTTGACCTTAGCCATATTCTACTAATTACAACCATTTCCTATTCAAGCCTTTCATCTAAACGGACTAACAAACAACATTGCAAAACCAGTTGATGGTTATAATAAAGCACGAACTTTGTTGGCCGTAGACCATATTCTTGGAAAGTATCCCATACTATACGTCGCTAATGTCAATCCTCAGATAGTCCACAACCGAACTAGGAGTCGTGGATCAAAAACGCCCATGTGGAATATAACGGAGATCACTGAGCAACATCGTTGGAAGTGCAAGAATCTACCTACACTAATCACACTAAATAATGATTAACACTTAGCTCTTCAATTACTTTTAGGAATGTTAAACATAAGTTACAAGAGATACTCAAAGGTATGAAATCTATGTAAAGTAATTAATAAAGCACTTAATAAATCTTAATTATTAAATACGAAGTATATGTAGGAATAGATGACTATCCTAGACTAGTGAAGGAATGAGAGGGTTAAATAGAGATAAAACAGAGGTTAAGGCTTATGGGAATAGGGTAAAATTAGAGAAATTTGGGACACCAACAGTTGGCCTTTAGCACAACCTATCATCTGCAGACAGATGGACAGATAAAGAGGGTTAAACAGATATTAGAGGACATGTTGAGGATATATGTGATGCACTAGTAGAGGAGATAGGAGGAGTACCTTTTGTTGGTAAAGTTCGCTTATAATAATGGTTACTAGGAGTCTTTGAGGATGAGTTTGTTTGAGGCACTCTATGGGAGGATTTGCAATATTCCCATCAGTTGGAGTGATCCAGTGAACAAGGTGTTCATTGGACCGGATATGTTGGTAGACATGGAGCAAGAAATGTAGGTAATCAAGAAGAATCTGAAGATAACACAGGATAGGTAGAAAATTTATGCAAATTGGAACAAGATTCTTAAGGAGTTTCAAGTTGTGGAATAAGTGTACTTGTGCATCAAACCCATGAAGAGTTCCTTGCAATTGGACCGTGTGCCACAATGACACCATGGTTTTGTGGACCTTTCAAGATTCTTGAAATGATTGGACTAGTAGCTTATTGACTTGCACTACCTCCGACAGTGAGATTCCATGATGTTTTCCATGTGTCATTGCTTAAGAAGTATGTTAAAGATGATGATCATGTGATAAACTGGTTTGTATTGGAGCCAGAAGGAGAATTCCAGCTGGAACTACAATGTATCTTGCAGAGAAAAATGCTTATGATCCAAAACGGAGCAATCAAGCAGTGGAAGCACTTTGATCCCGATGAAGCTACATGGGATATGGCGGATCATATGCGGGCTATTTATCCTTCTCTATTCGTTGGTTGAGCGATTTTTTTTGGTATATGTTTGGTATGATGTTTTTGGTATATGTACATATGTATATGGATGTAAATATTGCCATGAGATGTGTTATAAAGCTCCAATAAGCGATACATGTGTCATGTTATATATGTAGTTATGTTGTCATTTTGGTTTGCTTCTTAGCATGTTGAAAATTGTAAACACTACATCGAGCTAAGTTATAAAGCTCCATAGGCAATATGTTTTGATTTCAATAGTCTTGTTGGTTGTAGGTGTCGTTGAACACCAAGGAAAGTGTTCCCCTAAGGGGGAGGGTTCCATAACATCCCTGGTGAAAATTCCTTGTAATAAATGTTAATAAAGGCAAAATAATAACCACAGGTATGGGACACTTATTCCAAGCTTAATGTTGGGCAAGACATCCTAGTGTGGGTGTTCATTTGGTTTATTATGGCTAAGGAAATGGCAAAGGCTTTGGAAAAGAAAAATGGCCTTAATTAGCATTTTATTTATGAAAATAAGGGAAATTAGGAAAAAAGGAAGGTGAAAGGTCACAAGTAGCATGTGAGGAGGAAAATGAAGGAAAATAATGGAAAATGAAGAAAATAGAGGCCTCATTAATAAAAAGGCTTTTGAGGATCAATTGGTACCTTTTGTCAGTTTAGTTTTGAAGCGCTCACTCGCTCACTCACTCTTGGACACTTAGAGTTTTCTTGGAGCACTTCAACATTGGATCAAGAAAGGCAAAGAAGGCAAGAAGAAGCAAAGATCAAGTAAGGAAGAGTAGGATCTAGGAGCTACAGTGGGATAATTTGTAGGTATAAATTTTCATGTGTGATATCCTTGCTATATTTAGCATACGTGACTATGCATGTGTGTTCTTGGTTGTCTTGTTGTCATGGGCATCGGTTTTTCCAGGCGTGACACTATTTTTTAGCCTAGCCTTGCCATTTCTGGATAACCATGATGTGATGGTTTCTCAAGTATTTAGTTGAGTTGGATTGCCAGATGGACTTGAATTTGAGTGGGGTGGTCACAGGATTATTCAAAGGACCTAGGAATCCTAGGATGGGATACAAGGTAAAGCCTAGGAATCCGTTGACCGGTAATGTCGGGATAAATAGTAAATATCAGTGGTGAGTACCCTTAATTGGGCCTAGGAATCCTAAGATGTGATACATGGTAAATCTTAGAGGGTGGAGACCTCATAGACCTACGAATCCCTTGACTGGTGGCAGGATACATGGTAAAGCCGAGAGGTTGGGACAGACAAGTTCCTCACGGTGTAGGTGGACAGATCCGGTGGCAACCATGCTTGTTTTTGGCCTAATGATATGGTGAGGATTGCGGTAAAACCTAGTATTGTATGTTTATTGTTTATGGCCTGGTGATTCGGTCGGGATTGCGATAAAGCCTGGTTATATTGTTGAGGATGAGGTGGTGTAGCCTCGGGAGTCCCTAGATGACTTTGGTTATAAGTCCTACATTCATGCTTTGAATATGGCATGAGGCACGAGGGTGATTGCTTGAAGAGAGACTTGTCTTAACCAATATACGGTTGGGTGGAACATGGTAGTCCCATATCAGGTTGTATTTTGCATTCATGAATAAGAACTATCTCCCCTTGGTATGTTATGAGCAAGTGTACTAGTTCATATGAGGCATTTATGGCTGATGTATCCTTGTTATTTTTGTTGGTTATATGTTGGTTATGAGCATGTTTAATGACAGTGATGATGTATGGCTCTCATCATGTTTTAATTTCTAAATGAATGTGTGTGACTACATGACCTAATAGATTATAATTCAGCTAATCTGGTAATGCATCAATCCTTCTAAGTGATTCTCAGATAAGTATGAGACCCCTATGCTCAGATTAGTTGTTATGACATGTGGAATGCATATTAGTGACATGTTTGACGAAATGCCTGTCATGGCTAGTAAGGGTCCATCTAAGTATATGTTCAATTATTTGCATTTGTATCATTGTTTCGATTTTTTTTCATTCCTTGAAGTTTCATGGGGTTTTGGGCAGTGGCTTGAGTCCTAGCCCTAAAAAGGTGGAACATAATCTGGGGTCATAGGCTCAAATTAGTTGAAAAAGATCACAGTCACTTGCATGCCCATGTTGTGAGAGTGAATGGAGGGCCCTAATCGCATGCATGCCCATGTCATGGGTGTGAATGAGGCTCTAGGGCAGTGAAATGTCAAGTTTTTGCAAGATTTTATTATTTGCAAGGATTGGTTGGCTCTTGTAGGTTATGTGGTGTGTGAAGAAGGTCAAATTGTTTGTGTTGTGTCAGTTCGACTTCCTTAAGGTGATATAGGAGGTTGAATCATATTGTAATAGGCTATCATCACATGTTTATCCCAACGGACTAGTTAATTTGGGTAAATGTGGGAGGAGGGTGTTATAACATCACTACCTGGGCACAAATGCAACAAGCCTTTAATGAGAAGTACAAGGATTGTTGTAGGTCTAAGGAGAAAAAATAGGATATCTTTAGGATGAACCTAGAGCCATATGAGTCCTTAGAAGATTATGAGGAAAGATTCCAACTTAACTATAAAAGGGATAATTGTACACTTGACCTTGAATAACTCAATTTTTTACTCCTCTGAGGGAGTAGGGAGGATGTAATAGAGACCATCAATATGTTGTTTGGTGGAGATATATATTAGTTGACCTATGATGACATCAAGATAGTGTTAAAGAATCATTTTAGGGCTGCAAGGAAGAGAGGTAGGCCTAGTTAAGGCCTGGTAAACTCTTCTCCCACCACCTCGACCATCAAACATGAGAGTGGGCCCTTACAAAGATCTGTTTCCCAATTGATCTTTCTTCTACACCAAGCAACCTGTTCTTGTACTATTTCAATCTACTTTCACTACTGTAGGCACAGTGCTTATGTGAAAAAGTATATTTTACCTTCTTTACTGAAGACTTATGTCTTTATGGAGGTGATCCAAGCCTCAAGGCTTAGAGCACTCTTTTCCTGTGACAAGAGACTAGCTCTTGCATCGAGACAGAGTTTCCTTCACCAAATTTTTCAATTTACTTTTGAAAGAATTAAAACATGTGTTGAAAAAAATTGCAATTGCAAGCTAGATTCAGAGATAAATTACATGTGAAAAAGAATGCTTTAATTAACTTAACTTTGCAATGAAAGTAAACTTCATAAAGCAAAACAATTTGAAATAACCAAGCAACAGTCAAAGTAATTTGCATGCATCAAATAACTTTCGACAATTCACTTATAATGTTTATGTTGCTTTTTCTTAAGTCATAAAATGCAAGTGTAAAGTATGGTGTTTATAATAATGTCCTTCCTTAATTCATGTAAACATTCTTAGATCCTTGAGAAGTATAACTCTTAACATTGAGAATGATTACTTGAATTAACAATACGTTTGCTTGCAGGGATAAATGAAATTATTAGCATGAAAAAGAACGTAACACTTGATGTAAAGTAAATGAATAAAACAAAGTGCAGGAAACTACATGCACTGGTACAAGAAGAATCTTCCTGCATGACCCAAGCAAAAGCAAACTAAGACAAAAATTGCAGGAAGGAAATTGCAAGATAGAAATAAACTTAATTAAACTTCCAAACTACAGATCTGTTCACGCTTGACTATGAAATGAATCTAATTCAAAACTTCTGAAATAAACATAAGAGCAATCCAAGCCATGCAACTACAGATCAATAAATGTTCACAAAGGCTTTTTAAATGGTGAAAGCACAAGGGTAAACGAGTTGGGTTGACTAGGCCCTAGCCAACCAACTCGTTGCCCATTTAGGAAATGAAACGGTTCAACACTTAATCACGCATGAAATAAAAATTAATCACAACATGAAGAAAACATGGCGCGTTCCTTGTATTAACTTGATCAACAAATACACATGATAGTGCCAGTCCAGCCCAAAACCGAGGGCGATACAAAATTACAAAGTAAATGAAAATAAAACTCAGAGATCGCTCCTTGTCTCTACCAACGGTCTACATTATATATAGTCTCTTGGCCTTAGCCATATTCTGCTAATTACAATCATTTCCTATTCAATCCTTTCGGCCGAACAGACTAACAAACAACATTGCAAAACCGGTTGATGGTTATAATAAAGCACGAACTTTGTTGGCCGTAGACCATATTCTTGGCAAGTATCCCAGACTATACCCCACCAATGTCCATCCTGAAATAGTCTGCAATTGAACTAGGAATCGTGGATCAAAAACGCCTGCATGGAATATCACGGAGATCACTGAGCAACATTGTTGGTAGAGGAAATTGCATGCACTGATCATGCTAAATAATGATTAATGCTTAGTTCTTCAATTACTTTTAGGAATGTTAAACATAAGTTACAAGAGATACTAAAAGGTAAATCTATGTAAAGTAATTAATAAAGCACTTAATAAATATTAATTATGAAATATGAAGTATATGTAGGAATAGATGATTATCTTGGACTAGTGTAGGAATGAGAGGGTTAAATATAGATAAAACAGAGGTTAAGGCTTATGGTAATAGGGTAGAAATAGAGAAATTTGGGACACCAACAGTTGGCCTATGACCCAACTTATCATCTATAGACAGATGGATAGAGAGAGAGGGTTAAACGAATATTAAAGGACATGTCGAGGATATATGTGATGCACTAGCAGAGGAGATGGGAGGAGTACCTTTCGTTGGTCGAGTTCACTTATAAGAATGATTACTAGGAGTCTTCGAGGATGAGTCTATTTGAGCAGTCTATGGGAGGATTTGCAATATTCCCATCATTTGGAGTGATCCAGTGAACAAGGTGTTGATTGGACCGGATATGTTGGTGTAGATGGAACAAGAAATGTAGGTAATCAAGAAGAATCTGAAGATAACATGGGGTAGGTAGAAAAGTTATGGAAATAGGAACAAGATGTTTAAGGGGTTTCAAGTTGTGGAATAAGTGTACTTGCGCATCAAGCCCAAGAAGAGTTCCTTGTGATTGGATCGTGTGCTAATATGACACCTTGGTTTTGTGGACCTTTCAAGATTCTTGAAAGGATTGCACTAGTAGCTTATTGACTTGCACTGCCTCCGACAGTGAAAGTCCATGATGTTTTCCATTTATGATTGCTTAAGAAGTATGTTAAAGATGATGATCATGTGATAAACTGGTTTGTATTGTAGGTGGAGCCAGAAGGAGAATTTCAGCTGGAACTGCAATGTATATTGTAGATAAAAATACTCATGATCTGAAACTGAGCAATCAAGCAGTGGAAACACTTTGGTCCCGATGAGGCTACATGGGAGATGGCGATTCATATGTGGGCTATGTATCCTTCTCTATTCGTTGGTTGAGAGAATGTTACTAGTATATGTTTGGTATATGTACGTATGTATATGGATGTAAATATTGCCATGAGATGTGTTATAAAGCTCCAATAATTCGTATCATTATGGTTATCATGTAGTTATGTTGTCATGTTGGTTTTCTTCTTAGTAGGTTGAAAATTGTAAACACTACATCGAGCTAAGTTATAAAGCTCCATAGGCAGTATGTTTTTATTTCAACAATATTGTTGGTTGTAGGTGTCGTTGAACACCAAGGACAGTGTTCCCCTAAGGGGGAGGGTTTTGTAACATCCCTAGAGAAAATTCCATGTAATAAATTTTAATAAAGGCAAAATAATAACCATAGTTATGGGACACTTATTTCAAGCTTAATGTTGGGAAAGACATCCTAATGTGGTGTTCATTTGGTTTATTATGGCTAAGGAAATTGGAAAAGGCAATGGCAAAGGCTTTGGAAGGGAAAAATGGCATTAATTGGCATTTTATTTATGAAAATAAGGGAAATTAGGAAAAAACATAAGGTTAAAGGTCACAGGTTGCATGTGAGGATGAAAATGAAGAAAAATAATGGAAAATGAAGAAGATAGAGGCCTCATTAATAAAAAGGCTTTCGAGGATCAATTGGTACCTTTTGTCAGTTCAGTTTTGGAGCTCTCTCTCTCACTCACTCACTCACTCTTGGACACTTAGAGTTTTCTTGGAGCACTTCAACATTGGATCAAGAAAGGAAAAGAAGGCAAGAAGAAGCAAAGATCAAGCAAGGAAGAGCATGATCTAGCAACTACAACAGGATAATTTGCAGGTGTCGATTTGCATGTGTGATATCCTTGTTATATTTAGCATACATGACTATGCATGTGTGTTATTGGTTCTCTTGTTGTCATGGGCATGGTTTTTTCTAGGTGTGACAGTGTTTTTAGCCTAGCCTTTCCATTTCTGGATAACCATGGTGTGATGGGTTCTCAAGTATTTAGTTGAGTTGGATTACCGGACAGACTTGAAGTTGAGTGGGGTGGTCACAGGATTATTCACAGGTCCTAGAAATCTCGGGATGGGATACAAGGTAAAGCCTAGGAATCCCTTGACTGGTAATGTCAAGATAAACAGTAAATCTCAGTGGTGAGTACCCTTGATTAGGCCTAGGAATCCCAAGATGTGATACATGGTAAAGCTTATAGGGTGGAGACCTCATAGACCTAGGAATCCCTTGATTGGTAATGGCGGGATACACGGTAAAGCGAGAGGTTAGGATAGAAAAGTTCTTCACGGTGTAGGTGCATAGATCTGGTGGCAACCATGCTTGTTTTTTGCCTAGTGATCCGGTGAGGATTGCGGCAAAGCCTAGTATTGTATGTTTATTTTTTATGGCCTAGTGATCTGGTGGGGATTACAATAAAGCCTGGTTCTATTGTCGAGGGTGAGGTGGTGTATCCTCGGGAATCCCTAGCTAACTTTGGTTATAAGTCCCACATTCATGCTTGGAATAAGGCACGAGGCACGAGGGTTATTTCTTGAAGAGAGACTTGGATTAGCCAATATACGGCTCGGAGGAATGTGGTAGTCCCATATCAGGCTGTATTCTGCATTCATTAATAAGAACTATTTCTCCTTGGTATGTTATGAGCAAGTGTACTGGTTCATATGAGTCATTTATGGCTGATGTATCCTTGTTATTTTTGTTGGTTATGAGCATGTTTAATGACACTGATGATGTATGGCTCTCATCATGTTTTATTTGCAATGGCTATATGACCTAATAGATTATAATTCGGCTAATGTGGTAATGCATCAATCCTTATTAGTGATTCTTAGATAAGTATGAGACCTCTATGCTCATAGCAGTTGTTATGACATGTGGAATGCATATTTGTGACATGTTTGATGAAATGCTTGTGATGGCTAGTAAGGGTCCATCGAAGTATATGTTCAATTATTTTCATTTGTATCATTGTTTCGATTTTTTTTTCATTCCTTAAAGTTTCATGAAGTTTTGGGTAGTGGCCTGAGTCATAGCCTGGAAAAAGTGGCACAAAATCTGGGGTCACAGGCTCAAACTAGTTGAAAAAGACCCCAGTCACTTGCATGCCCATGTTGTGAGAGCGAATGGAGGGCCCCAGCTGCATGCATGCCCATGTCATGGGAGCGAATGAGGCTCTAAGGCAATGAAATGTCAAGTTGTTGCAAGATTTTATCATCTAGAAGGATTGGTTGGCTCCCGTAGGTTATGTGGTGTGTGAAGAAGGTCACATTGTTTGTGTTGTGTAAGTTCGACTTCCTTAAGGTAACATAGGAGGTTGAATCAGATTGTAGTAGCCTCTCATCACATGTTTACCCCAGCGAACCAGTTAACTTGAGTAAATGTGGGAGGAGGGTGTTATAACATCACTACATGGGCACAAATTCAACAAGCCTTTAATGAGGAGTACAAGGATTGTTGTAGGTCTAAGGAGAAAAAACATGGTATTTTTAGGATGAACCTAGAGTCATATTAGTCCTTAGAAGATTATGAGGAAATATTCCAACTTAACTATAAAAGGGATAATTGTACACTTGACCTTGAATCACTCAAGTTTTTACTCCTCTTAGGGATTAGGGAGAATACAATAGAGACCCTCAATATGTTTTATGGTGGAGATATATATTAGTTGACCTATGATGACATCAAGGAAGTGTTAAATAATAATTTTAAGGTTGTAAGGAAAAGAGGTAGGCCCAGTTAAGGCCTGGTCAACTCTTCTCCCACCGCCTCAACCATTAAACATGAGAGTTGGCCCTTGCAAAGATTTGTTTGCCAATTGATCTTCCTTCTACACCAAGCAACCTATTCTTGTACTATTGCAATCTGCTTGCACTAGTGCAGGTACAATACTTATGTGAAAAAGTATATTTTACCTTCTTTACTAAAGACTTATATCTTTATGGAGGTGCTCCAAGCCTCAAGGCTTAGAGCACTCTATTCCTGAGACAAGAGACCATCTCTTGCACTGAGACAGAGCTTCCTTCACCAAAGTTTCCAATTTACTTTTGAAAGAATTAAAAGACGTGTTGAAAATAATTGTAATTGCAAGTTAGATTCAAAGATAATTTACACGTGAAAAAAATGTTTTAATTAACTGAACTTTGCAATGAAAGTAAACTTCATAAAGCAAAAACAATTCGAAATAGTCAACAACAGTCAAAGTAATTTGCATGCATCAAATAACTTTCGACAATTCACTTATAACGTTTATGTTCCTTTTTCTTAAGTCATAAAATGAAAGTGTAAAGCATGGTGTTTGTAATAACTTCCTTCCTTAATTCATGTAAACATTCTTAGATCCTTGAGAAGTATAACTCTTAACATTAAGTATGATTACTTGAATTAACAACACGTTTGCTTACAGGAATACATGAAATTATTAGCAAGAAAAGGAATGTAACACTTGATGTAAAGTAAATGAATAAAACAGAGTGCAGGAAACTACTTGCACTAGTACAGGAAGAATCTTCCTGCACGACTCGAGCGGAAGCAAACTAAGACAAAAATTGTAGGAAAGAAATTGCAATAAAGAAATAAACTTAATTAAACTTCCAAACTACGGATCCATTCACAGTTGACTATGAAATGAATTTAACTCAGAACTTCTGAAATAAACATAAGAGCAATCCAAGCCACACAATTGCAAATGAATAAATGTTCACAAATGCTTTTAAATGGCAAAAGCACAAGGGTAAATGAGCTGGGTTGGCTAGGCCCTAGCCAACTAGCTTGTTTCCTGTGTAGGAAATGAAACGGTTCATCTCTTAATCACGCATGAAATAAAAATTAAACACAACGTGAACAAAACATGTTACGTTCCTTGTATTAACTTGATCAAATTATATACATGGTAGTGCGAGTCCAGCCCAGAACCAAGGGCGATACAAAATTACAAAGTAAATGAAATTACAACTCAGAGATCACTCCTTGGCTCTACCTATGGTCTACATTATACACAGTCTCTCGACCTTAGCCATATTATGCTAATTCCAATCATTTCCTATTCAAGCCTTTCAGTTGAACATACTAAAAAACAACATTGCAAAACCGACTTTTGGTTATAATAAAGCATGAACTTCGTTGGCAGTAGACCATATTCTTGGCAAGTATCCCAGACTATACACCCCCAATGTCCATCCTTAGATAGTCCGCAACCAATCTAGGGGTCGTGGATAAAAAACGCCCCCACGAAATATCACGAATATCACTGAGCAACATTGTTGGCAGTGCAGGAATCTACGTGCACTGATCACACTAAATAATGATTAACGCTTAGTTCTTCAATTACTTTTAGGAATGTTAAAACATAAGTTAAAAGTGATACTAAAAGGTATGACATCTATGGAAAGTAATTAATAAAGAACTTAATAAATCTTAATAATGAAATACTAAGTATATGTAGGAATAAACGATTATCTTTGACTAGTGCAGGAATGAGAGGGTTAAATAGAGATAAAACAAAGGTTAAGGCTTATGGGAATAGGGTAAAAATAGAGAAATTTGGGACACCAATAGTTGGCCTTTAGAAAAACTATTCATTCGAAGACAGATGGATAAACAAAGAGGGTTAAACGGATATTGAAGTTGTCATGTTGAGGATATATGTGATGCACTAGCATAGGAGATTGGAGGAGTACCTTTCGTTGGTCGAGTTCACTTATAATAATGGTTACTAGGAGTCTTTGAGGATGAGTATGTATGAGACACTCTATGAGAGGATTTGCAATATTCCCATCAATTGGAGTGATCCAGTGAACAAGGTGTTGATTGGACTGAATATGTTGGTAGAGATGGAACAAGAAATGCAGGTAATCAAGAAGAATATGAAGATAACACAAGATAGGTAGAAAAAGTTATGCAAAGTGGAACAAGATGTTTAAGGAGTTTCAGGTTGTGGAATAAGTGTACTTGCGCATCAAGCCCAAGAAGAGTTACTTGCGATTGGATCGTGTGCCAAGATGACACCTTGGTTTTGTGGACCTTTCAAGATTCTTGAAAGGACTGGACTAGTAGCTTATTGACTTGCATTGCCTCCGATAGTGAAAGTCCATGATTTCCCTGTGTCATTGCTTAAGAAGTATGTTAAAGATGATGATCATGTGATAAAGTGGTTTGTATTGCAGGTGGAGCCATAAGGAGAATTCCAACTGAAACCACAATGTATATTACAGAGAAAAATGCTTGTGATCTGAAACTGAGCAATCGAGTAGTGGAAGCACTTTGGTCCCGTTGAAGCTACATGGAATATGTCGGATCATATGCGGGCTATGTATCCTTCTCTATTCGTTGGTTAAGCGAATATTTTTGGTATATGTACATCTATATGGATGTAAATATTGCCATGAGATGTGTTATAAAGCTCCAATAAGCGATACATATGTCATGTCATTATGGTTACCATTTAGTTATGTTGTCATGTTGGTTTTCTTCTTAGCCAGTTGAAAATTTTAAACACTACATCGAGCTAAGTTATAAATCTCCATAGGATGTATGTTTTGATTTCAACAGTGTTATTGGCTGTATGTGTTGTTGAACACCAAGGACAGTGTTCCCCTAAGGGGGAGCGTTCTGTAACATCCTTGGTGAGAACTCCATGTAATAAATGTTAATAAAGGAAAAATAATGACCACAGTTATGGGACACTTATTCCAAGATTAATGTTGGGCAAGAAATCTGAGTGTGAGTGTTCATTTGGTTTATTATGGCTAAGGGAATTGGCAAAGGCAATGGCAAAGGCTTTGAAAAGGAAAAATGGCATTAATTGGCATTTTATTTATGAAAATAAGGGAAATTAGGAAAAAATGAAGGTGAAAGGTCACAGGTTGCATGTGAGGAGGAAAATGAAGAAAATAGAGTCCTCATTAATAAAAAGGATTTTGAGGATCAATTGGTACCTTTTGTCAGTTCATTTTTGGAGCTCTCTCTCTCTCTTAGTCACTCACTCTTAGACACTTAGAGTTTTCTTGGAGCATTTCAACATTGGATTAAGAGAGGTAAAGAAGGCAAGAAGAAGCAAAGATCATGCAAGGAATAGCAGGATCTAGTAGCTACAACGGGAGAATTTGCAGGTACCAATTTTCATGTGTGATATACTTGTTATATTTATCATACATGACTATGCATGTATGTTCTTGGTTCTCTTGTTGTCATGGGCATGGGTTTTTCCAGGTGTGACAGTGTTTTTTAGCCTAGCCTTTCCATTTCTGGATAACCATGGTGTGATGGGTTCTCAAGTATTTAGTTGAGTTGGATTGCTGAATGGATTTGAAGTTGAGCGGGGTGGTCACAGGATTATTCACAAGGCCTAGGAATCCTGGAATGGGATACAAGGTAAAGCCTAGGAATCCCTTTATCGACAATGTCAGGATAAACAATAAATCTCAGTGGTGAGTACCCTTGATTGGGCCTCGGAATCCCAAGATGTGATACATGGTAAAGCTTAGAGGGTGGAGACCTTGTAGACACAGGAATCCCTTGACTGGTAATGGCGGGATACACTGTAAAGCCGAGAGTTTGGGAAAGACAAGTTACTCATGGTGTAGGTGGACAGATTTGGTGGCATCCATGCTTGTTTTTGGCCTAGTGATCCAGTGAGGATTGCGGTAAAGCCTAGAGGGTGGAGACCTCGTAGACCTAGGAATCCCTTGACTGGTAATGGTGGGATACACGGTAAAGCCGAGAGGTTGGGATAGACAAGTTCCTCACGGTGTAGGTGGACGGATCCGGTGGCATCCATGCTTGTTTTTGGCCTAGTGATCCAGTGACGATTGTGGTAAAGCCTAGTATTGTATGTTTATTGTTTATGGACTAGTGATCTGGTGGGGATTGCGATAAAGCCTGGTTCTATTGTTGAGGGTGAGGTGGTGTAGCCTCGGGAATCCTAGCTGACTTTGTTTATAAGTCTCACATTTTTGCTTGGAATATGGCACAAGGCACGAGGGTGATTACTTAAAGAGAGACTTCGCTTAGCCAATATACGGTTGGGTTGAACATGATAGTCCCTTATAGTGTTGTATTTTGCATTCATTAATAAGAACTATTTCTCCTTGGTATGTTATGAGCAAGCGTACTGGTTCATATGAGGCATTTATGGCTTATGTATCCTTGTTATTTTTGTTGGTTATATGTTGGTTATGAGCATGTTTAATGACAATGATGATGTACGACTCTCATCATGTTTTAATTTGTAAATGAATGTGAAATGACTATATGACCTAATAGATTATAGTTCAGCTAATGTGGTAATGAATCAATCCTTCTTAGCGATTCTCAGATAAGTATGAGGCCCCTATGCTTAGATCAGTTGTTATGACATGTGGAATGCATATTTGTGACATGTTTGACGAAATGCCTATCATGGCTAGTAAAGATCCATTCAAGTATATGTTCAATTATTTGCATTTGTATCATTGTTTCGATTTTTTTTCATTCCTTGAAGTTTCATGGAGTTCTGGGCAGTGGCCTGAGTCCTAGCCTTGAAAAAGTGGCACATAATTTGGGGTCAAAGGCTCAAACTAGTTGAAAAAGACCCTAGTTGCTTGCATGCCCATGTTGTGAGAGCGAATGGAGGGCCCTAGTCGCATGCATGCCCATTTCATGGGAGTGAATGAGGCTCTAGGGCAGTCAAATGTCAAATTTTTGCAAGAGATTATCGTCTAGAAGGATTGGTTGGCTCCTATAGGTTATGTGGTGTGTGAAGAAGGTCACATTGTTTAGGTTGTGTCAGTTTGACTTCCTTAAGGTGACATAGGAGGTTGAATCAGATTGTAGTAGCCTCTCGTCACATGTTTAACCTAGTGGACCAGTTAACTTGGGTAAATGTGGGAGGAGGGTGTTATAACATCACTACCGGGGCACAAATGCAACAAGCCTTTAATGAGAAGTACAAGGATTGTTGTAGGTCTAAGGAGAAAAAACAATATATCTTTAGGATGAACCTAGAGCCATATGAGTCCTTATAAGATTATGAGGAAAGATTCCAACTTAACTATAAAAGGGGTAATTGTACACTTGACCTTGAATCACTCAAGTTTGTACTCCTCCGAGGGATTAGGGAGGATGTAATAGAGACATTCAATATGTTGTCTGTTGGAGATATATACTAGTTGACCTATGATGACATCAAGACATTGTTAAAGAATCATTTTAGGGTTGTAAGGAAGAGAGGTAGGCCCAGTTAAGGTCTGGTCAACTCGTCTCCCACCACCTCAACCATCAAACATGAGAGTGGGCCCTTGCAAATATCTGTTTGCCAATTAATCTCCCTTCTGCACCAAGCAACTTGTTCTTGTACTATTGCAATCTGCTTGCACTAGTGTAGGTACAATTCTTATGTGAAAAATTATATTTTACTTTCTTTACTGAAGACTTATCTCTTTGTGGAGGTGCTCCAAGCTTCAAGGCTTAGAGCACCCTGTTCATATGACAAGAGACCAGCTCTTGCACCGAGACAGAGCTTCCTTCACCAAAGTTTCCAATTTACTTTTGAAAGAATTAAAAGACGTGTTGAAAAGAATTGCAATTGCAAGTTAGATTCAGAGATAAATTACACGTGAAAAAGGATGCTTTAATTAACTGAACTTTGCAATGAAAGTAAACTTCATAAAGCAAAAACAATTCGAAATAATCAAGCAACAGTAAAAGTAATTTGCATGCATCAAATTACTTTCGACAATTCACTTATAACATTTCTATTCCTTTTATTTAAGTCATAAAATGCAAGTGTAAAGTATGGTGTTTGTAATAACGTCCTTCCTTGATTCATGTAAACATTATTAGATCCTCGAGAATTATAACTCTTAACATTGAGAATGATTACTTGAATTAACAATATGTTTGCTTGCAGGAATAAATGAAATTATTAGCAGGAAAAGGAACGTAACACTTGCTGTAAAGTAAATGAATAAAACAGAGTGCAAGAAACTACATGCATTGGTATAGGAAGAATCTTCTTGCACGACCCGAGCGGAAGCAAACTAAGACAAAAATTGCAGGAAGGAAATTGCAAGAAAGTAATTGCAGGAAAGAAATTGCTAGAAAGAAATAAACTTAATTAAACTTCCAAACTACGGATACGTCACGCTTGACTATGAAATGAACTTAACTCAAAACTTCCGAAATAAACATAAATGTAATCCAAACCATGCAACTGCAAATGAATAAATGTTCACACATGCTTTTTAAATGGAAAAAGCACAATGGTAAACGAGCTGGGTTGGTTGGGCCCTAGCCAACCAGCTCGTTTCCCATTTAGGAAATGAAATGGTTTAGCACTTATTCACACATGAAATAAAAATTAAAAACAGCGTAAAGAAAACATGGCGCGTTCCTTGTATTAACTTGATTAGCAAAACTATACATTATAGTGCGAGTCCAGCCCAGAACCAAGGGCGATACAAAATTACAAAGTAAATGAAATTACAACTCAAAGATCGCTCCTTGGCTCTACCTACGGTCTACATTATATACAGTCTCTTAGCCTTAGCCATATTCTGCTAATTATAGTCATTTCCTATTCAAGCCTTTCAGCCGAACGGACTAACAAACAACATTGCAAAACCGGCTGATGGTTATAATAAAGCACGAACTTTGCTGGTTGTATACCATATTCTTGGCAAATATCTCAGACTATACGCCACCAATGTCCATCCTCAGATAGTCCACAACCAAACTAGGAGTCATGGATAAAAAACGCTCGCATGCAATATCACGGAGATCATTGAGCAACATTGTTGGCGGTGCAAGAATCTGCCTGCACTAATCATGCTAAATAATGATTAACGCTTAGTTCTTCAATTAATTTTAGGAATGTTGAACATAAGTTACAAGAGATACTAAAAGGTATGAAATCTATGCAAAGTAATTAATAAAGCACTTAATAAATATTAATTATGAAATACGAAGTATATGTAGGAATAGATGATTATCTTGGATTAGTGCAGGAATGAAAGGGTTAAATAGAGATAAAACAGATGTTAAGTCTTATGGGAATAGGGTAAAAATAGAGAAATTTGGCACACTAATAGTTGGCCTTTACCATAACTTATCATCCGAAGACAGATGGACAGACAAATAGGGTTAAACGGATATTGGAGGACATGTTGAGGATATATGTGATGCACTAGCAGAGGAGATGGGAGGAGTACCTTCCGTTGGTTGAGTTCGCTTATAATAATGGTTACTAGGAGGCTTTGAGGATGAGTCTATTTGAGGCAATCTATGGTAGGATTTGCAATATTCCCATTAGTTGGAGTGATCCAGTGAACAAGGTGTTGATTGGACCAGATATGTTGGTAGAGATGGAATAAGAAATGCAGGTAATCAAGAAGAATTGGAAGATAACATAGGATAGGTAGAAAATGTTATGCAAATCAGAACAAGATGTTTAAGGTGTTTTAGGTTGTGGAATAAGTGTACTTGCGCATCAAGCCTAAGAAGAGTTCCTTGCGATTGGTTTGCATGCTTGGATGACACCTTGGCTTTGTGGAGCTTTCAAGATTCTTGAAAGATTGGACTAGTAGCTTATTGATTTGCACTGCCTACAATAGTGAAAGTCCATGATGTTTTCCATGTGTCATTGATTAAGAAGTATGTTAAAGATGATTATCATGTGATAAACTAGTTTGTATTGCAGGTGGAGCCAGAAGGAGAATTTGAGCTCGAACTGCAATGTATATGGAAGAGAAAAATGCTCATGATTCGAAACTAAGCAATCAAGCAATGGAAGCACTTTGGTCCCGATGAAGCTACATGGGAGATGGCGGATCATATGCGGGCTATGTATCCTTCACTATTCGTTGGTTGAACGAATTTTTTTGGTATATGTTTGATATGATGTTTTTGGTTCCCCTAAGGGGGAGGGTTCTGTAACATCCATGGTGAAAATTCCTTGTAATAAATGTTAATAAAGGCAAAATAATAACCACAGTTATGGGACACTTATTCCAAGCTTAATGTTGGGCAAGACATTCTAGTGTTGGTGTTCATTTGGTTTATTATGGCTAAGGAAATTTGCAAAGGCAATGACAAAGGCTTTGGAAAGGAAAAATGGCATTAATTGGTATTTTATTTATGAAAATAAGGGAAAATAGGAAAAAAGGCAGCTGAAAGGTCATAGGTTTGCATGTGAGGAGGAAAATGAAGGAAAATAATGGAAAATGAAGAAAATAGAGGCCTCATTAATAAAAAGGATTTTGAGGATCAATTGGTACCTTTTGTCAGTCCAGTTTTGGAGCTTTCACTCTCTCACTCACCCACTCTTGGACACTTAGAGTTTTCTTGGAGAACTTCAACATTGCATCAAGAAAGGCAAAGAAGCAAAGATCAAGAAAAGAAGAGCAGGATCTAACAACTACAACGGGGTAATTTGTAAGTATCAATTTGCATGTGTGATATCCTTTTTATATTTAGCATACATGACTATGCATGTGTGTTCTTGGTTCTCTTGTTGTCATGGGCATGGGTTTTTCCAGGTGTGACAATGTTTTTTAGCCTAGCCTTGCCATTTCCAGATAACCATGGTGTGATGGGTTCTCAAGTATTTAGTTGATTTGGGTTTCCGGATGGACTTGAAGTTGAGTGGGGTGGTCACAAGATTATTCACAGGGCCTAGGAATCCCAAGATGGGATACAAGGTAAAGCCTAAGAATCCCTTGACCAGTAATGTCAGGATAAACAGTAAATCTCAGTGGTGAGTACCATTGATTGGGCCTAGGAATCCCAAGATGTGATACATGGTAAAGCCTAGAGGGGGGAGACCTCGTAGAGCTAGGAATCCCTTCATTGTTAATGGTTGGATACACAGTAAAGCCAAGAGGTTGGGACATATAAGTTCCTCATGGTGTAGGTGGACAAATCCGGTGGCATCCATGCTTGTTTTTGGCCTAGTGATCCGATGAGGATTGCGGTAAAGCCTAGTATTGTATGTTTATTGTTTATGGTCTAGTGATCCGATGGGGATTGTGATAAAGCTTGGTTCTATTGTTGAGGGTGAGGTGGTGTAGCCATGGGAATCCCTAGTTGACTTTGGTTATAAGTCCCACGTTCATGCTTGGAATATGGCACGAGGCATGAGGGTGATTGCTTGAAGAGAGACTTGGCTTAGCCAATCTAGAGTTGGGTGGAATGTGGTAGTCCCATATCAGGTTGTATTTTTCATTCATTAATAAGAACTATTTCTCCTTGGTATGTTATGAGCAAGTGCACTGGTTCATATGAGGCATCTATGGTTGATGTATCCTTGTTATTTTTTATGGTTATATGTTGGTTATGAGCATGTTTAATGACAGTGATGATGCATGGTTATTATCATGTTTTAATTTGTAAATGAATGTGCAATGACTATATGACCTAATAGACTATGATTAAGCTAATGTGGTAATGCATCGATCCTTCATAGCGATTCTCAGATAAGTATGAGACCCCTATGCTTAGATCAATTTTTATGACATGTGGAATACATATTTGTGACATGTTTGATGAAATTCCTGTCATGGCTAGTAAGGGTCCATCCAAGGATATGTTCAATTATTTGCATTTGTATCATTGTTTCGATTTTTTTTTCATTCCTTGAAAATTCATGGAGTTCTGGGTAGTGGCCTGAGTCGTAGCCCTGAAAAAGTGGCACAAAATCTGGGGTCACAGGCTCAAACTAGTTGAAAAAGACCCTAGTCACTTGCATGCCCATGTTGTGAGAGCGAATGGAGGGCCCCAGTCGCATGCATGCCCATGTCATGGGAGCGAATGAGGCTCTAGGGTAGTGAAATGTCAAGTTGTTGCAAGAGTTTATGATCTAGAAGGATTGGTTAGCTCTTGTAGGTTATGTGGTGTGTGAAGAAGGTCACATTTTTTGTGTTGTGTCAGTTCGACTTCCTTAAGGTGATATATTAGGTTGAATCAGATTATAATAGGCTCTCATCAAATGTTTACCCCAGTGGACCAGTTAACTTGGGTAAATGTGGGAGGAGGGTGTTATAACATTACTACCTGGGCACAAATGCAATAAGCCTTTAATGAGAAGTATAAGGATTGTTGTAGGTCTAAGGAGAAAAAGTAGGATATCTTTAGGATGAACCTAGAGCCATATGAGTCCTTAGAAGATTATGTCGAAAGATTACAACTTAACTATAAAAAGGCTAATTATACACTTGATCTTCAATCACTCAAGTTTTTACTCCTCTGAGGGATTAGGGAGGATGTAATAGAGACCCTGAATATGTTGTCTGTGGAGATATATATTAGTTGACCTATGATGACATCAAGACAGTGTTAAAGAATCATTTAAGGGCTGCAAGGAAGATAGGTAGGCCTAGTTAAGGCCTGGTCAACTCTTCTCCCACCACCTCGACCATCAAACATGAGATAGGGAGGATGTTATAAGACATCAAGAGTTAGATGTTGCACACTTTTTCCTTACATATGGATACTGTGCAGAGTAAGAGGTAATAGAAAGGGCACTAGCTTCCTTTTAACCCAGATGCACCAAGAGGGACCCCATAAATGAATGTCCATTGAAGACCATAGAGGTCTACTTTATTTGTGAGGAGAACCATGCAATAGATAAATACCCCTCTCTTCTGACCCTAAAGATTATGTACCAAGGGGTAGAGAATGGCTTGGAGCATCTTTTATTCATCAACCGAAGGAGCCCACAAGGCACTTGGCCATACCAACAAAGCATGCAGGGTGCACAATATCTCTATTACCATCCAAATTAGAATGGACCCTTATAGCCTTGGTGTTATATGGAATTTGCATCTATGGATATTTTTTTTTTCCTTAAGTGGGTAGCCACACTTAGAACAACAAAAAGAAAGTAGTTTAACCTTTTCCTATAGTAGATAGATGAGATGAAGAAACTTATTTGTAGTCTTTCACTTGATCTCCTTTTAATTTCTTCCGTCGCTCCCACTTGAACTGAATCTGCTCAATTGGTACCTATGTCAAGAGAAACAGAAACAACAATGATCAAAGCATACATGATATATCTACTATAAACCAATGGGATCAACAACATTGAAACACATAATCATCATAGATATGAACAATAATATGAGAAAAGGAATAAACAACTTTATTAATGTATAAGGAAGAGTTACACCTAATGTAGTTTGATCTCGTGTCACTCATCCAGCTTCAATCCAACCCTCGTCACACCAACAGCACACCAATCTAGCAACATAACATTACCTGACATGAACTCAAATCTCAAATCAACAGTATTTGCTTACAATCTTCATATTCTAGCCCCCTTGATCACTATGATGAGTGCTTAATTTATAGGGAAATGGAGGTGGTTTTGTCATAAATTGGGTATTGAAAGGCCTTCCAAAATTGGAGTTATTTTCCATGGAGTAAGGGATGAGAGGATAGGAGGTTAATTGATCCATAACCTAATTTGAGCTCATAGGATGAGATATCTAGAATGATCTAGAATCAAGGAATATTCCCAAAACCCTATGCAACTTTCGCTCATTCTCGCCCAACGCCGGTGTAAGTGGGCCTAAGTGCACTGAAGTGTAAGCATGAATGGGCCTACCTACATTACAGCGCAATTACCCCTGACCAAGGCTGCGTTGGTGTCCCAAGGAGGCATTTCTACAAGGTTTAAGGCTAGGAAACTTTCATGGATGGAAGCATTCAATGTGATGACTTGTCTAGGGCATGTAACAACTGAATCAGGGTTTGATGAGCCCTAATTGTACTAATCTGAATGTCGGGAGTGATGTGCCCAAATAGACCTATAATAGCTACCCCCTAAAGCATGAAGTCGAAAATGATAATGTCGAGTGATATTCTTTACGATGTGACGGGGAGGATCTGAAGCGGACAATGACCTGCATCAATTACAATACATAATATCATGATATCTTTGAATTTTTCATGATTTTCTTAGGGAAGGCATACCCATACTCAACATATAAACTTTTCATTACATGTACATAAATCAAATAGTAGTCTACAGATATAGACCCTTGATAGGATGACCATCTGTGTAAAGCCATCATACAGATGATTTTGTACTCTCCTAAAATCGAAGCCCAGATGGATGAAACTAGATCCGGGGTCTTCTATCTTGTGCAATTGTTCGCTCAAGTACGAGTCTAACCATGTGAAAATATGATCTGAAGTCGAACATGGGAAGACATTGTCTGATTACCAACCAATGATGTAAGTTGTTAACAGACGTGAGAGAGATCATCGATAATGATAATGATCTCAAGGTACTACAATACATTCTGCATGGTGTGAATAGATGTTTTGATGTTGAACACCATACAAAGTATTTTGGTCGAAGGCTACTAATGTCAACCTGTCGCCAGAAGCGAGAAACTTGCCATTGATGTATGCAAGCCTCAAGGTACTGGAAGGGTGTTTCTAAGTCAACTTCATGGATATTATGCTGATGTCGACAAGAAGCGACTCATCGCAGGAGGGCCTTGATGTATCCCCCATCAATGACACGAAACAAGTGTAATGATTTTGAAGACAGAATTTGACTGACGACACAAGGTTCAGGAATGGCAGTCATGAAAATGAATGTTTATGAGTATTGCAAAGGATGAAGTTTACTGAGTGACTTCTCTTGAACATGTCGATGACACTGAATGAATTAGCAGCATTGACCCAAAACCATAGTGATGGATGGTATGATAGACCATAGGTATGATAACCATCAAGCAAATAACCCAACCCAAATAGACACAAAGATGAAGTGAAAGTGTCATGTTCAAGAGAGACTTGCTACCATAAAATGATTTATCCCTTTTCCCATTTTCCCCAGTCATTGATGACCAGTAACTCTTTATTTTTTAACAAGCTTGAGGAGGATAACATATGCTTGTAGTATAATTGCACCCTTTGGGTGATTCCATCGCTATGTGATGTTTTAACGAGCCTAGTGAAGGTGAAATTCGGTCTTGTCATGATGGACAAGTTTGTCGTTATTTGATGTTTTAACGAGTTTAACGACAATGACAATTCGGTCCTTTTCATGTTTAGAGAGTCTGAAAAGGGACAAAAAGAAAACTCCACAAGTTATTTTTCGTAAACTTGTCTCTCAAGTCCGAAAAAAGTGTAAAATAATATAAGAGAGAACCTATTGACCATGTTCGATCAACGTATTCCTTTTTCATACGTAATCTATCTCATTTTGGAAAAAGATTAAACTTATATTGAGTAGATGTCGTTTCTAATTCGTTAACGAGCTGAAAAGGACAAGCGCTTGGCAATATTTTCATATTTTGAGAGTCTAAAAAGAGCTTAAAGAGGACTTCAGGGGGGTTCCTTTTTTGATGTTTAATAGAGCTCAAAAAAGAGATAAAAGTATACTTTGTGGTCAAAAGTACAATTCACGTCATGCACGTCAAATTCACTATGTCAGTTGTAAACCTATTCAAAGAACCACCAAACAGATTAAACATATCGGTTTCGTTGGTAAAAATAGGTAAAATCTATATTTTATTCATTTTATGAACATGAAATAACCATAAAACAAGAATTTACCAAGTCATTTTCACCATTTTATATTTACCATTTAGTTTTGTGCTCTGAACCAGTTTTTACCTAGAACTTCAACAGTTGATTGTGAGAGATTCTGTGGATCATTTTTCACGCCGTCAGGACCAGGTAGTAGATCTCCCTTTTCTCTTCCATTTAAGTTCATTCTTTTTCAGTTTCAGGATTTTTTTTAGGTTTTTGGGGTCTCGAGGGAAAATATAACTCGCCCTAGGATTAGCGTAGCCTAACACATCGAAAACTGCACTGCAGTGCAGTCAAGCAGAAGGGTACCTACTCTGCAGCGCATTATCTCAAGGCTAGGGCTGCATTGGGTGCACTTCAAAAATTTGTTTCTTCTGTTTTACCCAAAAAATCTTCAATTTTTTGCATGAAATGGATCCTTACTGAGCCTATGGTTTGATTTCAAACTTTGATCGGATCAGAATGACTATTACTTGGCATGAAAGAGAACATGAAGAACAAGATATGGTTGCCCTAAACGATGTGGGTACTGTTGAGGCCCTCAGATATTGTGGGTTACTCATATACTTCAGGTTGTCTGAGATGAGGCAACAATTAGAATTATTGTAGTTCTTAGTTCATTCATGGGATCCAGCAGATCAGGATTTTCACATAGGGGACAAAGTGCTCACTATATTAGTTGATGACATTTACTTTCTCATAGGGTTGTTGAGACGTGGTGCCCCCATTTCTCTTTCAGGTTCTGCCCGTGGGGGTGAATCAGTGAGGGATTACATTCGAAAATTATGTCAGCCAGGTATACAACCTAGCAAAGATGGAAAGATAAGCATAAAAAAAGTTCTTGATATGCCTTTGCGAACAATCCTTTTCGCTATCACAAATTTGGCAGGTAGTGCGACACTTCATATGGCGAATAGATCATACATGCAGTATGCGTTTGAGAGTATTGAGCCAACTGTGTTCAAATAGTGTGAGGTCGTACTTTCTTTAATGAAAGAGCAGCTGAATAAGATAAAGAGCGGTAAGAAGAATAATTTCAGCTATGGATCGATCTTAATCACTTTTACTTTAGAGATAATTCCATTGATGCAACCTCAGCATGTGACACTGAGTTTGACTGGTCCTAGAGATCCACGTATGCAGATATGGGTTGAGTTGATGGCTCGATATGTCGTCAATCATCAATCTTATTTCCTCTTGCATTCTTCAGTTGGCTCAGTCGACAACACGTTGTCATTGAGGAGCATCCATATGCAGGGATGGAATTTTGTGGAGATCTAGATTTGAGATTACTAGTGGGTGCTCAATGGGGTGCTATAGGTAAATTGTTTTGACCATGTGTTTTGATTTTTTAATTTTTTACATGTTTTTGTGTTTTTGATGTTTCCAAGACTAAACTAAAAATGTTCTCATGCATACAGATGTTGGCACTGTTCGACTAATGGGTCATCAATAGGAGGCGGGTGAACCAGCGCAGAGAAATGTCAGAAGAGCAGTTCTCCAGGATTTGGATTTGACCAAGACACTAGTAGAGTTGCAGGATCATATAGAGGGGTTAACCCTCAGTATTCCAGATGTTCGGATCGAGGAGTTACTGATGAGACTGCAAATCCATAATATTGGTGTACCTAACCGTTGGATGAGGCTATTGTGCATGATAGCTCAGGATGTGACCTGTTATCATGAGCATCATTAGGTCTACTTAGGATGATTTATTGTATGCATTTTGAGTTTTGAGGTCAGATGACCAACATGTCTTGGACACAAATTTTGTAAAAACTTTAAACATCTATCTATTTTACTTTTAGTGTTTTTATATGGCTATGTGTGATCCTATTCAACTATTGATGTGAATTGAAAATTTACTTTTACATATGTCGTAAATGTCTGTTTAACACATAGTTTGTTAAAGAATCAGTCAATGTGTTAAATGTTATATACCTGGGGGGGATAATATGGGGTACCAAGGGAGGTACCCAAGGTAATAATGTAATAATGGGATGGGCCATAGTAATAAATAAGGTGGTTAACCCATATCATGTAAGGGACCACAAGTAGTTAATAATAATGTAATGGGCCCATGGTATTAGTTGATGGTATGAGGGAACCATGGTAATGACCCATGGTATTGTATGTATGAGGCCTATATAGAGGCTAGAGACTCCACATGGAGAGAGTCAATGATTATTGTATGAATATGGCTTGTGGAGTGTTCTCCTTCCTTAAGGAGTGAATGTATGGTGTTGCCCTGCCTTAAGGGTTTTGATCAATAAAGTGAATCATTTCTATCTATTTCTATCTTGTTATTATTGGGTTATTTCTATTATCATAATACCTTTGGGTTAGAGCTACAACAAGTGGTATCAGAGCTATAACAAGTGGTATCAAAGCACTTTCTTGGGCACAAAAGTGGAGATTTTTTTTTTTACTTTTTGCAGGATTTCGGGGGCGGCGAGTCTGTAGATCAGATCTGTATGTTTTGGTGCAAGATCTACAAAATCTAATTGCAGATCTGGATTCTTTGTGAAAAAATAGCCGATTTCTAAAAAAAAAATCAGTTGAATCGGAGTCCGGATGAAGGAGATATCGCTGATCTAAAAATCAGTGGGGTTGCAGACAATTTTTTAGGGCAGCGAGTTTGCGGCGCCGATCTGGACGTCTTGGTGCAAGATCTGCAAAATATAATTGTAGATCTGGATTCTATGTGAAAAATAGCCGATTTCAAAAAAAATTCGGTCAAATCGGAGTCCGGATGAGGGAGATATAGCTGATTTAAAATCAACTCTTTTTTGCAGAAATTTTGGTGACGACGGGAGAGTTGCAGCACAGATCTGAAATTCCAAGTGCCTGGATCAAAATTTCTATCACATGGGCAGAAGCAGAATGATTGTTCCATTTCCAAAAACAGGTCATAATAGGGATTCTAAGCAATATTGACGGAATTGTGACCATTTCAAATTTTCGCCAATTTTTTTTTTTGATGGCGCGCCTAGATCTGAATTTGAGGGACTTGTATCCATTTGATGGCTCTCATCCAGCCAAATGGCTAGCAAAAATGGAGAAATTTTTTAGATTGAATTACATCATGGATGATGACACTCAACTAAGTGTGGGAACAATGTACTTGAACTATGAAAGATTGCAATGGTGGCAAGGGCATCAACGTTGCTATCGAAGGCCCTTGACTTGGGACAAATTCACAAAAGCTCTTATGGACCACTTTGACCGTAAAGCTAATCTTGTGGATAAGCTCACATAGATGGACACACAACCTAGCAACGATTTTATTTTTACAGGAAAGAAGGAAACCAAGGAACCTAAAGGGCTATTTTCTGCTAGACACACAACCTAGCAACGATTTTATTTTTACAGGAAAGAAGGAAACCAAGGAACCTAAAGGGCTATTTTCTGCTAGTATCTCCTTATTGCAGGTTCATGGATTGATTCAGAAGGAGAAAATAATTGTTTCTATAAATCCTAGTTGCAAGCATAATTTTATCAATGTTAATTTGGCAAAAAAATTGCAAGTTCTAGCAAAACAAATTGAAAATACACAGATTGATGATGAGGATGTTCAAATTTATAAGGATTTGAAGCTTTCTATGGATAAGTATGTGTTGCATGGTGATTTTTTATACTTCGGAGATGGATAATATGGATTTTGTTTTGGGATATCCTTGGATGGAATCTGCGGGTACTATCAATATTAATGTGCAGAAGAAATTCCTTAAGCTCTGGTATAAAAAGAAGAAAATTACATTACAGGATATTTCCATTAATAAACAGGTAGAGTCCAAGGACGCTGAAGGAGAAGATGTTCCAGGGTCTGACATATTAGATGATGAGCCAGTGATGATAGACAATCAAACACAAACAGAGGCTGAAGAAGAAAAGGTTACAGGTGCTGATACATCAGAGGAGGGCTCAATGGTTGAAGTCATATTGGAAAATTAGACACCACAACAGGCACCACAGCAGGGTGAATTAAAGAAAAAGACACTGTGGGTTAAAACTTCAACATATCATCACCCACATCACCCCGCAAGAAAACAACCAACAAGATGGCAACCAATTAGCCACAAGGACAACAACCCCCGTACGATGGATAGCGAGGAGCGAAGATCCACCTACTACACATCAACACAGAAGAGCTGCCATGGTCAACTTCCATCTCAAGCGAGTGAGGCACCAGCGAGATTGAGGGTTCACCTTTCTCTTGGATGGCTAGATGCACGTGCATGGTACCAGTGGACTACCCTTTTGAGTAGATCTTATTATTTGTGTTCTTTCCATGTTTCAGGGACGAAACATGCTAAGGGGGGTGGAGTGTTGTATACCTAGGGGGGGATAATATGGGGTACCAAGGGAGGTACCCAAGGTAATAATGTAATAATGGGATGGGCCATAGTAATAAATAAGGTGGTTAACCCATATCATGTAAGGGACCACAAGTAGTTAATAATAATGTAATGGGCCCATGGTATTAGTTGATGGTATGAGGGAACCATGGTAATGACCCATGGTATTGTATGTATGAGGCCTATATAGAGGCTAGAGAATCCACATGTAGAGAGTCAAGGATTATTGTATGAACATGCATATGGCTTGTGGAGTGTTCTCCTTCCTTAAGGAGTGAATGTATGGTGTTGCCCTACCTTAAGGGTTTTGATCAATAAAGTGAATCATTTCTATCTATTTCTATCTTTTTATTCTTGGGTTATTTCTATTATCATAATATCTTTGGGTTAGAGCTACAACAAGTGGTATCAGAGCTATAACATTAAAGTTCCTGGAAATGTGTTTATATTGAATGTAATCAAAATGTTTTTCCAAGAGATGAACTCTAAGGAGCATACAATAGATAGTTGGATTTTAGATGGTATAAACATTTGTAAGTTGCAGTACGACAAGTTGTGAGTCCATCCTAATGATGATTCGGCGAATGCCAAGAGAAATGGCATCAGAGAGGAGTTCGATCAATGCGCTATACTTAGTGATATTGTTCGTAGAACGACCGATACAAATCCCTTGAAAACTCACTAACTTGCCACTTGGAGTGAACATGGCCCATGCTGCAGAAGATAGATTTTGCGTACTACGACTAGCACCATCGGCATAACCAACATATGGTTCCAAAGATTCTGACATCAACAACAAATGCAAAGCGGATTACTTAACCACGTAAAAACTCTAAAAGTCACACTATGACACACACACACAATCAAATTATATATACAATGTTTTGTACTATGCAAAATCAAGCATAGTGACATTTCAAATACAACTCATTTCGGGGCTGCGACAATGGAATTCCATCATAATCAACTAAATCGTAAGCGCCTTTTTCCAAAACATGCTTGACAATATAGGGTCCCATCCATAATGGTTCAAATTTCCTTGCTCCTAATTTATCGGCTTCTTGATCATAAAGCAAGACCAGGTCTCCTTCTGAGAAAATGTGAGGCTTGACATTTAGGTCATACTGTGCCTTAATCCGTTTCTTATGTGCTTCGTTGGCCAATGCGGCTTCACGACACATTTCATCTAGATGGATGAGTTCTAAGAAACGTGCTTCTTCATCAAAAGTGTTGGGTAACAGGTCAATTGCGAGTTTTAATGATGAAATTTCACATTGTATGGGCAAGATTGCCTCCAGACCATACACCAATTGAAAAGGTGTGAATCCAGTTGCGTTTCTTACCGAGGTTCAGTAAGCCCACAAAGCTGAGTACAGGATCAAATGCCAGTTTCGTTTGTGAACTCCTATCATTCGTTGAAGCATTCACTTAAGGATTTTGTTGATAGCTTCAACTTGTCCATTAGCCTATGGATAATAAGGAGTAGAACTATCATGGGAAAGTCCTAACTTGGTAGTTAATTCAGTCATCATATGTTTGTGAAAATGTGAACCTTGATCTGTAACTATAGCTTGTGGTACACCAAATCATGCAACCATATGGTTGAAGAAAAAAAGAGCAACCGTCTCACCACTGTTATTTAATGTAGGCATAGCCTCGACCCATTTCGTAAAATAGTCCACGACGATAATAATATACCCATGCCCCCCCGCCGAGGTAGGGTTACATGTCATGAAATCAATGCCCTATTTTGAAAAATGGTCCAATAATGATGATAGATGTAGTGGTGCAGGTGGTAATCAAGTTTTATGGTCAAAAATCTAGCATGCATGACAACTTTTGATAGTAATAATGCAATCGTTAAATATGGTTAGCTAGAAGTAACTAGCATGGTGAATCTTCTGTGCGGTAGCATAACCAGATAAATGTCCACCACAAGCACCGAAATGGAAATCATTCAGAACTTTCTCAGCTTCCTCATGTGTGAGGCACCTATATAAAATCGTATCAATATTGCTATGGTAAAGGGTGTCGCCAATGATGAGATAATCTTTGGCTTGATATCGAATACGTTGTTGTTGCGAGTGACAGGTATCGAGCCAGAAAGTTTGGGTTTGGAGATAGATCAGTGTATCTCAATACCAAGGGTCAGATGAAAAAATAAAAAATAGAAACTCATCTGAAATTGATGGTTCCGTTGTTGAGTCGATTTTGATAGAAGGAAGGTTGCAAAGAAGCTTGACAAAAACTAGAGATTACTTTGACTTGTATTTCATCAATTCCAAATCAAATTCCTGCAAAATTCATTGCCCTCTGAAAAGTTGCCCCAGCGTTCTTCAAACCAAAAGGGAGTTTCCTATATGTGAATGTGCCCGAGGGACAAATAAAAGAAATTTTATATTGGTCTTCTCGGCGGATATTGATTTGATTATAGCCGGAAAAACCATCCATAAATGAAAATATTTCACATCTGGCATAGTCATCAATTATCTGATCGATAAAGGGAGTGGGATAGTTGTCTTTTGGACAAGCATTATTAACATCCCTATAATCAACACACACTCGTATTATTCCTTGTTTCTTCATGACAAGGACAAGATTGGAAACCCAATCAGTAAGAGGAACGAGGTATTTGAAACTAGCATGCAAAAGTTTTTCAATTTCTGCTTTTATGGCAACATCCTTCTTTGGATGAACAGGACGGAGGTGTTGTCGTATTGGTCTGACATCAAGATACATTTTAATCTTATGTTCAACTATAATAAAATCAACACCTGGCATTTCCTCATATGATCAGGCAAATATATCGTGGAATTCATGGAAAAGAGCACGATAAGTTTCAAATTCCGATGGAGAACAAAATTTGCCAACATGGATGTTTTCTACAATTCCAGGTTTGGTCGAAATATTGATAGAAATGGTTTCTTCGATATTTGATAAGTTTCATTCGGAATTGACTGTGTCTATGAACACAAAATTCGAAAGGAAATCAATAATTGAAAGGTGATTTAGTTCATTTGGAATATCTTCTATATGATCTGTAAGATGGGATCAATGATGATAATCTACCCATGATTCTGCTTCTGTCATCATTGATTGGATGATTCTTCATCAGTAGAAAATGTACATGAAAAAGGATAAGAGGAAGTACCATATTCTAACAAACGATCAACCCATACAATTAGTGATGATGGATTTCTCTTGAGGGGGAGGATTTTGTTTATTTTTGGCATTCCCCTTTTTCTTGCTTCTAGGTTGCTTTTCATTTTTACCTTTGTCAGATGACATGATATTTATTTCGGAAGCAAGAGTATTATCAGGTGCACTAGAAGTTTGATTGGAAATAAAAAGTTTTTGAACAGATGGTCTACCTGCTGTTTGGGTGCTTCAAGAACCAATCACACCATCACTGGCATGAGAGTCCTTCCTAGATGGAGGTGGTGGAAAAATAAAAGCTGGTTTGGGTGCATTTGGAATTTTGTCATAAAGTGTGCGAGACTTGGTGTAAATCAAGTCTAAGTATTGGGAACGAGCAATTAATTTCTCTTTAATAACAACTCCTCCTTTAGCCACATCCTCGATGATGGATGGAAACAAGGATTTGACAAACCACTAAGCTAAAAGCTGATTAGGAACAAAAGTTTTGACCATTCGACGATGACGACGCCACTCATGAATATGATCAAAAATGTGAGTAACAGTGGTCTGTTTAAAGTTGGTCAATAGTTCTGTTCAAGTTTCATATCTTATGGGTAACTGGAAGTGGATTAAAAATGTGGTCGATAAGGATGTGAAGTTGTCAGATGAAGGTCGTGGTAATTAAATATACCTGTTACACAGTAATTTGTCACCATCCCTGTTACTCCTCTTGCCGTACCTTGGAGGACCCATCCCGGGAGTTATAAGAAGTGACAAAGGCTAAAAACACTTGCATTATGTTCCCCTGAGTATGTACTCCATGTTCCTTGAAGACACCTTCTGCAGATCATCCCTAAAAAGTGCTCTTTTTCCATTGGCGCAAGTCCACAGTATCCTACCCGCGCCAATGATGAAGATCCTCAAAAGAGGGCGCGACCATTGGCGCTCTGTCTTAGAGCAACAGTCGCGCCAACCAAATTTAGTCGTGCTTTTTGCCTTAACGCACGTCCGACTGTTGTTTCCTTCATTACATGGAGCTTTTCTGAGGATAAAAAATCAGTCTTTTGTCGAGCTTTATCCATCTTTATGGCTTTTGAGGATAATGCTAATCCACGAAAGGTGTCCCGGTTCATCGCATCCTCCTCCCTTCTTCATCTATATAAGCTTGTCATTATGCATTGGACATGCTAGTGTTAGTGCTAGTGATTTAGTGATTGAGTGATAGTAGTGATGATTATTGGTCATGGAGTGTTAGATGTTGAGTTCTTGAGTTCTTGGAGGAATGCTAGTGAGTGCTAGAGAGGTTATGGTGCCGGAGAAGAGATGCATGGCAAGACACATATAGTTATTCGCCCAGCTAGGAGAAGGGTCGACGTCAGAACAATGGTTGTAACTTTTCCTGTTTATTAATTGATGAGCGACTGCTATTATAGTTCCAATCTCATTATCTATCATGGTGATGTGTTGATTTATTTCCTTTCTGACTGAAATATAGTTGTGCCTTGGAAGTTTTTATGTTGGTATCTGTCTCTTCCTTTGCATGTGCAGGTGTTCGTTTGTGATCTGTTGGAGCAAGGGAGCGAGGATATCAACTCTGCTTCAATCATAGCGTTGGACTCCAGGTTAGTCTTCTTGATTCACCTTTGATGCATAACTAGGAACTTGCGTAGCAGCGTGGTTTGTTTGTGGCTAGTTCTGTTATAGGCTAGTGGGATCGCCTCTGTCCGCAGAGGGGATTTACCTGACCAACAAATTGGCGAATCCGCTGGGGAATAACTATTTGATTTTTGTCTTGCATGTTAATTTTCTTCTGCTTGCTTGAGTGAATGAGCTTCCTGAGTCAGTTTTGAGTTTATTCTCTACTGTTTGACCCATCTGAGCACTGTCAACCCGACCTGAGGTCGTATCATTTATTTTTCTAGTTGGCAAGCTTAATTGGCGCGGTTATTTCCCTGACAGTCGCGCCACTTGGCGCATGTTGCTCAAAAGAAACTCGCGCCAATCCTGTGGTAGCGCAAGTTGCAGGCTGACAGTCGCGCCAGCTCTGTAAATTTTGCCTGTGTGTGGGTGGAAAGCTCATTCAGTCTCTTTATATATCTCTTTCATCCTCTGGAACTGTGTTGAACCTCTGCTTGACTGGTCTTAGCCTATATCCCTCAGCTGTTTGCTCATTTCTATTGATTTTCGTCTCAGCCCCTAGGATATCTAGTGACTTTGCATGTCTAGCCTTCTGTGGGAAGTTTCGATCTCTTGATTATCCAGTCAACTTGTTGGTTGTGTTCTGCACCTATCCAGTGCTTTGTTAAAGCTTGATCTTCTATACTCTGAATACTTCACTTCTAGCCTCGTTGGAGTTCACTAGTCTTTGTGTTTTTCCTTTCTTGCATGGTTCATTTTAGTGTTTCAGAATTGGTTCTATTTCATTGATTGAACTTGAATTGTGTATATCTCTTAGAACTTGTTTACATGCATCATGCCATCTTAAAGGAAAGAAAAACAAAAAATCTCTTGCATCATAGTAGTTAGCATTTATTGTTATTTGTTGCTATTAAAAAGAAAAAGACAAAATTTCGTTTCTTGTTATTAGCTGCATTAGGATCTTTGTTGTTTGTTGAAGTGATCGTTTCGTTTGTGAAAAAGATTTCAACCCTCCTGTAGATAGAATTCATCGAATCAAATGATTTAATTTTGGCATATAGTTTGCATGTAAGAAGTTTTTGAGACATCACATACGGTAGGACCAAAAAACTGAAACATAATCAAAGATAAACTTTAAAATGAACTCAATGAACATAACAACGCATTGGAGACGTGTTCCGGTGTCTTTAAACTTGGTAGTTTATCGTCGAGTGGTTGGGTGATTCCTCCACAGTGAAACGATAGCTGCCAATACGAACTATGCTCCCACGTACCGTCGAGTATATATTGGGAGACCCCTATAGGAATAAAGCCTTTATCCATAGGAAGCCGTGTCAGCCGCCCTACGATTCGCAATGCAGTGAACACAGCATTCACGAAGATCGACCACCCGTACCCTAAAAAGTATTCTGTGGTTTTGCGAAAAGTTTGGCACACCCTCTACCTAGAATTCCAGAGCAGTCACTTTTGATCCTTTTCGGACTCCCTAAACGAAAAGGTGCCTGTGAGCGTCTTGTCACTTCGTGCTCATTAAATATTCGAAGGAGACTAGAGTCATCTTTTATCCTTTTCTCGACTCTTAAAAAATGAAAAGGTTAAGTTCAGTGTCTTAAAAATTATTGGCCACGATAACATTACCCAATTAGATTTTGTTTGTGTTAGCTTGAGTAGGGTTATTTCTCATTCAATGGCAGCCTTTCCGGTGCCCACCGGCCAAGGTGTTCCTCCTGATGGGAACCCTCGCCCATTTCCTTCTGTTGGAAATGTCGGCGTTCAATATATCGCAACATTGTCTTTGCCTAGGTTGACCATTGGTTTACCCGTATGGTTGTTTTCAAACTCGGTGGTCTCAAGTGTGATGACTCCTGTCCCACCACCACCTCCTCCACCTGAACAACACCATGTTGATTCTAAGGTGGACCCCTTCCCTTCTTCGCCTATTGCTACGTCCTCATCTTCTACTTCGCCTGGTGAAACCTTGGATTTCACTAACCAGGTGGCTAAGAAGAAGAAGAAGAAGACCAGAAAGAAGAAGTATCCTAAGGGAAAGGTCATATCTACCACAAAGCTATCAGAAGTGGAACCACCTTCTGCTCCTCCGCGGAAGCTTCGGTCTCTTTGTCGATTATGCAAAGGGGACCATTTTCTTTCTGATTGTCCTGGCATTCCCAGGATCCTAGACATATGGTCCCGTGACCCGACTCACCCCTTACTGTCACAAATCGACGATACCTTACTAGTTGGTAACAGAAAAGGGAAGGTTCGTTTCCCTTGTCGACTTTGTGAAGGTAATCATCTCCTTCGCCTTTGTCCACTTATGGATGAAGCTTCCCGTCTTTTGGCAAGTCTGTCGGATCCCTTACCCCCACTACCCGCTGGATATCAGCGTCTTTTTACAACTGCAGAGCATCTCCCCACTAACCAAGTGATCAAACATGATTCCTCTTTGGTCCAGCTTTCTCTTCCTGAACCTACCTGTGCTCCGCCTGCTCCAGACCAGTACCTGGTCGGAACGAGTGATTTATATTCATCATCTATGCACCACTTGATCATCAAAGATGAACCACCTAAGTCCAAACCAAACGAAAGTCCACAGTTCCAGCTTACAAGTGACCCGGTCTTTCAAAAGGTCCAGCTTACAAGTGACCCGGTTTTGCCTACAGAAGTTCCATCCTTAGATGCTCTTACACCTGAATCCAAACCAGACAAAAGTCAAAAGGTCCGGCTTACAAGTGACCCGGTTTTGCTTTCAGAATTTCCAACCCTAGATGATCCTACATCTGAATCCAAACCAGACAACAGTCAAACGGTCCGGATTACAAGTGACCCGATTTCGCCTTCAGAAGTAACCTCCTCAGATGATGTTATCACTACCAAGAATGAAGAACCCACCGTCCAAATTCTATTCATTGACATAGACGTTAATGATCAAGTGAGCATCCCTCTCATTCCTTCACACCAGGAAGAAAGTCCATTAGAATCATATCCGACTGTCTATCCAGTCCCACCTCCAAGCAACCTAGTTGTTTCCTTCAATTGGGATCAACTAGTTAATCCTCGGTTACCAGCCTCCATACCATTTCGAATTATAGTCCAATTCTACCGCATGGTTATGGCTGGTACAATTATTGATGAGGGATCTCCTGTGAGTATCCTTTCTTCAACAGCTTGGGAAGCACTTGGTTCCCCACTGCTTCTGCCTGAGATGAGAAACCTTATAGGTTTCCATCGAGAAATCACTCGACCTTTAGGAATTCTTCCCAACGTACCTATCACGTTAGAAGGGAAGACTATCCAAATGGGTGTAGTCCAAGGTCCGTTAGATTACAATTTACTCCTTGGACGAGACTATATTTATCGCATACGTCCTATTGTGTCCTCACTCTTCAGAGTGATGTGTTTTCCGCATGAAGGAAGAACGATCAAAGTCGTAGACCAACTTTCATCCCCGGTTCACACTTCACATATAGTCATCTGCCATTCCTAAATGGTCTTATTTCCATAGGAAATGCCCCAGCACCCACCCCGTCATTCTGATGACGGCAGCTCACCTGGGCGCGTGACTGAAGCCCGGGGGGCATGCATCCTCCTTCAAAATCGAGTCTTTCCAAGTAAACATGCATTCCATCCACTCCGTGAATGCCATGAAGCTTGGGGGGCATGTACCTCGATTTGTATGATCATGTTGGGGGCATGCAACAAAAAAATTTAACAAGCAAAGTTCTCCATGGTTCAAGCTTGTGTAAAAATGAACCCATTTACATCCCGTGATTGCCTTTTATCTGCTAAATCTTGCTAGATGAGCCTTGGTTGTTTCATTCCATCGCCACCATCTTTTTGGCTGATCATATGCTTTCACTTGGTTGTTTCTCCTTTCCTGAGGAACCGCAGCGATGAGTGGTTTTATTAGCCAGCCTCTTAACCTTTACGTGTTTCAAGTGAGTTCCACCATTACCAGAACCAGTTGCTATCCCTTATACCACTCGTTCCTTCAGGACGAGTCGCCTTTACGCTCTTTTCTGACTCGTAAAATATGAAAAGATTGCCGAGTATTTTTCCCTTTTTGACTCCTTAAAAAAAATAAAATTGGAGGTCTGCTTTCAGCTCTTTTCTGACAATTTAAAGAGGAAAAGATTGCCGAGTCGCTCCTCTTGACTCGTTAAATGGTGATAAGGGGCGGTCGTTTTAAGTTCTTTTTGTCGACCGTTGAAACATAAAAAGATTACCGGGTTTTTTTCGTTTCAAACTCGTTAGTGGTTACGAAATGACGTGGTTTTGACCGCTTTTTTACTTTTCCAGGTCGAAGTCACTAATCATGAAAAGTACTCCTCGATCGTAATGATCGGGCGGTTCTTTCGGGTATTATTTTATACTTTTTCGGGCCCGAGAGACACAACTTTACGAAAAAGGACATCCCTGGAGTTTCCTTTTCTGCTGTCTTTTCAAACTCTCTAAACATGAAAAGACGCCGAGTTCTTCCTTTGTCAGACTCGTTAAAACTTAATGACATCAGATTTTGTCACAACACAAGCATATGCTATCCCCATCAAGCTTGTTAAAAATAACTGGGGTACTCGCCAGAAATGGCGGGGGGAAAAGAAAATTTTTGAACCATAATTATTACCGTAACGGCAGTATGTCGCTCTTGAACATGGCACTTTTTGTTTTCGTGTCCGGGGTGGGGATATTTCATCTCATATCTTTCACTTGCTTCCATGGACTTGGGTACCCTATTTGACCTCTCATTCACTCATTGCCTCGTCATCATGACCTTTGATACATTGATGTCAAATACTGCCAATTCCGTTAATGTGCCGCCGATATGTTCAAGAGAAGTTGACCTCTGCAAAACAACCTCCCTCTGATAGTTCGCACAATCTTGATTCACAACTTCATCTCTCTGTCTCGTGTCGATGATGTGGGAAACATTATGGCCCAACTTCGATCAAGGTCACTCCCTGTCGACTTCAACTCATTATCCAAGGAATTGATCTAGAGACTCCTTTCCGGTGCCTTGGAGCCTGCATGCCTCAATGGCAGGTTCTTCGTGTTCGACGTGAGGTTTTTCATCATTGGCCTCCGATCGAATGATTCTACGGGTGTTCGACTTCAGACCATTGATTCACACGCCGTAGATTGTACCTATAGTACCTTGAGGGCCATTTTCATTATTGGTGGTACCTCTCGCGTCTGTTAACAGTTTCCATTATTGACTGGTAATCAGACGATGTTCATGCATGTTCGAGTCCAGCTCATATATTCACATGCTTGGACTTGTACTCTTGTTTGGGTCGAGATGGAGCGAAAGACCCTGGATTGTGTCTGTTGTAATCCAGGCGTGATTCTTGGTACTTGACTCATTCACTGGATGGCTGCGACCATACCTGAGTCAGTTCATTGATCCTAACCAGATGGTTGCGTCCATACTATGGATCCAGATTATTCATGTACTCTCTTATGGATGGCTGCGACCATACCACGTACATCATGTAATTGAACTATCAATCATGTCTCTTAATACAACTCCTCGGCGGCAGTAACTATATGTGCTCTTATGTGTGTTCTTGTAAAGCATTTCACCCCTCTCCACCTCTCGAACTTCATGCTTTAGGGGGCATCTGTTACACAGTAATTTGTCACCATCCCTGTTACTCCTCTTGCCGTACCTTGGAGGACCCATCCCGGGAGTTATAAGAAGTGAAAAAGGCTAAAAACACTTGCATTATGTTCCCCTGAGTATGTACTCCATGTTCCCTGAAGACACCTTCTGCAGATCATCCCTAAAAAGTGCTCTTTTTCCATTGGCGCAAGTCCACAGTATCCTACCCGTGCCAATGATGGAGATCCTCAAAAGAGGGCGCGACCATTGGCGCTCTGTCTTAGAGCAACAGTCGCGCCAACCAAATTTAGTCGTGCTTTTTGCCTTAACGCACGTCCCACTGTTGTTTCCTTCATTACATGGAGCTTTTCTGAGGATAAAAAATCAGTCTTTTTTCGAGCTTTATCCATCTTTATGGCTTTTGAGGATAATGCTAATCCACGAAAGGTGTCCCAGTTCATCGCATCCTCCTCCCTTCTTCATCTATATAAGCTTGTCATTATGCATTGGACAAGCTAGTGTTAGTGCTAGTGATTTAGTGATTGAGTGATAGTAGTGATGATTATTGGTCATGGAGTGTTAGATGTTGAGTTCTTGAGTTCTTGGAGGAATGCTAGTGAGTGCTAGAGAGGTTATGCTGCCGGAGAAGAGATGCATGGCAAGACACATATAGTTATTCGCCCAGCCAGGAGAAGGGTCGACGTCAGAACAATGGTTGTAACTTTTCCTGTTTATTAATTGATGAGCGACTGCTATTATAGTTCCAATCTCATTATCTATCATGGTGATGTGTTGATTTATTTCCTTTCTGACTGAAATATAGTTGTGCCTTGGTAGTTTTTATGTTGGTATCTGTCTCTTCCTTTGCATGTGCAGGTGTTCGTTTGTGATCTGTTGGAGCAAGGGAGCGAGGATATCAACTCTGCTTCAATCATAGCGTTGGACTCCAGGTTAGTCTTCTTGATTCACCTTTGATGCATAACTAGGAACTTGCGTAGCAGCGTGGTTTGTTTGTGGCTAGTTCTGTTATAGGCTAGTGGGATCGCCTCTGTCCGCAGAGGGGATTTACCTGACCAACAATACCACTTTGTAGCTGGACCAGTAAGCGTTCGCTGGAAAAGACGTAGTCTAACTGAATCATCATTTAGGGAGTTGGATGAACACCATAAATGAAAAGTCATAACATGGTTGGACGGATCTTCTCCAGGGTTTCCATTGAACTTAGAAATATCAGAAGGAAATTGTGAGGAATCATCGGCCACCAAGGTGCATAGAGAATTGGATCATTGGTAAGCCGATTTCAATCCGATAATTCAAGTGTTGCGAGAAAAGGGAACTGTCAGTTTAGGTTGGTTTGAGCGTAACCAGGGTAAGATGGAATTTCTTGGGCAATAGGCCTTTGCACACTAGTGTAAGGAATATGTTGCTAGTAACCTTGATAAGGGTAGGTTTTTTGAGCAAATCCGGTACAAGGTGGTTGTTATGCACTAGGATAAATTTATTATTGTCCAAACCCAACATAGGCTTGTTGACCAGGACCTGGGTAAACTTGATATAAGACCAAACCCAACATAGGCTTGTTGAAAAAGTCCAAGATAAGTTTGGTACTTTTGGAATTTCTGTTGTTGATATTGCGGCTTCCATGGTTGTTGATGTAACAGTTGTTTCCCACCATGTAAGTTTGTCCATGTTGTGAATAAATTAGACCAGTATAAGTTTGAGTCGTTCCAGTAAATGGTAAACTGGCCTGATGTTGTTGGATTCTAGGCACAAATGGTTGTTGTAAAACGACCTGAGAAGACTGAGTCTATAGACCTAAAACTTGAGGGTCAGAGGTTGAAGGACCAGTTTGCAAAGGTTGAGATACAATTAACTGAGTTTGCAACTATGGTAAAGTTGTAACGACAAGCATCATAGGTATGATGAAACAGATTACATTGGTTGTGATGGATACACAAGCCTTGGTTGAATGAGCATTGTAGGCTGCCACTGACAAACAGTCATTCCGGGCTGACCTAAAGACGACAGTATACTACCATATGATTTCCCCCCAGAGAATGGAGGATAAGGAGATAAAGCATATTTTTCTCCATATGGAGGTAATCCAATGTAAAGTGGATACATTGGATGGTAACCAAATGGACCAGCTTGATATTGACTTGATGGATCAAACTGTTTAGTATCCGTAAGTGAAGAACTAGTGTCACACGTAATGCGTCGATCTTGCGGACAAGATAGACCTTCCTAGAATCTAAAGAAGACCTAATGACAAGCAAACCAATCACAAACTATCTTTCTCTAAATATGCATTTATAAACAAAGGCAAACAAGTGTTTTAGGCCTACCTTGGGTCCAACGCAAGTTTGTCGAAGCCTCACTCCTTCGATCCAAATGAGCTCCCTTGTCGCGAATCTGCAAACACAAACAAGCAAACAAATTAAATAGCACCTGAAAAGCCAATATTATAAAACATATTTAACATGAAAGTCAAGTAATTCATGAAACAAATGACATGAGACAATTTGTTGAGAAAAATGAATCTGATTGTATTAATTCAAATCAATGAAGAACTTTACAACCTGTGCCTTGACGCTGTACAAGCTCCTCCCAGGGTCCAGCAAGAAGTCTCCTCTACTTTGACAAGTTTCACTCTCTTCCCAATGAAGCCAAAAAGGTATGTGATCTCTCCTCTCAAGCTCAACCAGGAAGTCTTAATTTCACCAACATTTACCCTAAAAAATGTTCAGCTTCCAACCTCTCTAGCAACCAGCCCAATGCCTTAATTTATAGTGCAATGGAGGGAAGTTACTAGGTCCTCCTTCAAAGGGATAAAGCCCTCCTTCAAAGGGATAGCTCCTCTCATCAAGGGATTAGCTCCTTCTCTTTTGGGATGCATGAACCACCTAAGAGCGGCCAATCCACGTCAAAATTCCTTCTAGAATCATCTAGAATTAACCTAAAGTGATTTTTTTAGAATAAACTTGCTCCTTTTTGACTTTCACAGGGTTCCGCACCCACACCTTTAGGGACAGAGTGGGCAGGTCCGCAGTTTTTGTAAACAGAAGGTGCGGGACCGCAGGCAACAGTGAGAGAAAGTGCAAAACCAAAGCTTTGTTGATTTTCAATGTCTTTCTCTCATTTTCAAAGCTTGACTTGAAGAGCTGAGGTCTGAGACTTGCTTAGGAGGACAGTACAAGTGGTGATAGACCCATACTGACTGCAAATAATCAGGGTGACGATATTTTTGTGTAACAGATTGCCCCCTAAAGCGCGAAGTCTGTAGTAGATGAGGATTTCATTTATCATTTAGGAAGAGTGAAGTACTTTATCATTTCGAGGATCATCTTGTGGAGAGCCCGGTTGGAACCTGTAAAAACATTCAATGCAAGATATATATATGAGATCATATCATTGCTGAGGTAGGATTCCCATACTCAGATCAAAAATGACTTAGAAAACTAACTACTGCTCTGATACAGGAATGATCTTGTAAGACATCACAAGTATAGACTCATGTGGACACAGTATGGACGCAGCCATCTGTTTATGAATAGTCCATTATATAATGAATACAAAACTCCTCGCATCCTGGATTGTGGAAACTAGATCCAGGGTCTTCATTTCTACTTCCCGAAACAGTACGATTATATCCATGCGAATGAATGTGTTGAAGTCGAACATGGTATAAACCACTTGATTACCAGTCAATGATGTAAACTATTAACAAGTGTGAGAGAAACCACCAGTGATGTCAATGGCTCTCAAAGTACCCAGTACAATCCATGAGATGTGAATAAATGTGTTGATGTCGAACATGTCACAGAATCCTTTGATCGAAGGTCAATGATGCAACCTATCGTCAAAGGCGAGAAACCTGCCATTGAGGCATGCAGATCCCAAGGTACTGACGATTTCTAGATCATCTTTCTAGACAATGAGCTGAAGTCGATAGAAAGCGATCCATCGCAGGCAAGCCCACAACATGAAATCATAGATCAAGTTGAAGAAATTTAGTTGCAAGGACTGACTCAGGGATGGTCAAGATGGATGACAGATATTTTGCAGATGAATGGCTTATTGGAAGTGACCTCACACATAACGACACGACAGATGGCTTGGTGACAATTGACCCAAAGTTAATACCCAGAAACCGGCTGAAGGCTTTCAATGTGGTTTGATCAACTGTTAGGCAAAGGATTTCCCAACCCAGGTGAATAAAAGTGTCGTGTTAAAGAGTGGTTACAAAGTATGACAAAGAGGCTCATTTTTCTCTCTTTTCCCCCACCATTTCTGGCAAGTACCTCTTTATTTTTGACAAGCTTGAGGAGGATAACATTTGCTTGATTATAAGCTCATCCTTCAGATGAGTCCAACTTAGTTTAAATTCGAACCCTAAGAAGGAGTGGTTCGTTCCTGTTTGTAATTGAACAGGTCCTTTACTGTGAAATTTTAACAAGTCCAGTATAGGAGAAACTCGGCGTTTTTCAATTTTAGAGAGTCTGAAAAACTTAAGAAGACTCCAGGGTTGACCTTTTTCGTAAATTTGTGTCTCCCAATCCCGAAAAAGTATAAAATAATACTTGAGAGAACCACTTGATCTTTACGACCAAGGAGTACTTTTCGTAACTAGTGCCCCTGATTTGAAAAAGTAAAAAAGCAATCAACGACATGTCGTTTTATAACCAATATCGAATTTGAAATGACAAAAATTTGGCAATCTTTTCATATTTTTACTGTCAAAAAAGAGCTGTAAGTGGACCGTCTTTTAGTTCTGTTTTAACGAGTTTAAAAGAAAAACTCGGTGATCTTTTCATGTTTTAGGAGTCAGAAAAGAGCTTAAAGGTGACTCTAAATGTTTTTTCGTTGAAAATGATAGATTTTGCCTGAATAATCCGTTATCCTGAACAAAAATGCAAACATTACTCGTACTTGTTTGAAATGGATAAAAATGTTGCAAAAATACCTTTCCAAAGTGAAACATAAACAAATTTGCATTTTATTTACTCAAAAAACTTATAAAAAGGGCTTTCGTCAATTCATTTTTACCGTTTGAGTTTTGGGTGAGAAAATAATGCTTTTGTTCATAAAAATTCCCGTGAAGATTGCAGAAAATCCAACCGTCAGAATCGAACGACGTCTTCTCCAGGTAATCCACATCATCCCACTCTTCATTTTTAACCGTTTCATTTTTTGTTTTAGGCTTTCATTTCGTTTTTTGGAGGGTTTTTAGGCTAAAAACCCGCGCGCGGGGGCCCGCAAGCGTAACACTGGTAGCCCGCGGACCTCGACTTTTTCTCAATGGGGAAAAAGTCAGGGGTCTGCACCTTCCATGTAGGTAAGGTGCGGACCCATGCACTGTCTCTAACCCAGAGGGTGCGGTCCCTGTAGCAAGGGTTTTTAACCCAAAGATTCTCAAATTTGGCCCAAACAAATTAATTTCTAGTATGCTAATTTCTCTTTTTACTGGATGCAGAGAGTACATCATGCTAGATTGGCATGAGCGAGAGCATGAGGACGTGGATCTTGCCACGTTGAATCACCAACCTTCGATCGATGCATTGAAGGCATCCGGCTTGTACAAATTCTGGGCCATACCTGGCATGAGGGCCCAGGTGGATTTCTTATAGTGGCTGGTTGACAGATGGAGCATACAGGACCAGTGCTTCTTCATTGGTGGCCAGTAGCTCGAAATCGAGCCGGCATACATATATTTCTTGACCGGTTTTCCTAAGAGAGGCGAAGACTTGACTCTATTCGGGACTAGGCCAGGTGGCCAGTCTGTTGATAGCCTCCGGCTAGAGTTCTGCAACAGCCAGGCTAGAGACAAAGGGGTAGACATTAAAAGCATATCCCTTCCTGAACTCATGGTGATTGCGTTTACTGTCACCAAACTTTGCGGGAGTGCCGCATTACATATTTCCACCGGATCCCAGATGCGGATGGCAGTTGACTGCTTTCGAGGCACCATCTTCAAGTGGTGCGATGTTGTGTTGGCCAATGTAAAAGGCCAACTCACCAGAACCAAAAACGGACAACTGAAGACCTTTGGTTATGGGGCTTTGGTTGTGAGATTTGGTCTGGAGAGGGTTCCCATGTTGATCCCGCAACACCTTACTGTTGGAGTTGGGCTTCCTCGAGAGCCCAAACTGATGCGATGGGTCGCAGTTATGGCCCGTCATCCAGACGAGGGGACAGAGGTTGTTCGATTCAAACCTGAGTATTTCCAATGGTTGGAAAAACCAGGTTTTTTCTATTCAGGACTTCCCTTACTCTGGGGTAGATTTTCGTGGTGACCCGGACATGGCTCTTCTACCAGGAGAGCAATGGGATGACTCAGGTAAAATCATTTTCAACATTTTCCTATTAATTTTTTTTATTATTATTTTTCTATCGTCCCAAAAATGATAGTAAAAGTTTCAAATGCAGATGTGGGTCCATAGCGACCAGCCGCTCTCCAGCCTTACGAGAGGAAACAACCAGTTGCAGCTGCGCCAACCCCACAGGACGAATCAGTAGAGGTTTTGGCCGAGTTGGAGAGTCATCTAGAGCGCTTGACAGGAGATATTCCAGAGACCACCATAGATGACATTCCTCGTCGACTTCAGCGCTATGTGATTGGTGTCCCAGGACCTTTTAGGAGGTTCCTTTTCAAGGTGGCTCATGCAATGGTTTCTTATCAAGATAATCACCCGTGATAGGATGATCGCCTATTGTGGGCACATATGACATTTTTGCTTTTTGTACTTATCATTTTTGCCGATCTGATGTGGTCGCCAACAACCCCCCCTCTTTGCTTGATATTAGCAATAACGTCGAGTAAAGGGGGGACCCTGAACAAAAAAAAATCCCCAAAAATATTTTGTTAAATTTTTGTATTTTTCTCCCTAAGGCTTAAATCGCATCGCAAAGAAAGGTTGAAGCATTACTTAAAGCGCGAAAAGTAAAACTGCGAAAGAGCGACGTGAAGATCATCTCGTCGCATGCATCTTAAACGCGCTCTAAAAGGAGGACCTCCAAGAAGCGCCGATCGCCGATATGCGACATCGCACATCGCAAACGTCACGCTATGGCACCATGAACCATTGAATAAAATCTGCGATCTGCGATGACTACGATCTGTGATATTAGTAAACTGCGATCTGCGATCTGAAAAGACTCATCACACGATAAACCCAAGACCAAGCGCGCGCCTTAAAGGAAATTAATGACCGCATGCTTGAGTATCAAGGAATGATTGCATTGTATTTATCGAAGAGTCAAGTCATGATGAATGTCAAGATTATGCATTCATTAGATTTTAATGCTTTTATGTCAATCTTTTCATTTCCATTCTTCTTTGCGTAGACTGCAAGACACGCAACTAATATAAATCTATATGCAGGAAACATCTGAGAGAAAGGGGAAAGCGCCAAACAAATAGCAGAGAGAAGATGCCTCCGCAAACGAATGCCGCATGCAGCAGCACCGCGGATTCCAGACTATCAAACAACCGGCACTGATGAAATTAGACTATCCAAGACTCAGAGTTAAAGGCGCACAAAAGCAGCGTGTTCACAAAAGATCCTGAAGCTCAGACTTGGTAAAGCAGAGAAAGAAGCGCATAGGAAGGAAGACGCTCCAGAAAAACCTGGAACAAAGAACGGAAACAATTCTCGAAACAGGGGGATGTCCATACAGCGCGACTCCTAACCCACTCAGTCATTCGCATGACCAGAAACCGAAAGAGCAACAACAAAATCAGTTCGAGAAGAACCTGGGTTGTGCTAAGAATACACGCGGCGAATACACCCAGCTAGAGAAAGGTTTTCGAAAATATCTTCTGGTCTGTCAGAAGGAGGTGCCAGCTCTTGTTATTTCCACTTTTATCTCCCGAGCAAAAGAAGAAGGCAGCGAGCCGACTCTTCGCAGGAAAGCGTTGCGCAGTTGACAACACTAAAGAGAATATACAGAAACGGTCAGAAATTAGATTTAAAGTTTTAGAAATAAATTTTCTTTTAGTAAAGGGCGGTCATTTGAAGCCGATTCCCTAAATTCGTGTAATTAAGATCAATTAGCTAGTAGTATTTAACCCTTCTCATGGCATTTGGAGAAGGGTCCGGAAATCTGTCAAAAAACTTGTCCTCAGAACATGCACTTCTGCACCCTCAGAGGAGGTTTTTGATGAATGGATGGATCGAGATTTATTTATGTTTGCATTTTAATGTTTGTTACTGATGTTGCACTTTTGTACTCTTAGCAGATATTAGAACAAGTAGAAGTAAATAATTATTTCTTGAAGTTTATTAGTGAAATCAGTCATAAATGGTACTTTTATCTCTTGACTAAATTCTGCTAGTATCCCTAAAGTGATATACAACTGAGTTCTTTATATGTTACTGTATGAATGTCTGTATTACCATTTGGCACTTCTGTACGGTGGAGTCATTTATTTATGCTTGACATATAGAAAACTGATTATGCGATATGCTGTTCACAACTACTCTGCCTAACTTCTTATGCAGAATGGTTTATCTTTATCGATTTATATTCTGATAACAGTTGAATGATCTTTATTACCACCTGCTGTTAGAAATCTTTCTAGATCGCATAACAAAAGAGAACACCCCGGGTTAGCGTAGATTAGATGTATTGTTTCTCTTCATTAGATCACATTAGTATAGAAGTAATTTAACTGTTAGAATTAAGACTAGTTCAAAGAAACCTTTTAGATTAATATCATCAAACTCTACACACACACGCACACCCTTCACATTGGGAAACTGGTCCCATTACCCCCAGTCGGACCCGCTACTCCAAACGGGCAAGGAGCCGCCAACCAGTTTCCGGACCGGGTGGGTATCCCCCTTGTTGTTGACCCGACTTCAGGGCCCCCAACATTTCTGGTGCTAGAAGGAGGGCACGAGCTATGAATGGTGCATAATTCAAAAGCCAAATACCATTCTGAGAGCAAATCACCCTCACCAACTTCCCCGACTTCTCCAGTACGACTAAACTCGGAACTAGAAGTCGCTCGGACATCCACCGTTGCTATACACCCCGATACATCAGACCGTCCTATCATCGATCCCCCTGAAGTTCAAACTTTGATCCGTAAACTCCAGGGATTCTCTATTTTCACCCAAAAGTCTGATAAATCTAAAGACAGCTTGACTTCGCAGTACAACCCTGCTCATCGCCTGACCCGATTGAAGAGTGAAAAGTTTGGCATCCAGCCAACTGAAACCCCTCTCCCTACTAGGAAAAGAGCGAGGAAAGCACTTCCAGAGTCTGACAGAGAGACTCTTTCATCCACTTCGTCCATTTCAACTCCCTCTCCGCGAAGTCTACCACCCACGTCGTCACCTCTAAACACTCATCTATCTCCCACAACTCTTCCTCCGCAATCGTCGAAGATCGTAACATCTCCATCTTCTCAACATCAAAGATCATCTTCTGCACTTTTGTTAACTAGTCACTCAGCGATGGCCCAATCTCCATGGAACAATCCTGGGGCGGTTTTAATGCCTCCACCCCTAAGTCCAATACCTGCCCATCCTGAGAAATGGCTGCCGAAATTCAATCCAGAAACATGAATGCTAACTGAAGAACATATCAATAATTTCATGCTTTCTGTTAATCTCAACGGAGTTACCAACGAAGATGCCGTGGTCCGACTTTTCCCCTATACAATGCAAGGGACAGCCGGGTCATGGTACTTTTCGCTGCCCTCCAGATCTATCACTAGCTGGGACATTTTTCAAAATCAATTTCTCACCAAATTCGGCGATGATAGATCAACAACGACACTGATCAACGATTTATCCAATCTCAAAGCTGAGGCTAGAGAACCCATTAAAGATTTTAACTTACGGTTCAACAAGATCCTCAACGAAATCCCCGCTGCTTCTCAACCCAGCGAGGAAGTAAGATGCGAATGGTACATCACGGCCTTACCTTCAAACTTGGCCATCTTCGTAGATAGGGCGAGCAAGACAACCTTAGTCGAAAATTTGGTTGAGGCGTTGGCAGTTGAAAGACGCGTAGTAGCCCTAGAAAAGAGATCTACAATCGAAGAGCGTAAATCTAAGAAAATCTCTTTCAAAGAAGACACCAAGAAGAAGCAAACGAAAGATCCTTTCGACATGGAAGGATTACAAAAGGTATTAAAGGCCATGTCCAATGAGATGATTGACATAAGAAAACAAGTAGCAGAATCGTCCCCAAGAAAGCCTTTTAGGAGTTTTAAGAGAAATCCTCCTATGGAGACGAAGCCACCCAACGTGGTCTCAAACGTGGAATCTGACGAAGAAGAAGAAGAGAGCACCATCGAAACGCAGACCGACGATGAAGAAGTGGTGGAACTGCAAGGAATGTGGGATTTCATCCTCCCACAAGAGGAAGATCAAGAAGCACTTCCGGTTAGCACACGAAGCAGAAATCAGCTTGATCCTCCCCAGAATATGCCAAAACAGAAGGGCGCAAGCCCTGCAGCAAAAGAAAGGGTCGCACCAAAGAAAACAACTGCTAAAGCGACCTCTTTTAGCCCAGTCCAATCAGAGCAAACGCCTCCATCAAAGACGCTAATACTGTCGGATGAAATGGAGTATAACATCATCGATGACATGAAAAAGACTAGGGCTAATATCACCCTGTACGAGTTGAGCAAATTGAAACACCAACAAAAAATCATGATGAAAGAGTTACACGCCGTACCTACTACGCCTTTACCTATAGCCATAGCTTCCATAATATAGGAAGACCTCCAATCAACATGATCAATAAAATCGATCCAAATGACATCGCTTTGATTGGAGGGAGATCTGGATCTCATACTCCTCCTTTCCTCCTCACTTATGAAATCTTTAACAGAAACGTGCACAACTGCTTGGTTGATTCTGGTGCTTCAACCAATATTCTACCCAAGTCAATATGTGCCAAACTCAACGTTCAACCGCAAAAATCCGCAGTGCGCATAGTTCAACTTGATCGATCACAAGTCGAAGTGATAGGCGAACTGAATCAAGTAACCATAAGACTGTCGTCTAACCCCAAGGTATGCCAAGTTATCGACATCCTAGTGGCTGACATCCCTGAATTTTATGGCCTGATTCTTAGCAGGGACTGGTCCGAGAAACTCCACGGATACTTTTCGACCGACTGGTCGCACATGTGGTTACCCTTCAACGGGAAACCAAATCAAATAAAGGTTGAACGAGAATTGCACCAAAAATACATAGTGACGGATTTGGAAGGAGAGAATGAAGCCATAACATACAACAGCAGCATCATAGGCAACTACTCGGTAGACTCTTTCCTCGGAAATTTCAATGCTCACATATCACCATATTTAGAAAATTCAGTTTTGTCCCAAGTAGAAAACTTTTCCCAGACTGATGATTCAAAATGTGTTAGTTTCTTAGATAACCCTGTAAATACCTCTTTATTTTGGAAATTATATTTTGATGGCTCTAAATCCAATGAGGGAGTGGGAGCAGTTTGCGTTTTGATTAGCCCTGACGGAAATAAGACCATGCTCACATGCAGACTGGAGTTCGATTGCACGAACAACACAGCGGAATACGAAGCCTTGGTGCAAGGCCTATACAAAGCAATCGGCTGCAACGTCAAATATCTTCAAGTCTTTGGAGATTCCGAGATCGTCGTCAAACATGTACGTAACACCATACACTGCCTGTCTAGTCATTTAAAGCACTGTCAATCTTTAGTACAAGATCTCACTGCACATTTTACAATGTTCAATATTTCGTCAATCCCGAGACTTCACAACGCAAGCGCAGACCTGTTAGCTAACGTAGCCTCCAGACGCATTCCCTCCGAAGACTTTAGTCCAGATAGGTTTTCGATAGAACTGATTTTTAAACCATCTATCCCTGACAACATCACTAACTGGAGAGTATTCAACGACGATCCAGACATCGTAAGTTTCCTCACCTCCGAAGGATCCTACTCAAACCAGATAATCGACGAAGACTGTCATGATCACCAGATACAACAAAATAACACTGATAATGCCATACCCAAATCGGTGGTCAAACTAGAAGACTTATACGACTTGAAAAGTCAGTTCAAAAGGTCAGCTAATGCCAAACTTTACAGTTCGACTCTGAACTACGAATCAGTGAACCTAGGAACCGATGAGAAGCCGCAAAACGTTAATCTAGGCCAAGGCCTGGCTCCTGAAGAAAAATCAGCATATATCCGTCTTCTACGACAGTACAAAAACGTCTTTGCCTGGAATTACGATGAGCTGAAGACTTACAACACTTCTATAATTCAACACACTATCCCCATGATTGACAACGAGAAACCTGTCCAGCAGAAGCTCAGAAAAATCCACCCCAACTTGGAAAGTCAGATAAAAACTGAGCTGAATAAATTGTTGAGAGCCTGAATAATCTTTCCGGTCAGACATTCCAAATGGGTATCCAATATGGTACCCGTTAGGAAGAAAAACGGAGATATTAGAATCTGCATTGACTTCCGGAATCTCAACAAAGCCTGTCAGAAAGACAATTTTCCCCTCCCACCTATGGAGCAAATATTACAGGCAGTCGCAGGTTCAGAGTTAATGTCTTTCCTGGACAGATTTTCAGGATATAACCAAGTGTTGGTACACCCAGATGATCAGTTAAAAACCACCTTCCGAACTAAATGGGGTACCTACGCGTATCGGAAAATGCCGTTCGGTCTGATTAACGTCGGCGCTACTTTTCAAAGAGCCATGGACATCGCGTTTAAAGGTTTAGTCAACAAATCGGTAGTGATTTACCTGGATGATATAACTGTGCACTCCAAGAACCGAAACGACCACCTCAAAGATTTGAAGCAAATCTTTCAAAGATGTTTAAGGTATGGGATCTCGCTTAACCCGAAGAAATCTTTTTTCGCGTTGAGTGAAGGAAAATTGCTAGGATTCACAGTGTCCAAATCTGGCATTCACATTGAACCTGACAGAATCAAAGAAATTTCCGAGATATCCATGCCCCATAACAAAAAGACCATGCAATCTTTCCTAGGACAGATCAATTTTGTCAAAAGATTTGTCCCAGATTTTTCACGTATTATTTCTCCTTTACAAAAAATGATAAAAAAGAATTCAAACTTTAAATGGGGTCTAGACGAGCACGAAGCGTTTAACTTAATCAAACAAGCCATCATCAACGCTCCATCTCTAGCAACCTCAAACTTTTCAGAGCCTTTTGTCTTATACACGTTTGCCTCAGAGAATTCTTATGCTGCAATCTTGACTCAAGCGAATCAAGAAAAGGTAGAAGCTCCGATCGCATTTTTTAGCTCAAACTTACAAGGTGCTGAGCTGAAATATTCGGATGTAGAGAAACAGGCATATGCCGTTTTTAAAGCGATTAAATATTTCAGACCATTCTTGCTAAAGGCCCATACCAAGGTCATAGTACCGTTCCCAGCGGTAAGAAATCTCCTGATACAGAAGGATGTGGGCGAAAAGAGAGCGAATTGGATCACCGCCTTGCAAGAATATGACCTGGAGATCAAGCCGACACACATCGTTCGAGGCCAAGGCTTCTGCAAGATGTTAGCTGGAGCAACGCAAATCCCCGAGAAATCGTCTGAAGAGGTACACGCGTATGAGGTAAGCCTAAACAACGCAGAATCATTATATGCTGACATCATTTATTTCCTGAAGAACGGGCATGCTCCATTTCACTTGGATCACATCAAGAAGAGAGCCCTGAGATTAAAAGCCAAACAATACCAACTCGTGAATGATGTCCTGTTTAAAAGAAATTATGATTCTGTGCTTCTTAGATGTCTTGAGAAAACTGAAGCCGAAAAGGTTTTGCAGGAACTCCACGATGGACCAGCAGGTGGACACTATGCTGGAGAAGCCACCGCACACAAAATCTTACGTGTAGGATACTACTGGCCCACGATGTTCAAAGACTCGTAAAATCACGTAAGAAAATGCCAAGTCTGCCAGACTGCTGCAGGAAAACAAAAGAAGTCATCCATGCCACTGCAGCCGGTTAACATCGAACAACCATTCAACCAATGGGGCCTGGACATAATAGGTGGGATCGTTCCTCGCTCCTCTAAACAGCATAGGTATATCCTCACGGCAACTGACTATTTTACTAAATGGGTAGAGGCAGTTCCTCTCAAGACAGCTAATTCTGAAAACATTATTGAATTCATAGATCAGTTTATCATTACTAGGTTTGGATTGCCAACGGCCTTAATATTCGATAATGCTTCATATTTTTCTGGAAATACCATGACTGAGTTCGCGCTCAAAAGAGGGTTCAAACTGAAGTATTCTGCCAACTACTATCCGCAAGGTAATGGGTTGGCTGAATCAACGAACAAGAACCTAATCAGGATTATCAAAAAGACACTCGACCAAAACCAAAAGAATTGGCATAAAGCGCTAGTAAACGCCCTATGGGCAGACAAAATTACAAAGAAAGCCTCTATCGGCACTTCTCCCTTTAATTTAGTTTACGGGAGAGAAGCAGTTCTTCCTACTCACTTAGTCATTCCCTCCTTGTCCTTAGTACAATACATTGATGAAGTATACACTTCTCCCTTACAACTAAGGCAAACGGAAATAATCAAGCTAGAAGAACAACGAGAACAGGCCAAGAAAACCCATGCTCACCACCAAGCGCTGATAAAATCCTCTTTTGATTCGAACATAATGACCAGAAAATTTTTCAGATGGGAGATTTAGTTTTGAAGTGGGATAAGGCACATGAAGAAAAGGGTAAACATACGAAATTCCAGAAGCTGTGGCTTGGTCCTTTTCAGATTGTAGAGGTCATAGGCCCGTCGACTTTTGTGTTGCAGGACTTGACAGGCAGAAGAGATTCTCTGCCTGTAAATGGACAAATCCTCAAAATGTATTTTCCATAGAAGGTTATCCTTCTAATTTTTGTAGGATAATTTTAGTTTTATTTTAGTTTTATTTATTTTTTATAAATAAGGTTGGTTGTGAATGATCATAAATTGTATTGATGAAGAATATACCATTTCTCTATCAGATTTTGATTTCACTTGTATAAATAGTAAAACTTTTCGAAAAATCTGACTTTTATTATTGACAGATAGAGTTAACTTTCGCCTGAATATGATGTTAGTTTCAACTTCACAAAGAAATCTGGGATGAAAGTAACTTTTGGCAAAAAATTGTTTTATGCCAACGCAATGAAAAGTATCATCAATAGCAAAATAAGTATTCTTTGCAAAACTGCTGTTCTTAAACTCTATTATTGTCGTCCAGAGCTTTCTTAGGGAAAAACAATGACTTCCTCCCTGTTAAGGAAAACAGCAGCATCCAAAGAAACAATCCAAGAAAACACTATATCTCAAAGAATAAGAGGTCTCATCACGAGCCGGCTTATCATGATCACAGATATTATAACTTACTGACTTTGCCACTACTGTCTATCAAAACAGGGCAACGACTCAAGATTGTTGCAATCAAAAGACAAGGGGTCTCATCGCGAGCCAGCTTGTTCAGCAAAAGTGTAAATCAAGTGAATGACTGTGTCATAATTTGGCCACCAAACCAAGACATTGTTCTTTAGAGAATAACAAATCAAAAAAGAAAGAAAAGTGTCAAAAGGATTTTTCTCTGGAATGTTGTAAATAACCTCAAGCAGGAAAAAGGATCATTGATGGATAATATGGTAACCCTGTCGAGGCTATGGACGCTTGCGGGCAGCAGAGGCTCTACCTACGACAAATGAGCATACTTTACAAAGCCAGTACGCAGAGAAGACCTTATTTTGTCTTTGAAAAGACTGAGTAATGTCTAGGTGTGAATACAAGAAATAACCCAGAGGAAGCAAACAATCGGAATGAAATAAAAAGTTGTGACGAAACATTATTGACAGGATAAGGGGTAATACTCTATCCGTCCATAACAAAATTTAGACATAAGAAATTTTTTTCTGTTTCGGAAGTGAAAATGCAATAGAACAAGCAGAGATAACTGGTTCTTCACAGTGAATCGCCATTGTTGTGGTCACCAACAACCCCCCCCTCTTTTCTTGATATTAGCAATAACATCGAGCAAAGGGGGGACCCTGAACAAAAAATCCCAAAAAATATTTTGTTAAATTTTTGTATTTTTCTCCCTAAGGCTTAAATCGCATCGCAAAGAAAGGTTGAAGCATTACTTAAAGCGCGAAAAGTAAAACTGCGAAAGAGCGACGCGAAGTTCATCGCGTCGCATGCATCTCAAACGCGCTCTAAAAGGAGGACCTCCAAGAAGCGCCGATCGCCGATATGCGACATCGCACATCGCAAACGTCACGCTATGGCACCATGAACCATTGAATAAAATCTGCGATCTGCGATCCGCGATCTGCGATCCGTGATCTGCGATCTGCGATATCAGTAAACTGCGATCTGTGATCTGAAAAGACTCATCACACGATAAACCCAAGACCAAGCTCGCGCCTTAAAGGAAATTAATGACCGCATGCTTGAGTATCAAGGAATGATTGCATCGCATTTATCGAAGAGTCAAGTCATGATGAATGTCAGGATTATGCATTCATTAGAGTTTAATGCTTTTATGTCAATCTTTTCATTTCCCTTCTTCTTTGCGTAGACTGCAAGACACGCAACTGATATAAATATATATGCAGGAAACATCTGAGAGAAAGGGAAAGCGCCAATCAAATAGCAGAGAGAAGATGCCTCCGCAAACGAATGCCGCATGCAGCAGGACCGTGGATTCCAGACTATCAAACAACCGACACTGATGAAATTAGACTATCCAAGACTCAGAGTTAAAGGCGCAAAAAAGAAGCGTGTTCACAAAAGATCCTGAAGCTCAGACTTGGTAAAGCAGAGAAAGAAGCGCATAGGAAGGAAGATGCTCCAGAAAAACCTGGAACAAAGAACGGAAACAATTCTCGAAACAGGGGGATGTCCATACAACGCGACTCCTAACCCACTCAGTCATTCGCACGACCGGAAACCGAAACAGCAACAGCAAAATCAGTTCGAGAAGAACCTGGGTTGTGCTAAGAATACACGCGGCGAATACACCCAGCTAGAGAAAGGTTTTCGAAAATATCTTTTGGTCTGTCAGAAGGAGGTGCCAGCTCTTGTTATTTCCACTTTTATCTCCCGAGCAAAAGAAGAAGGCAGCCAGCCGACTCTTCCCAGGAAAGCGTTGCGCAGTTGACAACACTAAAGAGAATATACAGAAACGGTCAGAAATTAGATTTAAAGTTTTAGAAATAAATTTGCTTTTAGTAAAGGGCGGTCATTTGAAGCCGATTCCCTAAATTCGTGTAATTAAGATCAATTAGCTAGTAGTATTTAACCCTTCTCATGGCATTCGGAGAAGGGTCCGGAAATCTGTCAAAAAACTTGTCCTCAGAACATGCACTTCTGCACCCTCAGAGGAGGTTTTTGATGAATGGATGGATCGAGATTTATTTATGTTTGCATTTTAATGTCTGTTACTGATGTTGCACTTCTGTACTCTTAGCAGATATTAGAACAAGTAGAAGTAAATCATTATTGCTTGAAGTTTATTAGTGAAATCAGTCATAAATGGTACTTTTATCTCTTGACTAAATTCTGCTAGTATCCCTAAAGTGATATACAGCTGAGTTCTTTATATGTTACTGTATGAATGTCTGTATTACCATTTGGCACTTCTGTACGGTGGAGTCATTTATTTATGCTTGACATATAGAAAACTGATTATGCGATATGTTGTTCACAACTACTCTGCCTAACTTCTTATGCAAAATGGTTTATCTTTATCGATTTATATTCTGATAACAGTTGAATGATCTTTATTACCAGTTGTTGTTAGAAATCTTTCTAGATCGCATAACAAAAGAGAACACCCCGGGTTAGCGTAGATTAGATGTATTGTTTCTCTTCATTAGATCACATTAGTATAGAAGTAATTTAGTTGTTAGAATTAAGACTAGTTCAGAGAAACCTTTTAGATTAATATCATCAAACTCTACACACACACGCACACCCTTCACATTGGGAAACTGGTCCCATTACCCCCAGTGGGACCCGCTACTCCAAACGGGCAAGGAGCCGCCAACCAGGTTCCGGACCGGGTGGGTATCCCCCTTGTTGTTGACCCGACTTCGGGGCCCTCAACACGATCATAAGGTGTTTTTCAACCTATGATCGAGGATGATGTATTTTTTGACACACTCTATATATATATATATATATATATATATATATATATATATATTTATATATATATATATCACTATTACCGGCTTATCTTGTAAATCATGTTATGGAATGGTTTTAAATTTACATGTATGATTATTGCAAATGTCTACTTAACATTCGAGAAGCAATTACATCTGCTAATGTATTTAAAGATCTTGGAATATGCTGATATTCAATATAATCAAATTCACCTTCCAAGAGACGTGCTCTCAAAAATAATCTCAATAACACTGGATTTCTAATGGCATACACTATATTAAGCTGTAATATAACGAGTTCAGAATCTAACCTCACTATCAAAATCTGAATCCCAAATGAAATAGATTCAGATAATAACTCAATCACTGCACTATACTCGGCAATGTTGTTCGTTTTTTGACCGAGGCTTACCCCATGCATAGATACCAACTTGTCAGAGGGAGAATAGATAACCCAAGCTGCGGAAGAAATGTTCTGTATATTACGACAAGCACCATCAGCGAAACCAATGTATGTTTGGAGAGGCATCGACATCTGCAAGATCAAGAGTAAAACCAAGATAAGCAGGAATAATGACGAAAAAACACTCTCTAAGCTAAGCACACTGTTTAAACTAAAACACACCAGCTAGAAAGAAAAAACTATCCTAACTAAAAATCTCCATACCCATTCTTTAAGCATAATACTTCTTCAGGTAAAGACCATTTCTGGGTTTACCTAAAGAGTCCCCATCAAAGTCTACCAATTCATAAGCCCCTTTTGCTAGCTTTCACTTGACAACATAGGGACCATGCTACATAGGAACGAATTTTCCAGCGCCTAATTTATCATTAGCTTGATCGTAAACTAAGACTAGATCTCCTTCCGAAAAATTTCGAGGGGTCACATTTCGATCATACTGAGATTTCATACGTTTTGCGTGAGTCTTGATCGCCAATGCAGCATCACGTAGATTCTCATCTAATTGAGCCAAGTATAACAAACGTTTTTCCTCTTTGAAAGTGGTTGGAAGTAATTCGATGGCCATTTGCAATGATGGGATTTCGCATTCAATGGGTAACACAGCTTCTAGACCATAAACTAGTTGGAAAGGAGTGAACGCTGTTGATGTTTTTATTGAGGTTCGATACGCCCAAAGCGCTGAAAATAGCATGTTATGCCAATTCGACCGATGAAACCCAATGATTCGTCGGATCATGATGACTAAGACTTTGTTGATGGGTTCAACCAGACCATTAGCTTGTGGATAATAAGGGGTTGAACTATTGTGACGCAAACCAAGCTGGCCTGTAAGTTCGGTCATCATAACGTTTCGAAAATGACGCCCATGATCAGTGATATTCGCTTGTGGGACACCAAACCTAGCAATTATATGATTGAACATGAAAATTGCAGCTGTCTTGCCGTCTGCCTCAAATGTAGGCATCGCCTCGGCCCACTTGGTAAAATAATCTACCGTAAGGATGATATACGCATGCCCCCTGGCCGAGTGAGGGTTACATGTAATAAAATCGATACCCCATTTGGCAAAAGGACCAACGACAATTATAGGGTGGAGAGGAGCAGGTGGAGTGCGCATCTTTCAATAAAAAATTTGGCAGTTGTGGCATTTTCGGACCGCGATAATACAATCTTTAAATAAAGACGGCCAGAAGTAGCCAGCAAGCAATATCTTTTGGGCTGTGGCATACCTAGACATATGACCGCCACATGCTCCAGAGTGACAGTCATTGAGAACCCTTTCAGCTTCCTCGTGAGTTAAGCAACGTTGAAAAATAGAGTCCGCTCCACGACGATAAAGAGTATCTCCAATAATCCTGAATTGTTGGGACTGAAATCGTATTTTCCGACGTTCTGACCTTGAAATTTCTAGCCGAAAGGATTGGGTCTGGAGATAGACGATGATATCCCCATACCATGGATCTAAAGTGCTGATTAGAAACAAGGATCTAAAGTGCTGATTAGAAATAAGGATTAGACCAAGTCAAGGTACTGTGCTTGAGCAATTACTTGCTCCTCAGTAACAACTCCGACCTTAGCTACATCTTCAGTGATTTTTGGCAACAAAGATTTTACAAACCATTCAGCCAAGATCTGATTCGGAATAAAAACCTTCACTAAACGCCGCTGACGTCTCCATTCATGAATATTATCTGAAATGTAGGTGGACGTCGATTGCTTTAATGAAGTTAGTAACTCCGTGCCATTGTCATATCTGACTGGCAACTGAAAATGAGTTAAAAACGAGGTAGCTAACTGACTAAAATTATAAAAAGCGCCTCGCGGTAACTCAATGTACCACTTGGCCGCAAGACCAATTAGAGTGCACTGGAAAAGTCTTAGACGGATTGAATCATCTGAAATGGAGTTAGACGCACACCAGAGATGATAAGTCATCACATGGTTCGACAGGTCCTCTCTCAATTTGCCTTCGAACTTAGGAATATCACTAGGCAACTTATTCAGCATTGGCGGCCAAAACGGAAGATAATTAATGGGATTGTTCGTTAGGCGCGACAAGTCAGGCAAGTCCAAAGTTGCGATAAACGGTAACTGACGATTAGGGTCCCTAAAACTCTGGGTCATGAGACCAGCCCTAGGAGGAGGATATCCAGGATAACTAGGAATAGGAATTTCATTTGGGATACTGTATCCTCCCGGAAAACCAGGATTAACCGGACCGTACTAGGGTTGCTGAGGTTGTTGATATGTGTACCCAGGGTATGGTTGATACTGATAGATTGGCTGCTGCACAGCAGGACCGAATTGGTACTTTCCCTGGTACGGTTGATAAGTAAATTGTGGTTGACTTGTGACAACCGTACTTGAACCAGTTTGTCCTACAGGCATTTGAACCGAAGTTTGAATCGTGGATCCAGACGGAGGTAAAGATGTCTGAGGAGTAGATACAGGAACAGTAGAACCAGAGCTGTCGATACTCCAGAAGTAGGTGGGGTAGATTGGATAGATGTTGCAGCAGTTGCAGTAGTCGTTTGAGGCGGAGTACGAGGCGTACTAGGCCCATTTTGAGAAACTACCGAAGGTACAGAAGTTTGAAGTTTGGACAGGTTGTTGGGGTGTACCAGAAACTAAGGGTTGTCCAGTTTGAGATGACAACTGTACATTCAGTTGCAACACATGTTGAGTTTTCAATGGATCCCACACTAAATTCATTCTAGGGTACGGACCCATAACAGGTTGAGAATATTGAGGACCATAACCAGGTTGAGGGTAGGATTGATAATTCAAAGGTACATTTCCCGTCCCTTGAACATATGATTGACCGGAGGGTGGTTGGAAACCTTGGTTCGAGTACTAACCTTGGGGTTGATACCCTTGAGGCATGTATTGATACTGGGGTTGACCTTGAGGTATAAATTGATACTGGGTTGACCTTGGGGTACATATTGAGTCTGGGGTTGACCTTGAGGAACGTACTGTCCCGTAGGTATGTACTGTCCTTGAGGTTTCCCCCCAGGTGCAAATTAGGTACCTTGAGGTTGCCCCCCAGGCAATAATTGAGGATTTTGAGGCTGCCCCCCAGGCGGTAACTAGCCACCTTGAGGTTGAGGATTGTGAATAGTACCTGACATCATGAGAATATCTTCTACGCTCAACGGCTTAGTACCATTGCTTCCAGTTAATAACCCTTGTTCAATGGGTTGAGGAGATGCTCCCGAAAAAGTACCAGAAAGTGACTGATACCCAGAGGGAACAGAAGGACCGCCGTACAAAAAGGATTCGGGTGATTGAGTAAACATGGACGACTGTCTTGACATATTTAACGGAGGATAATAACCTCTAGGTGTTGGGTGATAAGGAACACGAGGTGGTGAAAACTTAACCCTGGGTTTTCTAAGAAATTAGTCAAAGAAAGATACCAAGCACTGCTCCTAGGTGGACTGTAAAAAATTGATTCACGCTACCTTAGTTCAATAGCAGGTTGATTTTCAGGGATAGGGATGCCTACTTCTTCTTCTGGAGTAGCAAGTTCTTCGATAGCTATAAGTCCAGAAGGAAGATTTTGGGTAATTATTCTTTCTACCCTAGGTGAACCAGGACCACTAGAAGTTGGAGAAGCAAACCCCGATGTCGGAGTAGCAGCAAATTCACTTTCAGGTTCAGATATTTCAGGTTCCTCACCTATATCACTAGTAGATGAAAAACTACTAGTAACTTCGGAAATAGACACTGATTGCGGATTATAATCTGCTACTAAAGCTTGAAAATCAGGATGTACCACCAAAGAAGACTCTCCTTCTTCAGGTAACCCAACTCTACTGTCTCTAGGAGTTACGAGGACTTTCAACCCTTTGGGCTAGCTCGGTGAAAACTCAGGAGGTTGGCCCCGAAGTCTACGGGACTTCCTCGGTAATTCAGCCACGATTAAAATTTTTTAACTACTTCACACACAAACAAAGTAAAATCTCAATGAAAACCACCTAAAGCCTCTAAAGAACCAAACAAATTTGAATCACACGCCTAAAGAATCTAAGAGATCAAACACAGACAAACAGTAACTTTCCGTACTGAAAACACTAGTTGGTGATGAAATCCAACGTCGCAGAGTTCAATACAGAAATGGCGGTTGGAACAGTTACCCCGGCAACCTGCTTAATGAATAGACTGGCACAAGTTCCTCCACTTAACCGTCTCGAGTGAAGAGAACCCCCCAGAAAATCCAAGTGAGTCTAGCCGACGTCTGCTCCAGGTACAGTGGGATCTTCCCATCACTATCACCTTAGGAAGAATCCTAAAGAATATGGTCACTAAGGCTACCAACTGAAACAAATATACCCGGGGGAATAGTCTACGATCCAATACGCACGTAAGGGCAAAGTAGCAAGCTCAATCCCCTTGAAGGCTCCTTGACATAATCCAAGGTTTACCAACAAGTGACCCCAGGCTCCTCGAAAATGGTTAATCCGAGGTTTACCGTTTTTAATATGTGAATATCTGGCGCCGTTCCCAATGAGGAAGGATTGATTCCCACACTGGTTCGGACACGATCTCGTGCTTCTCCTTTAACAGGAGCTTTCCCAGAGCATAAATGCAACAATTGGATTTCTTCCCTACCACAAGATACAGCTAATTGTTTGTTTTTACTGTCTTGGAGAGTTAATTACTCTCCTACTCCAAGACACTAGCCTAAGCTATGTTTCCCTAGAAATAAAATATTACTAGATGAATTTTACTTTAAGCGTTATTTTTATTGGTTTTTGTTTAAGTCAAGAGGTGCGGAGATGAAACTCGTGGTATGAAGACTCGACTTAAAATCACTAAAAATGCACTTAAGATGATTAAACAATCTTTTCCCTTCGATGAACTTCTAGCTAGGAAAGAGTTTGAGAATGCAAATACTTTGTAAACACAAATCTTTCTTAACAAACAAATTAAAAGAAGAGCTTTTGTCCTTTCCAATGCACTCAAAACGAGACAACTAGTTATTTTCACAAAAAATTCCCTTTTCTTTTCAAAGCACTCGACCACTACAAAAACAAAATTTTTACAAAAGAGATTTTTTTTATTTTGTTTATAAAACACTCAAAACTATGAAAACGACTAACTTTGAGATCTATAAATTATAAAAACCTATTTGAAGTCAAAGCCTACAAGATGTCTTTTTTAAGGATGTTTTACTTAGCTAAATGTAAACTAAGGACCAATTTATGCAGAATCACAAACCAGTCAAAAACAACCAATTTTGGTAGACCTAAAACTTGAGGGTCAGAGGTTGAAGGACCAGCTTGCAAAGGTTGAGATACAATTAACTGAGTTTGCGACTATGGTAAAGTCGTAACGACAAGCATCATAGGTATGATGAAACATATTACATTGGTTGTGATGGATACACAAGCCTTGGTTGAATGAGCATTGTAGGCTGCCACTGACAAACAGTCATTCCGGGTTGACCTAAAGACGACAGTATACTACCATATGATTTCCCCCCAGAGAATGGAGGATAAGGAGATAAAGCATGTTTTTCTCCATATGGAGGTAATCCAATGTAAAGTGGATACATTGGATGGTAACCAAATGGACCAGCTTGATATTGACTTGATGGATCAAACTGTTTAGTATCCGTAAGTGAAGAACTAGTGTCACACGGAATGAGTCGATCTTGCGGACAAGATAGACCTTCCTAGAATCTAAAGAAGACCTAATGACAAGCAAACCAATCACAAACTATCTTTCTCTAAATATGCATTTATAAACAAAGGAAAACAAGTGTTTTAGGCCTACCTTGGGTCCAACGCAAGTTTGTGGAAGCCTCGCTCCTTCGATCCAAATGAGCTCCCTTGTCGCGAATCTGCAAACACAAACAAGCAAACAAATTAAATAGCACCTGAAAAGCCAATATTATAAAACATATTTAACATGAAAGTCAAGGAATTCATGAAATAAATGACATGAGACAATTTGTTGAGAAAAATGAATTTGATTGTATTAATTCAAATCAAAGAAGAACTTTACAACCTGTGCCTTGATGTTGTACAAGCCCCTCCCAGGGTCCAGCAAGAAGTCTCCTCTACTTTGACAAGTTTCACTCTCTTCCCATGAAGCCAAAAAGGTATGTGATCTCTCCTCTCAAGCTCAACTAGGAAGTCTTAATTTCACCAGCATTTACCCTAAAAAATGTTCAACTTCCAACCTCTCTAGCAACCAGCCCAATGCCTTAATGTATAGTGCAATGGAGGGAAGTTACTAGGTCCTCCTTCAAAGGGATAAAGCCCTCCTTCAAAGGGATAGCTCTTCTCATCAAGGGATTAGCTCCTTCTCTTTTGGGATGCATGAACCACCTAAGAGCGGCCAATCCACGTCAAAATTTCTTCTAGAATCATCTAGAATTAACCCAAAGTGAGTTTTTAGAATAAAATTGCGCCTTTTTGACTTTCACAGGGGTCCGCACCCACACCTTTAGGGACAGAGCGGGCAAGTCCGTAGTTTTTGTAAACAGAAGGTGCGGGACCACAGGCAACAGTGAGAGAAAGTGCGAAACCAGAGCTTTGTTGATTTTCAATGTCTTTCTCTCATTTTCAAAGCTTGACTTGAAGAGCTGAGGTCCGAGACTTGCTTAGGAGGACAGTACAAGTTGTGATAGACCCATACTGACTGCAAATAATCATGGTGACGATATTTTTGTGTAATAACTAGGTAAACTTCTTGTGGGTGACATGGGTGAAGACCATGGACTAGAAGCAACACCAGAGTGAGTTCTATATAACTATTGGTAACCCGGTGGGATGGAAGGAACACCATATAGATGTGACTCAGGTGTTGTGGTAAACATCGAAGAAGTAGCGACAGTAGATTCTGCCGCAACTGTAACAAATGGTACAATTTGGGATGTTGATTCAACCATAGTCAAATGACCTAATAAATGTCCTAATGAATCAATGAGAGTTTGAATGTAAACATGATCAAAAGGAGCAGTAAAATGAGGAGTATGAGGATAAAGAAAAAGGCTAGGTCCAAAAAGAGTTGGAGTTCTGGGTGTTTCTTCTTCAAATTCCTCTTCAATAGCAATCAAACCAGGTGGAAGGATTTCATCATCAGGTCCGTAATAGATTTGCGATGTTTGAATCTGTAGTAAAGGGGAAGTCTCAACAGTTACAAATGTTTGAGGATAAACTGGTTGATCGTCTTCCGGTATGGTAACAACTTTTGATTGTTCAACTTCAAGATCCAAGTGTCCTAGCAAAAGAACACTGGGTTCAAGATGAGCTTCTTGAACAACTTTTAGTTCAGAAGTAAGTTCTGGTTGAGTTGTGATAGGTTCAGGATCCACTTTTGGTTGAATAGATTCAAGTTTAGAAGTAATTTCTCGTTGAACAAATTTGGGTTGAGGATCAACTTCTTGTTGGACAACTTCAGCTACCGTTTCACTAAGTTCACTTTTAGTGTCCTCAGGTAATTGTAAGGGTTCCACTGCAGTATCAGATGAACCAATAATTGTAGGAGTAACTAGGGTCATAGTACTTACCGGTATAGGTGACTCTGGTAAATCAGATGAAGAACCAGAAGTTTGTGTTGTACTAGACTCAGTTAAATGAGACCGCTTTTGCGGAATAGGTGTAGCTTTAGGGGTAAAGGCAGTTACTCGCTATCCTCTGCGAACGACGGGGTAAAGGTTGATGTTCCACCATGATTTCTGATTGATTTTATTACAAAAAGAAATAAAAAAAAGAGGGTAATATAGGCAAAAGGATTACTAAGCAACTGTGAACTGCAATATACTGCCTTAGTAAACCAAGGACTTAATATATGTGCAGGAAATCTCCCCGAATTTTGTGTTTGGTGTATCACAGTTTACAAGGTGGCCAACTCAGTTACCTAAGAATGAATAGCAACCTGATTTAATCCTCCCATATATACTTGAAAGTATGTGGAGGCCCAATCCGTGTTAGCGTCGTCTAAGGTGAAACCGCACAGTGAGAGCATTCCTTTATACTTTTTGTACTATAACACCGCCCTATATACTCGAAGGTATGTGGACAAGCTACGATATACTTATGTACGTGGAATTAGGTATCACAATCGGAATGTATCACAGACAATTAGCGACAAATTATATGTTTAATGACGTCGGAACACGTCTCTAGCCTAGAACCTCTAAATGTTATGCCTTAAGTTACAATGCTCCATTAGGTTAATTGAAACATTCTGTTAAATAATGAATCCATACAGGTGAGGATAGTTTTAGATAGAGGAGGAATGACCTGTTATAGAGTTTTTTGAACCCAACGTTTCGGACTGCCAAGTGAGTCCATCATCAAGGGATGCGACAACTTTATTAATGTAGAAGGAAGAGTTACACCCAATGCGGTACAATCCTGTGTCACTCATCCAGCTTCAGTCCAACCCTCGTCACACCAAAAGCACGCTAATTCAACAACATAACATTACTTGACATGAACTCAAATCTTAAACCAACAATATTTCCTTACAATCTTCAGATTCTAGCCCCCTTGATCACTATGATGAGTGCTCAATTTATAGGGAAATAGAGGTGGTTTTATCATAAATTGGGTATTGAATGACCTTCCAAAATTGGAGTTAGTTTCCATGGAGCAAGGGATGAGAGGATAGGAGGTTAATTGATCCATAGACTATCCAAATTTGAGCTCATAGCATGAGATAAGAGATGGTATCCTTCTAGAATGATCTAGAACCAAGGAATATAAACCTATGCAAATTTCGCTTATTCTCACCCAGCGCAGGTGTAAGTGGGCCTAAGTGCACTGAAGTGCGGGCCTGAATGGGCCTACCTGCATTGCAGTGCAGTTACCCTTTGACCAAGGCTGCGCTGGTGTCCCAAGGAGGCATTTATGCAAGGTTTCAGGCTAGGAAACTTTCATGGATGGAAGCATTCAATGTGATGACTTTTCTAGGGAATGTAACAACTGAATTAGGGTTTGATGAGCCCTAATTGTACTGATCTAAATATTAGGAATGATGTGCCTAAATAGACCTATAACACTTGGTATCCTCCATCTCACTCATCATGGTCCATGCTCCTTCCTTGGTCCTATACTCCTCAACACCCTCCTCAACCTGTCAATCCACCTTTCCAGACATATTAACCTTAGCCTCATCAATGGGTCAACCCTTCAAAAGGATAGAGGCCTTAGGAAGCCCAACCTCCTGCCTTAATGCCTACTCCTCCACCTCAACCATAGTTACCCACATTAACCCATCGAAGCAACCTCATATGCCTATCTAACCCAATAAGAACTAAACAATAAGCAAGCACAACAAGTATACAATGGGGAAACATCCTGGACCTTTTTATGTTATGGCAAAACCAAGAGAGCAACTTGGGGTTTGGGAAGATAATTCTAGATGCTCACCCACATTCTCCACCTAAATATATTGAAGAAAAGAAGGAAGACAGTACCCCTCAAGCCAATGTACCTCCCTATTGTGAAAGGTTGTTCCGACCTAAACAACACACCCTAAAAGTGGCCGAACTTCTGAAAGACTTGAAGAATTTTTCTATTAAGATACCCCTTCTCCAGGTCATCAAAGATGTCCCTATTAACAACAAGATCATAAGGTAATAATGTTTCAAAAGGCTTGGGAGAATAAAAAGAGATGCCCCCACTATGAATGTTGTTGGGAAACTATCTTATCTCATGCTTAGCAAGGTGATCTCCCAAAATTACTTGGATCCTAATAACTCAGTAGTGGATGTGCACATTAACAATATTATAGTCCCCAACACCTTGATCGACCCTGGGTTTTATTGACGATGTTGGACCCGCCAACATTCAGGGGATCTCCCTGGTATGAAGTCCCAACTAGACCTCACACCATTTGGTGTAGGAGTCCTATCTAGTATGATGGCTTGGTTGCAATTACCTTAAAGATATGACTTAGCTCTTGCTTGTTAGAACATGAGAGTGGTTCACTTAGTCTTCAAACAACGAGGTTCGTGTGCTTGGTGAGTGCTTCGTGTCACTTGTGTCAAGGTTCTTTCATTGCACAGGGAGAGGGTGAAAGTGAGTCTTAGGTTGAAAGGGAATAATCCCAAATCTACTAGAGACACACAAGACAACATGACATCTGTATCTTCCAATGGAGTAGTCCACACGGATGCGGCGTTCACAAACACAAGGTGAACATATAGTGCGTACAATAGCCAGCGGAATAGTCCACGCGAGTGAGATGTGCGTTATAACAAGTTTGCAAGAATGAATTTGTTGAGTGTTTGACGAGATAGTCCACACAGGTGAGACAACGTTAACAAATGATACAACACATTTCCAATAGCATATGTACTAGAACAACCAAAATAGTTCAACTATCTTAATACAGGTTAAAACAACATGCATTACAAGCATCCAAAGAATAATATTACAAACAAATACAATACATGTGTGAAAACATGTTGGCCAGTTAACATGCTATTGGATTAAGCAAAAGTTCCAAGGCACATCCGTACACCATTACTTCACTAACCCTGATAGCGAGGCATTGGAGCCCCTAATCACTCCTCAAAGAAAATATTATAGACTCTCAAGGCTATGTGGGGGGAACCAAGGTGAAAAGTCCTTTGCATATACAAATGAGGGGTATATATAGCCAAGAGTGAAACTGACCCTTGTGACTGTTCGACTTCGCTTATGAATGTTTGACTGACATGACTCTTCAACTTTACATGTGGGTCTCTTGGACTTCCATGTTACATTACATTGATTACAATAGTATGGCCCATAATAGCGATGTGGCTGAGATGACTCATGACATGACTCAACATGACATAGTTGGTATGTTCATGCTACTAGTGGTGTCCATGTCGAGCTGCAGTGCTGCTAAGTGATGAGTGTGCTCTTGTTGCATCATAGCTTCACCTTCGTCTAGCAAGGTGTGAGAAGTATTCAATGGTCTTGGTGTTCAATTGATGTTGCATGCATGTGCATGTGTCTTCTTTGATTTTTGCTTGGTATGTTCGCGTGTTCGTCCAACCGGGAGCAAGTCTTCTATCATGTGCTCCTTGTTCATCCTGTTCATCGTCATGCCATGTCTCATCCATGTACATGTATATGTAGTCACTCATTGCGAATGAAATCAAATCCATAAATCTCCTAGTTTACCATGATGCATTATCTTTCACTTTCGGGTGTGTTAGTGTCGGTCTTGAAAGCCCTCCATCAGTGATCAAAGCTCTTTGCATTTGCATTAGTAGGTGTCTCATCAGTGTCAAAGTTTGCATCCCGTTAGGCATGCCATAACCCTGATGGAGCTGGTCAATTCATACCCCTCTTGGCTTGGCTGGATCAGGTCATATCAATCATTGAGGTTTTTAAGTTTGTCTTGATGTGTCTTAATGTTAAAATTCTAGGTCTAGGGTTTTGGTCATTTGTCTCTGCAAGGTCATGTCTCTGAAAGTCCTTGAGTGACCAGCAAGCCAGAGGGAGGATGGTAAACATGTTTCTTTGATATTCTCATTATGTACAGTTCATTTTTAAACTTGGATTTAAAAACTCTGTTTTTAAAGCCAAATTCATGATAAATTTTTGTAAAAAGAAATAAATTTTCAAAAAGTCTTCAAAAGGCAGCAACAACCCTGGTCCCCTTGCCACAGTCCTTCAGATGATCTACCTGCAAAAAGAATCAGGTCAAAGCACTCAAAAAGTCAATTTCAGGATAAAGGAAACCAAGAAAATCAGTGTTTTAAAAAAGTGTCAAAATAGACTTTATAAAGTGGGTTTATGGATGAAATTTTTTCAAATGAGATTATAAAAAGTCATCTTCCCTCCTTTCACTCTCATTGTGCATTTCAAAGATTGCAAGAGAGGTTGTGAGAGAGTGATAGGCGAAGGAGGCGAAATTACAGTGTTTTCGGGCAGTTTGTAGGTGCGCGACCCGTCCAGGCCTGTGCGCGACCTGTTGGGCGGTGCGCGATCCGTCCAGCGCACCCCCGCAGTTCAAAATTTGAACGGGCGCGACCCGTTGGGCTGTGCGCGACCCGTTGGGGAGCCTGCGCGACCCGTTCAGCTGTCTGCCATCAAACTTCAATCAAATTTCCTCAATTTCCCTTCAACTCATCTTCATTGCTCAAGGTAGGGTCTTTACTCATTGTTTTGGAGATTGATGATGAAAATAAGGTTGTGTGCTATGATTTCATCCTCCAAATTTGCAAATGAATGGATTGATATGGCTGCTTGCTAATGTTTGTAAAATGCTAGGGTTTTGTGACTGTTTGAAGTGATTTTGTCCCATTTGGTCCCTTCCCTCTTTTCCTCTTGTATTCACAGTCATGCTTTCATCTCTGTCCCATATTATTTGTACATAAAATGAAGACCTTTCCCCCATCCCTAAACTATAAACCCTACCCCTCTCCCAAACACACAAAACCCTAATTCCCTCTACCATACACATGCAAAACATAGAACAAAAAGAAAAGATACATTTGCAAATAAAGAAAAGAGTCATGTGAAAATAAATGTTGCTGTATACCTAGAGTCATGTACATAACCCCTGCATACCCTTGACATCCCCTTGTACATGAAAACCTTCCCTCTATGTTAAAACAATGTACATATACTCCTTAAAACAAAATCTGCCTTATGACACACATGAACTCCGACAAGTAAATTTGGTGTATGGTGTCCCTATGTCCCTATTGATACATGTATGCCCCTTCCATGTTCACTATCATACATGTTTTTGTCCCATATGAGATGTTCTTTGCAAATGATTTCCCAATGTTAAAATGTGTTCCTATATGCATGACAATTTGTAAAGTTTCCCTTGAAATTCCCTGTTATTTTCATATATTCCCATTCCTTGTTAAGAAGTTCCCTCCCCTAACATTCCCCTCATGTTTTTTCCCCTTGAAATAGCATAGAGTTCAGTACTTTTGCAGGCAGGGGCAGCAGTTCAATTTATCCTTCAGTTTGTCCACCTTGCTCCAAAACCATGTCAGATACCGAAACTTATGAGCAAGGTGATGACCATTCATCATCTTTAGAGGTTCAGGTACAGAGGAGGCCACATAGAGGTGGAAAAGGTGGCCATCACAGGAGAGAGGAGCCTACTTCTTTGGCAGGTCTACAAGCTTGTCCTTTGGCAGTTTCTTGCTTTCAGTACATGTCCTGTTATGAGTTTTGTGAGAGGATCTCTCGGATTCAACACCACCGAGAGTTGGCCCGCCTCTTTGTCTTGCACTTGCATGAAGGACATGTCAACCTTGCCGGGGTGGATTTCACATTGACACCTGAGGTGATTGCACAGGCTACAGGGATTCCAAATGTTGGGGAGATATGAGAAAGTCCTTGATGAGCTATGGAGGATTCGAGGAGACCGAATCTTGAAAAGAAGGAGGCCCGGTGATCCATTGCCTGCTGACCGGGAGTCTTTGCTCATTCAGGAGAATGCCCACTTGGAGAGGCTGTTGGCTAAGGCCAACCAAGAGAAAAAGCTGCTACGGAACATGAAAAATCATTATTGGGCGAGGATGCATGTTTGCAAGGCGAAAATGAAAATGTTCCAAAGGAGGTTGTCTGAGGCTCTTAGGCGGAAGAAAAAGACCAACCCACTCCGTATCTTGGCCGAGGCATCCCTCAAGGATCATGACACCCACTAGCCTCTTCACAGCACCAAGCACAAATTTTTTTGGAAGTTTTGGCTCATTTTTGGCATTTTTGGGAAATTTACAGTTTTGGCTTCTCAACGGGTCTCACCCCCGGTGAGACCCTTTGTCATCGTAGCTCCGTTTTGCAAACACTTAACATTTATAGATTTTTCATGCAAAGTTACACATGCCTATGGATGGACTTGAGTTTTCATGAAGTTTTGGGCCTCCAAAAGGTTAAAATACAGCCAAATTTTGACTTTCTGCCCCTTTTTTGGGCTGTAGAAGTAGTCTTGGGAGAATTGAATTTTGACTAGGCAAATGACCTCCAAATCAAAAAATTCTAGTTGAGTTGGAAATTATACTCAGATACCTTTCCAACGAGCTATCCTGCACCTAATTCTGACACCAGGAAGGCCTCCAAACAGGGCTCCAAAGTGCGCGACCCGTTGAGGATGATGTGCGCGACCCGTTGAGGAATTTGTCCCAGATTTGACCAGTTCAGCCCATAAACTGCAGTTTAGCTCCAGTTTGACTTTCTGAGGTCGATGGTGGTCCTCTTGACTGTACTTATGGCACTTTTTGGATACTTTTACTCTTGTTTTACTCTTCTAGAAGATTCTTGCATGTAAAAGGGTAAAATTGACTGTATGAACTGGTTTCCAAGTTTATAGAGGCAAGTTGTTTTGACTGCCTATTTTGTAGTGCTTAGTTTAGAAGTTGTTCAAACAGCTCCTAGGATAGTGAGCTCGACCCATGGAGGCAGGGAAAGAGGTTAGATCATCTATATTATGTACTTTCTTGCTCATTTTCATGGTTGGACTCTTGAGGGAGAAGCTATCATTGTATTATTTCACTTGTATCTCTGCAATTTTTGGCTAAGGAAGACCAGGGTTTTGCAGTCATCTTTGGGATTGTTGTGGACTCATGTGTTGATGGTGTGTTTCTTCATGTTCTTGTAATCTTTGTTATGTGATTCATTTCCTTTCTTTACTGCTGCACATTAAACAAATGAAGTGTTCAAGTATGAATTCATGCTAGCCATGCTCTGCTTTTAAATTTGTTTAATTTCAATGTTTTCTACTGTCTAAAGGGAATTCAAAGTCATTGTTTGCTCTCTTTAGCTCCTCCTCTTTCATTCTTGATCATCCATCTCAGTTTAAGGCATCAATACGGTTTCCTACCTCGCCCCAAAGAACCCCCTGCAGAAACTGTGTCCAATCCCCGCACCCAAAATTGCAATTCCTCAATCTGCCACCAAAAACCCAAAAAACCCCAAATCAACCTTTTTAATCAGTTTACTAGCCTAATATTAGTGTTACCTTGTTGGTCATCTCATCCCATTGAAGATCTACCGAGATTGACCGGAGAGAGCCTTCTCCTGCCCCGTAGGGCTAGCTACGAGGCTGAATGGTTTGATGTAGCCTTGAGGTTTACCTTTTTCAGCCTGAGGTGAAATTTCAAGCGCTAACAGGGTGTAGGTCACCGCGAGAGAGGACAAGGCTCTGAAACTGCATAGAGCACATTTCAGGTCGGGATGTGGACTCTGGCCACTGTCAAAGAAAATTGCACAGAAGTCATTTGGAGGCTGAGATGGGCAGTTCGAAGCAACGGTGAGTATCTGCTGGATTTGGCTTAGCTAAAGGGAAGATTTGTGCAAATTTTCCAGGGAGGCAGTGCAGGCAGCACAGATGAAACTTGTAGTGAAAACTGTGTAGATTCTCTGGGGAGGCTGATAGTGGGCTGTGGGAGCTTGTTGGACAAAACTACGCAGGACTGGGAGGCTGGCTTGTAGGACATCTTTGAACAGTTTTTAGGCTGAGTGGGGTGTCGGGTAGCTGAAGGAAAACCCATGGAAATTGCACAATTTTCAAGAGGAGCAGTAGGGCGGCTGACAGGGTTACTGGCTGACAAAATTGCACAAATTTCGAGGACAGTGCAGTGACAAGAACCAGGTTCTTTTCCTTCATGTCTACGCAATTTATTTAGTTAGCAGAGGCGGGCATGTTAGCACTTCTATGCAATTTTTTGGAGGAGTGAAGCCTGGGGTCATTGCCCGGTAAAAATCTACGATTGACCAGCTGGAAGCTTGATAGATTTGCTCGTGAGAAACACAAATTGAGATGGCTTATTGAGAAACCTCTACACTATTTTGGGTGACAGTCTGTCGGGTTGATTCCAGGATTGTGCAGTGCAGACTGTTTAGGAGGGAAGCTTCAATCTCTGTGCAATTTTGGGCAGCAGTGCATGATCATTGAGGGTTGAGAATGTGTGGTGCAACTCAACGGAGGTCCTGCTGATGGAGGGTGGTTTGGTCGATAGAATTTCAGAAAAATGGCTAAGTGTGTGAGCGAGTGAACTCATCAATACATGACCTTGTGAACACACACTCAACATGACTCGACGACAAGACACCTCAAACCAACAAGACAACATATGCTTAGTGTGACTGACTGCAGTACTGTCTAATGGTGAGAGTGACAAGTACGACACTTCGGATACACATTCGGATGACCGCGACGAAACTTGTGCGATAATGCTTACAACATCGTGTGTGAGTGCAATGAATGTTTACATAGTGAACAAAACTCAAACACAACCTTCAACATCACTAGAAGGAGGTCGCAAACATGGCATAACAATCAACATGCCAAAGATGACAGTTGGTCAAACAAGTGAAAAGGAAGCAAGAAATGTAGATGAAACACATAAAATTACTTTTAATGTTTGAACACATGCATGTTACCAAGGACAGGATGATATGGAAATGACAAGCAGTCCTGCAAACTCAACTAAGAGGTGTACTTCGAAACATGTTCTTTACTTACCATACTTACCCTCAAGATGAGCATGCATCCGATGGAGTTTGCATGGGGTCCTAGTATTTTCTATTACTTGGTTTCTTGGTCCTTCTCCTCAACTCCTTGGGAGTGATCTCAACATGTCACCTTTACTTATAGTCACTTAGAGGTAGATTTGTGTAATTTCAACGAACAATGACTGCTGCTAGAATGAGGCCCTGGGAGGCCTGTCTATGCAGTTTTTGCATGCAAGACAAACAAAGAAACTTGGAAAAAATTGCATAGTTTTGAGGCACGGGACACTGCTATGGGATGGGGGTCCTGGGAGGACACCTCTATGCAATTTATGAGTGCAGTGCAACTGGACTGCTCTATGCATTTCTGGAGAGCAATGTTGGCTGCCTGACTGCTCTGTGCATTTTTGGAGAGCAGTGTTGGTTGGGGTCTCTATGGGTTGCGGGGTTTCAGCAGGCAAGGGATGTTGGTGTCTCTGTGCACTGTGGGGTTTCAGCAGGTAAGGAAGGAAGCTTGATGGTTACAGAAGCAAAGCACATAGTTCCGAGAAGTTGTATGAGGCTAGGTTGCTCGGGAAAATGGCTAAGTGCGAGATCAGTGAAACATATGTAAACATTGACAGGACTTGGCTATGATCACACGTGGATAATTAATGACACAATGTAGACCATCCATAATGCATAAGACATACTTTGCTTGATGCAAAAACCTTCGTGAAAAGAGTGTGTGAAGTGAGTGTGAAACATGTCTATGTGATGACAACTACTTATGTGCACATGATTTCCCTTGAAGCAAGACAACATTCCATTTACATGACAAACAAAAAACCCTATGCCCAAGGATGATACATGCTGCATAAAGATGAGAACACGAATAACCCTTAAGATCAAGGACGGGATGTTGAAATCATCATCTTACTAACAAGTGACCAAGGATGATCGATCACAGGATCTAAGGTAGGCTCTGAAATTCACATGCGAGCCAAAATTTTGGAGGGTGGTTGTAGCGGCTACAATAGGTTTGCAATCAATTTCGTGACCAAGGAAACCATGTTGAAGCTCAATCTTCAAGGATCCTTTAGGAAGACCATTACAATGTTGCAACTTGCAGATATATCCATAATATCCCATAAGGGAGTTATTGATGATGTGATGGTCTATATTGACTCCTAGGAATATCCCACATATTTCCTTGTCCTCTAGCCCAAAAGCAAGCTTAACGGGTACCCTCTAATCCTAGGAAGACCTTGATTGGCCACTTTTGATGCATATATTAGTTGCAGGGCTAGGAACATGACCATTAAGAATGGTAATCTCTCGAATAATCTTGTATTATCTCCCCCTGCTCAACCCTCTATTGACCATGATTTACCCTTGTGGGCAGAGGAAGAGGAAGAAGAATACCTTTATAAATCATCCCTCTACCTAGTTTGTACATGAGGTGCTACTATAGGGAGTAGCCAGCTAGAAGAGGATGACCTTATTGATCACTTTTTACAGAACCAACCTCTTATTACCATTCCAATTTATGAAGTTAGTGGAAGAATCCTTAGAGAAACCTGAGAACAATCCATGGACTGAACTATGCTCTACTGACTTTGACCTAGGTCATGCCAATATCGTGGAAATCAACCCTTCCAATGCTCTAAAAATCAACCCTTCCCTCTGAGCCGAGCAAGAAGAGAAACTATGCATTGTGTTGATGCAACATATTGATGCCTTTGCTTGGGACTATAAGGAAATGAAAGGGGTGCATCCCTCAATTTTTATTCATCATATCTACATCAAGGAGGGATGAACACCTATGCACAAATCCTAGAGGAGGATGAATCCTGGCCGTAAGGATATTATAAAAGAGGAACTACAAAATCTATTGGATGCAGGGTTCATTTACCCCATTTCAAATAGTGATTGGGTGTCCCCTCTTGTCATAGTACCCAAGAAAAATGGGAAGTGGAGGATTTGTGTTGACTATAGGTAACTCAACAAAGATACCAAGAAGGATAATTTCCCTTTTCCTTTCATTGATCAAGTCCTAGATGACCTTGCATGGAATAAATTATATGCATTCTTAAATGGATTTAATGGATACAATAAAATCGACATCAGCTTTGAGGATCAGGATAAGACCACCTTTACATGCCCATGGTGGAAATTTTCCTATAGATTCCTCCCATTTGGTTTGTGCAATGCCCTTGCTACCTTCCAGAGGGTAGTCTTGAGTATTTTTGTTGATCTCATACATGACATTGTTGAAATCTACATGGATGATTTCACCCCTTATGGAAATGATTTCCAAGAAGCTCTTTCCAATCTATGTAAGGTATTAAAGAAGTGCATTAAAATTAATATTTCACTGAGTATCGAAAAGTGTGAATACTTGATGAATGCAAGGATTGTCCTAGGTCACTTCCTTTCTAATGAAGGGATCCAAGTTTACCCCAACATTGTTGCCATTATCAAAAGCATCCCTATCCCTAAAAATAAAAGCGATGTCGAAAATTTTCTTAGGCTAGCTGGGTACTATTGAAGGTTCATTAAGGAATTTAGCAAGTTTACTTCACCTATGTTTGGATTTTTGGCTAAATATTCAAAGTTTTGTTGGACAAATAGATGTCCTGAGGCATTTGAAGAACTAAAAGATAAATTGACCACTGCATCAATCCTTAGAGATCCCAACTGGGCATTTCCTTTCCACATCAACACATATGCATAAGACAAATCTATATGAGTAGCTCTAAGATAAGTGGAAGACAAATTGCCTTATTCCATATATTTCATCAGTAAGAACCTATCCAAAGTTGAACTTAATTATATGGTGAAATTTAACTTTTAGTTGTCATGCACTCTTTGAATAAGTTTAGTCATTATATCACTAGGTACCAATTCTTTGTTCATACTGATCATACATCCATTAAAAAATTAGTGAATAATCCGTATGTCAATGCTAGAATCATTATATGGTTTTTATTACTGCAACAATTTGATCTAACCATTGTTGAAAAACCATGGAAAGAAACTGTGGTTGTAGATATTTTGTCTAGACTAACATTGCCTATAGGAAATGAGGAGATGGTGGATGGTCAACTTCCAGATGAACTCCATTTTTGTATCTCGGTATTGTCTCCTTGGTTTGATGATGTAACAAATTACTTGGTTGCTGGGAGGTTCCCTCCTAATCTATCCTCCTAGGAGAATAGAAAAATTGTTAGAAAAAGTGCCTCTTTCACCTAGATTAGGGGAAATCTCTTCAAATTTGGGCCATATCAGATCTTGAGAAGACGTGTGAGAGAGGAGGAGGTCTTTGACATCCTCTCAACATGCCATGATGGACCCCGTGGAGGCCATTTTTCTGCTAAGAGGACAACCTTCAAAGTTATATAGGTTGGCTACTACTGGCCCACTCTACATCATGATGCCAAAAGGCACACTGCTAGATGTGATGAGTGCAAAAGGATGGGAAAGTCTACACCCAAGGATGAAATTCCCCTGCAACTTCAAGTGACTCTACAACCATTTGAGAAACGAGGCATGGATTTCATTGGGTCAATTGATCCCCCATTTGGATAAAATAGATATACCATTATGTGAATTAATTACTTGATAAAGTGTGTTTAAGCAAAGGCAGTAAAGTCAACAACCAAGCAGAAAGTGGCATGATTTCTAAGAGAGAATATCTTCTACAAGTTTGGATTTCCAAGGGAGTTGGTCATTAATCTAGGAACTCAGTTTACCTAAAGTATGGTTGAAGGCATCATGGAGAAACATCCTATCAAAGATAGGAAATCCACTACCTATCACCCTCAAGCAAATAGGCAGGTGGAGGTCAGAAATAGAGCCTTGGAGAACATTTTGAATAAATTTGTTAGTAGAAATAGGAAAGATTAGGCATACTGACTTGTATAGGCCACTTGGGCCTATAATACCACCTAGAAAACCACCACTAGAATTAACCCATTTGAGTTGGTATATAGAATGAAGGACCTATCATCCATTTAATTTGAATATAACACCTTGAGGATGGAAACACAATTGGATTTGGATACCACTGCAACTCAACAAGAACGGTTGCTCCAACTCAATGGATTGGATGCATTCATATTGTAGGCTCTCATGCACACTGAGTTACTCCAACTATAGAGGAATATTTGGAATGATAAAAACATTAGGAAAATAACCTTCTAAGAGGGTGATTGGGCCCCTCTATATGATTCCAGGTTCAAGGATTTCAAAGTAAAATTGTTGACAAGGTGGTTGGGTCCTTATCTGGTAGAAAAATGTTACAATAATGGATCTGTCCTAATAAGAACAATTGATGAGGAAGTCATTCCATTTCTTGACCATGGTAGCTGGTTAAAGTTGTACAAGAAACCTTTGTCAAAGGAGGAGTTTACTAGATCAATCAACAAGGAGACAAATGTAATTCGAGGGGGGGGTGTGGTCTCACAACTCTCAATTCATCCAACCTCTGATAAATAAAAAATAAAAATAATAATAATAATAATAATAATAAGAGAAAAAGAATAAAAGGGCCTAGGTGAAAAACTCCATGAGGCACTTGAGGACAACTGTAGGGTTGAAAACCTCTATGAGGTAGCCCAAGAGAAAAAAAAAAAAAAGAAAAAAAAATTGAAAAGAGCTCGAGGTGAAAACCTCCTCTGAGGCACTTGGGGTAGGCCTATAGGTTGAAAACCTCTCTTGAGGTAACCTGTAGGTCTCAAAAAAAGAGAAAGAAAGAAGAAGAAAGAAATGGTGGAAAAAAAGGGAAGAAAAAACCAAAGAGAATCAAGGGAGCCCTTACATCAATTCTGCCAACATGTTTTTGTAGGGTTCCAGTCACGGTCAAAGGGACAATAGTCAAAGGAAGAAAACTCCATATTCCACTTCTCATCTCCAAGGCTAGTTATCTACATTTCCTTAATCATCTGATTCATTTCCCAAGGTTCCTCCATCACCAGGCCACCCATCTCACTCAATTCTACCTAAGTCCTGAAACGCTACAGGATTGACCAAAATTTCTACAGGATTGTGATCGACATAGAGAGAGGGGTAATATTCTATGTTATCCTTGGGGGAATGAACAAATAAGTCTACCACACCTCCATCATCCATCCTTCACACTATTTAGCCACTTCTCCATCAAAATATCCATCTATGTCCATGAGAATAAATCCATTTTCACCCCTTCTTCCACAATTTTCACCACCACCATAGTCTCTAGTTCTTGTCAATGAGTTCATCATGAATGATCAGAGCCTTTAAATGCATTTCATGAGGATTATTGTGATCTTGGAGGGGTATACGTGACTGCTACATGAAATTATTTAATCTTGTAGCACCCTGTACAAACCCTATAGAACCATAGTTGGAGACATTTTGTAACACTCTAATGAAGTCTTAGCCATCCTGAAGCATTGAAGGAACATCTTTATGATTTGGGTGGCCACAAAATTCTTGATATGCTACTACATGGTCATTTTTCATCCTCAACAATAGTAGATTGATCCACCATTTGAAGAACCTAAATCAACAAACTTCTCTCAGTTAGGCACCTATTAGAAAACATCTACAAAAATATTTTTTCAAAAGAAGGACCATAGAATGAAGCAACTAGCATTGTAAGTAACACCTCCATAGACCAATAGATCAATCACTTGAACAAACATGTAGGCGTCGAAGCAGCCCGCGACCATTAAGTAGGAATAGGTATGACACTCCTCACTTCTTCCTTTAAGTGCATGGTAGCTCGAAAAATGTTTTTAATGTATGAGGAATGAGTTTTTATAGGCCGGAGGTGGCTAATAGGCTTGAACACCCTTAAACTGTTAAAGTGCAATTAACTCACTCATCCATGCAACATGGGAAAAAGTTAAAAAACAAGAGGGTGATAATTACGAGGAGTGGGTCCAATGATCTATAAGAGGAAATATGTAGGTGGTAGGTAGGGGCCTACTCACACAATGCGTGAAACCCACTCCCATAAAAGGAATAAAAGGACAAGGCCAAATCTCATTTGTACCAATGACCCAAGAAATTTTTTTGAATGCTTTCAAACAAAATTTCCCATTAAACAAGACCTTTTACTAACGATTACATTTGCTTTGTGAAATCATGAGAAATGCATATTCTAACAACACTTTAGCAAACCATAAATAGGAAACATGAAACCAATAAGAAGCCATAATCATGAACAACTGTAACTCAATGAAATGATAATGGAGTTCATCCAGTGTGGACTATGTCTCCAGGTCCAGCGTGAAGAATGGTGAGGTCACTTCATTAGTCACCACAAGAATATCATGAGTACATGATGTAATCTTTGTCAATATAATGATTAACCCCCTTATCTAGATTGGCATGTCTCTCCACAAGATGTTCTCCTATAAGAACTCTCACTCATAAAATCCCTCCTTTAGCATGACAAAGGAACAATCTCTCACATAAAGTGGCATACATTAATCCTCTCACAAAGTGGCATACATGGATCTCAAATTCAAATCATCATCTCAACAAAATCAAATGAACACATGGCGAAAATACACCTTATAGCTCCAAGTCTAGAGACGGCCTGAAAATTGGCTACTTGGATGAAGAAAAAGCATGTTCCATCGCGTTCCTTGTGAAAAATCATGAAATTTGAGTATAAACATGACCCATATATGTAGGTGTCAAATTTGGGTTCCTCGGGAATCTTTTAGATTCCTAACAAGATTCTCTTATGTGGGTTAAATGAAATCCGGCTACTTAGATGAAGAAATAGATCATGCCATCACGTTCCTTGTGAAAAATTGAGTTAGATGACTGTAAAATTGGTCTCGTTCTAAGACTATCGATTTTGGGCCTCTAAGGAATCTTTTAAATTTCATGCAGAGTCCTAGGTCAAGGTTCCACCTTCATGGTTCTACCCTCAACATTTTGTTTCTAGAAAATATCCTAGTCAAATCATAAAATCGATCATGCCATTATATTCCTTTCGAAATTCTGTGCAATCTGGGTATAAAGTTGCCATATTTCTGACTTTGTCAAAATTCAGTTGCAAGGGAATCTTATAGATTCCTCATTAGATTTTGAATGGGAATAATATGTGAAATATTCCCCTAGAACATTCTCTGATATGCTCTTAAAATTCATACCCTACCTAGGGACGGTTCCACCCGACTCTGCTACTCGTGGTTCCTCCCCTACTGGCCTGATTGATATATATATATATATATATATATATAATTCTTGCATCAAGGTTCCACCTTGATGGTTCTGCCCTCAACATTTTGTTTCTGGAAAATACCCTAGTCAAATCAGAAAACCCATCACGCCATTAGACTACTAGTGAAATTCTGTGCAATCTAAGTATAAACTTGGCATATTTTTTACTATGTCAAAATTCATTTGCAAGGGAATCTTATAGATTTCTCACAAGATTTTGTTGGCTCGTTAGTTAATAATGGTATCTGATTCGAGGTGACCCGAGTTCCAAACGCTACGAGCCACCGATTTTCCATGGCGTGTGATGTTTTATGGTCGACTTTTTGGTATGGAGGGTCGCCAATGGGCAGGTCAGCACGAGTTCGATACCTGCTGACCTGGTTTTATGACATGGTCATTGGCCGTGGCCCGAAACGACCAACCATATATATATATATATATATATATATATATATATATATATATATATATATATAAGAATAACTCGAATCCTTTTAAAAGAAAGACGGAAGTTGTAATCTCCTATCTTAGTCTCATCGCCACACAACTACACCTGGGGATGAGACTTACCATATCTCTATTCTTCCTGTTAAAGCAGTAACAATCACACCCCCTGTTGTGAATGTTTCCCATGGGTATAGAGTTTTGAATACTTGTCAGGCAAGGTCCCTCCAACAACCAAGGAAGCGAATGGTCTCTAACCTAAAGAATATCCTATATATATATATATATATATATATGTTAACCATGGGGATGGGTGGGTTCGTCGAGCCCACCCTCCTATTCAATTTTTTTTTTCTTCTGATTTTTAATAATATTTTGATTCGAAAACTATCGACCATTTTTTAAGGGTCACTGGAAATTTTAAGTAGGCGACAATTTGGACATTTTCGACCATCGCACAATGCTAAAATGTTTCCTATTTAGTGGTTTCCAAATTTCGTTAGAACTCCAGTTTTGGCGAGCCTCCAAATGTAGTTAGCGTTGTGCTAAATTTGGCCAATGGGGCCAAGTTGATGAAAAATTCAACTATGAATAACATAAGTATACAAAGTCATATTTGAGTGTCATTTGCATCGGTAGAATCAGGATGACGAGATCTACGTTCTGGTCATGGGTTTGACGAAATCTCAAGACTTCGATTTTTGAGCCTTTCTCGAGCCACCTGGATCATTCCTCCCCACTGAGGAGATTTTGGTCCTCCAAAAGCATGAACACAATATGCAATTTGTTGTACTCTCTTATCTACACAACGAGTTCCCTAACAAGCCACACTTCCTTCTCCTTCACCTTTGTACTTCAAATACATAAGTGATGAACCATCACTTGCATTCTATGCAAACTTGTATAACATCTTGCAAAATACAAGTTCATTTACAAGACCAAACCTGACCCAAGAAAAACCCCATACTTGTCAAGAGTTTATAACACACTCTTTGGCCAGGTTTACATCAAACTCATAATAAAAACCAATCCCAAGCTATCAACTAAAAGGCCTAAAATATCATTATGTTGTATTTATTGTTGATCTAGATTGTCATTGATGTCAATATGGCAATATTTTGGATACTAAATAATGATGTGAAGCCAAGCAGAGCAGATCCACGAAGCAACAGGAGCAGTAGACCCAAGAAGGAAAGTCGAGGAGGAAAGATATTAGAAGTCATCAAAAGAGAAATCCAAAGAGTAAGAGGAAGAAGTTCATCAGAAGGAGCAAAGAGGAACACACAACAAAAAAGGAAAGAACTAAGAAACAAAGAGGAACACGCAGCGGAGGAGCATAAACAGTGTTAACGAAGGAGTTAACAGTAATATCGAAGAAATAAGTGGAGGGAGTATTAAACCATGGAAACCCATTAAAATCCTCAACACATGTAATAAAACACATTGACGACTTTATAAGGGCGACTTTACTAGCGGTCTATTATGTGCCACTACCCAAAACCCCTTATGCGATACCCGAAATAGGTTATGGTAACAACCCCATACAATATCACATTCGTCGCATAATCGTAAGCCATAAAGGGATGTTCTATTCAAATCGCCAATTGTGATATATATGCAGACCCGACCGCTCTATTAGAATACATCATTATGTTATATTGTGTCCACCGCATCGGAAATTATGTACCGCAAGTCTTAAAGGATGTCACGTTAAAAAACATCGATTGCGATATTATTGCAGACCTGACTGCACCACTATAATATGACTCAATATGATATCACGTCCATTGAATCACACATTTCAAAGAAATGTCAAAACATCGATTGCGATAAGGGCGTGGACACAACGGACCGCTGATTGTGATAGAGTTGTGTACCCAACGAGCTTATGAAAAATAGTTTATTTTATATCGAATCTGCTCCGTCGGCCGTAGGGGTTCGACTATGTTATGTGAAGACCTTCGAAAGTTGCGATTGCGATTAAGGTGATGATGTGGCAAGTGGGACCACCCATTATATGGTTTTAACTATGTTGATATGTGAATATCGATGATGTTGATATGTGAATATCGATGATGTTGATATTGAAGGACAGAGCATGTGCACACTTGTAAAACCTTCGATTTTCATGAAAGTTGTGATTGCGGGATTAAAGGAATGACATGGCATGTGGGACCTCCAATATGGGTATAACCTCTCTTATGATGTGATTTCCATGAATAAATACGTCTGTGGATGAAACACTCTTCGATATATTTTCATATACAAGTCGACATCCCTCTAATAAACGTGTCTTTTGGGTATTGATGAGACTCATATATATACAAGTTAAAAACTTCACCTTAAGCATTGATCTTAGGCATCTATCACAGAGAAGAAGGATAGCTCACAACTCGTGAACATGAATTAGCATAAGAAAGGAAGCCAAAGGTCGAGCAAATGAAAGTGGAAGCCGAAGGTTGAACGAGCGAAGAAGGAAGTCGAGGGGTCCAGCGGAAGAAGAAAGGAAGCCAAAGGTCAAGTGAACGAAAGTGGAAGTCGAAGGTCGAGCGAGTGAAGAAGGAAGATGAAAGGTCCAGTGGAAGAAGAAGGAAGCCGAACATCGAACATTCTGTTGACTGAGTAATTTATTGAAAATCTCGAATCTGTGTTTGATAGTGATTGAGATAATAGTTCAAAAGGATGCTCTACGGATCTAAGATGATTATCTGAGTATGAATAGGGTTGTTTTAAATTGAATGCACAATATGAAACTACGACAATCACTCCTCTGAAGAAGTCATTCTTGAAGCAATTACTCCTGAAGCCTCACTCTCGAAGAAATTATTGTGATAGTTAGGACAAAGGGTTGAAACAAAGGGTTGTCTTTGTGCAGAGCTTAGTGCAGTTCATTGTAGACACATTGAAGTTGTGTGGAGACTATTGAATACCATGATATATTAGTCATCATGATGTGACTTGGAGATTTTTCTTGGGTATAATGAAGAGAAATGGTGATACCTTCTATGAGAAAAGGCATTAATGATGTAGCATGGAGACTACAGTGAAGCTGTAGATTGACAGAAATCAGTGAAGAAGATTTTGGGAGTAGAGAATTACTACCAAACATATCTTGACAAGATAGGGTCAGAGCCCTTGGGGTTGGTGCCTCATAATTGGAAGGATTTGTGTCCTTGGAGTTGGTGCTCCTGAATCCAAGGTTGGTGCCTTGACAAGATAGGGTCGGAGCCCTTGGGGTTGGTGCCTCAGAATTGGAAGGATTGGTGTCCTTGGAGTTGGTGCTCCTAAACGCAAGGTTGGTGCCCTAGAGGTTGGAGCCTCACAAAAGACCAAGTTGGTGCTTGGCAACAGGTTGGAGCCTTATATATATTGTACCTGATTTATTGTAAATATTATATTAACAAAATCATTTATTCCTATTGTTCATTTTGTGTTCTAAATGTAAATGATTTAACTGGTAAAAATAACAATTGAAAATGAATATTGATTCACCCCCCCCCAAGTATTTCCAACATTTATAAGTGATGGAAAATGCTTCATCAATTTTACAAATATTTCACAACATGTGATTTACAAAATGTGGCCAAGTCAAGCTACTATCTCTAATAAAACCATCTCTCACTCATGAAAGTGAATGACTCATCATTCTAGAGCTTATTCACTTGTTGAACAACTTTACTGGTTGGTTCATTTGTAGGTACTTTGTCCTTCTTGGGATGTTGCTTTGATGGAGCCTCCAATATGCCACTCTCTGACGTCCATCTCTATACTAGCAACATTAGTATACTGAGACTTTTTATACCTCGCTTGGTTGTTTCTGGTGTAATCTTGGCAAGGCAAGTTCTCATCGCCAAGATTGCACCAGAAACAACCAAGAGAGGTATAAAAAGTCTCAGTATGCAACTACATTATTATACAAGGCACACATACTACATGGTTTTCTATGCAATAACCTTTTCTCATCATTAGAAACTTTGCCTGTAATCAAAAGGAACATTAGCATACTGAGACTTTTTATACCTCGCTTGGTTGTTTCAGGTGCAATCTTGGCGATGAGAACTTGCCTTAGCTCTTCCTCTGCAACTATCATGAGAATATTGTGATGTGTTCTTAACATCCTCTTTCCTTAACGATTTTGGCAATGGCTTTGAAGATTTGGTTTCCTTCAAACCTTATCCTTCAATGTACCACAATCCTGCAAATAAAGGTCTTTGTACAACCTCCAATGGATGAGTCATCCCTTGGCCATTAACACTAATTCCTCCTCCTTTATACCCCATCTTGGTAAGGAGTCTCATATTGGTTCCTAAAATGGGTACCTCATTGCTTCCAACAAAAATAACGTCATGCAAAAATGAAACTGAAGAACTACCAACACTATTTACCTCAGTTGTTGATTTTGAATGGGGTAATGATGCCTTCACTAAGCCTCCGTGGCACTTCAACTTTTCAAAGACCTATTCTATGGCTTGTAATTGAAGTTGTAATCTCTACTTCTCCTCTTCCGCTTCTTGTAGAAGTCTCCTCAATTCAACATTATCTACTTGAATGTTCTGATTGATCTCTTCACTTGAATGATGAGAAGAAGACGAACAAAAAGAATATTTACCCGAAGATGGGGATGAAGCATCTTCCTATGCTACATGTTTCTCTTGTTCATAATTTTCCATTTCTCTTAACAATCTACAAATAATATATCTACCATGTTTTCCATCATGTAAAAGGCCTCAGGGAGATATTTTTCCTTCTCCATTTCCCTTATTGTTGCACACTCAATTCAAAATCCCTAGCAAAAAGGTCAAACCTCTCTGATACCACTTGATCTTATAATTTTTTGCGAATGATTTCAAACAAAATTCCCTATTAAACATGACCTTTTATTGACACTTACATTTTCTTTGTGAAATAATGAGCAATGCATATTCTAACAACACTTTAGCAAACCATCAACAAGAAACAAGAAATGAATAAGAAACCATAATCATGAACAAGCATAACTCAATGATATGGTAATAGAGTTAATCCAATGTGGACTACATCTCTAGTCTAGGGTAAAGAGTGGGGAGGTTGTTTCATTAGTCGATATAAGAAGATGATGAGTACATGATGTAATCTATGTCAATACAAGGATTAAGCCCCTTACCTAGAGTGACATGTATATGCACAATATTTTCTCCTATAAGAACTCTCACTCATAAAATCTCTCCTCCAACATGACAAAGGAACAATATCTCACATAAAGTGGCATGGCATATGATGATCGGCTCACAAAGTGGCGTGCATGGATATCAAATTCAAATCATCATTAAAAAAAAAAAAAAACCACATGGTGAAAATGCACCTTATACCTACAAGTCCGGGGACGACCTGAAAATCAACTACCCAGATGAATAAACAACATGTTCCATTATGTTCCTTGTGAAAAACTACAAAATTTGAGTATAATCACTACCCATTTCTGTCTCAGTCAAATTTGGGCTCCCCGAGAATCTTTTAGATTCCTCGCAATATTCTCTTTTGCGAGTTGACTAAAATTGGACTGCTCAAATGAAGAAATTGATCACGCCATCATGTTCCTTACGAAAAATCGAGTAAGATAAGTATAAATTTGTCCTTGTTCTAAAACTATTGATTTTGGGCCTCTACGGAATCTTTTAGATTCCATACAAATTCATGCTTCAAGGTTCCACCTTCATGGTTCTGCCTTAACATTCTGTTTCTAGAGAATCCGCTGTTAAAACCAAAAAACTGATCACACCATCATACTCTTAGCAAAATTTTGGTCAACCTAAGTATAAACTTGTCATATTTATGACTATGTCAAAATTAAGCTCCAAGGGAATCATATAGATTCCTCACAAGATTATGCATGGGAATATATTATGGAATATTCTCTAGATATGCTCTCGAAATTTGTGCCCCACCTAGGCATGGTTCCACCTAGCTATGTTGCTCATAGTTCCTTCTCTGCTAGCATGGTTGAATGGTAAACTTGCATTATATATATATATTGACATTAATGTTAAAGTTGGCCTAGCTAGCCCATCCGTTAATAATTGTACCTAGTTGGAGGTGTCCTGAGTTCCAAACCCTGTGGGCCACATGTTTTCCATGGTGCGTGGTGTTTTATGGTTGATGTTTTAGTATGGAGGGTCGTTGATGGGTCGGTCAGCTGGTGGCTGATGTGGGTTTGATACTCGTTGGCCCTATTTTATGACATGACTGTTGGCCTTATTTTTATATTTATTTTTAATAATACTATGATACAAAAACTGTTGGCCAATTTTTAAGGGTTGCCAGAAATTTTAAGTAGGCGACTATTTGGACAGTTCTGATCACTACAAAGTGCTAAAATGTTTCTTAGTTAGTGGTCACCAAATTTAGCAGCTTCTGCCAAATTTAGCCAGACCTCCAGTTTTGGCAAGCCTCCAAATTTAGTTAGCACTGTACTAAATTTAACTAGTGGGGCCATGTTGACCAAAACTTTGACTATGAATAACTTGAGCATAAAAATTTAGATTCGAGTGTCATCTACGCCATTGGAATCAAGATGAAAAATCTATGTCCTAGTCTTGGTTTCAACGAAATCTGAAGAATTTGATTTTTGAGCCTTTCTAGAGCCACTAGGATCAACAAAAAAATCATTCTTGGAATGATAAGGGAGGCCTACTAAGGTATCAAGAATGGAGCTAGCTACGATCAAGGGTCCCATAGGGTGCTACATATAAGCTATAGGGTCGAATAGCAGGTGTTATAGGATTGGAAGCAGCTACTATAGGATCACAGTCTGCTGCTTTAGAAATTGGAGATAGTGCTACAGGATCATGCTGAGAGGTGAATAAAGGTTCGAATTTGTGAGGACTTTCCTTCAAACCCCCACATCCATGAAGGAACCTCCCGGGGAAGGGTAAGTAGCGCATTTTCCTCACCTCCCATGCACAAAAAAAAAGATAATTTGGTCAAAATTCTCCATGTATAGACATCCTATAACACACCCTTGCAGATTGTTTTTTCTTAGAAAAAATTATTTTCATGTGATGGAAACAAGGTGGCAGCAAAGTTAATTTTTTTGGAATTTAGCATGCAATATTCTTCCCTATGGTGAAATTAAGAGCATCAACCCTCTCACCTTTGTCTTGAAAACCAAAGTTACTCAGAGCACAACAATTTGCAGAAAATTCTTTGAGGAGGCTTGATGAAGTAGCAGTAGGAAACATGGGAGGGGGTTTAGACAGAAGGGAGCCCACAGACACTAAAAGAATCCACCGACATCCTCCTCTCAGAGATGTCTTCATAAACCACTAATGGATGGGGCTTTTTGAAAAACTAAAGGGATATGATGATGAAATAACCCATGAATTTTCCATGGCCCTTTACTCTCTGTTGACACCTAATCATAGGGATTGGGTGAACAATTGTAATTAGTTAAATAAATAATAGAGAAAATGGAGAGTCATCTGGAGATGAACTGAACAGTCACTCCCTCTTGTATATAATAATGAACAACTTGAATGAATAATACGATTACATTTGAGGAGTTACCTCCTGGTCTGACATGGTATCAGAGCGAGCACCATTTTTGGATTTCCTCTATGCCTTGTAACTCCCTTTTGCCTATGTTCTACCTATTTTATAGAACTGACCTCTTGCAACTACTCCACAGGTGTGCCTCTGTCAAGAATTTGATAACTATTCTGCAGGTTTCCCCTCTCTGGCAACTGCTGCAGATGTTCAACTGGTTATGTGAGGCAACTACTCCATAAGCGCAATTGAGGTATCACTCCCACACCTGCATGCATGCTGCCTACCGATATACCTCTCATGGTTTCATCACTCTCTTGGTTTCATAGTGTTAAACACGGGTGCGATTAATGGTATATCAATGTTTTTTAGACTATGCATTGGCATCTTTGTGTATTATATTTTTGATGTTTGTTATACGCCCTCTATTCTTGGTCCATATTGCATTAATACCACTATCCCATTACTCCCTATCGATATCTGGTAAATCTACTTCAGTTTATGCATTGTTGAATATACCCTCCCTAAATATACCTCTAATATATACATATCAGAACTATATTTTACTACAACGCAATTTTTTTTCTTCTTTTACACAGCAAGTGCAAATTGTTTTACTAGCAGAAGAGCAATTTTTTTTTACACAGTACACATTTTTAAAATGCACTCATTGATATCTATTGTGGGAGTGGCTCTCAATGGGAAGGAGAACTATCCTGACTGGTCTCGGAAAATCAAACACATTCTCATGTTTAATGAGTTTTGGAAAGGAGTGTGTGTTGGAAACAGAGACAAAGAGCCAGAACAACCTACCTCAAACAAGGAATTCCCATTTGGGAAAATAAGAACAACAAGGATTATGCATTGATTGCAACGTCAGTAAATGAAGAGGTGATTCGCCATATTTTTCCATTTTCAAATGCTTTCGAAGCCTTACAAAAACTGAAGGAACTCTATGATTCACACTCTGCACTTGAAGTTGTTCGACTCATGATTACATTGTTCACCCTTGAATTACAAAATGATGATCCTCTTGCTCTTGCATCAGAAGTAAAATCTATTATGCATGGTATCAAAGTCACTAATGTTGAATTGGACATTCCTTTGATAGCTTTTCTCAAGGCAATTTATCCCAATTACTCAAATTATCTTGAGTCATTGCAAGCAAATGGAAACCTCAAAGATATTACCTTTGACTCCCTTGTGAAAAAAATTGCTTAAAGAGAGAAAGCTTCTAGGAAGAAGACAACTCCTCAGTCTTATGAAGAGGTTGTGTGCCTTACACATAAAGAGAATAATCTTTCTCAAGATTATTCCAGAGGAAGAGGTGGTCGAAGAGGAAGAGGAAGAAATTTCAGAGGCCGGGGGGGGGCAGACACTCTCAAGGAGAAAAGTCAGATTTTCACTGCATATGTTGCAAAAGAGATGGATCACATGATGCATCCACATGCAAGTTGCCTTGGGACAGTGTTGAGCATGAAAGAAACCAACCCAAAGGTAAAACTAATGACAAAGAGAAAGGTAAAGCACCTGAATCCTCTCACTATGTTGTGGCACACTGTAATATTGGAGACTTATTTAATGCTTCACTTGCTTCTTGGAAAAATGACTGGTTGCTTGATTCAGAAGCAACTTTCCACGACTTTTAGAAGAGAATTTTTTGAAGAATTTACTGACAATGTTGATGGAGTAGTATACTTTGCAGACAAATCAAAACTCAAGCCATCAGGGCTTGGTACAATCAGGCTTAAATTGCTTGGCCTTCCAGACTTTCTTCTGCATCATGTTTTATATCTCCCACAGTTGAGGAGAAACTTGATGTCCTTGGTCCACATCCGCCAACAAGGACACTCCATTCATATGTTTGATGGCAAGCTTGAGGTGAGAAAAGCATCAGACCACGCACTTGTCATGACGGGGATAGAGGAAGAAAGGCTTCTCAAGCTGTAGGGTACCTCTGCTCGTGCACAAAATTTCTCATGCAATTCTCATTATGAAGAAGGTACATTTCCATCAAGTTTATTATGGCATGCTAGATTTGGACACTTGAACTATGACAACCTCCTCTTGTTGAAGAAAAATGGTGTTACTGGTTTGCCTACAATTCCTAGGAAACTTAAGCAATGTGCTGCTTGCATTCTAGGAAAGCATAGAAAACAGTCTTTTCATGATTCACATTCCAGAGCACATAGAAAACTTGAACTCATTAATTCAGATTTATGTGGTCCAATGCTTGTTCCTTCTACAAATGGAAATAAATATATGATGACATTTAAAGATGACTACACCAAAATATGTTGGGTTTATTTATTGAAGAACAAATTTGATGCTTTTCAAACATTCAAGAACTTTCATACATGGATTGAAAATGATGCACAATCTCATATGGGCTCTATTCGCACTGATAATGGAAAATAATACACTTCAAATGAGTTTGAAAACTATCTTCGCCAACATGGGATCAAATATCAAACAACTGTGCCTTATAATCCCCAATAGAACAGAGTTGCTGAAAGAATGAATAGGACAATCTTAAATATGGTGCACTCCATGATGTTTTTCAAAAAAGTAAAAATGATGTTTTGGGCTGATGCAGTTCTATGTGTTGTATATGTAAAGAATATATGTCCATCTAATGCTATTAGAAACAAGACTCCTTATGAAATGTGGTATGGGCACATTCCTTCGGTAAAGCATCTCACGGTCTTAGGTTCCACATGTTATGCTTTGATACCAAAGGTACATAGAAACAAACTTGGTGCAAGAAGTCGTAAGTGTATCTTTCTGGGGTGTTCAAACACCTCCAAAGCATATCGTCTCTATGATGAAGTCAATAAAAAGTTTGTTGTATCTAGAGATGCAATATTTCTTGAATCATCCAAATCTGACAATGTTGTTGAGCGAAAACTTGATCACTTGGATAGATTCGCAAATGCAAAATCATTTCAAGAATTCAATAATCAGATTCCACATCTTGAAGGGGGGATTCCTATACTAGATCAACCTGTGGAATATTCTTCTAAAGCACTCTCTCCCCCGCATGAAACTCCAACAACGGATGATACTTTGAGTGATGTGATTGACAGAATTGGGAGACTCAATCCTGATTCAGTCCCAAATCAATCAACGGAGCAGCCTGGACCATCTCAAAAATGTCCCCCAAAGTGGCTGACAAAGACACTTGAAAGTTTTCATCCTGATGAGGTTAGAAAGACAAGAACTAGAAATTCAACCCAAAAAAATGGAGGTGATGTAGATGACTCTGATTCACCTATTGATATGGATGTTTCTTATGATTGTGAATTGAATTTTTCTACAAATTTTGAACCAACTTCCTTCAAATAAGCTGCTTCTCATAATGAATGGAAAGAAGCAATGCGAAAGGAGTATGATCCCTTGATAAAGAATGGCACTTGGAAGCTGGTTGATCCTCCATTGGGAACCAAACCAATTGGTTGCAAGTGGGTCTACAAGAACAAGTATAAAGTTGATGGCTCACTTGACAAGCACAAAGCCAGGCTTGTGGCAAAAGGTTTTTCACAGAAGGAAGGGGTCAATTATGAGGAGACTTTTTCCCCCATAGCAAAATGGGCTACCATCCGGACACTGTTTGCCCTAGCAACTTAGAACAGTTGGAAAGTCTATCAAATGGATGTAAAAACTGCTTTCTTGAATGGAGATCTAAAAGAGAATGTTTTTATGTCCTAGCCTGAAGGATTTACTGTAAAAGGACATGAACATAAAGTAATCAAACTTGTGAAATCCTTGTATGGCCTCAAAAAAGCACCGCAAGCCTAGTATGAAAAATTAACTGAGCATCTTCTGAAACTCAATTTCAAACATTATGATCTTGATGATGCAACTTTGTTTGTCAAGAGGGTTGCAAATTTTTTTCTATATCTTGTGGTATATGTAGATGATCCGTTGATGACACGAAACAATGAGAGCTACATTGCATCCATAAAGAAAGAATTGAGGAAAGGCTTTGAAATGCATGATTTGGGCTATGTTCATTACTGTCTTGGTATTGAAGTAACTCAACATCTAAAGTCCATATTCCTTTCTCAAAAGAGGTATATTGGAGATTTGTTGAAAAGGTTTGGCATGACTGAGTTCAATCCTCTGATTACTCCAATGGAACAAAACTTAAAGCTCACATACATTGAAGGAACAAAATTTGAGGATGCAACAAAGTATAGGCAACTTGTAGGAATTCTCAACTACCTAACTGCTACCAAACCAAGCATTTTGTTTGCTATTGGATTCCTCTCTAGGTTTATGCAAAAGCCTTGTGAGGGACATTGGTATACTGCAAAAAGAGTTCTAAAGTACTTGAAGGGAACTCAAGACTTTGGAATCAAGTATACACAGGTGGGCAACTTCAGCTTGATTGGATACTCTAATTCAAACTTCGATGGAGACAAAGAAACAAGGATATCTACTTCGGGTTATGCTATGAGTTTTGGATCAGGAGCTATCTCCTGGAGATCATGCAAATAATCAGTTCCAACAGATTCCATAACAAAGGCAGAATATGTGGCAGCAACTGAGGCAACAAAATAAATTGTGTGGCTGAGGAAAATTTTGGAAGATTTGCAGGTAAAACAAGTACAATCGACTCCACTCATGATTGACAATACCTCGACAATAAAGTTGGCTAAGAACCCAAAGTTCCATGATCGAACAAAGCACATCAATACAAAATATCATTTAATTCAACATCATGTTGAGGCCAAAACAATCCATCTTCGGCATTGTTCCACTAATGAGCAGATTGCAAACATCTTCACCAAAGCACTTGGAAGAGAAAAACTTGAAAGATTCATAACGATGCTTGGACTCACCAACATCTCTTCATATTAAGGGGGGGAATGTTGACACCTAATCATAGGGATTGGGTAAACAATTATAATTAGTGTAAATAAATAATAGAGAAAATGGAGAGTCATCAGGAGATGAACTGAACAATCACTCCCTCTTATATATAATAATGAACAACCTGAATGAATGATACGATTACATTTGAGGAGTTACCTCCTGGTCTGACACTCTCAAGGGGAAGATAGTGCCACCAATGTTGTAAGAGGACTTTCCATCCATTTGAATGTATAGCTCATTAGTAGAGTGACCACACTACCTCTATGAATTAGGTGTGGCAAGGAGGATAGTACAAAAGCCATCATAGCCAAGAAGAATTTCTTCCTCCCTGAAGAAAAGCCAATTGAATACAAGAATGGAGTTAGAAGGGAGAACCTTCCTTACCCATGGGATGAAGTGGATTATACATCCTAAAATACATATATTGTGAAGGAAGTTTGAGTGTTGTGTATTCCTATCAGTTTAGGATACTCTATGTGCTAAGGTTCCAGACATAATTTCCCATCCCAAGCACACTCTATATTGCCCACTTCTCCTTCATTATATGATTGAAATAAGCTAGAGAGTGAGAGAAGGTAAGCACCAATATATTTATCATCATGGCCTCATCAGGCTCATTGTTATGAATTCCTTGAGTCACCTGAAGAAATATGTGCTATTAACTGATTTTGTAGACATGGACAAGGAGGTCTTCATTGAGACTCAATCCCAACCTATGATAGAACATGAAGATACCACCAAACAAATTGTTGCTAAATAATAAGTGGAAGAAGAAGTTCAGGAGACGGAGGAATAAATTGAAGAAGAGATTAGACAAGAGAAGGAGGAAGAGGAGGGGGAACCATAGGTAGCAAAATGGACCCTTAGGGAGCCCTCTGGACCTCAGGAGAAGAGAAAAAAAAGGCAATAAGTGAGCCCCTCATAAGGGAATACAAAACAAGAGGAGGCTTCCACCCTGGCAACCCTTAACACACCTATCAAAACCAAAAGGAGGAAACCCAAGAAATTCTCGTTATATTTCAAAAGAAGGAAGAGCACTATGACCAAATAAGGGAATCCTCAACCTCCTTTAGCAATCCCAATTACAATTGAATAACTTGTCAACCACTGAGAAGGAGAATTGGGACGAGGAAAATGGGAAATTGAGGAATTCACCTCCTTCAAAGCTAAGGTAAAGCAACCTCAGACATACATAATAATTCCAACCACTAGGGTAGCTAGAGCCAAGAATTACAAGCAAAAACTTGCTAGCTACAAGAAGAAAAAGGACCGCTATAGGAAGGGGCAGAATTTCTACAAGATAGGCAGACACTGTTATAGGAACAAGAAACAATACCTCAAGAGGGAGAAAAAGGACCAAAAAAAATCCAATAGCCTGATCCACAACTTGATCTTGGGTCCTACTACAAGTTTTGTGAATAGGGATAAATCACACCTAAAAAATTTGCAGTTCACATTCTACTCGAGCTAGGAAAGGAGAGAGGCCAGAGTCATTAGTGAATGAAGATTGTTAAGTCCAATAAAGTTGAGGATGTGGGTCTCATGGAATAAAATATGAAGAAAATGGTTGACTTAAGATTAAAAGAGTCAATCATAAGGGATCAAGTGTAATTAGAAAATTAGAGGCTATGAGAGTAGATACATGAGAAGGAAGCACAAGTGGTCACCATGGAAAGCTTAGCCATGGAATCCATCCAGTGTAGGAGACCATCCAAACCATATGTCATCTTCCTCAAAGAACAATTGATGCCATTTCAAATCAAGGCATTGCCACAATATGGCTCTCTCCCATTTTAGGATTATAGGAATTTCATTGATTTCTTCCAATGAGTCAACATTGAAGATAGGGCCGAATTAGCTTATTTCTACATGCACAACATGATCCTCACAAACATGAACTTATGGGATCCCAATTGAAGGTTGGGAGATGCAAAAATAACGGCCCTAGCCTCTTGGCTTTTTCATGAGGAAGAAAGGGTTGAGGAAGTGAAGAAAGTTATGGCCAAGGAAGCAAGTGAGACTCTATATATCAAAGAAAAATGAACAATTCCTAAGGTTGTCATAAGCAACCATAACCTCATATTTACATACCCTAAATTATCCCCTCAATACCTAGAGAAAAAAGAGCAAGCTATCCTCCATTTTGAAGACACTTTTAGGCTTTTGGGGACTAAGAGTTTGTAGGCCTGCCAAAGGAGATGGCATGCTCTACCCCACGGTCTACAAATTAGAGAATACCACTCCCCTAAGAGATTGAAGAATGTCCTATAAATGACCCCACTCTACAAGAGAGTTTTTCAAAGGTTGAAGATTAATTATATAGGTTTAAAGCTCAATTCTCCCTTGTTATTTGGCCTATAGAAAAAAGAGACCATGCAGAAGAAAAAAATGGGTGGGTAGTGATAGAGGCAAACGTAGGTTATTATCCACAAGAAGGCACACCATCTGAGGTGCCTTGGGATGTCATAGAGGCCACCAAGGCCATGCATGAGCCACATATCAGTGAGTACGTTGCTCAGAGGGTTAGCAATACCTTCAATGGGGGGGGGTGTGATGATGGGACCTAAAAATGGGTATATCATAAGGCCCATTTTGTAATCCTCCAACCTATAATTTCCTCTTTTCCTTGCATTTATTAACATATGTTGACTATAATGTGCTTAATATAGAGACTAAAGGATGCTTGATATATTTTGTGGCATAATGTGGTTAATGTGTAGGAAAGAAAGTGCTTTTGAGTGCATTTACTATGCAGAGGTACGTTGGAGGCAACTGGAGAAGATGTATGAGCCTTGTCCCATGCATTTACTCACCTATAACTCAACTTGATCCCTAAAATGACTCACCTACAACTTGAGGATCTACTAGCAGCTGATGCACTTAAGGAATTTCAAGGATCTAAGGGAGCTAGATCCACTTTTTTAGATATTTTGGAGGGCAGGAGTCATATTTCCAAGGAGGTTGCCCCTCAGTCATTTTTTGTATAAATAAATAAGCCTAAAGGCTCAATAGGATTTGAAATTTTGGACCAAATAGGAGCTACTAAGAGCTAGGAGCTTGAGATTTTCATTTTCATTCCCTTTACATGATGTATGTGAATTTGGGTTTATGTAAATGAGAATCTTACTGTCATATTTCACCTGATTTTCTCTCTTAGGGCTGAGTCCCCTTGGATTAGGGCCCAACCCACGGGCACTAGTCTGTCTAAGCTCTAGTATTATATCCATGCATTGCATTTGTTAGAAACACCTCTTTTCTTTCTTGACATAAATTTTGTTATAAAAGTTGTTGGTGTAGGCCTATCTACCACCTTTCTTGTGGGAAATGTTGTTGAGGAATATGCATTAGAAAGCTAAAAAAATATGGTTACTTTCCTTTGCAGTTGTTAGATCTTAGATTAATTCTCTTTTCCATGCTCTGTTCTTTGCATACTTGGGGATTAAATCACAATATTATTTAAGATTTCATGGATGTAGGTCATGTGCATGCTTCAAGCTATAATTTATTTTGTTGCAAATAAAATTAAATTCATCCTTTCTACTTAGTTTCTATTGATGGTGCTCGACCCGCCAACATGTCAAGGGATCTCCCCGGTAAGAAGTCCCAACTAGACCTCAGACTGTTTGGTGTAGGAGTCCCAAAAATGGGTCGTACGGTATCGCCTTGACCTTGGTGGCACGCAGAGGCAAGTAAGATGTCCCTATTGGTAGCAAGGGTGTGACATATGCAGCAAGTCAAGGAAGGTGCATGAACAGTTCTAACACACGGAGGGTGAGGTGAGTGCACTCCTTGGAAACTTGTGAAAGCACGGTGTTAAGAAGCGAACACATGAGAAAATATGCATCACAAATGGGAAGGCAAGTAAGCTAGCCATCCAAAGTGATGTTTAAACCAACAACACATTTAAGTAAGATTCATACATACTTATACAGAAAAGTCCATACATGCATGCGTAAGAAAACAAATACATATATCATTAGAGTAAACAAGTTAGCTGAAATACAATAATAACATATGGATGAAACGTGTTGGCTCTGTTGTATTAAGAAGTTAAAGTTCAAATCATACAATACAACCATGACTAAACACTAGTCCCGACAGTGGAACGTTACAATCACTGCCACCTGCACCTCCAAAGAGATATACTAGTTGTGCATAGTGGAGAAGCCAAGGCTCGTTACAATACTCTCCAAGCTTTCTCTAAGATACTCCTATTGGAAGCTTGGATGACCAAAAGCCTATACAATGAGTTATGAGGGACTATATATAGCAAAGGGTGGGGTGACCCTTGACATTCCCCTTTGTGACTGTTCATCTACCCTCATGACTCTTCATCTACTCTATGACTGTTACATCCAACTATCGACACTTGAACTTCCACTTGAAAAGATGTTACATACAATCTGCACATGTACCCATGTGAGACAAAATAGGCTTGAGCAAGCCATGAAAGACATCACTATGACTCGGAAAACTGTGGGAAGACCAACTCTTTGACATCCTCATGATGGTCGATGGTGGCGAACTGATGCCAAGCTTGGTAGTCCATGATGGTGTCTGTGTACTCTGTGGTGACATCTTTCTGGAAATGAACTCTTGCCTCCATTGCATCCAGGTACACTGCTCGAGCTCCTCTGTCCAACTCATCTAATAACATGCACATCATTGTCTTGAGTGCGGCCGGGCTAGTGACATATTGATGCATAGTGTCTGCACTAATCACCAACTTTGCACTGGTGGTTATGCACATCAACTTGTCAAAGTATGAGTCAAGCTCCAGTCGGACTTGTGCCTTTGTATTTGCCTTGGTGAGTGTCCCAATAGATGGGATCACATGTGCATGCACAACAACATCCATACTTCTGAATACCCATGCAAGGGAAGCCTACAAACTAGTGATGAGTTGCGGGAGTTCGTCATAGTTCCAGATCTGACTCCAGATGCATGCCTTCAGCTGGACCGCTCTGGGCTTCATCATATTAGGCAAGTGTAACGGGGCTCCCTTGTATCTCATTGTCCATGTTTGCATGTGGTCAACAACAGTATGCAAGTTTTACAAGATATGTGCTATCTTAGCACATCGTTGTTGCCAATTGTTGAGATGGACAATTGCCTTATGCACAGTACTAAATATGGAATACAATGCTTGCATGACCATCTCAAGGGACGATACTTCATTCAGTATCGCCTTCTTCAACTCTGCTCAGGTAGATGTTGTAACCATTTCTCCTCCCTGCTTGGTCATCTGTAACTCCTTAGCCATTCGCTCATTCTCTACTATCAAGAAGCGAACACTTGAGCTAGTGGCTTCGACATATGCTTTGGTAGCATCGGCCAATGCTGCTGGATGTTTGTGCACATCAAACATGATCACTCGTTCTTAAAACTATGAAGGAGATGTGTTGTCATCCAGAGTAAACACTCTGTGTGATTGTACAACTCTATGTTGTGACTCGTCAAATGATATTTTGTGCATATCTTTTTCCGGATGGTCTCCAAGGATCTCAGTGTCTCCTTAGTTGCTTGGGACTTGCTCTGCTTCCAGATCTAGTGAAGCTGGTGGGTTGACCTCTTGGTGGTAAGGCATGAGTTTGATGTCTTGCTCTAACACTAGTTGCTCCATCTCCGTATCCATCTTCTCAAGTACTCGTTCAATCTCTTGAGCGAAGTCCCACTCACGAAATTTCTAGTGTGTTTTAGGTAATATAGGTCAAGTTTCTGATTTGAGATTGAATTTTTATCTTTATTTTCATGTTAATTATGATTCTGGAAAGCCTTAAGAAATTATAGGAAGTGGTCTGGAGGTTGGCCTAAAAAGGTGGCATAGATCCCGGGACTGCATGCTAAGAATTAAAGATTTTAATTCATAATTGTTGGTAGTTAAGTGTATGATTGTGGTTATAGATTCATAACTGCATGAATTCCTTGTTGTGGGTTCAGTTTTGGGCCCAAGGTAGAGAAAAAAAAAATTTGAGCTCATTTTTTGGTCACCTGGGGTGGTTGTTCAACCTCTGAGTGACCTACACCCTATAGGATGTCAGTATATGGTTAATTTATAGGCTTCGCTTCCTTAACTAGAACTAGGAGGTCAGGTCAATTCATACTGACACTTGTCTCATGTTTACCCTGACAGGCTTATGAAATTGGGTAAATGTGGGAGGAGGCGTTATAGGGTGGTATCAGAGCTTCTAGGTTCAAACACTTGGACTCGATGGGTTAGATGTTATTGTTCTGCATGCATGTTAGTCGTCAATATGTTTTCTATGAATTCATTGTGATGGTCACTATTGTGGTCTTGTGTCATCATGATTTTGATGTTGAGACAATTGATATGTTGATTTCATTATATATACATATGTTTTGCTAATCTGGATTGAATGTGCAAACGAGATATCCTCCCCTGAACTTCACTAAGGTACATTTGATCATGCTTCTATTTGGTTTATCTAAAATGGTATGTTTGCAGGAAGAAGATCAAAGTTGATCATCATAATGGTGGACTACAGTTCACGTGACTCGCCATATAGATCAAATGAGCAGGAAAGAGATGAGTACTCTCCTGGTATAGCATATACCTTGAGAAGTTTAAATGAAGGGATCAGAAGTTGTAAGGCAGATAATGACAGGATAATTTAGTCACAAGAAAGACTTACCAAAGCACAATAAAATCAAGCAAAGGTCAATGTAGTGATCCTTCAAAGTTTATCATATTTACAGAGACAGAGATAACCACAAATCAACTATAGATAGGAAGAAAGGACAAATGGGGTATATGGTAGTAGGTCTCATGGATGACACACTTCAAACAAGGATGACACAATTAGAGGTGGCAAATGGATGGATACACCTGACAGAAGACGTAGCGGTTATAGGTTCTACTCTATTTATGGATAAGAAAGACATCATGGTCATCATTATTATCATCCTTACAGGAGGAATGAGAAGCAATACTTATCGAATGAGTTTAATAAATACAATCCCCCTACCTTTGATGGAGAATTAAAGAAAATGGAATATGTAGAAGCATGGTTACTTGGGATGAAGAAGTTCTTCAAGATGCATGATTATACAAAGAACATGTAAGTTAGGATAGCCATTTTCAGTCTCAAAGGAAACGCAGACTTCTGGTGGGAAGATGTGAAGTGTATCAGAGGCATTAAGATAGAGGAGTTGAGTTGGCATGAATTCAAAATACTTTTCATAAATAAGTATTTGTCAAAGAGATATTATGATAGTAAGGCTAAGGAGTTCTACGAGTTGAAGATGGGATCTGTTAGGATCCTATAAATTATATGGTCTCAAGGTGATTGAGTATTTTGTATTTGTGATTTCATATTGTACATAATTTCAATATACAAATGATTTCCAACAAAAATTAAAAAAAAAATAAAAATGAAAAGAGGGTATGTTAAAAAAATAAATACGAAAAAAAAAGAAATATGAACACCACAAAAGAAAAAATAGAAAAAAGACTGAAAGTTTTGCAAGTCTAAGTACCACTACTGATAAGTTAGTTTTTCTAATTCATTATCAAACAAGGTTGTGCGCAGATTGTTCTTGAATGCCACAATGACTATAATTTTGTTCAAATCATCCAATTTAATAATGATTGAACACATTTAAATTTATGTTTAATAGGTTAGTGAATGAAGATTTACCAAACAGTTTAATCTTGGTAAATCAGTAGCTAGGTAGAAATAAAATTGACCCAATAGTTAAATTTGAGTCAATGGCGAAATAAGTGATACGATAAGGTAGATTTTTATAAAAGAAGAATGATTTGGGTCTGCTAGTTTAAGTGCACCCTGCAAAGCAAGAAGAGAAAATGTTAGCGTAGAAAAAGAATGGAAATGCAAAAGGGTATGTAGAAGCACTATGGTGGTTAGAGGAAAACCATGAAGATTTTATCTGAAAGTCAAATTTAAAATATATTTCATGTGCAGAAGAAAAAGGCGAAGGATTAAAGTTTTACTCTAAAGTTTAATATATCAAGTGTTTTGATATATTAATCCCCTATTCCTAAGTTTTAATACCCTAAATTCACCCCTATGCTCACATTTTCATTCACCCCCTACCCCACCATACACTTAAGTCTTTTCCCCTCTCTGCATTAAAATCATTTCTCCTGACCCCACCGAACACCCCGTCACATCAATTTAACATCCCGCCGCTTCTCCCCTCATCTACGCCCACATCTCAACATCTGACAACCCACAATCTATTTCGGGCCCCCCTCACCAATTAAACTTTAACATCGGGGGGGTCAAAATGGGCGGTATTTGAAACCGCACCCACCGCAACGTGTCAACACTACATCATTTCGCATCCCCCTTAGGTGAAACCATTAACCACCTTCCACCCCCCCCCCCCCCCCCAACTGAAAATCAGCTTTTCTACCTCTCGATACCACTCCTCTATCTGTTGCACTCCTGCCGCTCATCCTCCGCCTGGTCATCTACCCGTTGATCCGACCAATCACCTCCAATCCCTCCCAAATTAATCTGATAGGAAATCAATTCGCTTAACCATTAATTCAACAGACCCGTGCCACCATCAATGGGAAAACCAGAGTGTTATATAATCCTTCCTTTCATTCATTCACTGGTTACTCATTTTCACACTACATTGTCATTATCCTACTACAGGTTTGCTAGACCGAACTCCAACATTTTCACTAGGCCGGGGACATTGCCAGTTGATAGAATTGTTTTTTTCTACAAATCCCAAGCCCTCTCTGTGTATTGTAAACCTGTAATCTAGATTTCACCACTGTCCCCAGCTTTATCCAAACATGCCTCCAAAATACAAGGTACTAGAAGAACTTGTCAGTCGTTTGATCCACCCTCCCATTGATTTTCACCACATCCCTTTGGCAGACAAAGACTATAAGATCCATGAAACTCTCTGTGAATTTGACCTATTTGAGATGTATTGTTGGCTCGAGGATAAATATATAGATAAATCCGATGACATTCAACTGTGGAAATCAAATTTGCCCCACTATAATTTTCCCCATACCTACACCACCCCATAATTTGTTAGGAAGTGTCATGCTTGCTATCTGCCTAGCCAAAGGGCTATTATTTCCCCCACTAGAGAAATTTTGTTCACTATCGCTCCTCAATCTATAGACCAAATGATGCAATCCCCTACAGTAGAGAATGCTACCCCTTTTTCCCATGAGGAACTTGTTGAATTGTATCAAAAGCTAGAATTTTCGAGAAGAGCCAAAACCTTGAACTGTTCTTGACTAAAGATGCCCCATTACCCAAGAAAAATTCTCCCTATCCATCCTCTATTTTCCATGAGAGAGCCAATAAAATTATCACAGTCATCTCTTACCTCCTTGGCTATTACTCAGGTCAGTGGGTAGATGAGGCAATTATAGGATTCCTTTTCATTTTCTTTGCAAATTCCAAGCCTTCCATCATGTTTAACTTTAGAAAATTTCTTGCAGATTCTATTCATGAGAATTTTATCAAATTCCAGACTAAGGAAGTATTCAAGTATGCTTCTATGTTAGTTTATATGTTCTTATATTTTCAGGGAGACAACAACCAGCTTGCCTTACAAAAGTTGGATGAAGAAGGAAATCAACAGTCAATCATCTTCTGGACTACACTGGTGATGTGGGAACAAAAGGAATACTCTTACAAACATTTCATAGAGATGTTTGTAGATCAGCACTCAGTCTCCTAAGCAGTAGGATAGAGCCAAGGATCAATGAAGAAATTAAGAAAGTTTTGCAGCTATCAAACCAAGTCCAGATAGGGGATTGGTACCTTTATCAGAATTATACATAACTAAGGATATTTGGGTGTGAGATTTCCCCTTACAAGATGCCAAAATTCCTCCCAATGAGGATTTTTCTCTAGAATACATCAGGAAAATGCTCAATATGGATGAGATTCACTTTGTATCTACCAAGAAGAAGTCCCAATTCAAAATCAAAACACAAATAGGGCCTTTAATTTGCAACAGCAGGTCAGCAGGGGAAGAAGCAAATAAGCTACTGAAAGAGATGCAGTTCAGCCTTAGTTTCACGTGGTCATATGATCCATTAGGGGTCATCTCTAAGTTAAGGGTAGAGAATAAATCTATTGCTTATTTCCACACAGCCAGACCAGAGATATAAAAGTACAAGAACTAGCTAGAATGGACTGAGAACACCCTATAAGAGGCCAAAGAGAAATTGGTGTCATCCTCCACAGTACAGAATCCTATCACACAAGAGAAAACAGTAAAGAGAAGTAGAGAAGAAGAGTCACCCTCAGGGATTGAGATTTTCAGTGAAGGCTTCAAAATCATGTATAAGAATAAGGCCAAGCTTAGTTATAAACTAAGCCTCAGCAAGGATTTAGAGCAGGAGAATATTATGACCACCAAAGAGCCACTTCTTTCCTCATTGATAGGTGATCAGACCACACTGTCTCCCACTACCTCCACAGCTTCACAAGATCAGCGGCAGGTTATGAAAACTAGCACATCTACTACAGGGGAGACAGAAAAAAAGTATATTTGATATTTTTAAAGAGATTAAAGTGAGGAATGAGGCCTTGAAGATCAACACCTACAATCAGTTCTAGAAGCAAACTTCCAGTTCTCAAAGCAGGCTACTATCAGCCTTTGATTCAGAGAAAGGTAAAATGCAAATGGAATTCCTCCAAGCACAAATTCCCCAGCCCAAGGCAGCATCAGACTACAAGAAGACAACATTTGAATTTTATGTGAAATACATACATCCCATTGACCAAATGGAGATGCACAAGCAGACTGGGCAAATGAGTTTTTCCACTATCACTAACACTGCTATGAGTTTGTCTAAATTGTAGGTTACATTAGCCAATGTTCAATCACAATTGAAAATGGAAAAGGTATCTGCACTTGCCAAATACACCGGGATCAAAGATTTGGAGACTTTGAGATCAAAGCAGGTCATGACCCTGTAAACATCAATATTGCAGAAGAGCTTGTAAGAAAAAAGAATATAGACATAGCAGCATTAAGGAAGTAGTTGAAGTTACCAGCCACAGAAGATCCTCTAACCAAGGACATTGAAGAAATAGAGACATAAAAGGAAGAATCTATGAAGCTCATCATGGAGTAGAGTGCACAGTTGAAGCAAATGGAGATAGAGATGGAGAAGATAATCAAAGAAAAGGAGCAAGTTGCCAAAATGGTTGTTGTCCCTTTGGAAGCACTGCCTATCACAGCCATTCCTACAACTACATCAAGCACATGGGATGTTGCAGATCAGTTAGCAACTACAGTGTAGAACATGTCTCTCCAAACCAAAGAAATCAAAAGATTGTCGGCTCAAGTAAATCTTCTACAAGATCAGAAGACAAAGACTAAGACTTTCCATGCAATAGAGCTATAAAGAGCTCAAAACCAGGTAGAAATATGGAGGAAAACAACAATTGAGTCCTTTGTTGGCCACACATTGGCCCAAGTCAAAAAAATTATATGGAACAACATCATTGAAGAAATAGATGAAATCTAGCCATTTATCCAGATTATATTTGAACAGAAAGAGTTGATGGAGAAAGCCAAGCAAACCATTTTCACTATCAATGTTGAATTGGGAGAAATGCCTGCCACAACCAACCGCATCATAAAAAGTTTCTCAATTCTAAAAACAGATATGAGCTGATGATTTGGGAGTAGATGACAAAAAATAAAAATAAAAATTAAAATAAATAAATAAATAAAATTTAAAAATAAAATAAAATAAACAATCTTAGAAGTAAAGAAAGTTCTAACAAAGAAGAACTTGGTTGTGTAGCTAACAGATAAATGTCACAGTTTGGAGGTAGTAGCGAACAATTTTTTCACTAGAATAGAACCATTAAGCAAGAAAGTTCTTCCTTCTTTATTTATGATCAATGACAAATTGATGCCCAGGGAAGATTACAAGAAGAAGCTTCAAGACATTGCAAAGGATACAACCAAATCTTCCCACATCAAAGGTGCTATCATAGGGAGAGTTTTTTATGAAGCTATCAACAACATGAGTTTCATCCAACATGAGATAAAACACATTTTTGTAGTAAAACCTACTTTCGATTAGTATACCGAGGTAGATGAGATCTACCGCAAGGTAACAAAATTTGCCATTCCAGATGAGGAGCGGTGGGATAAGTTGTGTGAATTCTAGGATTAAAAGAACAGGTCAGCTTAACCATCACAAGACCCAAATAGTGGCCACTCAACAACTATTCTCCACCAAAGCAGTGCCAGATGTACAAATCACTTCACCAGATTCATCTCTTTTGACCGCATTATTTCTTTTCTATTAGTTCGAAGTTAATAATAGGATGCCATGTTGATGAGGCATTTATTGTAATCTTTTTGTAAATTATGTTTAAATAGTTCGTTCTTTCGAAGTATTGAGGGTTGGTTCCTGAACATTGTAACTCTTTCTATCAAGCATTGTACTCTTTCCACGTCGTTGGAGCACCATTAATAAAAAGAATCTTCACAGGATACTTGTGATACGAAATATTGGTGATGTTTTTCCTGCTGTAATTGTGTTTTCATTGTTATTCTCTTTGTTTTATGCATCTGAAATCTAATTGTAAAACAGGAGATGTGAAAAATAGGATATATTTTTGAACACCTTATTTGGTTTGCGTTTAAAATCTATATGTTTTATTCTGAATTCTGATTGAGAAATTATTAAATGCTTTTCAATCCATGCTGAAGCACACCTTTTCTCCATTCCATAATTTAATTTAAAGATCCAGTAAATCTATCTAGCTTGCCCTATGGTTACTCCTTTGAATTTTTGGTGCAACATCCAGCTTATTTGACTCCATAGCCCAAACCAATCAAACAAATTCAAACAAACAACCAAGCATAATCATAACTAGCCTAAAATCAACTTAAAAACGCAGTAAAATCATAAAGAGATAGCCCTCTTTGAAGTTGGCAGGGCTAGATCCCAGTTTCAAAAGTGGTTTGATGTTGTCCAATGTATTTACTCCCACAACCTCAAAAATACAGAACGATAACATAGTGGCGACCATACTGGGGAAGAATACATTTTAATCCAAAACATTATTATTCCCTAGTTTAAAAATCAATATTTATGTAAGCAATTGATGTATCAATATGAAATGCGTGATCTGAGGTTGCTTTTGTAGATATATGTTAGATTAAAGATCCTGATTTTGATTTTTGTGTGATGATTTTTCATAACCCTAGCTCTCAGAAGAATTTATACTAGATCTCATCTTGATCCCAACCCTGCTAAAATTGTAGATGACCCTGAGAAACTAGTGAGAAAAAGAAGCTTTATCAAGAGTCATGGTAGTAATAGTTCTAGATTCAATTCTCCTCTAGAAAATACCCCTTCGTCAAGATCCAATTCTCTTCCAGAGAAGTTTGAAACTTTATAAGAAATAGAATTTAATTTGTCTTTTTAGCAAAGTTTGTTTAGATCCAAGCCTGAGGCTTTCATTAATCAAATTGACATAGATAAAGCCATACTGCAACCGTATATCTCCCAAGCCCAAGAACTTGAATCGGATCCTGATCTTGAACCTTTACAACAATTTTCCAAATTACAAGGTTTGGTTTCAGAGTTGGACCAAGCTATAGAAGAAGCTTTCATTCATAAATCCATTGAATTCTTTATTTTAACTGTTGCAGCAATCTCTTTGTCTAGTCAGTCATCTTAATCTGTACATATATAGCCTCCCAATCCTACTCATTCTGTAGTTTCAACTTGCAGGGCCTCTGGTTTCTCAAACTACTATACCTACTATCCCTGTAGTTATCCAAACTACACCTCCACTAGTTACATCCTCAACTCAATCTACTAGGATAGGTATGGTAGGAAGGTATGCACCCTTGCTATTACTAGGCCAGCTAAATGCTATGCCTACAGATTATCCATCCAAAATTGTCACCTTTGACAATACTGGTGCTTACACTACACAACAGCATGTGGATAGGATGAATGATGTGTTTGACCTCTAAGAAGTGGATGAAGCCGAGGTTAAAATGAGATTGTTTGCCCAGAGCTTAAGAGGTGATCTAAAGAAGTGGTTTAGGGGTTTACCTGCAGGAAGTATAGCCAATATTGCTGCTTTCCATCAAGCTTTTCTACCTAGATGGGAGATCAAGAAGAAACCACTTCAAATCCTAAACGAATATAAAAGGTTAAAAATAAAACCCAATGAAACTGTGGAAGATTATTGTGAAAGATTCAATATTGTTTACAATGCCATCCCACAAGACATCAAGCCCTCCCCTGGCCTAGCCTTGATTGATTTTCCAGATGGTTTCGATGTAGATATGGAGTATCAACTTAGGGAAAGAGACCCAGCTGTTAGTGTCAGTCTTTCCAGCCTTCCTCCAGTGATCAAATATGCTCTTACAAAGTGGTCTCAGAGTGTCAAGGTCAATTTTTGTCATTTCAAAGAGTCTTCAAGCAAAATTTGGTCACTAGGCATTAGATCTAGGGTTTGCTTTCACTCTTTCTAAAGTTGTCCAAATGTCGGTCCATGTCATCATTCAGCTGAGTCTATCATCATTCATAGGGTTTTCCTCATCATGTCATGTTCCGTTACACCTTGTTCATGCTTCAGTTGGGCCTATGTAAGGTCATTTCCCTCTCCTAGGGTTTTGAAGGCAATCTCTCTTGGATGGTCAAATCATTAGCAAAACTTGTATCCAGATGTTCATACACCTTCCCCTATCCTTCATGTACCTTAACAAATGCTTCCCATCACTGAGATCCCCCAAATTCCTAATTTTCGCACAAACCCTAGTTTCTTGCTACAACCTGGCAATTTTCTAGGTTGGACCTATGTTTTGCCCTTTTGGACCCCTTCCCCTCACTGGATTTCTAAGATTCCACTTTCCCCTGCTTCCTAACATCCCTCCCCACTCCCAAAAATTTCCTTAAGAATTTACAAGCCCCTCATCCCCTTCATTGCGCTTCATTTCCACAAAGTTCATTGTTTCACACATCAGGATAAGTTTCACTCAAAAGATGTTTCAGAGCAATCAAAGATGAATTTTGGAAAACTGAGAGAGGTTTTTGTCCACAACATGCCAAAGAAAAAAAAATCCTTCACTTTTTACACAGGTGTCATGGTTTTAGAGAAATGTCAAAAATATCGTTGCCTCAAGAGAATCGAATGCATCTCTGAAGTGACCTTGGGAAAATCAAGTTTTCTCCTAGCTTGGTTGGCCAAATGACTTTCTTGATGAGTCAAATGATAACTAGACACAAAGATATTTCCAATGAGCTATCATGAGCTCAATTTGGAGTTGAGGAAGGCATTCAAAAGTTGACTGCAACAGCACTCTGCCTTGAGGCAGCCTCATTTGGCACATTTTGACCAGTCTTGGAAGATTTGATTTTTGATATGAAAATGAACTCCAAATTGAAAAATTCTAGTTGTGTTGGAAAGTAGACTCAAAGACCTTTCCAACGAGCTATCCTGCGCCCAATTTGGACACCGGGAAGGCCTCCAAAAAGCATCTGAAAGTCGCGCTACGTGTAGGGCTCAAAGGCGCGCTACGCGTTGAGAAATGGCGCGCTACGCATCAGGGAAATTTGCTAGTTTTGCACCTTCAGCTCAGGAAAACGCAGCATTTGACCAGTTTTGACTTTTTGGTGGGATTTTTCATCCTCCTTGATGTAATTGATGTAATTTTATGTTGACATGAAACTTTTTTGCCTATTCTAGAAGATTCATTCATAAAATGGCAAAAAATTAATGAATGAATTGGTTTCCTAACTTATAGAGGCAAGTTGTTTTGATTGCCTAGATTGTAGTGCTCAGTTTAGAGTTGGTTGAAACAGCTCCTAGGATGATGAGTTTGACCCCTAGAGGCAAGGAAATGTGTTAGCTTGCCTATATTATGTACTTTCTTAGTCATTTTCATGGTTGGACTCTTGAGGGATAAGCTTAGACTGTTTTACACTTTGTATCTCTGCAATTTTGGCAAAGGAAAGACCAGGGTTTTGCAGCACTATTTGGGATTCCTGTGGTTATTTGTGTTTATGGTGTGTTTCTCTCATGTACTTGTAAGTTTTCTATGTGTATCATTTTCTTACTATTCTCTTTTGCAAATTAAGTAAATGAAGTGTTAAGGTAGAATTCATGGTTTCTATGCTCTGCCTTTAAGTTTGCTTAATATCAATGTTTTCATATGTTTAAGGAGAACTCTCGATGGTTTCTTGCTCTCCTTATCTCCTCACCGGTCATATCCATCCATTCACTTATTTCAAAGGCATCAAGACAATCTCCTACCTTGCCCCAAGAAGACCTCTGCAAAAACTGTGTCTCATCCCCGCACCCAAAATTGCCGTGTTTCAGTTTTCCAACAAAACCCTAAAAATTTAAAATCAAACTTTCCCCATCAGTTTACTAGCCTAAAATCAGTGTTCTTTATTGGTCATCTCAGCCCTTTGAAGACCTTTTGCCGAGATAGACCCGGAGAGAGCCCTCTCCTGTCCTCGTAGGGCTAGCTACGAGGCTAAGTGGTTTGATGTTGCCTTGGATTTTGTCTTTTTCAGCCTGAGGCCAAATTCAAGTGCTAACACCAGCAACTTTCGAAGAAATGCAAGCAAATGCAATTAAAGTTGAAGCCAGCATCCTGGCCAAAAAAGCCAAATTGAAGTTTGAGCGCAAAGTAACCATAAAAGAAGAACCTTCTACTTTTGTTATTGACCATAAGATTGATAACCTAGTGAGAGTAGTGAATCAAATGATGAAAAGAGTGAACCTTAATGAACAAAATCAAACAAGTCAAAACCAAAATGTTCAACAAAACAGAAACCAAACTTTTAGAAGAAATACTACCCAAATTAAACAAAGAGAGCAAAAGGTGTAGAATTTCCTACAAATTCTCTACAAATCTACCTCCGAGATCTATGTAGAAAATCTAACTGTATATTAACTCGATAATGCAATATACCAAATCAAAATACTATAATCTACTTCTACTATCAAACTTGCGGAAGCTTAAAGATCGAGCTGAATCAGAGCTGAACACATATAACCATAAGAAGAAGAACCAATACACATGAAACATAGAAAATACTCAAGAGAAAGCCTCAGTTAAAAACCCCACTATCTGTATTATCATACAAGGTGGAATTACATCAACATAATATAAAGCCTTAGCTCTCACAGCTAGCCAGCTTTCAGTACAATCATCCTGGATCCTCACAGGCAAACTTGGCTTCTCACAAGCCTTCCTCTCTGCCCTCCAAGCTCCTATTTCCTTGCACAATTTCTCCTGGGTGATCCTCCTATTAACAAGTGGAACACTGATCTCTCACACTGATCTCACACCCTGTAAAACTAGGCAATCCTCAAGGAACCTTCTCTTGACTGCATGGATGCGTTTCCTTTATAGGAAAACACATGCAGCTGATAGTAACCTATCCTTGACATTTAGCTCAACTGGGTCTTTCTTAGAACATACATGCATGAGTTTCTGATGAGGGAATATTTAGTTACATGGAGTACACTAGTTGAGTGCATGCATGCATCAACTGACTGATAACTCACAATTAGTTCCTCAAATAGTTTGGAACTAATTTAATTGGACTTAACTCAGTAAACTGAGCTAACTAATTACAACTCAAATATAGCTCAATCTTATCTCCTTAATTAAGGGATAATCTCCTTAATTTAAGGGATAATTGTTGCATGACTTCAGAAAGACTTCTAACTTGAATTTCTCCAACTAATTAATCCATAATGAATTAATTAATTATTTCCAAGCAGCTGGGAGACTAAATTCGAATTTAATTCACAATTTTTTTTTTGTAAGCTTAGGTGGGACCTTCTCATTTTCGAGTTTTTACATGTCCGTTATTCACCCCATTTCCAGGGAGGGTAGCACAAGAATCGAACCCAAGATCTCCGGTTCGGTGAGACTTCATTTCCACGGCCATTGCCACTTGAGCTACCCCATGCGGACAATTTAATTCACAATTTTAATTCAAGGACAAATTAAAATTGGAATATTTTGGATTCTATTTTTTATCATTTCTTGTTGCTATTTTCAACACTCCCTCTCAACAAGAAAGGAATTCAACTCGATCCCGATCGTGAACCTTTGGAATGTTATGTATGCAACACTTCTCTCAACTGTTTTTGCTGTAGAAACTCCAGAAACAAAAAAGAACATCTAACCTGAATCAGAATAATGCCTCTGTCATCAAAGTCTCTGAGTACTATTGCCTTTGTCGACTGAAAAACTCTACGCTTCTGCTGACTTAGCATTTACGCATTGTTGTCAATCCTTCTCTGTGCTCTTCAGTATTTGACTATTCTATCCTCTGTCACTTTGATCTCTGACTACATCAATCCCACTAATTCCTCCTGCTACGATGTACTTTGGGCTCTCGTAGGAAGGTACGATCCATGCGATAAAACCTTTCAATGGACCCTGCCCAATTTCAACCTTCTTGAGACTATCACTTCACATCGCCCCACCTCACACCTGGAGGTATGGTTACATGTGATCCCTCTGCTAACTCAAATTGTGGCTCCTCCACAATTTTCTGAGACTTCTTCTCAGACTACATGTTGAGAGGTAATTTACTCTCCCTCTCAACCATCAAGTATCTAACATTTTCCTTGCTCCTCGAGGTTTTTCATGCATCTTGAACCTCAAGAGCATACAGGTTGTTGACTCATGAACCAATCTGTTTCACTTGTCTCGTGGTGATGTGTCTAAGGAAAACCTACTGAAGACAACATCATAGCCTTTGTCCTCTAACATGGTGACCAATACCAAGTTATTCTTCAGTCCAGGCACATACTTCACATCGGTCAGGGTGATAGAAGCTCCATGCTCCCTCTAAAAAGCAACCGTGCCCACTCCTGAAACACTAAACTTTTCGTCGTCACCCATCTCTATCTGAATCTTGAGGTCTTTCTCCTCCAAGGTATTGAATAAACTTTTATCGTCGGTCATGTGGAATGAGGCTTCACTGTCAAGATACCAACCACAACCCATCATCGATGACACCATGCATGCGATGAGGGTGAAGTCCATTCAAACTGAGAGGCTAATGCCTCACCTTCTGATCCTTCTGAGAATCCCTTCTTGGACTTCTTCGATGGGTAATTAGTCGCATAATGTCCCATCTCATGAAAATGATAACATCTCACTTTAGACTTGTCAACCTTCTTCCCTCCATGAGAAGAATTCGATTCGAAATGGGACACCTTCCCCTTCCCTTTCCTTGACTTACTCGCTAAGGCCAGATTTTCTTCATCATCATCCTTGGATGAAGAACCATCTCGAGTGCTCCTCCTAATCTCCTCCTGCATGAGATCTCACCACAATCGTTCCCAATCCAGCAGTTTCTCCCTTCCATTCATAGAGTCCTAGTAGTTATTCCATCTCTTTGGAAGGCCGACGAGAGTGAGGCTCACCATATCATCATCGGCAATAGTTATTCCCACATACCAAGCTCATCTCGGCAGGTTGTGAGCTTGTTCAGATATGTGGAAATAGTATCTTTGTTCTCCATCTTGATTCTTCGAAGCTTATCCTTGAGCGCCAATTTCCTCTGGTCACTATTGTTCTGGTAGAGGTCCTTCAATGTCTTCCACATTGAATATGGAGTATCCTTCCCATGGAGACTCGAGACAATATGGTCTCGAACTCCCTTAAGGATGATCCATCTCACCCTCGCCACACACTTATTCCACTCAGCCAACTCTTGTGCATTAGTTGAACCTGGCTTTGGGATTTCTTGATCAATGAAATCCTTCAAGTCGTTGTCTTCTAATATAGCCTCCATGCGATCTTTCCATGCTATGTAATTCGAGCTACCTTCCAAGGCATACTCGAGTCTCAAGCCATAGAATGCTATTGGCCAACCTTGAAGTATGATAATAATTCGATTTGCACCTGCAACCCCAAGCTTCAAACTTCGAATTCTCTTATCTGTATACTGTTCACTGCTCCAATAAACTTGGCTCTGATACGATGTAGAATTTCCTGCAAATTCTCTACAAATCTACCTCTGAGATCTATGTAGAAAATATGATTGTAGATTAACTCGATAATGCAATATACCAAAGCAAAATACTATAATCTACTTCTACTATCAAATTTACGGAAGCTTAAAGATCAAGTTGAATCAGAGCTAAATACATATAACCATAAGAAGAAGAATCAATAAACATGAAACACAGAAAATACTGAGGGGAAAGCCTCAATTAAAAACCCCACTATTTGTATTATCATACAAGGTGGAAATACATCAAGATTATACAAAGCCTTAGCTCTCAGTATAATCCTCCTGGATACTCACAAGCAAACTTGGCTTCTCACAAGCCTTCCTCTCTTCCCTCCAAGCTCCTATTTCCTTGCACAATTTCTCCTAGGTGATCCTCCTATTACCAAGTGGAACACTGGTCTCTCACACTGATCTCACACCCTGTAAAAGTGCACAATCCTCAAGGAACCTTCCCTTGACTGTATGGATGATTTTCCTTTATAGGAAAACACATGCAACTGATAGTAACATGTCCTTGACATTTATCTCAACTGGGTCTTTCTTAGAACAGAAATGCATGAGTTTCTGATCAGGGAATCTTCAGTTATATGGAGTGTAACACTGGTTGAGTGCATGCATGCATCAACTGACTGATAACTCACAATTAGTTCCTCAAACAGTTTGGAACTAATTTAACTGGACTTAACTTAGTAAACTGAGCTAACTAATTACAACTCAAGTATAACTCAATCTTATCTCCTTAATTAAGGGATAATCTCCTTAATTTAAGGGATAATTGTTGCATGAATTCAGAAAGACTTCTAACTTGAATTTCTCGAACTAATTAATCCATAATGAATTAATTAATTATTTACAAGCAGCTGGTGAGACTAAATTCGAATTTAGTTTACAATTTTAATTCAAGGACAAATTAAAATTGGAATATTCTGGATTCTATATTTCATCATTTCTTCTTGCTATTTTCAACAATCCCTCTCAACAAGAAAGGAATTCAACTCGATCCCAGTCGTGAACCTTTGGAATGTTATGCATGCAACACTTCTCTCAAGTGTTGTTGCTCCAACAATTCCAACAAAAAAAAAAAAAAAAAAACATCCAACCTGAATCACAATGATTCCTCTGTCATCAAAGTCTCTTACTACTATTGCCTCTGTCAACTGAAAGACTCTGCACTTTTGTTGACTCAACCTTTCTGCACTGTTGTCAATCCTTCTATACGCTCTTCAGTATCTGACTGTTCTAGCTTCTGTCAGTTTGATATCTGACTTCATCAATCCCATTGATTCCTCCTGCTATTATGTACTTTGGGCTCTCGTAGCAAGGTATGATCCATGAGATAAAACCTCTCAATGGACCCTGCCCAATTTCAGCCTTCTTGAGACTATCACTTCACATCGCCCCACCTCACACCTAGAGGTATGGCTGCATGTGATCCCTCTACTGACTCTAATTGTGGCTCCTCCACAATTGTCTGAGACTTCTTCTGGGACTGCATGTTGAGAGGTAATTTACTCCCTCTCAACCACCAAGTCTCTAACATTTTCCTTGTTCCTCAAGGCTTTGCATACATCTTGAACCTCAAGAGCATATAGTTTGTTGACTAGTGAACCGATATGTTTCACCTGTCTCGTGGTGATGTGTCTAAGGAAAACCTTTCCCTTACTGAAGACGACATCATAACCTTTGTCCTCCAACATCGTGACTGATACCAAATTCTTCTTCAGTCCAGGCACATACTTCACATCGGTCAGGGTGATAGAAGCTCCATGCTCCCTTTGATAAGAAATTGTGCCCACTCCTAAAACACTAAACTTTTCGTCGTCACCCATCTTTATGCGAATATTGAGGCCTTTCTCCTCCAAGGTACTGAACAAAATTTTATCGCTGGTCATGTGGAATGAGGCTCCACTGTCAAGATACCAACCACAACCCATCATCGATGACACCATGCATGCAATGAGGGTGAAGTCCATTTCAAACTGAGAGGATAATGCCTCACCTTCCCATCCTTCTAAGGATCCCCTCTTGGACTTCTTCGATGGGAAATTAGTCGCACAATGTCCCATCTCATGACAATTAAAGCATCTCACTTTAGACCTGTCAACCTTCTTCCCTCCATGAGAAGAATTCGATTCAGAATTGGACACCTTCCCCTTCCCTTTCCTTGCCTTACTCTCTAAGGCCAGATTTTCTTCATCATCATCCTTGGATGAAGAACCATCTCGAGTTCTCTTCCTGATCTCCTCCTGCATGAGATCCGACGACAGTCGTTCCCAATCCGACATTTTCTCCCTTCCATTCACAGAGTCCTAGTAGCTATTCCATCTCTTTGGAAGGCCAAGGAGAGCGAGGCTCACCATATCATCATCAGCAGTATTTATTCCCACACTACCAAGCTCATCTCGGTAGGTTGTGAGCTCATTTAGATATGTGGAAATAGTATTGCCATTCTCCATCTTGATTCTTCGAAGCTTATCCTTGAGCGCCAATTTCCTTTGGTCGTTATTGTTCTGGTAGAGGTCCTTCAATGTCTTCCACATTGAATATGGAGTATCCTTCCCATGGAGACTCGAGACAATATGGTCTCGAACTCCCTCAAGGATGATACATCTCGCCCTCACCACACACTTCTTCCACTCAACCAACTCTTGTGCATTAGTTGAACCTGGCTTTGGGATTTCTTGATCAATGAAATTCTTCAAGTTGTTGTCTTCTAATATAGCCTCCATGTGATCTTTCCATGCTATGTAATTCAAGCTACCTTCCAAGGCATACTCGAGTCTCAAGCCATAGAATGCATTTGGCCAACCTTGAAGTATGATAAGAATTTGATTTGCACTTGCAACCCCGAACTACAAACTTTGAATTCTCTTCTTTCTATACTGTTCGCTGCTCTGATAAACTTGGCTCTGATACCATGCAGAATTTCCTGCAAATGCTCTAAAAACCTACCTCTAAGATCTAGGTAGAAAACCTGGTTGTAGATTAACTCGATAATGCAATATTCCAAATCAAAATATTATAATCTACTTCTACTATCAAACTTGCGGAAGCTTAAAGATCAAGTTGAATCAGAGCTAAACACATATAATTATAAGAAGAAGAATCAATACACATGAAACACAAAAAATACTCAAGGGAAATCCTCAGCTAAAAACCCCGCTATCTGTATTATCATACAAGGTGGAAATACATCAAGATTATACAAAGCCTTAGCTCTCGCAGCTAGCCAGCTCTCAGTAGAATCCTCCTGGATGCTCACAGGCAAACTTGGCTTCTCACAAGCCTTCCTATCTGCCCTCAAAGCTCCTATTTCCTTGCGTAATTTCTCCTAGGTGATCCTCCTGTTACCAAGTGGAACACTGACCTCACACCCTTTAAAACTGCGCAATCCTCAAGGAACCTTCCCTTGACTGCATGGATGAGCTTCCTTTATAGGAAAACACATGCAAGTGATTGTAACCTATCCTTGACATTTAGTTCAACTGGGTCTTTCTCAAAATAGACATGCATGAGTTTATGATGAGGGAATCTTCAATTATTTGGAGTACACTGGTTGAGTGCATGCATGCATCAACTCACTGATAACTCACAATTAGTTCCTCAAACAGTTTGGAACTAATTTAACTAGACTTAGCTCAGTAAACTGAGCTAACTAATTACAACTCAAATATAACTCAATCTTATCTACTTAATTAAGGGATGATCTCCTTAATTTAAGGGATAAATGTTGCATGACTTCAGAAAGAATTCTAACTTGAATTTCTGCAACTAATTAAAACATAATGAATTAATTAATTATTTCCAAGAAATTGGTAAGGCTAAATTCGAATTTAATTCACAATTTTAATTCAAGGACAAATTAAAATTGGAATATTTTGGATTCTATTTTTTATCATTTCTTGTTTCTATTTTCAACAAAAGGGACTGGATCTTCAGATTCGACCTCCTTTTTAGGAAAATTACACAGATGATGAGGGGAATATTGTGGAAGATTTGGATGATAACCAAATTAATTTATTAGGGATAAGTGATGATGAAGCAGTTTTCCTCACTCGGGAGGAACAAGAGCTTTTTCTTAGAACCCAGACTGACATGGATTCTAAAGAGTCAGAGGAATATGTTAGTGCCTGGATCTACCTCAGGCTAAAGGAAGGCAGGTCTAGGGTAACATCAAACCACGCTTAACCTGCTAGCTAGCTCTACCAGGTCAAGGGAGGGCTCTCTCCTTGTCAATCTCAATTAGGATATTAGCAATTAGGGCTTGAGATGACTGAAAATGAATGCTGATTTTAGGCTAGGTATAGTAGATCAGAGAATTTTGTTTGCTTTTAGGTTTTGGTTGTTGGATCAATTGGAGAAGGCAAATTGGGTCCGGGAAATGAACTCGGGGATACAGTCATGTCCTATGGGGCAAGGTAGACAAGGGTTTATGTACTAGCAATGGATTGATATGGTAGAGTAAGATAGATGAGGAGATGAGGAGGGCATAAGAAACTATGAATCCTCTTCAAACAATGAAAACATTGAAAACCAAATGCACTCCCAAGACAAAGCACTGTAAAGTTAGTGTATTTTGTTTATTCACTTTGATTCAGTTAGTTTAGAAGAGAGAGAGAGATGTGGATACCTATAAAACATCAGAAAAAAACTCATTACAAAGAAGAAACAATACATAAACTCACTGTCACAAGAATCCCACAAAAACAGCTGTGAAATTTGGTTTTATTCCTTGCCAAACTACTGATACAAATGTTCAGTGAGTCCAACAATTTTGCCAAAGTCCAACCTTTACAAATGACTAAGAAATTACATAATATAGGCAAGGAAACTAGTCATGCTAACTATCAAGGTAGAATCCATGATAAAGGGGTGGTTTCAACCATATTTAAACTAAGAACAGGAATATAGGCAGTGGAACAACTTGCCTCCAAAACTTAGGAAACCAATTCATTACAGTTCAAAACCACTTGGAACTTGATGTATCTACCCTATGAGGTGATTTTCATCAAATTTACATCAAACACATCATTTACCATGCATACATTTACCAAGAAAGGAAGAAAAGTCAATCACTGAAGAAACTGGGAGAAATTCTGAGTTTTAGGCAAAATTAGCAAAAATTTGCATAATGCGCAATGCCCTAAGCCTGATGCGCAACGCCGCTGCAAGGCTACTTTTGGAGGCCTTGCACTTCACCAAATTAGGCCCAAGATAGCTTGTTCGAAAGCTCTGCCTGTCTAGTTTTTGGAACACTTTGAATTTTCTGATTTGGAGTTTATTTGCCCCTTCAAAAATCATTTCTCCCAAGACTTCTTCCTGTGGGTCCAAAAAGTGGTAGAGAGGGCATTTTTTAGGTGTTTTTTGCCCTTTACGTGACCCAGATATTCTCCAAAATTTATGAATTTTTTTAGGTTTTATTGTTTTTTCATGTTGAATCCAAAACCACAAGCCATTTGGCAAAATATTGAGCCAATTAAATGCACAGCGCCACAACGGAAATTTCCTGTGCTGCAAAATTTGATGCACAGCGCCCTTTTGCAAACTGATTTTGGAGGCCTTCCCGATGTTCAAATTGGGTGCAAGATATCTTGTTGGTAATATTACTAAGTCTACTTTCCAGAACATCTTTAATTATTCAATTTGGAGTTCATTTTCCCTATCAAAAGTCAAATCTCCCAAGACTGGTCAAAATGTGAAAAATGAGGCTGCCTAAATGCAGAGTGCTATTGCGGTCAAATTTTTAAGGTCTTCCTCAACTTCAAATTGAGCTCATGATAGCTCATTGGAAATCTCTTTATGTCTAGTTATCATTTCACTCATCAAGAAATTCATTTGGCCAACCAAGCTAGGAGAAATCTTCATTTTCCCAAGGCCATTCCAGAGGTGCAGCAACCCTCCCGAGGAAACTTTATTTTTGACATTTCTCTAAAACCATGACACCTGTGTAAAAATTGGATGATTTTTTTCTTCCTTGGCCTATTATGGACAAAAACCTCTCTCACTTTTTCCAAATTCAATTTTTCTTGCTCAAAAACATCATTTGAGTAAAACCTATCCCGATGTGTGGAACAAGGGATTTGTCGAAATGAAGTGAAATGAAGGGGATAAGGGGCTTCTAAATTCTTGAGAATGTTTTTGGAAGTAGGGAGGGATGTTAGGAAGTAGGGGAAAGAGAAATTTCAAATGTTGAGTGAGGGGAAGGGGTTCAAAAGGGAAAAACACTTGCCTAGCCTAGAAAATTGTCAAATTGTAGCAAGAAGCTAGGGTTTGTGGGAAAATGATGAATTTGAGGGATATCAGTGATGGGAAGTGCTTAAGAAGGTGCATTAAGGATAGGGGAAGGTGAATGAGCATCAGGACACAAGTTTTGTTGATGATTTGGCCATCCAAGAGAAATTACCTTCAAAACCCTAGGAGAGGGAAATGAGCCTTACCCAGTACAACTAAAACATGAACAAGGTGTAAAATGACCCATTGGAACTTGAAATGGTGATGAAAACTCTCTGAATGATGGTACACTCAGCTAAATGGTGACATGGACCGACACTTGGAAAACTTTGGAAAGAGTAAAAACAAACCCTAGACCTAATACCTAGTGACCAAATTTTACTTGAAGACTCACTGAAATGACAAAATTTGACTTTGACACCCTAAGACCACTTTGTAAGAGCATATTTGATCACTGGTGGAAGCTTTCAAAGGCTGAAACTAACAGAATACAAACAAGGATTTGAAAATTCCATAATGGAAGTTCATAGGCAATATATTCTTAGAAGTAAGAAAAATCAAGATACTACAACTAAAAAGAATGATGAAAATCCTGTCAAAAAGGTCTCTAATTCTGATCCCAAGAAAACAATAGAAAATCCCCCTAAGAAATCCACAGATAATCTTGGAAAGAAGCCTGTAGAACATATTATAAAAAGGACCATTGATACAACTTCCAGAATTACTCAAACTAATCTTCCTTCTACTAGCCAACAAACTGAACTGGCCACAAAACTAGTTGTTGATAAATACGTTTTTTTCAAATCTGCTTAAAAATCAAACATCTTTTAGTATAGAAAATGAACTTGCAGAGCTAAAAATTTATATCCCCTTAACTGAATTAGTCAACAATAATGTATATAGGACTCAGGTCCTGAAGGAATTAAACATAGGGGAGAAAATTGATGATGTAAATTTGAGTGATGATCAACTTGGGCTCCTATTTAGGGCAGAAGTAGAAGGTAAACCACAAGAAGGAGGAGTCCCTCCATTTTATGTCAGTTTGAATATTCATGATAAAATCTTTCATAATGTTATGTTAGATTCAAGTGCTTCCCATAATTTAATTCCCAAATAAGTCATGGAGAAACTAGGACTAGACATCACTCGATAATACAAAGACTTGTATTCCTTTGACTCTAGCAAAGTCAGGTGACTAGGTCTTATCAAAGACCTGCGTGTTACTTCAACCCAAATCCCTGCTAAAATTCTAGTGATCGATATAGTGGTCACAGAAATTCCCCCAAAGTATGGCATGTTATTTTCACACTCATGGGGAGAAAAATTACAAGGAACCCTGTAAATGGACATGAATTATGCCACTATACCAGTGTTTGGTCAATGGAGAAGACTGTATAGGGAAGCCTTAATGAAGTATATGGTCAACAGTTAAAATAAACCACATAATTACCCTCTTTACTATGTTCATTCTGACATGAACTCTTTTATTCTTTATAATGATGAGGGAATTGCTGCATATGTTACTCAAGCAGGAAATGATATTGATGAAAAACAGGAAAATCAGACTCTAATTGTGCAACAAAACACTAAAACTGAACCTTTTTGGAACATGAGATTTTATGGCTCTTGTAGCAAAGCAAGTTTAGGGGCATGTGTTTGGGTATTCAATTCAAGGGACAATCATGTAAAAGGTCATTCCTATAAACTCAATTTTCATTGCACCAATAATATAGCAGAATATGAGGAAATTCTCTTAGTATTGCAATTATTGAAGAAGTTAGGTGCTAAAAGGATTGTTGTTCAGGGAGATTCTAAATTAATTATTAAACAGATCAAGGGAGAATATGTTTCAAAACATAGTAGGTTGAGAAACTATAAGAATGTTGTCCTTGACTTTTTAAGAACTTTTGAAGAATATGATATTTCTGTTATTCCAAGAAATTAGAATGTATTGTCTAATGGTTTAGCTTTTTCAGCTAGCACATGCCAAATGCCTCATCCAAACAAACAATATATAGTAGAGGTTAAACAACGTCCTTTTGTACCTTATAATACGAGACATTGGCAGGTATTTGGAAGTGATAAGCAGATTGAAATTTTTTTGCAATCCAAGGAGTATGAAGACAATAACATAGATTCAGACTATGAAGTAGAAGATCAGATTATTGAAGATTCAGACTGTAAAGTAGGAAATCAGATTGTTGAATATGTTAGTGTAGATAAACAGCTTGATGATTCAGATGTAAATATTTTAGTGACTATAGATGTACATAAATTAGAATTACATGAAATTGATCCAGAAAAAAATAATAATAAATAAATAAATAAATAAATAAAATAAAAATAAAATAAAAATAAAATAAAATAATAATAATAATAATAATAAATAAATAAATAAAAATAAAATAAAATTGAAGTGCCTTAGCTTGAAGATAATGTTCTACCAAGGGGTCTAGCTCCATTAGAAGAACTTTTTGATTTTAATGATGTAGCAAAAAAGCCAAAAATGGAACCCATAGGGGCAGACATAGAAGAATGCAATATAAGTAGTGATCAAAATCCCAAAATGATAAAACTTTCAAAATCATTGCCTATTATAACAAAACAACGATATATATCTCTTTTCAAAGAATTCACAGATGTATTTTCCTGGGGCTATGAGGATCTAAAAGCATATGACACCAGTATCATACATCACAAAATCCCAATCAAAGAGGATCAAAAACCATTCAAGCAAAAACTTCGTAGGATCAATCCTGTATTAATGCCTTTGGTTGAGAAAGAAGTAAAAAGAGTGTATGAGGCAAAAATTATACTTCCTATTAGATACTCTAAATGGGTGTCTAACATTGTGCCTACTAGAAATAAAACTGGAGAAATCAGATTGTGTATTGATTTCAGAAATTTAAATAAGGTATCCCTTAAAGACAACTACCTGTTACCTAAACTGGATCATATATTGAAAAAGGTAGTAGGGTCTAGTATGATTCTCTTATTAGATGGTTTCTCAGGTTACAACCAAGTCTTAGTGCATCCTGATGACCAGGATAAAAATGTCTTTACTACACCATGGGGCACTTTCATGTATGTGAAAATGCCCTTTGGCTTAATGAATGTTGGAGCCACTTTCCAAAGAGAAATGGATATTGCCTTTGTTGATGAAATTGGCCATTTTATTGTGATTTATCTAGATGACATTACTGTCTTTTCTAAAACTAATGAAAAACATTTAGCACATTTGAGAAGAGTGTTTGAAAAATGTAGAAGGTTTGGCATCTCACTCAATCTTAAAATAACATTGTTGGCCTTGAGGAAGGAAAACTTCTTGGTCACATTATTTCCAAGGATGGAATTAGGATTGATCCTAGTAGAATTCAAACAATTTTAAAAATCAGTCATCCAAGAAACATCAGAGAGCTTCAGCCTTTTATTGATAAAATCAATTTCCTAAGGAGATTTATTCCTAACCTAGCACAACTTCTTAGGAACATAATGAACATGCTTAAAAAGGATTCTGAAATCAAGTGGAGTATTGAGGCTAAACAATACTTTGCCTTAGTAAAATAAGCATTGACAATGCACCAGTGTTAATCAACACATATTTTACCAAAGGTTTCATAATCTTCTCTTTTTGCTTCCGAACACACCATTGCAGCAGTTTTAGTACAAAAAAATAGTGAAGGTTTTGAGCAGCCAATTGCATTCTTTAATAAAGCTTTAAGAGATGCATCTTTGAAATACAATACTATGGAATAACAGACTTTTGCATTAGTTAAAGCATTAAAGATTTTAGACTATATATTTTTCATTCCCATATTATTGCTTATGTACCTAATGCAGTGGTTAAGGACATTTTGACACAGAATGGACCTGATGGAAAGCGAGGCAAATGGATTATTGTCATTCTAGAATGTGACTTAGAAATCAAGCCCACCAAGTTAATCAGAGGTCAAGGACTAGCCAAATTGATGGCTGAGTCAAATTTCCATGCTTTGGACATTAACTTGATTGATTCATTAGATAATCAATAGGAACCAGCGACTCCACAAAGTGATGAGGCATTTCTAAACTCACCCTAGTATGCAAAGTTGCTTTATGTTTTATTTAATTTAAATGCTCCTCCTGGTTTGACAAAAACAAAGGCAAGATTTATGAAGTTCAAAAGAAGTTAAATTTTGAATTATATACATGTCGTGTATTGGAAAGATGTTGGGGTATTTTACTTAAATTCTTGTTAAAGGATGATGCAGATAAAGTTATGCAGGAATTCCATGAAGGTGACTGTGGTGGACATCTTTATTGGAAACTATTGTCAATAAAATCCTTAGAGCTAGTTTCTACTGGCCTACCCTTTTCCCTCACATTCACAAACAAGTCACCTCATGTCATAAATGCCATATTTTTTAGGGACAAAGAAAATTGTTTCCCCTGCCATTAAAACCTATCTCTGTTGAAAGCCCTTTCCAGCAATGGGGATAGGATTTAATTAGTGAAATTCATCCCTCTTCCTCTGTCAGGCCAGGCAGTAACTCCAGTTTGGCAGAAAACTCAAAAAAACTGATTCATGTGTTTATTCCATAGGTATGTTATTGTTTTATACATTAGGAGTGATTTTTCAGTTCATCTTCCGATGACTGTTCACATTCCTGATTTATCTATTGTACAAATTCCCCAATCATGAAGATTAGGTGTCAACATTCCCCCCCTTAATCTGAAGGGATGTTGGTGAGTCCAAGCATCATTCTGAATCGTTCAAGCTTTTCCTTTCCAAGTGCTTTGGTGAAGATGTCTACAATTTTCTCATTTGTGGAACAATGACGGAGATGAATTGTTTTGGCCTCAACATGATGTCGAATCAGATGATATTTAGTATTGATATGCTTTGTTCGATCATGGAACTTTGGATTCTTGGCCAACTTTATTGCAGAGGTGTTATCAATCATGAGTGGAGTTGATTGTACTTGTTTTACCTGCAAATCTTCAAGAATTTTCCTGAGCCACACAATTTCTTTCGTTGCTTCAGCTGCTACCATGTATTCTGCTTCAGTTGTGGAATCTACTGGAACTGATTGTTTGCGTGATCTCCAGGAGACAGCTCCTGATCCAAGACTCATAGCATATCCTGAAGTAGATACCCCAGTTTCTTTGTCTCCATCGAAGTCTGAATCAGAGTATCCAATCAAGCTGAAGTCGTCCACCTGTGTATACTTGATTCCAAGGTCTTGAGTTCCCTTCAAGTACCTTAGAACTCTTTTTGCAGCAGACCAATGTCCCTCACAAGGCTTTTGCATGAACCTGGAGAGGATTCCAACAGTAAATGAAATGTCTGGTCTGGTAGTAGTGAGGTAGATGAGACTTCCTACAAGCTGTCTATACTTTGTTGCATCCTCAAATTCCTTTCCTTCAATAGATGTGAGCTTTAAGTTTTGTTCCATTGGAGTAGAAAGAGGATTGCACTCTGTCATGCCAAATCTGTTTAACAAATCTCCAATGTATTTATTTTGAGAAAGAAATATGGATTTTGGATGTTGGGTTACTTCAATGCCAAGATAGTAATGAACATAGCCCAAATCAGTCATTTCAAAACTTTTCCCTAATTCCTTCTTTATGGATGCAATGTAGCTTTCATTGTTCCCTGTCATTAAAAGATCATCTACATATACCACAAGATACACAATTGTTTTGCCAACTTTCTTGACAAATAAAGTTGCATAATCAAGATCAAAATGATTGAAGTTGAGTTTCAGAAGATGCTCAGTTAGTTTTTCATACCAGGCTCGTGGTGCTTGTTTGAAGCCATACAAGGATTTCACAAGTTTGCATACTTTATGTTCATGTCCTTTCACAGCAAATCCTTCAGGCTGGGACATAAAAACATTCTCTTTTAGATCTCCATTCAAGGATGCAGTTTTTACATCCATTTGATGGACTTTCCAACCGTTCTGAGTAGCTAGTGCAAAGAGTGTCCGGATGGTGGCCCATTTTGCTGTGGGGGCAAAAGTTTCCTCATAATCGACCCCTTCCTTCTGTGCAAAGCCTTTTGCCACAAGCCTAGCTTTGTGCTTGTCAAGTGAGCCATCAGCTTTGTATTTGTTCTTATAGACCCACTTGCAGCCAATTGGTTTGGTTCTAAATGGAGGATCAACCAACTTCCAAGTGCCATTCTTTATGAGGGCATCATACTCCTTTTTCATCGCTTCTTTCCATTCATCAGGAGGAGCAGCTTCTTTGAAGGAAGTTGGTTCAAAATCTGTAGACAAGTTCAATTCACAATCATAAGTAACATCCATATCAACAGGTGAATTAGAGTCATCTACATCACCTCCATTTTGTCGGTTTGAATTTCTGGTTCCTGTTTTTCCAATTTCATCAGGATGAACACTTTCAAGTGTCTTTGTCAACCACTTTGGGGGACCTTTCTGAGATGGTCCAGGCTGCTCTGTTGATTGAGTTGGGACTGAATCAAGATTGAGTCTCCCAATTCTATCAATTACATCACTTAAAGCATCATCCGTTGTTGGAGTTTCATACAGGGGAGATTGTTCTTCAGAAGAAGATTCCACATGTTGATCTAGTATAGAAATCCCCCCTTCAAGATGTGGAATCTGATTATCAAATTCTTGAAATGATTTGTTTTTGCGAATCTATCCAAGCGATCAAGTTGTCGCTCAACAACATTGTCAGATTTGGATGATTCCAGAAAAATGACATCTCTAGATACAACAAACTTTTTATTTACTTCATCATAGAAGCGGTATGCTTTAGAGGTGTTTGAATACCCCAGGAAGATACACTTACGACTTCTAGCACCAAGTTTGTTTCTATGTACCTTTGGTATCAAGGCATAACAGGTGGAACCAAAGATCCTGAGATGTTTTACCGAAGGAACATGTCCATACCACAATTCATAAGGAGTCTTGTTTCTTATAGCATTAGATGGACATCTATTCTTTATATATGCAGCACATAGAACAGTATCAGCCCAAAACATTATCTTTACATTTTTGAAGAAAAGCATGGATCGTACCATATTCAAAATTGTTTTATTCATTCTTTCTGCTACACCATTTTGTTGGGGATTATAAGGTACAATTATTTTACGTTTGATCCCATGTTGGCGAAGATAGTTTTCAAATTCATTTGATGTATATTCTTGTCCATTATCAGTGCGAATAGACCCAATATGAGATTGTGCATCATTTTCAATCCATTTATGAAAATTATTGAATGTTTGAAAAGCATCAGATTTGTTCTTCAATAAATAAACCCAACACATTCTGGTGTAATCATCAATAAATGTCATGATATATTTATTTCCATTTGCAGAAGGAACAGGCATTGGATCACATAAATCTGAATGAATGAGTTCAAGCTTCCTATGTGCTCTTGAATGTGAATCATGAAAAGACTGTTTGCTATGCTTTCCTAGAATGCAAGCATCACATTGCTTATGTTTCCTAGGAATTGTAGGCAAACCAGCAACACCATTTTTCTTCAATAAGCGGAGACTGTCATAGTTTAAATGTCCAAATCTAGCATGCCATAATAAACTTGATGGAAGTGTACCTTCTTCATGATGAGAAATATATGAGAAATGTTGTGCATGAGCAGAGGTTACTTGCAGTTTGAGAAGCCTTTCTTCTTCTATTCTCCTCATGACAAGTGAGTGGTCAGATGCTTTTCTTACCTCAAGCTTTCCTTCAAACATATGAATGGAGTGACCTTGCTGGCGGATGTGGACCAAGGACAACAAGTTTCTCTTGAGCTGTGGGAGATATAGAACATGATCCAAAAGAAATTCTGGAAGACCAGGCAGTTTAAGCCTGATTGTGCCAAGCCCTGATGGCTTGATTTTTGACTGATCTGCAAAGTATATTGCTCCATCAACGTTGTCAGTGAAATCTTCAAAAAAATCTTTCCTATGAGTCATATGACAGGTTGCTCCCGAATCAAGCAACAAATCATTTTTCGAGGAAGCAAGTGAAGCATTAAACAAATCTTCATTTACTCCAATGTTACATTGTGCCTCAATATAGTGAGCGGATTCAGGTGCTTTACCTTTGGCTGTATCATCAGTTTTACCTTTTTGCTGGTTTCTTTTCTGCTCAATTTTGTCCCATGGTAGCTTGCATGTAGAAGCATCATGTGATCCATTTCGTTTGCAGCGAATGCAATGCAGATCTGCTTTTTCTCCTTGAGAATGTATGCCCCCCTGCCTCTAAAGTATCTTCCTCTTCCTCTTCGTCCACCTCTTCCTCTTGTAGAATCTTGAGCAGGATGCTTTTCTTTATGAGCAAGGCAAACAGTCTCTTCAGAAGATTCAGGGACTATCTTCTTTCCAAAGGCTTTCTCTCTTTCAGCAAATTTTTTCACAAGAGATTCAAAGGTTATATCTTTAAGATTTCCATTTTCTTGTAAAGACTCAAGATAATTGGAGTAAGTAGGATAGAGTGCCTTGAGAAAAACAATAAGAGGGATATCCAGCTCAACCTTAGTGGATTTGATATCATGCATTATGGATTTTACTTCAGATGCAAGAGCAAGAGGATCATTATTTTTCAGTTCAAGAGTGAAGAGTTTAATCATGAGCTGAACAACTTCAAGTGCAGAATGTGAGTCATAGAGTTCTTTCAGTTTTTGTAAAGCTTCAAAGGCATTTGAATATGATGAAATATGGCGACTTACTTCTTCATTTACAGATGCTGCGATTAATGCATAGGCTTTGTTGTTCTTGTTTTCCCAAATGACGAGCTCTTTGTCTGATGTAGGCTGCACCGGGTCATTGTCTCCTTCTCCAACACACACTCCTTTCCACAACTCATTGAAGATGACGGTGTGTTTTATCATCCGGGACCATTCATGATAGTTCTCTTTTCCAGTGAGAACTATTCCTACCATAGAGATGATTGAATGCATTCTGTAAAAAAAATACTTCTGCTGATAAAAAAAACTTCCTTACGTTACAGCCTTATGCACTATATTTTTTTTTTTTAAATCCCTCTAATATTTGATAGAAGTATCAACATTACATATAACTGTAGACCTTCGTTACAAATAAACTATTCGTATCAATATACAAATTGTGTATTGAGAAAACAGAGTATTCCTCTATCTCAGTATACAAATTTTTTTAATGAAGCCTGCAGCTTATCATATTGAAGTATCCTCATTGCACTAGTTCACACATCAATCAGGCCTCTGTCCCAAAGTGAGAGTAGTGGATTTTGTTTAATACCATCACGACAAAGAAATTACCTCTGGAATATCATATAATGAGGGTCTCTAAGAACGTAGAGAACGCCCCACAAACATTCCACTGCCTTGCAATTTCTGCAACGGAAAGGACTTTATATCCCCATCTCTGTCACCGTTGTTCCAACGAAGCAATCTACACAGTTCTCTCGAGAAGATCAACACCTTAATTTTGCGAACCTTTCCACCATGTGAAGGATTATTAAAATTACACTTCTTGTTTTGTAAATGAAGATCAAAATACAGTGGTCGTTGAAGATTCAGATTGTGGATGATCTCAATATTATGTTCAGAAGGAACAGGCCAGAACGAAAATCACTTATGCGCAAACAAATTTTCAATCAATGCATAGTAAGAACGAAAATCACTTATGCGTAAACAATTTTTCAATCAATGCATAGTAAGAACGAAAATCACTTATGCGTAAACAATTTTTTGATCAATGCATAGTAAGAACGACCAATTCAAAGGCACTGAGCACAGTCAACACAACACGGTCTCAAACCAGTTGCAATTTTTACCATATGGCTTTGTGTCAAATTGGTTAAGCGCACTGCCATTAACAGTGGAACTCATATCATACCATCCATACACAACATTCAGTCAAACATGGTCCTTCAACGCTTATATGCACCCTTCACCTCGACACAGACTTTCAGGAAGTTGATGCGAAGCAACTGCCCGTCAACTTACACTCTTGGTTTGGTGAGCGAGACTGCTACATAATCGTGTTTTACAATACTCAAAATCTGGAATGCTGGAAGCAATCGTCTCTTGACATGGTTTGGCTCTAGATTAACCAGATAGGGTTTCAACGTAGTGGGATTCAATGTAATGATTCAGTGCGCGGGCACGCAGGTACCATGAGCCGGGGATTCGACGTAATGATTCAGTGCGTAATGATTCGTTCGATGCAACCAGTCAAGGTATAACCGACACATTCATGCGCAGAGAATCAACATCGTTGAGACGCAGGACAGAGGCAGTGCTCAGGACAGAGTAATCAGGTGAATGCAATGCAATGGAGGCAGAGCATTTCAGGACAGAGGCAGTGGCAGAGATAAGGGAGTTACAACTATTTTTAGAACTGGCTCTGATACCATGTCAGGGCAGGCAGTAACTCCAGTTTGGCAGAAAAATCAGAAAAACTGATTCGTGTGTTTATTCCATAGGTATGTTATTGTTTTATACATTAGGAGTGATTTTCAGTTCATCTTCCGATGAATGTTCACATTCCTGATTTATCTATTGTAAAAATTCCCCAATCATGAAGATTAGGTGTCAACATCCTCCACCCAACATAAGTGGATCCTTACAGCCACTGACTACTTTACCAAGTGGATAGAGGCCACCCCTTCCAGAAATGCCACTGATGTTGTCATTATCAAATTCCTTGAGACTAATATCCTCTTCGGATTTGGTTGTCCTAGAAAAATCATCATTGATAATGCTGCAGCCTTCAAATCTAAAAAGCTGGTTGAATTCTGCCATAAATACCACATTACTTTGGGACATTCAATAGCTTATTACCCTCAGGGTAATGGGATGGTTGAATCCTCAAACAAAAGTTTGGTAAACATCATCAAAAATTCGTTAGAGGACAACAAAAGTCTTGGCACAACAAGCTAGTCAACGTACTTTAGGCTAACAGGCTTACTACTAAAAAATTAGTTGGCATGTCACCATACCAATTGGTCTATGGGATGGATGCAGTTTTTCCATCCTCCTTAGAAGTTCCGATCATGAAGATCATTCAAGAAGTGAAAGTTGAACCTAATGATGTATAGAGAAGGATTAGTAAAACTATCTAGTTGCTGCAATCCAGGGAGGAAGTATACAACAAAACCCAAGTTATTCAAGAAAATATCAAAAATATCTTTGACAGAAGAACAAAAGCTGATGACTTTAACATTGGGGACCAAGTTTTGAGATGGGATTCAAGGAGAGAAGACAAAGGTAAACATGGAAAGTTTGATAATCTTTGGAATGGGCCATATATTTTTCATGCTTTCAGGGGAAATAATGCATTCTACCTTAAAGACCTAGATGGAGCAGAGATACCCGGAGGTCCTGTCAATAGCAGGATGCTAAAGAACTAAATTTATTAGCCTATATATTTTCCTTTCATCATTGTAAATATCATAGTCTTTAAGGTTTTGAATGGGTAACTTATTAACAAACGTTGAAGCCCGCAGTGAAGGCCTTAAGCCTAGATTAATGAGCTACCGAATATTATCCGTAACAGTAAAGAAATCAGATGAAGACAATACAGACATGGAGTACTCAAGGATCCTGATCTTATTTTCTTGACACTTCACTTGGAGAAGTGCCATCCCCAGCTGGCGCCACTGTTAGGGTCCTATAAATTATAGGGTCTCAAGGTGATTGAGTATTTTGTATTTGTGATTTCATATTGTACATAATTTCAACATTCAAATGATTTCCAAAAATATTAAAAAGAAAAAGAAAATGAAAATAGGGTATGTTAAAAAAATAAATAAGAAAAAAATGAAATATGAACCCCACAAAAGAAAAAAATAGAAAATAAGATTGAAAGTGTTGCAAGTCTAAGTGCCACTAGTGATAAGTTAGTTCTTCTAATTCATTATCAAATAAGGTTGTGTGCAGATTGTTCTTGAATGCCACAATGACTAGAATTTTGTTCAAATCACACAGTTTAATCATGATTGAACACATTAAAATTTTTGTTTAATAGGTTAGCGAATGAAGATTTACCAAACAGTTTAATCTTGGTAAATCAGTAGCTAGGTAGAAATAAAATTGACTCAACAGTTAAATCTGAGTCAATGGCGAAATAAGTGATACGATAAGGTAGATTTTTATAAAAGAAGAATGATTTGGGTCTGCTAGTTTAAGTGCACCCTGCAAAGCAAGAAGAGAAAATGTTAGCTTAGAAAAGGAATGGAAATGCAAAAGGGTAGGTAGAAGCACTATGGTGGTTAGAGGAAAAACGTGAATATTTTATCCTAATGTCAAATTTCAAATATATTTCATGTGGAGAAGAAAAAGGCGAAGGATTAAAGTTTTACTCTAAAGTTTAATATATCAAGTGATTTGATATATTAATTGTAATTCCCTACTTAATCTTATCATGCAAATTTTATTGGTGTTTAAATTACTTGAAAATATTGACTTATAATTATCAAGAAATATTGGTACATATCTACATTGGTGAAACTATAAATTTATTACTGATATAAACTTTATTATTATTATTCAATTCCCAACTTACCTCCTTAAATTTAAATTTTGATAGGATATGGTCTCCTTCCATTTATTCCAATTTAAATATCTCATCCCCAAAATGTACTCTCAAATTTTCTTAGGAGAAGATATGGTCCTCTCCAATTAATTACCAAATTATAACTTCATATCTCATCCCCAAAATGTCCTCTCAAATTTACTTGAGAGAAGATATGGTCATCTCCAATTAATTACCCAAATATATATTCATATTTCATCCCCAAAATGTCCTCTCAAATTTACTTGGGAGAAGATATGGTTCGCTCCAAGTAATTACCCAATTATATATTCATATCTCATCTCCAAAATGTCCTTTCAAATTTACTTGGGAGAAGATATGGTCCTCTCCAATTAATTACCAAATTATATATTCATATCTCATCCCCAAAATGTCCTCTCAAATTTACTTGGGAGAAGATATGGTAAGAAGAGTCAAATGTAAGGATGAGGGGGTAGTTATGACATTAATGACAGGTGGTTGAGGTGGAGAAAAGGGGAGGCATAAAAGGGGAAGGATGAGGAGAGGAAGGGGGGATCCTTGGTCTTGGTTTTGGTTTTGGTTTTGGAGGATTTGTTTTGAGAGAAAGGTGGAGAAAAGAGAAGGGATAGAAAGAGAGTATTTTTTCAACTTGGACACACTACATCTGGTTGGACTTGGGCTCGAAGGGCTAGGGAACCTGTGGAGGTTTCATGGGCTAGAAAATATTTCCTAGTTGGCTGGAAGGTAAATCTAGTCAGTAGTCAAGAGGAGCATCCCAGCAGAGTCAAGAGCTAAGGGACATCTCAACTAAGCTATTGGAACATATATTCCTATGTTTATAGATTACTTATGTAAGTGATTGCAATGAAATACTTACTTATTTAATTGTGAGAAATAAATTTTAATTGTAAATTATCATCAATTAAATGTTTAGTTAGAATTAAGTTATTTCTTGTTTTATTGTATTTAAAATTAGACAAATTTAGTTTTGTTAGAGGACCCTAGGATGGAGCGTCACACATGGTATCAGAGCCAAGTTTCAACCCTTTGGGACTTTATAGGCCCTATGCACTTGCTTCAACATACTAAAATCCTTTGCTAATAGAAATTTAACAACCAACTCGAGGGTAGATGCTTATATAACGTATCTATGTATCCAATATGTACTCATCAAGTTTGAATACTTTAACACACATATACAAGCATTTTCCACTTACGCTAATATGTACTGATCACTTGGTAGCACATAGTGTGGAAAGTTACATTGTACACTTTTAGAGTATAGAGAATTGTTGCTTTGATACTTCAAACCTTTTCATCTTATAACACATCCTAGGAAATCATGGAAGTAGCTTGGAGAAAATCCTGCTTGCAAAGTTGCTAATGATGATTAATAATCAGAGATCATGTTTACATTGAAGAAATGGCCTGCTCATCAAATTTGATCACAGAACCTCTGGTTCTCGGCCTAACGAGCAATTCTATATTTCAAACCCATCGAAAAACTATTAAGCATTGAATTCCATTCCTCCTTTTCATATAAGAATGTGCTCTACCCTAAAACATTATAGCCAAAACAAAACAAAAAAATTGTAGTCTTCCACTAGTTTATTTCAAAAAGAAACTTCAGCATGTCCTCTTTCATGGGAAAAACAAATCAAATAAAACCAAAACATTGATCCGCTTGAAGTAACCCATTGAAATGCCTAGTATCCATCACCGTGGAAATTGTTAGGTTGACAAAGCATTATGCTATCCACCAGGATTATGTTCGTGTTATGGATTGACCATCTGTATGGCATGAGTTTCAAACCAACAAGGCCAGGTGAAATTTCAAGGAAAATTTTTAGCATACATATTTTCTAGAAAATAATTCCATTTAACAGTCAATATAGATTGAGATATGCAATGGGATTTTTTTTTTTCAAAGAAGGGCTGCCAGGCGTTCTCCACTAGCACTAGCTTTGGGGAAAGCAAATGCCTCAAAATCTAACCAAATTAACTACCATATCTAGTCAAAAGTACCATAGTGTCTCATGACATGAATATAAGAGTTCAAAGAGTCCATAAACTTAATAAGGAATCATGTTGTGTATAAAGCTCATATAGAAATTATCAATTAAATCATAAAGGATGAATATCATCCCGCAGCATGGGTCGATTCAGTGGCAGCAAGCTTTAGTGCCTTAATTTCCCAGCCATCAAGATTCTGTTGCAGGTGCTTCTCAACCTTCGAGATAGCCAAGACCAACATAAGAACTATGAATTTAGAGGCATGGGGGGGTCTACGAGACTAACTATGGTGGCACCCATGATGCTCCACTAGTGGAAATTACTAGGGTCTAGCTAAGGGGTTCGGTAAATCTACTGGTAGCTCACCATAATAATCCAGAACCTGGCAATCCAACCTCTGTGGGATTCTGACTTAAAAGGACTACCTCTGTGTCACCCTAAAATATATTGATCTTCCTATGTTTTTGATAGAGAAATTTTATTCACTGGCTTAATTGTGCACATATTAATCGACATTCATTGTTTATTTAGCACAAACCCTAAAACAAAATCTTTCGAGAGAAAAGCAACCTGTTTAACGCAAGAACTAAATCAAAGTTCAAATTCATTCGATGCCCAGAAGAACAATCTCCGTCACCAGACATGTCGTTAATCAGGTCGAAAATCATGACCCCATTTGGACACACAATGAACATAAAAGTATAAGAGCATTTGCCACAAAGTTGCATTGATGTCGAGTAAGGCTCCTTAGCCTTTGTGCTTCTTCCTTTGCGGAGTTTAATCCTCATTTTTCCCACATGAAAATTGTGGAATGACAGTGTTGCAAATATTTGTGTTATTTGAATTGTGTTCATCATCATCGAAATCATAAATCCTGCAAGCGATTTGTAAAATCGAGACTCGGGGATTGTTGTTGATATTTGAAAGAAATGCGGGCTTCCACTCACTGTCCATTCCAACAATATAAGATCTCTCCATAGCCCAGTAGAAGAGATCGACTTCATCTAAATCCTCGGAACCCCCCCAAGACTATTTTGTCCCTGGGCACTCATTTCTTCAAGAAGCTTTGTAACTCCTACCCAAGTCTTTCATCCATTCTGATTGCCAATGGAGTTGATATTTCCCTGTGTATTCAGCGAAAGAATTGTAGTTTGGTAGGACCAAAAGGCAAGAACTGCAAATGCAGATGTTTAGCCCTTTCCTTCAAATGAATTATTATTAAACCCTCTACTAGTAGTATTGATCTTAATTGTATTCGCAGAACATTTTCTCATGTTGCTTGTCATGAATACCTGGACTTGTGTGGAGATAGTCATTGTAAGTGGGAATGATTAGAGGTAGGACCACATGATGATCTGAGAATACATAATCCCCACTCTCATTCTCTTTCTTTTTGTGTGCAGTCAATTTTCCAGTAGATAGATTCTGCAGCAAAGTGGTCAGAGTAATGCTGGAATATCCTACTCTCACACATAGGAATGGAACTGCTTGCCCAATTCAAGGGCTGCTAAATCGGCACATGCACTAAGAATAGTACCCATGACGAAGCGGTCAGATTTCATGCCTATTTTTCTCATTTGGTTAAAAACGTTCAAAGACTCACCACCATACCCATTTTGTGCATAACTCGCAATAACTGTTGTCCAAGAAACCACATCTCAATCGGGCAAGTACAAGTCCATATTTCTGTTTGGGGATTCTATTTGGTGAAAAAGCGAGTGATTGATATATGGTTAAGCTTTGCTTGTATATCTTACGTGCAAAACTTATGAAGTTCCAGGAGGAGATTCTTGTTGTTGTTGTTGTTATTGCTTCTTTTTTCTCTTTTTTTCTTATTAATCTATCAAAATTATGTCACAAATATTGACCTAAAAGCTTCTCTCAATTCCATTAGTTTCGATGAGTTAAGAAGTTTTGAAAATTATATGTTAAATACATTTTTGAGATTTATGTGTTTTGCAAGTATATAAGTGATATTAATTTTCATTCTCCATTCTATTAATATCACAAGGTGGTGTTCTTTTATCCCACAATATTTTAGATTTTGTCTAGGAAGCTAGTAAGAAGTCATATTTATTTTGGTAAATGTAATTTTTTTTCTTTAATCTAATTATTGCAAATAGGTATATATATATATATATGTGGATAATTGCTTAGGAACCTTGCTTCAAAGACATTGCCTCTTCAAGAGATGAGACCAATTGTTTATATGTTCTATAGAAGATCCCAAGGTTCATAAAATGGACATAAAGGATTAAAACAAAAAACATAATATAAAGGGTGGAAAGGAACAACTAATGGCCATAGAAGGAAGACATTACTTAAAAGGGTATTATTCACATTATTATTTAATTTAATTTTTTGAATATATTAAACCAAGTTATTAATTATCTTAATATTGAATTATACCTATGGTACTAAAGAAAACAATTTGTGTTAGACAGTGACTTACAATTACATTGCACTAGTACCCTAGCGAGTATCAAGAGAAAATTTGTAAGTTATGTAGAACTCACACATGAGAGGATTTGGTAGATCCTTGGGAATCTTATTAGTACTAATAATGCTTGTTTACGAGCATAGTAAAAGAAAAACTTATGACTATCATTATACACATGTATGTGAGTCAGCTAAGAGGGACAAGTCCTAAGATGGATTAATGAGTCTTGTGTATCATACAGATATTTGAACAATTCAAAATGGTGAGGACACGAAGAAATCAAGGTCAAGGAGAGTCATCACAAAGACCTCCTACAAATAACTCATTACCTTCACCAGATTTGACTCTCATCTTGCGTTCCCTAGAAGCAATTAATGAGACTTTAAAAGGGCGCCAAATAAATGAAGCGAAAGTGGAGCACCCTCCATCAGGGTTAGGAAATATTGAGGGATAAAGAGACTCTGATAGAGGACCTCCAATCGAGGACATTATTAGGGAGCTCCAAAATATTAAGCTCCCGGAGTTTGCAGGAGGTCGTGCCAGCGAACGTGCAGAAGCCTGGTTACAAGGAATGAGAAGGTGCTTCGCACTAAGGGATTATAATTCCAATTCAAGAGCTAAAATAGCAATATTCCAACTCAGAGATAGTGCTCTAAATTGGTGGGGTAACTTAGAGCGTCAACTACACCTCACTCCGGACACAGTTACTTGGGAGTTACTCGAGGAGAGATTCAGGAAAAATTACCTACCAGCATATTATGAACAACAACAGGTATGAGCCTTCCATGCTTTGGTACAGGGAAATCATACAGTAGAAGAATACGAAATTAGATTCATGGAATTGGTCAAGTATGTCTCCTACAAGGATACAGACCAGCGTCAAACAAATCGTTTCATTTATGGATTAAACCCTAAGATTAGGGCAATGGTGCGAATGTGGAAACCATCCTCAGTTGCAGAAGATGTGGAACATGCTCGTTATGTTGAAGAACACTTAGACTTAAGGATGGAAAATAAACCATTTTTTCATGCCAACCAAAGTTTATGGGTAAGGCCCCTCGTACCTTCCCCAAGGGAGGAAGTTTAAGGCCACCTCCATATGGAAACAGGGTTGTACCCAGAGCACTAATAGTGGGGATTTCAATGGTTATTAGCGCAGCTTCACCCGCAGCTTCAAGGGCGCGTGCAAATCAAGGTCATACACGAGGAGCAACAAGTAGGGGAAGATGTCCCAAGGGAATGAACTATTTCTAAAGAACTCCACAACATTCGGTTCAAGATCTACCACACATCACTTGTTGGGGATGCGGGGGACCTGATTACCAGCGTGACTATCCTGAGTTATAAACTAGTCACAAACGTAGAGAAGGAAAAGCACCAATGGGGGGAGCAAGTAGCCACCATCGAATCTATGCAGCATTTGATAACCAACAATTTGAACACCAGTCTATCATGGTAGAAACCTCAGGTATGATAAACAAACTAAAAGTTAAAATTTTGTCTGATTAAGGTGCTACATATAGTTTCATTTCGCCAGTTGCATTAGAAGAATGTGGGTTGGCAGCCTATGAAAACGATGACTTTAAGCAAGTTGAGATGGCTTCTGGGATAAAACAAGCAGTAGGACCTAGTTTTGACCAATGTTAGGTAAACCTCGGGGACTGTATGTAGGTTTTAACCTCGTACAGAAATTACCTACATACGAGTTCTAAAACACGGAAAATAAAAAATGCGAGAGCATAACACATATGCACAGAGATTTTCCCCTGGATCCCAAAACCGGGACTACCAGCCTGATTTTTCATTATGTTCATTCCAATGTTATAATACATATTTATACATGCCAAAGCATCCAATACCATGGACTGAAAACCATCGCGTCCAATACCATGGACAGAAGACCATCACATCCAAAAACATGTGCGAAAATCATGCGCAAAACCATAGGTGGGTCCACCCAACCTAACATAGGGTCCAAAACCAAAATTTCCTGGGGCGTTAGTGGGGTTACAGGTACGCCTCAAACCCCCGTGACCCCCCCCCCCCCCCACTACAGAATCGGTGCAACGAAGGGGGGCTCTGCCCCCCCTCTAACCCCCCGGTTAACTACATGGGCTAGTCATGGAAAGAATATAACACAACCCAACATTATCCCACTTGTTGTTTTCTTTCCACGGGGGGGGGCGCAAGAGAGCTTAGTCATTTTCTAGCCCTGAAATGCCCATTGTCTCTCTACACCAAGAGAACTTCTCAGAGCTCACAGATTTTGTCAATGCATCTGCAGTATTCTTCAAAGTATCCACCTTTGCCAGCAACACCTTTTTGTCTTCTATCATATCCCTCACAAAGTGATACTGAACATCAATGTGCTTTGTCTTTGAATTATTTGTGGGGTTCTTTGCCAAGAAAATTGCACTTTGGTTGCCACAGTCTATCCTTATAGCTCCCTGTACTAACCCCATACTTGAACACAATCTCTACAACCAAACTGCTTCCTTACTTGCATGAGTGGATGCCATGTTTTCTGCCTCTATAGTTGATAGTGCCACTACAGACTGTTTCTTACTCATCCAACTGACTGCACCTCCAAATAGGTTAAACACATACCCACTTGTAGATCTTCTCTTATCCAAATCTCCAGCCCAGTCTGCATCAACAAAGCCACGAATATCCAACATTCTATCCAATCCTTATCTTCCTTGGTAACACAAACCATAATCACTAGTGCCACGCAAATAACTGAAAACCCGCTTCACTGTTTTCCAGTGCTCCTTCCCTAGTTTTGACGTAAACCTGCTCAATACTCCCACTTCATTTGCAATGTCTGGTCTAGTACAGACCATTAGATACATTAGGCTACCGACTGCACTTGCATATGGAACACGGGACATGTCCTCTTCATCTTCCTGTGTCTTGGGACATTGTTTAGCAGATAACCTCACACCTACAGGAATAGGAACCTTCATCGATTTACTATCCTGCATATTAAACCTCTGCAGTATTGTCTCGACATACTTCCTCTGGTTTAACCAGAGCTTCCTCTTTGCTCGATCTCTTTTAATTTCCATGCCCAAATATAGTTTGCAGCACCAAGGTCTTTCATGTCGAATTTGGAGGACAATTGGTTCTTCAAATCCTAGTTAATTTCTTTGTCATTTCCAACCAACAACATATCATCCACATACAAGACCACATAAATAACACGGTTACCAATTAATTTAAAATACACACAGTGATCTATTTTGCTTCTGGTGAAGCCAAGTCCCCGTATAAATGTATCAAATTTCTGATACCACATCCTTGGTCACTGTTTTAACCCATACAGAGACTTCTTTAACTTGCATACCAGTTCTTTCTTACCCTTCACCGTAAAGCCTTCAGGGTGCTTCATGTATATTTCCTCTTCCAGATCCCTGTGAAGAAATGTTGCCTTCACATCCATCTGTTCTACCTCAAAATCAAAAGCAGCAGGAAGAGATAAAAGTAATCTAACAGAAGTTACCTTGGCAACAGGAGAAAAAATATTACCAAAATCAATTCCTGGCACCTGGGAATAACCTTTTGCTACCAGCCGAGCTTTGTATTTCTCCACCTTTCCTTCTGCATTTGTCTTCTTCTTGAACACCCATTTGCTTCCAATGGGTTTCCTTCCAGCCAGCAACTCCACCAAATCCCAAGCCTCATTTATGTGAAAAGATGCCATTTCATCAACCATGGCCTCTTTCCAAAGGTTGCCATCCTATGAATCTAATGCTTCCTACACGGTTCTAGGATCATCATCAGTAATAGATAAAGCAAAATTTGAATAGAAATCAGATTGACTATACCTTTCTAGCTGCCTTCTTTCTCGAACCCATCTTCTCACACCCGAAGTTTGTGGCTCTTCATCTTCTGATTCCTCCTCTACTATAGCGTCTAATTCTTCCTCATTAAGCTCAAACTCTATCTTCTCAGGTTCCTTTGGTTGGACTTCATGTTTAATAACATCTTTTACCTCTTTGAACACCACATCTCGATTGTACACAACCTTCCGTGTGACTAGGTTCCAAAGCTTATAACCCTTTAAACCATCCTTATACCCAATAAAGATGCACTTTTCAGATTTACTATCCAACTTGGTTTGTTTCTCCTTTGGAACATGTACATATGCATCACATCCAAATACCCTCATATGTGAAAGAGAGGGTTTCTTACCAGTCCATACCTCTTGTGAAGTCTTATCCTCCAACACTAATGAAGGTGACCTGTTGACTAGGTAACATGCAGTATCCACCACCTCTGCCCAGAATTCCTGTCCTAACACGGCACCACTGAGCATGCCTCTTTCCCTTTCCATCAATGTCTTATTCATTCTTTCTGCAACTCCATTTTCCTGAGGTGTATATGGAGTAGTCTTCTATTGTGCTATACCACACTTCTTACAAAATTTGTCAAATTCCTTGATGCAAAACTCTCCACCATTATCTGTCCTCAACACCTTTATCTGCTTCTCTGTCTGATTTTCCACGAGAGCCTATTCTTTAAACCTGTCAAAGGCTTCAGATTTATTCTTAAGGAAATATATCCATGTATTCCTTGAGAAGTCATCTATAAATGATACATAGTACACATAATTACCCAGTGATGGAACCTTCACAAGTCCAAACACATCACTGTGCACAAGTTCTAATATTTGTTTCACCCTCTTGCTACCAGAGGGGAAACTCACCTGATTCTACTTCCCATATACACAATTTTCACGAAAATCAAAATCCAGAGAGTTATTACTCATGCCTTCTACCATACCTTTACCATAAAATATTCGAAGGCCCTTCTCTCTAATACGTCCAAGCCTTTGATACCACAACATGGTCTACTCTCCAGAGACCACTAGATTTTCTGCTCCACTTTCAAGAACCACAGAACTATTGCACCCATCAATAACAGTGCTACCTTGCAGTTTGTACAGAGTTCCAATTCGAACTCCTCGCATCAATACCAGTGCTCCCCGAACCATTTTGCAGGTATCCTTCTCGAACAATATTTTTACGCCTGCATCATCCAACTTGCTTACAGAAATCAAATTTCTGGCCAATGCAGGAATATGCAGAACACCCAGAAGTGTTCTAACCCTTCCACCTTGCAACTTCAACTTTACTTTTCCGCGACCAATGATTTTAGCCTTCCTATCATCCCCTAAGAATACATCACCACTGTTAGAGCCTAAATCTACCTCAGGCTGAGAAAGGTAGGATCTAGGATAACATCAAACCAAGCTTAACCTGGTAGCTAGCGCTACCAGGTCGGGAGAGGGCTCTCTCCTTGTCAATCTTAGTAAATATGATCAATGAGGCTTGAGATGACTGATGTGAAGACTAATTTTATGCTAGGTATGTGTGCGAAAGAGTTTGATTAAATTTAATGATGTTTTGTTGGCTCAAATGGAAAGGCAGATTTGGGTCTCGGGAATGAGGCTCAGTTTTGCAAAGATCTCTATGGGGCAAGGTAGGCAAATGATTTTGCACTTCAAATTGAATGAAATGGAGAGATTTTAGACAGGTGAGGAGTTGAAGAGGGCAAGAAAGTCTCAGGGATCCTCTTCAAACAACTGAAAACATAAATAACTAAACAAACCCTAGGTAGAGCACTGCAATTTCAATGGATTCTACCTTTATCCTTGTTTGATTTAGTTAAGATGAAGAAAAGAGAAATGATGGCATACATAAAACACATGTAAACTTACAATTACAGAAGGAAACACAATACCAAAGCAAGATGCCACATGAATCCCATAAAGTGCTGCAAACCCTGGTCTATTCCTTAGCCAAAACTGCTGAAATGTGTATACAATGAAGCTCCAAGCTTTCTCAAAAGTCCAACCTTTGCAAATGATTAAAAAATTAAAAAATATAGGCAACCAACAACTCATCATAGCCTCTAAGGGTCAATATCATAAGTTTAGGAGCTGTTCCAACAAATTCTAAACTAAGAACTAAAAAGTAGGCAGTGGAACGGCTTGCCTCTAAAAACTAGGGAATTGATTCATTCAGTTGCAAAGTACCTTATCATGGATGAATCTACCTCTATGAGTGAAAATTTAGCATAATTACATCAAAATCCATGAATTCACATTAAATTACATCATGAGTTTGACAATTAGAAGGAGAAAAGTCAAGCTATGAAGAAACTAGGCGAAAAACAGAGTTTTTTGGCCAAAATGAGCAAAATTCCTCCTATGCGTTGCACTGATTTCCCTATGCGTAGCGCCTTTTTGCAGCAGATTTTGGAGGCCTTCCCGGTGTCAAAATTTTCTCCAAGTGGGCTTGTTGCAAAATTCTGCCTGTCTACTTTCGATAACAAGTGGAATTTCTGAATTTGGCCTCCAATTGCCCCTCTAAAACTGATTTCTCCCAACACTGCTTCCTGTGTGTCCAAAAAGAGGCAGAAAGGTCATTTTTGAGGTGTTTTTTGACCTTTTTGGAAGCTCAAAACCTGTCAAAATTTCTTGGCCATTTGTGGGCATTCATACTTCTCCATGACAAGTCCAAAAATGCTGATTTTTCCTCAAAAGGAGGTCCCCATCAAAAGCGCGCACCAGGTGGCGCGGCGCTTCAGGCAGAAAAACCTGTTTTTTAGGCCAAAAATTCAAAATTTACAAAAAGTGTCCCAAATTTCTTGAAATTTGGGCTAAGTGTCCTTCATTAAGTGTTTTGTTGGGCCAAGGAAGCCTCAGCCAAGATCTAGAGTCTATCTTGCTCTTTTCGCTTCCTCGATGCTTTCTTCAACTTGGCCTTCAAGTTCCTGATTCTTGCTTTGCACACTTTGTTTCTCACCAAGTAGTGGTAGGCCATGTGCCTCAACATAGTTTTCTCTCTGTTGGCCTTCTCTAGCAACTTTTCCAAGTGGATATTTTCCCTCTCAAGCCAGGATTCTCGATCAGCATTGATTTCTTGTTCAAGTGGTGTCAGCTTGACTTTCCTCCTCTTGGCAGCTTGTTGGTTTTTCTTTATGTTTTTGAGGTCCATGGATGAGTGGGATTGATGAGGGGAGGATTTCATGCTAGCTATAGGTTTTTAGGGAATGAAAGGGTTTATGGACAGTAAGTAGGCTTAGGGACATCAATTAGGGTTTGGGAATCTTTAACTAGGGTTTGGGATAGTAAGACTAGGGATTTAGGATTAGTAATTTGGGGATATGGGGTTTGGGGGAATGGTTTGATGAAAATGTAATGAGAAGGAGAAAATGAATGAGGGAGTGAGAGATAGCTAGGAGTGGAATTGGCAGCGAAAAACACATTTTGTAAACCCTAAGCAATTATTTTTGACCAAAATTGCAAGGAGGTAGGGTTTCAAGTTTTTCTCATTAAATGACCATAAACATCAAGAGAAACTCATTCATTGATCATGGAGGAATCTTTGACTTACTTTAAAACCTGAAGATTGAGTAAATTTTTCAATTTTGGAGAGTTTGTGGGTGAAATCGGGCTTGAAGCCCTATGTGTCGCGCCACAAACCCAGTGTGTCGCGCCCTCTCAATGCGTCGTGCCTGTTCAAAATTTACACTGCAAGAAACAGGTTTTTCTGCCCAATGCACCGCGCCACATGGCGCTCGCTTTTGATGGGGGTCTCCTTTTGAGGAAACTTATAATTTTTAGATTTATCATGAAAAAATATGCATTCCCACAAATGGCCAAGAAATTTTGACAGGTTTTGAGCTTCCAAAAAGGTTAAAAACACCTCAAAAATGACCTTTCTGCCCCTTTTTGGACACACAGGAAGTAGTGTTGGGAGAACTCAGTTTTTGTGGGGCAAATGGAGGCAAAATTCAAAAATTCCACTTGTTCTGGAAAGTAGATAGACATACCTTTCCAACAAGCACACTTGGAGCAAATTTGGACATCGGTAAGGCCTCCAAATGTAGCTGCAAAAAGGTGTTACGCATAGGAAAATCAACGCGGTGCATTAGAGGAATTTTGCTCAGCTATACCAAAAATACTCTGTTTTTCGCCTAGTTTCTTGACAGTTTGACTTTTCTCCTTCTAAATGTCAAACTCATGATGTAATTTAATGTAACTTGATGGATTTGGATGTAATTATGCTAAATTTTCACTCATAGAGGTAGATTCATCCATGAAAAGGTAGTTTCCAACTGAATGAATCAATTCCCTAGTTTTTAGAGGCAAGTTGTTCCATTGCCTACTTTTTAGTTCTTAGTTTAGAATTTGTTGGAACAGCTCCTAAACTTATGAGCTCGACCCCTAGAGGCTAGGATGATTTTTTGTTTGCCTATATCTTGTGATTTTTCAGTCATTAGCAAAGGTTTGACTTTTGGGAAAGCTTGGAGCTTCATTGTATACTCATTTCAGCAGTTTGGCAAAAGAATAGACCAGGGTTTGCAGCACTTTATGGGATTCCCGTGGCATCTTGATTTGGTATTGTGTTTCCTTCTGTAATTGTAATTTTACATGTGTTCTATGCATGCCATCATCTCTTTTTGCTTCATCTTAACTAAATCAAACAAGGATAAAGGTAGAATCCATTGAAATTGTAGTGCTCTACCTAGGGTTTTGTTTAGTTATTTATGTTTTCAGTTGTTTGAAGAGGATCCGTAAGACTTTCATGCCCTCTTCAACTCATCACCAATCTAAAAGCCCTCCATCTCACTCAATTTGAAGTACCAAACCATTTGCCTACCTCGCCCCATAGAGATATCTGCAAAACTGAGCCTCATTCCTTGGACCCAAATCTTCCTTTCACATTGAGCCAACAAAACATCATCAAATTCAATCAAACTTTTCTGAACACATAACTAGCCTAAAATCAATCTTCACATCAATCAACTCAAACCTCATTGATCATATTTTGCTGAGATTTACAAGGAGAGAACCGTCTCCCGACCTCGTAGGCCTAGCTACCAGGTTAAGCGTGGTTTGATGTTACCCTAGATCCTGCCTTTCTTAGCCCGAGGTAGATTTAGGCACTAACAACCACCATCGTATTTCTCATACTCGCAGAACCACTCTCTATGGGGAGTGAAGTGAAAGGATACACCTAAGTCAATCAACCATTCCTCATGATCTACATGTGTACTTGAAGAAGCCAAATACACATCCCCACCTTCGTCTGAGGTGGTTTTTGCCTCTGCAGAAAGAGCATCATCAAATCTCTTTCCTTTATCAGGAGCTTTAGATTTATAATCCCTTTTGTAGTGTCCTTCCTTCCCGCATTTCTAGCGCACCACCTTTACAAGTTTTCCTGGAGATTTAGATCTCCCTCTAGATTTAGATCTCCCACTTAACGACTTATTTTTGTTTCTGTTTTGGGACCATCCTCGTATAGACAAGGCATCACCATTTTGGCTCTCCATATTTTTCCGTCTCATCTCCTCCATCAGAAAGGATGATACTATTTCATCAAACTGCAAGGCAATTGCATTGCTACCTATTGCAATAACGAGACTATCCCACGAATCTGGTAGAGAACACAACAAACTAATGCACTTATCTTCATCTGAAATTTTAATATCAACAGATGCTAACTGACTTACCATAGTATTAAATGCGTTCAGATGCTCTGTCACCGAGTCTCCATCTTTCATCCTCAGGTTATACAACTTTTTCCGCAAGAACAGTTTATTCACCAGAGACTTAGATTGGTACAAAGTCCCTAACTTGTCCCACAAAGCCTTTGTCGTAGCTTCCCCTGATACATTCAGCAATACTGAATCTGAGACACACAATCGTATTATGCTCTTTGCCTTCTGATCCAACTTCTTCCATTCTTCATCGGACACTCCCGTTGGTTTAGTACCCGGATCTATCGCGATCCACTGATCTTTATCCACCAACAGATCCTCCATCTTGAGTTTCCACAACTCAAAACTCTGACCATTAAATTTCTCGATCTCTATCTTTCCATTGCTCGCCATCTTCTTTCACCACCAGAATCAATCTCGCAGATCTCCCACTGAACAAAGTCTACCACAGGCCCGAGCGAAACCCCTCAGCAACAAAGGTGTCCCCTTGAAGCCAAAACAACTCTAATACCAAATGTAGGTTTTAACCCCGTACATAAATTACGTGCATACAAATTCTAAAACACAGAAAATAAACAATGCGAGAGCATAACACATAAAACACTTATACATAGATATTTCCCCTGGATCCCAAAATCGGGACTACTAGCTTGATTTTTCATTATGTTCCTTTCAATGTTATAATACATATTTATACACGCCGAAGCATCCAATACCATGGACCGAAAACCATCATGTCCAAAATAATGTGCGAAAATCATGCACAAAACCATAGGTGGGTCTGCCCAACCTAACATAGGGTCCAAAATCAAAATTTTCAGGGGCGCTGGTGGGGTTACGAGTACGTCTCAAACCCCCTATGACCCCCCACCCTCCCCCCGCCCCACTACACAATTGGCGCAACAAAGGGGGGCTCCGCCCCCCTCTAACCCCCCAGTTAACTACGTGGGCTAGTCATGGAATGAATATAACACAAGCCAACATGTATGACTAAGTTGAAGGCATACATCACAGCATTGGGGACATATGATGTAATTATTGGAATGGACTAGCTAGAAGCCCATCGAGCTTTGGTAGACTATTTCAAGAAGAAGGTGATTTGTTTAGATGATGAAGGTAGGCTAATTGAGATTTTTGGAATCAAGAGAGGAGTGTCGCTACAATTCATATCCATGATGAAGGTAAAATGTTGTCTTCAACAAGGTTGCAAGCTATATGTGGTCGAGGTTGTAAGTGACCAGAAAGGACCCTCCCTAGATCAACATCCAATTTTGTCAAAATTCAAGGATCTTTTTCCTAAGGAATTGCCTGGATTACCTCCTGTAAGGGAGATTGATTTCACAATTGACCTAAAAACTAGTGCAGAACCAATATCTAAGACACCCTATAGGATGACAACTCCAGAACTTTATGAGTTGCAAATGCAGTTAAAAGAGCTCTTAGACTTGGGATTTATCAGACCTAGTATTTCACCTTAGGGTGCACTAGTGATTTTTGTCAAGAAGAAGGATGGTTCCTTAAGGCTATGCCTAGATTATAGGGACTTGAATAGAGCCACAATAAAGAATAGGTACCCGATACCTCGAATAGATGACCTATTTGATCAAATGAAGGGAGTAGCGGTTTTCTCAAAGATCGATCTATGGTCTGGATACCACCAATTGAGGATTAAGGAAGAGGACATCTCAAAAACTGCATTTTGAACTCGGTTTGGGCACTACAAGTCCGTAGTTGATCCATTTGGTTTGACCAATGCACCAGTAGTATTCATGAGCCTCATCAATGGTGTGTTCATGAAGTATTTGGACCAATTTGTGCAAGTCTTTCTGGACGACATTCTTGTGTATTCCAAGAATTAAAAGCAGCATGAAAAGCACCTAAAGGTTGTATTGACTTGCTTAAGGGAAAATCAATTGTATGGAAAATTGTCAAAATGTTCCTTCTTTAAGAATAAAGTTCATTACCTTGGCCACATCATTTCAGGAGAAGGGATTTCAGTTGACCCAGAAAAGGTGAAGGCCATAATTGATTGGCCAGTACCAAAAAATTCTCATGAGGTGCATATTTTTATGGGGCTAGCAGGGTATTATCACAAGTTTGTGGAAGGGTTTTCGAGGATTGCAAAACCCATCACCACATTACAGAGAAAGGGGGTAAGGTATGAATGGGCATATGAATGTAACAATGCATTCACAGAACTAAAGAGGTCACTAACTAGTGCACTGATCCTTCGAGTACCAGACATGGAAAAAGACTTCAATGTCTGCGCTGATGCTTCGAAGAAGGATTGGGAGCATTATTTATGCAAGAAGGCGAAGTAATAGCTTACGCATCTAGAAAATTGAAGAAACATGAAGAGTTGTATGCTACCCATGACTTAGAGTTAGCAGCAGTGATGTTAGATTTGAAATTGTGGAGACACTACCTCGTTGCGAGAAGATTTGAGTTAAGAACATATCATCAAAGCCTGAAGCACCTCTTTGCTCAAGGGGATTTGAATGTTATACAAATATGGTGGAGTGAATTCATGAGTGAGTATGATTTTGAGGTCTCATACATTAAGGGAAAGGAAAATGTGGTGGCCGATGCACTAAGTAGGAGGCCACAAACCTTCTCCCTAGTAGCCTTAAAGGTAAATTTGAGGGAGCGTGTGTTGGAGAAACTCTTTGAAGATAGTTGGTATCTAAAGGTTATCTCATCACTCCAGAGTGGGAAGCAGATATAACCAAATTTTGAGGGATATGTCCTTGAACTAGATGGACTATTGAGATTTCAAGGGAGAATGTACATACCCAAGGAAGGGGGTATAAGAAGGACCATCCTCGAAGAGTCACATAGAGAACTCTATTGTGCACATCTTGGAGTGAGAAGACGTACGCGGACATGAAGAAACTCTTCTTTTGGGAAGGCATGAAGCACGACATAGTCCAGTTTGTCGCCAAATGTCTTGAATGTCAACGAGTGAAGGCTAATCATCGTCATCCAACAGGACTCCTACAACCACATGACATCCCTATGTCTAAATGGGAGGTAATTTCCATGGATTTAGTTGTGGGTTTGCCACTCACGTCACAGAGGCGCAATGCTATATTGGTTATAGTTTATAAATTGACCAAAAGTTCCCATTTCATTCTAGTAAGAGACACTTACAATGTTACTGATGTGGCATGAGTTTTTATAAGTGAAGTTATTCAACTACATAGGTTACCCACAAATATCATTTCTGATAGAGACTCTCGATTTACATCTAGGTTTTGGAAAAGTTAGCAGTGAGCACTAGGGACTCAGTTGAACCTGAGCACTGCATATCATCCAAAAATAGATGGGCATAGCGAAAGAGTAAATCAGGTTATGGAAGAGATGCTTCAAATGTACGTCATGGATAATCAGACTCAGTGGGAAAGGTACTTACCATTGGTAAAGTTTTCCTATAATAATAGTTACCATAGTTAAATCGGGATGCCTCCTTATCAAGCTCTATATGTAAGGCCATGTAGGATGTCGTTGAGTTGGGAAAAGTTGGAGGACCGAGTAATAGTTGGGCCAGAATTAATTCAAGAAATGGAGGAACAGGTAAAATAGATTCACCAAAGGTTAAAGGAAGCACAAGATAGACATAAGAGTTATGATGATTCACATAGGATTGATCGTAGTTATGAAGTAGGGGACCAAGTTTTTATTCATATCCGACCCAACAAAAGCACCATTCGGTTTGGGAAAGGGACAAAGTTGTCACCTCAATTCGTAGGACCTTTTAGGATCAAGGAGAAGATTGTACCAGTTGCCTATCGTCTCGTACTGCCACTCCATTTGCATAAAACTCATGATGTTTTTCATGTATCTATTATACGACATTATGTTTCTGATGAATCTCACAAACTGGATTGGAGGGAATTGCAGGTTTCGTACATGCGAACCGTGGTGGTCGAACCATTACGCATATTGGACCGTAGGGTTCAACAGCTCAAACATCGCATGGTGGACCAGGTTAAGGTCCAGTGTGGGACAAGTATAGCCCAAGATCTGCTACTTGGGAGGATGCAGAGACTATACGTCGTGACTACCCCGCAATTTTCGAGCATCAGTGATGCCCATTTTGATTTAGATAGCCACCTATGCTAAGGCTCTATTTTGCAGTTCCATGTTATTTATTTACGAACGATTTAGAATCATTAGACGAATTAGGTATTTATGATGGAAATTTTTATGTATGACCTAATGCATGACTTACTTGCTGATGATTTATCTAGTGCATGACTTATCAAAGTTATTGTTGTTTCATGTATGGCTTAAGTGGATATGATTATTTAATGAATGACTTAGTGAAATTATGATTTATTTCCAGTATGAACTACAATTTGACACATGGACACTAGACTTAATAACATGATGTTTAAGATCACTTATCTATATATATCATGTTGTTATATATATGCATGAATGAGAACTAACCCACAGATTGGGAAGAACTATATGATAGCCAAGAGGTACTCTTCCAATGGAGAAGGTCAAGACATCTAATGAGGAAAGGTATGATTTACATTGTTCTATTACATTTTGTATCTACTGGATATGCACTCTTATGACATGGATAAAATGTAAATGGCAAGTGACAAGACTTCCTGATTGGATTATTCGATGACAAGTATCCAACCAGCGTTGTAGTGTGGTCCATATTAGGGTGTTGACCCTAGTTGTGAGAAGGGGTGGAGGTATTTCCCACCATGTAACATCCAAACCTAGAATCATGGGAGGGCAGTGATGGACAAGCTCCCCTAGATGTGTGATGACAATTTCAAGTTGCCTGCTGGGAAAGTTAGGTCGATATATTCGACGCTTCCACCATATGGGTCTTATCAGTGGTTAGATTGGTATAGCCGATGCAACATTATGTAGCAGCAGAGGATGGATAGGGTGGGAACGGAAGTAGGTTAGGAAGGATAGGAGGATATATATTAGTTGGAGACTCTTGATGGGACGTGATGTCATTGTATGACTTATCAAATTTTGCTACTATAACTCTCTCTCTATTTTGTTATGCCTTATTATCAAACTGCTTCAAACTCCTTGTATCTTTTACACTCTAACATAGGGATGGAGTTTTATGAAGGAGGAGTGTCTGTAATGCCCTACTTAATCTTATCATACAAATTTTACTAGTGTTTAAATTACCTGAACTATTGACTTATAATTATCAAGAAATATTGGTACATACCTACATTTGTGAAACTGTAAATTTATTACAGATATAAATTTTATTATTATTATTCAATTCCCAACTTACCTCCTCAAATTTAAATTTTGATAGGATATGGTCTCCTTCCATTTGTTCCAATTTAAGTATATCATCCCCAAAATGTCATCTTAAATTTACTTGGGAGAAGATATGGTCCTCTGCAATTAATTACCAAATTATATATTCATATCTCATCCCCAAAATGTCCTCTCAAATTTACTTGGGAGTGTTAGCGCTTGAGATTTCACCTCAGGCTGAGAAAGGTAAACCTCAAGGCAACATCAAACCATTCAGCCCCGTAGCTAGCCCTACGGGGCAGGAGAAGGCTCTCTCCGGTCAATCTCGGTAGATCTTTCAATTAATGAGATGACCAAACGGGTAACACTGATATTAGGCTAGTAAACTAATTAGAAAGATTGATTTGGGGTTTTTAATTAAATAACGGAGTTTTTATGGGCTGCATGGGCAAAATCACAGCTTTAAACAGAGAAATATAATGAACAACATAGGTTATCGACTGAGGCAAGGTAGGCAAGAAATTTAGCATCAAATCTAGATTTGAAATGGGATGGCAAGACTGGTGAGGAGCTAAGGAGGGCAAACAAGAATTTTGAATCCTCCTTAAACAGAAGAAAACATTGAATTGAACAAACTTAAAAGCGGAGCATGGCAGGCATGAATTCTCACTTTAACACTTCATTTGTTCAATTAGATATGATCATGTAGTGAAATGGAACATAACAGATTACATGTGAAACACAAGAAACACCTATGCTAAATTAACATACCACATGAATCTCAGAAGTCAAACGTGTGTAATTTCATTAAACTCTCTGCCAAAAACTGTACATTGAAAGCTCTGTTCTCCAGCACTCTCAGCACTCAGAACTCTCCCCTCACTCAGAATTTACAATTAAAATAATACCTATATGTAGGAAAAACCGATCAACCCAAAACAGGGCGTTGTTTAAATTGACATTACAAAAATTAAAAATGGGCGTTTCATCTAAGCTAAACATAGAACAACCTTTCCCTAAAATCCTCTGATGGCTTTGACATATGGAGCGCTGATCCTTTTGAATCGGAACTGAGGATAAAAGTAGGCGAATTGACCTCGTTTTCTGCTGTGACAGATGTCTTAAAATGCTATGAGACAGTTGAGCTCGGGGGCAAAAACAATTCATGTATTAAAAATACGATCTAAAATAAATGGGAAAAGACTGCTCTTTCTGTTTTGAATGCCAAGTCACGATGTTCAGCGTCTTCGTCTTCCTCAAGAGAATCGGGATGGTGAGCACAACCATAGCTTTTACGATGTCACTGCAATGCCATAAATGGTCCCTGTCCAGATTTTATGCCGCATATTTTCCTTAGATGAAACGAACGACTTGAATGTTGCAACAACTGCCACGTTTTAATTCATATGCAAACGGTTCATCTTCCCTTTTTGCCATAGTTAATAATATTAGTAGGTTCATTCATGTCACATAAATGCAATGTCAAAGGTGGTGTATTGTACTCATTTGCAGAAACAATGGGGTTTTGATGCCCAATTTGTTTTCCTATCCAATGGTAAGAAGCAACTGAGAGACTCCAAATAGGGTTGTGAGATGACACCACAATTTTACTATTCTTCAAAGAAGGAAAACCCATGAGTGAGTCCGAAGAGCAATCTTCAGCTTGGCATTGAATCAGATAACAATCTCCAATCTGCAGTAATTGATAATAGCTCAAACTTTGACAACCAAATTCCAGAAGGACTTTCTTTAAGCGAGGATTCTCCTCTGATAATTCTTTTGACTCGAGACAATTAATTAGCATGAAAAGGTTGCCATGAAGCAAAACATCTTCTGTATATAAATTTTTGAAATGCAAAGAACACTGAAGTTTCTGTCGTTCTTCTTCTGACAGTCTATCCGAGTATTTTTCAGAAATCATTTGCTCCTTATGAAAATAACTTGAGGGATGATCTTGAATCCCATCACCATCACAACTGTTTGGAGTTGAAATACTGCACATGCACTTAACATTTGTATTATCAAATCTCTTTGTATCCACCCTGTTTCCCCATGTGTTCGAACATTTGGATTCCTCAAAAGAATAGTTTGTGTTAATATCTATGAAGATGTCACCTTCCAGTTTTTTCCTAGTTTCGTCTTTTACAGGACTTCTGTTATGACTACTAGGTTTTCTATCTTCTGTGACAATTCTATATGGAAGGACAACAGGTTCAGCAAAAGAACTATGTGCATTCCAATCTGACTTCTCAACACCTACCTTGCCTTTAATGACATATTTACGTGTCACCAAAATTATCCAGAATATATGTCCCTCTTGTACTTCTTGCCTTTCGATATCAATAGTTTTATTTAAACAAGCTACAGGCCATCTAGGCACATTGAAACTAATTGCCTTCTTCAAGTAAAAATGAACATAATATGTTACCGAAGAAAGCTTGCGTTTAGAAACAAATCCATCAATGACTCTTGCACATGAAAGTGGTTGAACATAATCCATTGTATCTAGTGAACATCAAAGCCCACAAAAACCTTCAACCACAACACTGAAGTCTGTCACCTGTAGAATGCCAACAAGGACAACACCAAGGTCCTTGCTTGAAATGATACGACAAACAAAATGCCCACTAGCATCTTTATTCGCACCAAGTTCCATCCCACATGCTTTCTTTGTAGCATGTTCTTCCACAACATATGTTAATTCTCTGGCATCTTTTGCAAGTGTATCTCTTTTATTTTTCCATATCATAGAAGACCAATCTACCCACATTGATTCAATTTGCCTACAAAAGTTATTTGGAGCAATCAATTGTAATACAGTTCCAGCAGGTTCACCCACAGGGCAACTGCAGTCATGATTAAAGAATTCCTTCAATACATCCCGATGTGAAGAATGAAAAGAGCACCAAGAATGGACATATTTTTGCACCATACCTTCACACTGGCAAAACCATGAAATTTATGCCTGAAGCATGCAGTTACAAGTAACACCCAAAATCCAGCTGTAAAAGAAAGACACTCTATATATCTGCTTAAGATACTCCTTGCATAAGGCCTGGCATTAAACAAGGGTATATGAGGCTATGAATATTTGATCAAGATCTGGACCTGCAACATCAATTTTCCAACATCAATTTTCCAGAAGAATTCTCTTTCCCACGCGACCCCTTTCTAACTTCATTCAACACACTTGCAAGGTGAAGTCGTTGAGCTGCATTGATCTCATTCATTGCCTTCTGTACTGAAGGATCCGGAACTATATCAACCACAAGTATCTATTGTATGTTATACCCATATGACCCCATTGCTTTTTCAAGCTCTTCTAACACAACTTTGGCAACATCGCCCTTTTGCTCAAATAATTCATCCAAATTCATCTTTGGAACATTTGCTCGAACCACATCAAACACATAAGCTTGCATTTGTTCTTGAGGATTTTGCAGCTCATAAAATGCGTCGTCAGCATTCGGTTTCACAACACGATACTGGATGGAGCAAAATAATTTCACAAAGACATTGTCCTGAAATTTATCTGAAACCATATGACGAAGTCGTTGATAGTAAACTGGACCAATGAATATTTCACAAGTAAGCTCTGTACCAAGGGTGCCACTGTAGAGAACCTCTGTGCCATGATAGTTGAAACCATATGAAGATAAAACTTGCCCAAATTCATCAACAGTAGAGTCTGATGTATGCTTTGTTTTCTTTGTGCTTTTGCAGAGGTAGGAGCTTGAAGTCGCTGCCAGTTGAGAAGCTGGAGAGAAATTACATAATCTAAAACAACACATTAATGATTTCTTCTTCAAAACCCTGTTTTGAAGAAGAATCAATCTCTGACATGAGACAGAGTCTAACATCGGCTCCACTTGGGATGGCAGCTGTCGCTCCGTGGAGGTGCCAAGAACCACAGAACTTTGGGAGAGCAGACAGTGCCTCCACCCATTGGGCAATGGAGTCATCATCAACACAACTCTTGACTTATTTTCAAACTGAAACTGAACTCAAACAATCTTCAAGCAAACTAAAACAAGATGCTGCCCTTATGGTTGCTTATTTATTTACAAAATCTACCCTACTTTGTTGTACAAACAATAGATCAGGTAATGCTAAAATGCCAAACTAACCATTCAAGTAAACCTGAAAATGAAGCCGCTTGAGAATGTTGCCACAAAGTCACAGATGCAATTGCTGGCAGCCCTTCATGCACGTACTGAGCCTGGTCACGGAAAAGACAGTCTGATCTATCAATCAAACTGAAAAACATGTCCATATATGTCGCTATATGATCACGGAAGCCGGACTCTGTTGGCTACCCCAACTCTGTGATGCATACTTCCAGCTGCACACTGTCAATGTAAACGACTGTAGGCAATTCTATGATATCTTGTTGCGAAGGAGGAATGATTTCCAAGAACTTTTTAGGGTCTTGGAAATCATATGACTGGATCTGCTCATCGAGATACCGAATCTCATTTTCAACTCTTTCAACAACTAACTCACAAAATCTAGTTTTGCTTTCAAGATGAAGCTTCGGAGATTTCAAACATTGAAGGAAAATACTGAAAAATTCTTCATTAATTTCAATATCTACTAACCACTCTCTAACTCCGTTTAGAACTTCACAAAGTGCAGGGTCTGCCACATACCCTACCATTGCATGAACAGATCAGCATGCGTTGGAATGTCTGGATCGAGTTGGAGTCGCCAGGTGAATGGTTCAGCCTGCATAAGTGTCTGACTGTTTTCCACCATCAACAATCAGATCTGAACTTGATACATGTACTGGGGTAAAGTGTCAATGAAGCGCTACGTTCACAAGCTCACAGAGATTGACTGAAGCAGCATTTATCTACTAACGCTGATGTAAAACAAGAGCGTTTTCGAAGGCTACCTGGCGTAACTTCAGGCTCCGTCTAAGACTTATGAAATAACACGTCAATGAGAAAACGATTAATTTGTTCTCCCCAGTATGGTCGCCAGTATGTTAGCGCTTGAGATTTCACCTCAGGCTGAGAAAGGTAAACCTCAAGGCAACATCAAACTATTCAGCCCCGTAGCTAGCCCTACGGGGCAGGAGAAGGCTCTCTCCGGTCAATCTCGATAGATCTTTCAATTGATGAGATGACCAAACGGGTAACACTGATATTAGGCTAGTAAACTGATTAGAAAGATTGATTTGGGGTTTTTAATTAAATAACGGAGTTTTTCTGGGCTGCATGGGCAAAATCACAGCTTTAAACAGAGAAATATAATGAACAACATAGGTTATCGAATGAGGCAAGGTAGGCAAGAAATTTAGCATCAAATCTAGATTTGAAATGGGATGGCAAGACTGGTGAGGAGCTAAGGAGGGCAAACAATAATTTTGAATCCTCCTTAAACAGAAGAAAACATTGAATTGAACAAACTTAAAAGCGGAGCATGGCAGGCATGAATTCTCACTTTAACACTTCATTTGTTCAATTAGATATGATCATGTAGTGAAATGGAACATAACATATTACATGTGAAACACAAGAAACACCTATGCTAAATTAACATACCACATGAATCTCAGAAGTCAAAGCTGTGTAATTTCATTAAACTCTCTGCCAAAAACTGTACATTGAAAGCTCTGTTCTCCAGCACTCTCAGCACTCAGAACTCTCCCCTCACTCAGAATTTACAATTAAAATAATACCTATCTGTAGGAAAAACCGATCGACCCAAAACAGGGCGCTGTTTAAACTGACATTACAAAAATTAAAAATGGGCGTTTCATCTAAGCTAAACATAGAACAGCCTTTCCCTAAAATCCTCTGATGGCTTTGACATATGGAGCGCTGATCCTTTTGAATCGGGACTGAGGATAAAAGTAGGCGAATTGACCTCGTTTTCTGCTGTGACAGATGTCTTAAAATGCTATGAGACAGTTGAGCTCGGGGGCAAAAACAATTCATGTATTAAAAATACGATCTAAAATAAATGGGAAAAGACTGCTCTTTCTGTTTTGAATGCCAAGTCACGATGTTCAGCGTCTTCGTCTTCCTCAAGAGAATCGGGATGGTGAGCACAACCATAGCTTTTACGATGTTACTGCAATGCCATAAATGGTCCCTCTCCAGATTTTATGCCGCATATTTTCCTTAGATGAAACGAACGCCTTGAATGTTGCAACAACTGCCACGTTTTAATTCATATGCAAACGGTTCATCTTCCCTTTTTGCCATAGTTAATAATATTAGTAGGTTCATTCATGTCACATAACTGCAATGTCAAAGGTGGTGTATTGTACTCATTTGCAGAAACAATGGGGTTTTGATGCCCAATTTGTTTTCCTATCCAATGGTAAGAAGCAACTGAGAGACTCCAAATAGGGTTGTGAGATGACACCACAATTTTACTATTCTTCAAAGAAGGAAAACCCATGAGTGAGTCCGAAGAGCAATCTTCAGCTTGGCATTGAATCAGATAACAATCTCCAATCTGCAGTAATTGATAATAGCTCAAACTTTGACAACCAAATTCCAGAAGGACTTTCTTTAAGCGAGGATTCTCCTCTGATAATTCTTTTGACTCGAGACAATTAATTAGCATGAAAAGGTTGCCATGAAGCAAAACATCTTCTGTATATAAATTTCTGAAATGCAAAGAACACTGAAGTTTCTGTCGTTCTTCTTCTGACAGTCTATCCGAGTATTTTTCAGAAATCATTTGCTCCTTATGAAAATAACTTGAGGGATGATCTTGAATCCCATCACCATCACAGCTGTTTGGAGTTGAAATACCGCACATGCACTTCACATTTGTATTATCAAATCTCTTTGTATCCACCCTGTTTCCCCATGTGTTCGAACATTTGGATTCCTCAAAAGAATAGTTTGTGTTAATATCTATGAAGATGTCACCTTCCAGTTTTTTCCTAGTTTCGTCTTTTACAGGACTTCTGTTATGACTACTAGGTTTTCTATCTTCTGTGACAATTCTATATGGAAGGACAACAGCTTCAACAAAAGAACTATGTGCATTCCAATCTGACTTCTCAACACCTACCTTGCCTTTAATGACATATTTATGTGTCACCAAAATTATCCAGAATATCTGTCCCTCTTGTACTTCTTGCCTTTCGATATCAATAGTTTTATTTAAACAAGCTACAGGCCATCTAGGCACATTGAAACTAATTGCCTTCTTCAAGTAAAAATGAACATAATATGTTACCGAAGAAAGCTTGCGTTTAGAAACAAATCCATCAATGACTCTTGCACATGAAAGTGGTTGAACATAATCCATTGTATCTAGTGAACAGCAAAGCCCACAAAAACCTTCAACCACAACACTGAAGTCTGTCACCTGTAGAATGCCAACAAGGACAACACCAAGGTCCTTGCTTGAAATGATACGACGAACAAAATGCCCACTAGCATCTTTATTCGCACCAAGTTCCATCCCACATGCTTTCTTTGTAGCATGTTCTTCCACAGCATATGTTAATTCTCTGGCATCTTTTGCAAGTGTATCTCTTTTATTTTTCCATATCATAGAAGACCGATCTACCCACATTGATTCAATTTGCCTACAAAAGTTATTTGGAGCAATCAATTGTAATACAGTTCCAGCAGGTTCACCCACAGGGCAACTGCAGTCATGATTAAAGAATTCCTTCAATACATCCCGATGTGAAGAATGAAAAGAAGAGCACCAAGAACGGACATATTTTTGCACCATACCTTCACGCTGGCAAAACCATGAAATTTATGCCTGAAGCATGCAGTTACAAGTAACACCCAAAATCCAGCTGTAAAAGAAAGACACTCTATATATCTACTTAAGATACTCCTGGCATAAGGTCTGGCATTAAACAAGGGTATATGAGGCTATGAATATTTGATCAAGATCTGGACCTGCAACATCAATTTTCCAGCATCAATTTTCCAGAAGAATTCTCTTTCCCACGCGACCCCTTTCTAACTTCATTCAACACACTTGCAAGGTGAAGTCGTTGAGCTGCATTGATCTCATTCATTGCCTTCTGTACTGAAGGATCCGGAACTATATCAACCACAAGTATCTGTTGTATGTTATACCCATATGACCCCATTGCTTTTTCAAGCTCTTCTAACACAACTTTGGCAACATCGCCCTTTTGCTCAAATAATTCATCCAAATTCATCTTTGGAACATTTGCTCGAACCACATCAAACACATAAGCTTGAATTTGTTCTTGAGGATTTTGCAGCTCATAAAATGCGTCGTCAGCATTCAGTTTCACAACACGATACTGGATGGAGCAAAATAATTGCACAAAGACATTGTCCTGAAATTTATCTGAAACCATATGACGAAGTCGTTGATAGTAAACTGGACCAATGAATATTTCATAAGTAAGCTCTGTACCAAGGGTGCCACTGTAGAGAACCTCTGTGCCATGATAGTTGAAACCATATGAAGATAAAACTTGCCCAAATTCATCAACAGTAGAGTCTGATGTATGCTTTGTTTTCTTTGTGCTTTTGCAGAGGTAGGAGCTTGAAGTCACTGCCAGTTGAGAAGCTGGAGATAAATTACATAATCTAAAACAACACATTAATGATTTCTTCTTCAAAACCCTGTTTTGAAGAAGAATCAATCTATGACATGAGATGGAGTCTAACAGGGAGAAGATATGGTCCTCTCCAATTAATTACCAAATTATATATTCATATATCATCCCCAAAATGTCCTCTCAAATTTACTTGGGAGAAGATATGGTCCTCTCCAATTAATTACCAAATTATATATTCATATCCCATCCCCAAAATGTCGTATCAAATTTACTTGGGAGAAGATATGGTAAGAAGAGTCAAATGTAAGGATGAGGGGGTAGTTATGACATTAATGACAGGTGGTTGAGGTGGAGAAGAGGGGAGGCATAAAAGGGGAAGGATGAGGAGAGGAGGGGGGGATCTTTGGTCTTGGTTTTGGTTTTGATTTTGGAGGATTTTGTTATGAGAGGAAGGTGGAGAAAAGGGAAGGGAGAGAGGGAGAGTATTTTTTTAACTTGGACACACTACATCTGGTTGGACTTGGGCTTGGAGGGCTAGGGAAACTGTGGAGGTTTCCTAGGCTAGGAAATATTCCCTAGTTGGCTAGGAGGTAAATCCAGTCGGTAGTCAAGAGGAGCATCCTAGCAGGGTCAGGAGCTCAGGGGCATCTCAACTAAGCTATTGGAACAGGTATTCCTCTGTTTATAGATTACTTATGTAAGTGATTGCAATGAAATGCTTACTTGTTTAATTGTGAGAAATAAATTTTAATGGTAAATTATCATCAATTAAATGTTTAGTTAGAATTAAGTTATTTCCCCTTTTTTTGTATTTAAAATTAGAGAAATTTAGTTTTGTTATAGGACCCTAGGATAGAGCCTCACATCAATCTCCTATTCCTAAGTTTTGATACCCCAAATTCACCCCTCCGCTCACATTTTCATTCACCCCCTACCCCACCATACACTTAAGTCTTTTCCCTGATCTACATTAAAATCATTTCTCCTGACCCCACGAAACACCTCGTCACATCACTTTAACATCCCACAGCTTCTCCCCTCATCCGCACCCACATCTCAACGTCCAACGACCCACGTTATGTTTCAGTCCCCCCTCACCATCCAAACTTTACCATTTGGGGGGGGGGGTCTGAAATGGGTGGTATTCGAAACCACGCCCACTGAAACGTGTCAACACTACATCATTTCACAACTCCCCTCAGGCGAAACCATTAAATGCCTTCCCCCGCCCCCCTCCGAAAAGCAGTTTTTCCGCCTCCTGATACCATTCATCTATCCCTTGTGCTCCTTCCACTCACCCTCTGCCACGTCATCTGCATGTTGATCCCACAAATCACCTCTACTCCCTCCCAAATTAATCTGTTGGGCAATCAATTCCCTTAATCGTTAATTCAACAGACCCGCACCACCATCAACGGGAAAACCAGAGTGTTATATAAACTTTCTTTTCATTCATTCACCAATTACTGATTTTTACATTGCATTGTCATTATCCTGTTATAGGTTTGTTAGAACGAACTCCAACTTTTTCACCAGGCCAGGGACATTGTCAGCTGACTGAATTGTTTTTGTCTGCAAATCCCAAGTCCTCTCTTTGTACTGTAAACCTGTCATCCATATTTCACCACTGTCCCTAGCTTTATCCAATCATGCCTCCAAAAGAGAAGGGACTAGAAGAATCTGTCAGTCCTCTAATCCACCCTCCCATTGATTTTCACCACATCTGTTTGGCAGACGCAGACTATAAGATCCATGAAACTCACTGTGAATTTGACCTATTTGAGATGTATTGTTGGCTTGAGGACAAATAATAGATAAATTTGATGACATTCAACTGTGGGAATCCATTTTGCCCCACTATATTTTTCCCCGTATTTGCATCACCCTAGAATTTGTTAAGAAGTGTCATGCTTTCTATCTGCCTAGACAAAGAGCTATTATTACCCCCACTAGAGAAATTTTGTTCACTATCACTCCTCAAGCTATAGACTAGATGATGCAAGCCCCTATAGTAGAGAATGCTACACCTTTTTCCCATGAGGCACTTGTTGAATTGTATCAGAAGCTGGACTTTGCTAGAAGAGCCAAAACCCTTGAACTGTTCTTGAATGAAGATGTCCCACTACCCAAGAAAAACCCTCCCTATCCATCCTCTATTTTCACTGAGAGAGCCAAGCAAATTATTACAGTCATCTCTTACCTCCTTGGCTATTACTCAGATCAATGGGTAGATGAGGCAATTATAGGATTCCTTTCCTTTTTCTCTACAGATTCCAAGCCTTCCATCATGTTTAACTTTAGCCAATTTCTCGCAGATTCTATTCATGAGCAGTTTATCAAATTCTAGACTGAGGAAGTATTCAAGTATGCTTCTGTGTTAGTTTCTATGTTCTTATATTTTTAGGGAGACAACATCAAGCTTGCCTTACAAAAGCTAGATGAAGAAGGAAATCAACAGTTAGTCATCTTCTGGCCTACACTGGTGATGAAGGAACAAAAGGAATATTATTACGAACAGTTCATTGAGATGTTTGTACATTCAGCACTTGGTCTCCTAAGCAGTAGGACAAAGCCAAGGATCAATGAAGAAATTAAGAAAGTTTTGCGGGATATTTGAGTGTGATATTTCCCCTTACAAGCTTCCAAAATTCCTCACAATGAGGATTTTTGCTCTAGAATACATCAGGCAAATGCTCAATATGGATGAGATTCACTTTGTAGCTACCAAGAAGAAGTCCCAATTCAAAATCAAAATACAAATAGGGAATTTTATTTGCAACAGCAGAGCAGCAGGGGAAGAAGAAGATAATCTACTGAAAGAGATGCAGTTCAGTCTTAGTTTCACCTGGTCATATGATCCATTAGGGTTCATATCTAAGTTAAGGGTAGAGAATAAATCTACTACTTATTTCCACACAGCTAGACCAGAGATATAAAAGTACAAGAACCAGTGAGAATGGACTGAGAACACCCTACAATAGGCCAAAGAGAAGTTGGTGTCATCCTCCACATTATAGACTCCTATCACACAGGAGAAAACAACAAAGAGAAGCAGAGAAGAAGTGTCACCCTCAGGGACTGAGATTTTCAGTGAAGGCTTCAAAATCATGTACAGGAAGAAGGCCAATATTAGTTCTAAAATAAGCCTCAGCAAGGATTCAGAGCGGGAGAATATTATCACCACCAAAGAGCCACTTCTTTCCTCATTGATAGGTGATCAGACCACACTATCTCCCACAACCTCCACAGCTTCACAAGATCAGCAGCAGGTTATACAGACCAACACATCTACTATAGGGGAGACAAAAAAAAGTATATTTGATAATTTTAAATAGATTAAAGTGAGGAATGATGCCTTGAAGATCAACACCTACAATCAGTTTTGGAAGCAGACTTCCAATTCTCAAAGCAGGCTGCTATCATCCTTTGATTCAGAGAAAGGTAAAATGCAAATGGCATTCCTCCAAGCATAGATTCCCCAGCCCAAGGCAATACCAAACTACAAGAAGACAACATTTGAATTTGATGTGAAAGACATACATCCCATTGACCAAATGGAGATGCACAAGCAGATTGGGCAAATGATTTTTTCCATTGTCACTAACATTGTTATGAGTTTTTCTAAATAGCGGGTTACATTAGCCAATGTTCAATCATAATTGAAGATGGAAAAGGTCTTTGCACTTGCCAAAGACACCAGGATCAAAGCTTTGGAGGACTTGGTGATCAAAGTAGGTTATGACCCTACAAACATTAATGTTGCAGAAGAGCTTGTAAGGAAAAAGAATATAGACATAGCAGCATTAAGGAAGCAGTTGAAGTTACCAGCCACATACGATCCTTTGGCCAAGGACATTGAAGAAACAAAGACACAAAAGGCAGACATGATGAAGCTCATCATGGAGCAGAGTGCATAGTTGAAGCAAATGGAGAAAGAGATGGAGAAGATAATCAAAGAAAAGGAGCAAGCTACCAAAATGGTCGTTGTCCCTTTGGAAGCACTGCCTATCATAACCATTCCTACAGCTACATCAAGCACAGGTGTTTTTGGGAAAACTAGTGTCTTTTTAATTTGCTAGACCCACTAAGATAGGTAGCTATCTTAGAAACAAACAATTCAAAGCACTTCAAGGTTTCCTTTATGTATGATAGATAAGAGAGAAGTAGAGAGCACCAACCTGTATCTTCCGCTTGGCTCCTTGCTTGTTTCCTCTCTCCCTTGATAGAGCTTGCCACTCTTCTCCTACTTGTCCCACTTTAGAGAATATCTGTAGAGGCAAAGCAACAACACACCATCAAAGCATCAAGATCTATGATGTCATAAACAATGCAAAATCAGAAATACATTAACCATACAATTGCATCCACAAATAAAAAGATTTACAAATACACAATTATATGGAGGAAAACTCAAAGAACTTTACTGATAGTAGAAGTAGAAGAGAGGATTACATAGCCCCAAGGGTTAGCTCAATCGGTCAAGCCGAGGCCTCGCCAATGGGAGGTCACAGGGTCGAAACCCGAAAGCTCTTGGGGTTAGGTCTGTGATGGCCAAGGGGTGTGACCCCCTTCGGGTGGGGTCCACCCTAGAGACTTCTGATCCTGGACGTAGCGGACCACTGACCATAGTATCCGTGAACCAGAAGTGAAAAAAAAAAAAAAAAGAAGAAGAAGAGAGGATTACAACCCAGTTGTCTGATCCAGCATCATCCTCCCAGCACGAAAACCCTCTTCACCTCATGAAAAGCAAGATCACCCAACAATACAATGTTTCTTCTCAAAGAGAAACCAACAACACTTCCTTACAAATTACAAAATTCCAGCCTCCAGATCTCTCAGATGAGGGATCCATTTATAGATATTTGCAGAGGGGTGAGTCAGCTTCTTTTTTTTTTACTAGTCTCATTTCACTGACAGTTCTTGGTCCCACTTGGAGATTTCATGATCTCTTACTCATCCCTGGGCGAATTCAGAGAGGCAAGTGTCATAAGAGAAGTTTCTAGAAGATTCTCTGCATTTCCACTTAGCAAATTGTCTCTGCCATTTGTCTACTCTCGCTCATCACACCCTACAAAAGGCCTTTTCAGTATGCATCACACCTCTTGTGTGTAGCAGGTGAGATGCATCGCACCTTGACCAAGGAGCAGTCTACATGGTCCAGTTTGGCCAGTTCTGAGTGGTTTTTCAAGTGGAACTTCTGGGAAATGATGTAATCAGTTGACCATGATCCTTTAGGGTATGAATCAACACTTTTAGGGGTTTAAGAGCCCTTGGTTTATCAACATATTTGATTGGGGTTGCAGTGCCCAAATATGTCTATAACAGTTGCCCCCTAAAGCATGAGGTCGTAAATCTTCAGATGTCAGGTGAAATTCTTTATCATGAGGATCCGAGGTTTTTCGAACTGGAAGGTGGCTTGTATAAAATACAATACAATACATTATCTTCATATTATTTTCATGATCTAGCTGAGGCGGGCATTCCCATGCTCAGCTTTATAAATTCATTTTCATGTACATAGGACAGATAATCGTCTGCTGTTGCAGACTGGTGGTTCTTGTAGAGCCATCATCCTTTAGCTTGGATGACCATCTGTGTAGCTATTGTGTACATTTGATGTCTTTATCTTCCTGAATATATCGCAACCCGGATGGATGAAACTAGATCCGGGGTCTTCAAACTCATTCAATCTTCGCCCAATGTACAAGTCGATCCATGTGAAAAGATGTTCTGAAGTCGAACATGGAAAGACATCGCCTGATTACCAGCCAATGATGTAAGCTGTTAATAGCCGCAAGAGGAATCAACGATAATGATAATGACCCTCAAGGTACTACAGTACAATTCATGTGGTGTGAATATACGATCTGATGTCGAACACCATGCAAAATCTTTCAGTCGAAGGCCATTGATGTAAACCTATCACCGGAAGTGAGAAACTTGCCATTGAGGCATGCAAGCTTCAAAGTACTCAAAGGGTTGTTCCTAAGTCAACTTCTTGGATAATAAGCTGATGTCGACAAGAAGTGACCCGTCGTAGGAGGGCCTTAATGAATCCCACATCTGCGACACAAAATGAAGAAAATGATTTTCTGGAGGTGAAAACGATCTGATGATACAAGGTTCAGGAATGACGGTCATGAAAAATGGAGGGTGAAGGTATTGCAGTGGATGAGGCGTTAGCTGGGTTGGTGAATTCTCTGAATGACTTCTCTTGAACATATTGGAAAAACTGAGATGGATTGGTAGCGTTAACCCCAAAAATGGATGGTGTTAGTGTCAGTCTTTCCAGGCTTCCTGCAGTGATCAAATATGCTCTTACAAAGTGGTCTCAAAGTTTCCAAGTCAAATTTTGTCATTTCAAAGAGTTTTCAAGCAAAATTTGGTCACTAGGCATTAGGTCTAGGGTTTGCTCTCACTCTTTTCAAAGTTGCCCAAATTCCCATCTATGTCACTATTCAGCTGAGTCTATCATCATTCATAGGGTTTTCATTATTATCTCAGTGTCTAATGAGTCATTTTACATCTTGTTCATGCTTCAGTTGCACCTAGGCAAGGTCATTTCCCTCTCCTAGGGTTTTGAAGGCAATTTCTCTTGGATGGTCAAATCATTAGACAAACTTGTATCCAGATGTTCATACACCTTCCCCTATCCTTCATTTACCTTATTAAACACTTCCCATCACTGAGATCCCCCAAATTCCTCATTTTTGCACAAACCCTAGTTTCTAGCTACAACCTGGCAATTTTCTAGGTTTGGCCTGTGTTTTGCCCTTTTGGACCCCTTCCCCTCACTCAATCTCTGAGATTCCACTTTCCCTTGCTTCCTAACATCCCTCCCCACTTCCAAAAATTTCCCCAAGAATTTAGAAGCCCCTTATCCCCTTCATTTCGCTTCATTTCGACAAAATTTCTTGTTTCACACATCGGGACAAGTTTCACTCAAAAGATGTTTTAGAGCAATAAAAGATGAATTTTGGAAAATTGAGAGAGGTTTTTGTCCAAAACATGCCAAAGAAGAAAAACCTCCTTCACGTTTTGTACAGGTGTCATGGTTTTAGAGAAATGTCAAAATTACAATCGCCGGATCCAAAGAGGTTGGCCAAGGCACTAAAACGACAGAAAAGGCCCGATCCACTCCAAATTTTGGCCAAAGCCTCTTTGAATCAGCATGGTACTTGATTAGGGACTCCCAGCCCAAATTTCAAGAAATTTGGAGAAAATTTTGTCAATTGTGAATTTTTTGTGCCATTTACATGTTTTCTCCATTAATGGGTCTCACCCCCCGCGCGACCCTTCATCCCGGCAACTCCATTTTGCAAAAACTCAGAATTTCTAGACTTTTCATGAGAAGTTACATATGCTCATCAATGGACTTGAGATTTTATGAAGTTTTGGGCCTCCAGAAAGTCAAAAAACAAGCAAAAATTGGCTTTCTGCCACTTTTTTGAATTGCAGAAAGCAGTCTTGGGAGATTTGATTTTTGACAGGGCAAATGAACTTCAAATTCAAAAATTCTAGTAGGGTTGGAAAGTATACTGATAGACCTTTCCAGCAAGCCTACTCTTGCTCAATTTGGCCACCTGGAAGTGCCCCAAAAGTGGTCCCAAAGGCGCGCGACCCGTCAGGCAGAGGCGCGCGACCCGTCAGGCAAATTTCTCCAAATTTCAGTGTACAGCTCAGAAAAACGAAGTTTGACCCTGTTTACCTTTTTGGGGTGGATTATTATCCTCTTTGATGTAATTAATGTACTTTTTTGACACTTTTACACTTATGTACCTCTTCTAGAAGATTCATTCATGAGATAGGTGAAAATTAAATGAATGAATTGGTTTCCTAGCTTATAAAGGCAAGTTGTTTTGACTGCCTAGATTTTAGTGCTCAATTTAGAATTGGTTGAAACAGCTCCTAGAAGGATGAGCTCGACCCCTAGAGGCAAGGGAAGAGGTTGGCTTGCCTATATTATGTATTCTCTTAGTCATTTTCAGGGGTTGGAAGGTTGGACTCTTGAGGGAGAAGCTATCATTGTATTATTCATTGTATCTCTGCAATTTTTGGCTAAGGAAGACCAGGGTTTTGCAGTCCTCTTTGGGATTCTTGTGGACTCATGTGTTGATGGTGTGTTTCTCAATTTACTTGTAAGCTTGTTATGTGACTCATTTCCTTTCTTTTACTTCTGCGCATTAAACAAATGAAGTGTTAAAGTAAGAATTCATGCCTGCCATGCTCTGCTTTTAAGTTTGTTTAATTTCAATGTTTTCTACTGTCTAAAGAGAATTCAAAGTTATTGTTTTCTCTCTTTAGCTCTTCACCTTTCATTCCTGACCATTCACCTCAATTAAAGGCATCAATACTGTCTCCTACCTCGCCCCAAAGAACCCCCTGCAAAAACTGTGTCCAATCCCCGCACCCAAAATTTCCCTCTCCTCAATTTGCCACCAAAAACCCAAAAAAAACCCAAATCAAACTCTTTGATCAGTTTACTAGCCTAAAATCAGTGTTACCTTATTGGTCATCTCATCTATTGAAGATTTTATCGAGATAGACCGGAGAGAGCCTTCTCCTGCCCCGTAGGGCTAGCTACGAGGCTAAATTGTTTGATGTTGCCTTGAGGTTTACCTTTCTCAGCCCGAGGTGAAATTTCAAGCGCTAACAGATGGTACGGAGGACCAATGGTGATGTGACCGGTGAATGGAATAACCCAACCTGACTCAATCATGGTGATGGAGTGAAAGTGTCATGTTCAAGAGCGACCTGCTACCAATGAAGTTATTCAATTTTTCTTCCCTTTTTCCCTGGTCATTACTGACCAATACCTCTTTATTTTTGTCAAGCTTGAGGAGGATAACATATGCTTGTTCTATAATTTTCCATTCGGACAAACCTGTCGCTATGTTTTATCAAGCCTAGCGACAGTGAAACTTGCTCTTGTCCAGATGGAAAAGTTTGTCGCTATTGTATTAACGAGTTTAACGACAAAGATAACTTGGTCATTTTCACGTTTAGAGAGTTTGAAAAGAGACGGAAAGGAAACTCCAGCAGTCCTTTTTCATGGCATAATCCCTTAAGTCCAAAAAAGTATAAAATAATACGAACGGGATGACTTTTCAATAGCTTTAACGATCTGAAAAAGACAAGCGCTCGATCTTTCTGTGGAATGATCCCTCATGTCCAAAAATATTAAAATGTAGAGGAGGGATGGCACTTCCCCTTACTTTAACGAGCCGGAAAGGCCAGTAGCTCGGTAATCTTTCCATATTTTACGAGTCTAAAAAGAACTTAAAAGAGACTCGTTTTTTAGGAACGAGTGATGTTTTTGGGTAGCAACTAGTTCCAGGTAAGTTTGGAACTTCTCAAACATGGCAGTGTAATGAGGGTGGCTAATAGAATCACTCGACGCAGCTGTTCCTCAAAAGGGTAAACAATCAAGTGGAGGCGTATGATCGGCCAAAAGAATGGAGGTGACGATAAGAACACAACCAAGGCTAAAAAGGCTAATAGCAATTCAATCACAAAGGTTATTTACCGAGGGTGGATTCATTTTTTAATGAGCTTGAATCTTTAGAAACTATGCTAAGTGACGCGTTTATTTTTTAACGAGCTTGAACCCTGCAGTAACACTGCTCATTGGCAGGTTTATTTTTTAACGAGCTTGAACCCTGCGGTAACATTGCTCGTTGGCAGGTTTATTTTTTAACGAGCTTGAACCCTGCGGTAACATTGCTCATGATCTTAGTCAGAGATGCTCAATTTACCATTAACACCATATTCTTTCGACGGTCGTACAACCTGTTCAATTACTCCATCAAATTGATTAGAAATACAAATACATGCTTGAAAAATGAGTTAAAAACTAACATTTTACTTGAATTACGTGAATAGTAACATAAAAGCAATTTTACCTCTCATTTTTACCATTTCATTCAAATTTGGGATTGTTGGAGCTCTGAAGGTGTTTTCCCCCTCAAATTTCACCAACTGATTTCGGGAGATCCGGTGGACTATTTTTCACGCCGTCAGGACCAGGTAGGAGCTAACCCTAAGCTCTTTAATTGCATTCCATCATTTTCTAATTCTGAGCCAGTTTTCCTATTCTTTCGGACCCTAGGGTTTGAAGAATTCGTTCTCTCCCCATCGCACCTAGACTACATCAAAAAGTGTGATGCATACTGAGCTGGCCATTGGCCAATCAATATGCATCTCACCCTGCACACAGGCAGGGTGCGATGGCCGCAGAAGGGAATGTTTGTGCAGTGCTTTCTCATGAAATTTTTGCCTTTTTTTGCCCAGATCAGGATCCAAATTCATCTTTTTTTTATGTTTCAGAGATTCATCATATCAAGATGGTCATTACATGGCCTGAACGCGAGCATGAAGAAGAGGACATGATTGCCTTACATGATCCGGGTACGGTTACTGCATTGCGAAACTGTGGCTTGCTCAAATTCTTCCGCATATCCCGCATGAGGCAACAAATCAACTTGTTGCAACTTCTTGATGCATGGGATCCGACCAACTAGGTGTTCCAAATTAGAGGCAAATCCATTCCTTTGACAATCGAGGATATCTACTTTTTGACTGGTTTATCGAGGCGTGGTGCCCCTCTCTCACTATCAGGATCCGCCCGTGGGGGTGAATCTGTGAGGGATTATATTCGCCAGTTTTGTAGAGATGGATCTCGGCTGAGCAGGGATGGCAAGATCAATATTAGAGATGTCATTGATCAGTCCTTAAGGACCATTTTATTCACCTTTGCTAAATTGGCTGGTAGCGCGGCTCTTCATTTGGCCAACAAATCTTATATGCAGTACGCCCTGGAATGCCTTGAACCAAAGGTATTCAACTGGTGTGAGGCAGTACTTCCGATTATAAAAGAACAACTTTCCAAGGTGAAGAATGGAAGATCCAAGAATTTTGGTTACGGTTCCATTCTGACTACTTTCGCCTTGGGGAGGATTCCACTGATGCAACCACAGTACATTTCACTAGGATTTCCAGTACCGAGGGAACCATAGATGCAGAGATGGGTTGACCTCATGGCCAGACATGCTGGCCAATCACAAATTTCATTCTCTGATGCTTTCTTCAAGTGGTTCGACCGTTAGGAGATGGTCTCTGTCGAGTATGCATACGTTAGGATGGATTTCTGAGGTGACCCAGATTTGGTGTTACCGGTTGGCGAGCAGTGGAGTGTTATGGGTAAAATGATCTAACCATATCTTTGTTTATTGCTTTTATAATGTTCTTGTGTTTTTTAAATGTTATCAAGACTAATAAAACTCATATATGTGTGCAGATGTTGGGCCAGTGCGACCAACAGCACGCCCAAGGGTAGCAGCTGCCATTCCAACAGGAGAGGCTATAGGGAGGGTTTTCCTTTGCGATCTGGACATAGCAGAGACCCTTGCAGTATTGCAGGATCAGATCGAGGGTCTCACCCTTGGTATTCAGGATGTGTGGACCAATGAGTTACCTCTAAGATTACAGCGCCATACCACTGGCAAGTCGAGTTGATGGACTAGGCTCTTACGTATGATCGCACAGGCGGTGACTTGCTATCACCAACACCATTAGTCTAGGGTGATTTTCTGCATTTTCGAGTTTTTGGGTCGTATAACCGATTTTTTCCTGGACACATAACATTTTGTAAAAAACTATAAACAGTTATATATATTTTTTATTTTCGAAGTTTTATTTCGGTTAAGTTATATGATCATGATGCAAATGTTAATTGAAATGCTTTTTCTTTTATAAATTTTGCAAATGTCTATCTAACACATAATTTGCTAATGAATCAGTTAATGTGTTTAAGTTTCTTGAAATGTGTTGATATTGAATAGAATCAATCTACCTTTCCAAAATCCTGACCCTTAAGAACATATGATACATAGCTGGATTCCGAATGGAATAGACGCCGGTCAATTATAGGATGACGTCTTATGAATCTAGCCTGACAACAAGTCGGCGTATGCCACGTGCGATGGCATCAAAGAGAAGCTCCATCAATGCGTTGTACTTAGCAGTGTTGTTCGTTGATCGACCAATACATATCCCTCTGAAACTCACTAACTCGCCACTTGGATAAAAAATGGCCCAGGCTGCAGAAGATAGATTATGTGTCCTACAACTAGCTCCATTGGCATATCCAATGAACGATTCCAACAGGTCCAACATCTGCAACAAATGCAAAGTGGATTACCTAACCAAAATGATAACACTTGACGAAAAAAAAATGTAACAAAAGCATATCTATAAAGAGATTACTACACTTAATCAAGCATAGTAACGCTTAAGATACAACCCATTTCGGGGTTGCGACAGTGGAATCCCATTGTAACCTACTAGCTCGTAGGCTCCTTTTGCTAATACTCGTTTAAAAATGTAGGGGCCCATCCACAATGGTTCGAACTTACCTGCTCCCAATTTATCGGAGTCTTGATCGTATAGCAAGACCAAGTCACCTTCTAAGAAGACACGGGGTTTGACATTTTTTTCAAATTGTGCCTTGACTCGTTTCTTATGAACTTCATTAGCCAAAGCGGCATCACGACAGGTTTCATCTAATTGGATTAGTTCCAAGAAACGAGCCTCTTCCTCCGAAGTTTCGAGAAGTAGATCGACTGCGAGCTTGAGAGATGAAATTTCACACTGAATCAGTAAGACCACTTCCAGGCCATACACCAACTGAAAGGGCGTAAATCCGGTCGCATTTCGCACCGATGTCCTATATGCCCACAAAGCTGAGTAAAGGATTAAGTGCCAATTCTGTTTGTGGACTCCAATCATCCTTTGCAACATGCGTTTCAGGAATTTGTTGATGGCCTCAACTTGTTCGTTAGCTTGTGGATAATACGGAGTAGAGCTGTCGTGGGACAGTCCTAATTTGGCAGCTAATTCAACCATCATGTGATTGCGAAAATGCGATCCATGATCTGTGACTATAGCTTGTGGAACACCAAATCTTGAGACTACATGATTGAAAAAGAAAAGAGCAGCTGTTTCGCCACTGTTGTTTAATGCAGGCATCGCCTCGGCCCATTTTGTAAAATAGTCGACTGCGACTATGATATACCCATGCCCCCCGGCTGAGGTGGGGTTACATATCATGAAATCTATGCCCCATTTGGCGAATGGCCCAACAAAAACTACTGGATGCAGCGGTGCGGGTGGTAGTCTGGTTCTGCGGTCAAAGATCTGACAAGCATGGAAACCTCTGACTGCAATTATATAATCTTTGAATATAGTAGGCCATAAGTAACCCACTCGTAAGATAATTTGTGTCGTAGCGTAACCAGATTGATGCCCCCCACGACGGTAAAGTGTATCACCGATGATCATGTAGTCTTTGGCTTGGTATCGAGTACGCCATTGTTCGGAGAGAGAGGTGTTAGGCCTAAAGGTTTGGGTTTGGAGATAGATCAGTATATCTCCATACCACGGATCGCTTGATGATATCAAAAATAGAGATTCATCCATGATTGATTCTTTAGATGTTGAATCATTGGATGACGATGGGAGGTCGCATAGTAACTCCGCAAAAAATAGAGATTTCTTTGATTTGGATTTTGTGAATTCCAGATCAAAATCTTGAAGAATGGCTATCCATTTTGAATATTTTCCCCCTAGTAATTGATGCGATAGAATGTAGGTCATAGGGTTGCAATTTGACAGAATGGTAGTTTTGCGAAAGAGGATATAGTGTCGAAATCTCTGTACTGCTTGAACAGTTGCTAGAGCCAGCTTTTCAACATAGGAGTACTTTCTTTCTGTATCATTTAAGTTTCGGCAACAATAATAAACAAGATTTTTAATTCCATCATCTTCTTGTACTAAAACTATTGCGATGGTTGTATCTGCTGTAGCAAGATACAGGTTAAAGTCCTTTTGATAGTCAGGAGCGTACATTAATCATGGTTTTATTAGGGAATCCTTTAAAGCGTCAAAGGAAGCTTGCGCAACCTGATCCCAGTTGAAGGGTACTTCTTTTTTCAAAAGATGTGTATAACCTTTAGCAAGTTTGGCATATTTTGGAATGAACCTCCTTAGAAAGTTTGTTTTCCCTTGGAGTTTCTGAATCTGAAGCAAATTTGAAGGTGGAGGCAGGTCGATGATTGCCTGAACCTTACATGGGTCAAGTTGAATCCCGTCCTTAGAGACTACGAAACCAAGTTAACGATGAGAACCGATACAAAACACACACTTGTGTGGATTGATTCGTATCTTGTAGTGTCGGCAATGTAGAAATATAGCTCTCAAATGCTGCGGATGGTCAGTCTGCTTTCACAAATGAGCCGGTAGATCGTCGAGATATGGTTGAACGATGTGTTTGATGTCATGGAAGGCGTAGTTCATTGCCATCTGAAAAGTTGCCCCTGCGTTCTTTAAACCGAAAGGTAGTTTACAGTATGAGAATTTGCCCCACAGACATATAAACGTAGTCTTTGACTAGTCCTGTGGGTGGATGTTTATTTGATTGTATCCAGAAAATCCATCCATCATTGAAAAAATTATGCATCTGGCGCATTCATCAATTATCTGGTCGATGAAGGGTGTAGGGTAGTTGTCCTTTGGGCAAGCTTGATTTACATCCCTGTAATCGACACACACTCTAATCATTCCTTGCTTTTTCATTATAGGAACAATATTCGATACCTAATCAGTTAGAGGAACAGGGTAAATAAAACCAGCATGTAAAAGTTTTTCAACTTCTGCCTTGATGGCAGCAGCTTTCTTCGAGTGAACCTGTCGAAGCCATTTTCGTACTCATTTGACATCTTGATACATCTTGATATCATGTTCAACGATGCTTGAGTCAATGCCTGGCATTTCTTCATATGACCATGTAAAGACATCTCTGAATTCGCGAAAGAGAACGGAGTATATTTCTAGTTCTGAAGAAGAGCAAGATTTACTGACATGAATATTCTCTACAACATTAGGTTTGGTCGAGATATTTATGGCGATAGTTTCTTCAATATTGGACAGATTTCGCTCGGAATCCACTGTATTTATAGTATTTGATAGAAAATCAAAAATTGAAGGATGATCAAGGTCATTGGAATAATCTTCGTCGTTATCTTGAAGATGGGAATGATGGTGGTAATATTCGCATGGTGTCTCTCCTATCATCATTGACTAAATGATTCCTTCGTCTGTAGAATGTATACGTGACCAAGGATCTGAAAAGGTGCCATATTCTAGAGACCTATCTATCCAAACACTTGATGATTGTTGCTTTGGGTTTGCCGCCCAGGCCAAGAAAATTGATTGCTATAAAATTTCTATGGGGCTTGGAGACAATACCTGGAGATGATCCATGCTAACAAAAAGTTCGGAAATCTTCTTAATCTTTGCTGATGTAGAAGATACCATATTAAAGGTTTCCACCGTGGCCACTTTTTCCAAATTACTAGGAGGCGGGAGGGCAAAAGTACCCATTAAGGCAGGCTCTTTTAGGAGGCCTACTCCGACATTTTGAAGCGATTGAGAGCTTCCATGGATCATTGGAATGCTTCCCGTAGATTGTGAACTGTTGGGGAAAAAGGTTAGTTGGTCAACGATTATAATTCTGCCTTGGAAGGGAAATGAAATCTTTCTAAAATATGTTGACACAACAGCAGCCATAGCATAAATCCAGGGCCTTCCCAGTAGGATATTGTAATCGAGGTTTCCATCGATAACTTCGACTTCAATTTCTACTGTCTTGCCCCCTAGTTCAACTTTCAAGTTACTTAATATCCCATACGGTGTGTATGTTCTTCCATCGAATGCTTTTAATGTTGTTGATGATCGCGACAAGGGTGGTGAGCCTAAAGTTTTCTAGCAGCTCATTGACATTATACAAGTAGATGCGCCCTCGGCAATGATTGTTCGATGAACAGTTTTGTTGAGGGATTTTACCTGTATAAGAAAAGCGAGTTGGGCCAGTAACTAAGGTTCATATCCTTTGTGGTTAAAGGCCACAAGATTGGAATCCATTGGGTCAATCCCACCTATTGTTGATAATAAAGCCTGCTTTTGGGAGGGGCAATTCTACAGTACTTCAAGTGTCGACATAGCGGATGGCGATTGAGCCAGATCCTCTACTATATTATAATTCTGTGTTGCTCGAGCATGAGGATTAAATGTCGATTTATGTACTACTCCCTTTGGCGGCTTTATTGTTAGTTCAGGAATGATGGGTGGCACAACTTCTGACGAAGTTGTTGTCGAACTACTGGGTTGATCTGTAGCCTTGTTGTTCGACATCTGTGGATTCCCATAATCTTTATTCCTCGTCAATATCAAAGCATCATTTTGCTGCTTCGATATGGATAACATAAGCACTTGGGATGGGGAAGCATGATCGATAGCAACCAGATTAGTTTCTGGGTTTGGAAACGGATCAGTCAATACTACTGAGGTGCTCGAAGTTTTTAAAAATTTCTTGACCTCAACTCGATGTGGACAATCTTTTGTATAATGGTCCTCATTACATATGAAACATGGCTGATTAGGTTTCTTTCACCCAGTAGGGTTTTTAGAAGATTTTTCAGGAGTTGAATCTTCCTGTTTCTTCTTTTTGTTTTTCCCTTTCTTCTTGCCCCCTAGTTGTTTCGGTTCTTTGCCTTTATCGAATGACACGGCATTAACCTCTGAAGCAGGAAGTTTGTCATTTGCTTCTTTACTAGAAACTACAAGGGCTTTACCAGTTCGAGCCTTTACGGTTTGCGTACTTGAGGTACCAATCACGCCATCGCCAGCATGAGAGTCCCTGTTCGATTTAGGAGGTGGAGGAACGACAAATTTTGGTCTATGAGCGTCAGGAATTTTGTCATAGAACGTGCCAGACTGAGTATAGATCAAGTCTAAATATTGTGCACGAGCAAGGACTTGCTCTTCAGTGACAACTCCTCCTTTCGCCACATCTTCTGTAATAGAAGGTAATAATGACTTCATAAACCACTCAGCTAGAAGCTCATCAGGAACATACGTCTTTAACATTCGATGATGACGTCGCCACTCATGAATATGATTATATATGTGAGTGGTTGTTGTCTGTTTAAAATTGGTAAGGAGTTATGTTCTCGTTTCGTACCTTATGGGTAACTGAAAGTGGGTTAAAAAGGTAGTGACAAGGGCGCTGAAGATATCGAATGAAGCTCTAGGAAATTCGATGCACCATTTCACTGCCAGACCAATTAGCATTCGCTCAAAAAGGTGAAGCCCTAATCGAATCATCATTGAGGGTGTTGGATGAACACCACAAATGAAAGGTCATTATGTGATTCAATGGATCTTCACCTGGATTTCCATTGAATTTAGGAATATCTTAGGGAAGTTTATGAGGAATCACTGGCCACCAAGGGGAGTAAGCAATTGGATCATTCGTTAACCGGTTCAAATCTGGTAATTCCAGAGTTGCTACAAAGGGAAATTGTAGATTTAGGTTTGGCGAAGCATACCCAAGATAAGATGGGATCGCCTGAGTAGTGGGTCTTTTCATACTCGCATAATGTATCTGATGTTGGTAACTTTGATAAGGTTGATGGACATAACCAGTATAGAATGGTTGTTGATAACCGTTTTGAAAATGCAGTTGTCCATTACCTAAAGCGCCTTGTTGCTCAGGTCCTCGGTAAGCTTGTTGGAATTGGGGTTGTTGATATTGCACCAGCCATGGTTGTTGGACCATTTTTTGTTTCCCAATACTAGATGATTGACCAAGATGCGGAGTGATAACACTTGATTGAGCCTGAGTCGTTCCGGTTAAGGAAGCACTAATCTGAGATTGTGATGGAGCCGTAGAGACAAGAGGTTGTTGTACTGCAACCTGAGTAATTTGAGGTTGACATACAATAGGTTGTGCTTGTACTTGCGACACAGTCACAATAGCAGGCGTAGTGGTAATATTTGACACAGGGTGTGTTGGATGCATCGAATATACAACCCTTGGTTGTTGAGGCAGTATTGGTATCCAACCGCCGGATGTAATTCCATTTTGTCCTGAATTTTGTTTTGAGCTCTCATATAGTTGTTCTCCATAAAGGAATAATGAAAAATCATACTGCCCCCCTTATGGTGGCAATCCAATGCTCAAGGGATAGATGGGCCTCTGAAGACTGGGCTGCCCAAATTGAAACTGGTATGTAGGATCAATTTGTTGAGCTTCAACATAAGAAATGTAAGATATGGTCCCGAAAGAACTGATGGGAACAGACCATTTCGTTGAAACAGTCCCTGGGCGGACTCCATCTAGTGATTGATAACTAGTTGGGACAGATGGTACTCTAGTGAACATCGTAGGAGTGGTAGCAGGAGGTTCTGCTATGGCTGTATCGGATGACACAGTCCTAGATGTTGAGGGTTGTTCAGACATATTCAGTCTATCCAAAATATTTCCTAGCGATTCGACAAGAACTTGCGGTGAAGGAGGATTGAAAGAAATAACTTCAGGAATAGAAGGATATAAGTGGATCCCAGCTCCAAAATGCAATGGAGTACTGGGTGGAAGATCCTCTACAACTTCTTCTATAGCAATCAGTCTAGGTGGAAGAGATAGACCGTTAGGTCCATAAAATATTTATGGGGCTGAAGAAGGTATAGTTTCTACAACAATAGATACTGGAGGGGTGACACCTTCTGAATTCTGGACCTCAACTCCCAGATGTTCAAGTGAGTGAACTTCAGTTTCTGGATCAGCTCTAGATAGAGCTGTTTTAGGTATCGAGGCATCTACCGTTACACTAGGATCAGTTCTACTGTCCTCTTGTAACTACGGAACTTCTTCTGTAAAGGTAGATGTACCAAAAATGATCAGAGTAACTGTAGTCTCTGATGATGTTGAAACACAAGTTTAAAATAAACCAAGAGAGGTGGACTCAGTTAAACGAGACCGTTTCACCCAGAATGGTTTCGTTTCTGAAGTCAAAGACGGTTGACTCGCTAGCCTCCGCGAACAACGAGGTTTTGATTGACTTTCTTCCACGATTGCAGATTACTTGATCAACTCAAAATTAAAAAGGGGAAAATGTTATTCCGAATTGAATGAATTTTATGACACTTTGACACAACTTTGATTTTTCAATTTTTAAGAGTCGAGAAAAAGCTAAAGGTGACTCTAGTTGCCTTCGTTTTTTAATGAGCTTGAAGCGACAAGTGCTGAGATGGACCTTTTCTTTTAAGGAGTCAAAAAGGAACGAAAGTGACTGCTCTGGGAATCTAGACAGAGGAATTATCAAACCAATCACAAAACTGCAATATACACCTTGGTGGTAAATTAAAGAGAAATTACCAAGGATTTTACGTACGACAGTCAATCTTCCCGAATGTTGTGTTCAGTGGATTGCGATCGATAGGGCAGCAAACACAGCTTCCTAAGGATAAAGGATATCAGCCTATTTTGGTCTCCCAATATATACTTGACGGTACAGGGAGCACAAGTCCGTACTGGCACTTGTCGTATCAAAGAGGAGGAATCACCCAACCTTTGATGAAAATGATAGTTACCAGGTTTTACAACGCCGGAATACATCTCTAGCCTAGACTTCTAGATGTTGTGCGTTAGGTTCCAAAGAATTTTTATGTTCATTGAGGTTTATTTTAGAGTTGATCTTTTTAGAAGTTTGCCTTTAAAGGTTCACCATGTGTTGTAGATGTAAAATTCTTAAATATGCAATCTAAAATGATAAACAGTCGTTTATTTTCTTTTAGCAATGAAAATCCTAGCTACTAAAGAAAGAAGAGTGTGATTCTTTCAACAGAGAGCAGAGAGCACACACTAAATGAACTTTTCCTAAATCATTTTCCGCATGCAATCTAAATGCAAATGCACATGCATGTATTTTTTTTTCCATTTCCTTAATGTGAGAATGCTAAAAAGGAAAACTAAGTATAGATTTGAACTATTTTCTTCAAAGCGACACTTCAATTATTTCTTTTCAAAACGAAAGGAAGACTAAGACGACATTTTCAATTTCGAATGGAAAACTACTTTCAACACTTCAAATACTGATAATTCAAAATCAAATACAATGGCAAAATTACAGTCGACTATCTAGAAGAGGAAGACTTTACGACATTCTTCTTTTCGACTCAAAATGACAGTTACGACACTTCTTTTCATCAAAAACGACAGTTCGATTAAGCTACTTTTGACAAAGGAGGATTGTAAATGATGAAAAATACATAAACAAACATTCACATATCCTGATCAATGGAGGCTGAATAACGTGAAGGAAGGAGGCTTCAACAATGATATACTGATCATAAGAAACAAAACTACTGAATAAAGTTGAAAACAAGGAAGAAAAAACCAAATTCCAGAGAGAGAAACAGTCTCATTCAGTCATCGCACCTATCCTTAAGGGAAACAGGGATGCATCTCACCTACAACACATGGGAGGTGTGATGCATCCAGGCTGCCAGTTACAAACAGTGCGATGGACCAGGGAACGAAACTGAACTTGTTTTTTGCTCAAAATTTGCAGCTAAGTTCAGTGATTTAGGTTGAGCTACGATAGGAAATAAAAACAAAGTATAAGGGTATGATCTTATGAGGTTAATGAGCTACCAAAAAGGCACTTAGGATGTTTGCAGGTCAGATGTTCAGTTCATAAACCAACCCAGAGATTGACTGAAGCAACATTGATCTACTTTGCACTTGCATAGCAAGAGTAGTTCGAAGGCTAGCTGGCTTAACTTCAAGCTCCGTCTATAGTTTATATAGCAAACAATAGTAACAAACAAACAAACTATTCGCTCCCCAGCGGAGTCGCCATTTTGTTTCCGGGAAAACTAGTGTCTTTTTGATCTGCTAGTCCCACTAAGACGGGTAGCTATCTTAGAAACAAAAAATTCAAGGCACTTCAAGATTTCCTTTATGTATGATAGATAACAGAGAAGCAGAGAGCACCAACCTGTATCTTCCACTTGGCTCCTTGCTTGTTTCCTCTCTCCCTTGATAGAGCTTGCCACTCTTCTCCTACTTGTCCTGCTTTAGAGAATATCTGTAGAGGCAAAGCAACAACACACCATCAAAGCATCGAGATCTATGATATCATAAACAATGCAGAATCAGAAATACATTAACCATACAATTGCATCCACAAATAACAAGATTTACAAATACACAATTATATGGAGGAAAACTCAAAGAACTTTATTGATAGTAGAAGTAGAAGAGAGGATTACAACCCAGCTATCTGATCCAGCATCATCCTCCCAGCATGAAAGCCCTCTTCACCTCATGAAAAGCAAGATCACCCAACAATACAATGTTTCTTCTCAAAGAGAAACCAACAACACTTCCTTACAAATTACAAAATTCCAGCCTCTAGATCTCTTAGATGAGGGATCCATTTATAGATATTTATAGAGGGGTGAGTCAGCTTTTGGGTTTTTGATTAGTGTCATTTCACTAATAGTTCTTGGTCCCACTTGGAGATTTCATGATCTCCTACTCATCCCTGAGCGAATTCAGAGAGGCAAGTGTCATATGAGAAGTTTCTAGAAGATTCTATGGGTTTCCACTTAGCAAACTATCTCTGCCATTTGTCTACTCTCTCTCATCGCACCCTACAAAATGGCTTTTCAGTATGCATCGCACCTCTTGTGTGTAGCAGGTGAGATGCATCGCACCTTGACCAAGGAGCAGTCTGCATGGTCTAGTTTTGGCCAATTCTGAGTGGTTTTTCAGGTGGAACTTCTGGGAAATGATGTAATCAGTTGACCATGATCCTTTAGGGTGTGAAACAACACTTTTAGGGGTTTAAGAGCCCTTGTTTTATCGACATATTTGATTGGGGTTGCAGTGCCCAAATATGTCTATAACAACAAGGGATGTTACAGATCAGTTAGAAACTATAGTGCTGAACATGTCTCTCCAAACCGAAGAAATCGAAAGGTTGTCAGCTCAAGTAAATCTTCTACAAGATCAGAAGACAAAGACTGAGACTTTCCATGTAGCAGAGCTACAGAGAGCTCAAAACTAGGTAGAAATATGGAGGAAATCGGCAACTAAGTCCTTTGTTGGCCACGCATTAGACCAAGTCAAAGAAATTAAATGGAACAACATCATTGAAGAAATAGATGAAATCTGGCCATGTGTCCAGATTATATTTGAACAGAAAGAGTTGATGGAGAAAGACAAGCAAACCATTTCCACTATCAATGTTGAATTGGGAGAAATGCCTGCCACGGCTAACCTAATCATAAAGTTTCTCAATTCTAAAAACATATATGAGCTGGATGATTTGGGAGTAGATGACAGTACAGAAACAATCTTAGAAGCAAAGAAAGTTCTAACAAAGAAGAACTTGGTTGTGCAGCTGACAGAGAAATGTCACACTTTGGAGGTAGTAGTTAACAGGTTTTTCACTAGAATAGAAGCATTAAACAAGAAATGTTTGCCTTGTTTATTTGTGATCAATGACAAATGGATGACTAGGAAGATTACAAGAATAATCTTCAAGACATTGCAAAGGATACAGCCAAATCTTCCCACATCAAAGGTGTTATGACAAGAAGAAATTTTTATGAAGCTATCAATTACATGAGTTTCATCCAACATGAGATAAAACACATTTTTGTAGTAAAACCCACTTTCGCTCGGTATACCGAGGTAGATGAGATCTACTGCAAAGTAACAAAACATTCCATTCCAGATGAGGAGCAGTGGGATAAGTTGTGTGAATTCCAGGATTAAAAGAACAAGTCAGCTTCACCAGCGCAACACCCAAATAGTGGCCACTCAACAATTGTTCTCCACCAAAGCAGTGCCAAATTTCCAGATCACTTCACCAGATTCATCTCTTTTGATCGCATTATTTATTTTCTGTTAGTTCGAAGTTAATAATAGGCTGCCATGTCGATGATGCATTTATTGTACTCTTTTTGTAAATTATGTTTAAATACTTCAATCTTTCGAAGTATTGAGGGTTGGTTCCTAAACATTGTAACTCTTTCTATCAAGCATTGTACTCTTTCCATGTTGCTGGAGCACCATTAATAAAAAGACTCTTCACAGGATACTTGTGTTACGAAATACTGGTGATGTTTTTCCTACTGTAATTGTGTTTTCATTGTTATTCTCTTTGTGCTACGCATATGAAATCTAATTGTAAAACAAGAGATGTGAAAAAAGGATATGTTTTTTAACACCTTGTTTGGACTGCGTTTACACCTTTTCTCCATTCCATAATTTAATTTAAAGATCCTGTAAATCTATCTAGCTTGCCCTGTGATTACTCCTTTGAACTTTTGGTACAACATCCAGTTTTATTTGACTCCATAGCCCAATGGAAAGAAAGTAATTTGATTAGATCAACCAACCAAACCAATCAAACAAATTCAAACAAACGACCAAGCATAATCATAACTAGCCTAAAATCAACTTAAAAAGCAAGTTAAATCATAAAGAGAGTGCCCTCTCTGAAGCTGGTAGGGCTAGATCCCAGTTTCAAAAGTGGTTTGATGTTGTCCAATGTATCTACTCCCGCAACCTCAAAAATACAAAATGATAACAGGATCTATGACAGACGAAGAGTATATGACTAAGTTCTTGGAGTTGTTGAGGTATGTGCCATATCTTAAGGATGAGAAGACAAAGGTTCAAATATTCATTAGTGGATTTTCATTAGAACCTAAGGGTCAAATTGAGTATGAAAAGCCTCAAACATTTGAGGAAGTAAATGGGAAGTTCAAGCATTGTTATGAGCACTCTAATAATAAGTTGGAACCTAAATAGGGTTGGAAAGGTAATCAAAATACTAAAGCAAAGTGGGATAAGAAGTGAGGAAGACCTCATGATGCAGGTAATAAGGATAAGGAGAATGTAGTGTCGTACAAGAAATTCAATGCAGTTGACAAAGGACAGGGATTTCAGTCAAAGGAGCAGAACAAGGGTGATGGAAGGAATCCTTTGCAGTGTTGGACTTACGGCAAGGAGCATTACATGAGAGATTTTCCACAACATCATGGTGGAAGACCTTATATTTATAGTGCTCAGGAGGCACAGACAGTTGGGGTTGTTGGAGAGAGTATTCCTTGGATTTATGCATCATTGGTTGATAGGCAGGTTGATCATCAAGCATCTATTATTGAGATGGAAGGTAAGATTTGTGATCAAGTTGTTTCTATTTTGATTGACCTTGGATCTAACTATAGTTATATTAGTCTTGACCTCATGGAGAAGTGTTGCTTGAATAAAGAAGTGCATGCAGAGTCTTGGTTGGTGTAGTTGGCTATAGGAACCAAGAAAAGAGTTCATCATTTGGTAAGATCTTATGCATTTGAGTTGAATGGTATTTCTACATCAACACATCTAAATGTGCTTCAGTTGGTATCATACAGTGTGTTTTTGGGTATGGATTGGTTTCACATTAACATGACTAAGGTATATTTTTATGATGAGGTTATTGAATGATTGGATGACGATGGAGAGAGGAGAATCTTGTAGGGTGAGAAGAAGCCTTCATTAGTGAGAATGGTTACAGCTATGAAGGAGAAGCACAGTAGTAGGAAAGGGTGTGTATTATTTGCAGTTCATATTTCTAGTGACAAAGGGAAGGATATTGAGGATGTTGAAGTCTTGAAGAGGTATCCAATTTTGCAACCAAGATGTATTTCTAGTAGAGATTTTAGAGTTACCGCCTCATAGGGAAGTAGAATTTTCTATTGAGTTGACGTCGAGAACAACACCGACATCAAAGGAACCATACAGGATGAGCACTCTAGATTGGTGGAATTGAAATTTAATCTTAACGAAATGCTTGATAAGGGATACATTAGGTCAAGCATATCAGCTTAGTGTGCACTAGTATTGTTTGTGAAGAATAAAGATGGTACTCTCAGGTTGTGCATTGATTGTAGGCAGTTGAATAAAGTGACAATTAAAAACATGTATCCTTTATCATGGATTGATGACTTGTTTGATCAGTTGAAGGGAGTAGTTGTGTTCTCAAAGATTGACTTGAGATCATGATATCATTAGGTACACATCAAAGAAGAGTAAATCTACAAAACTACATTCCGTACCAGGTATGGGAAGTGTGAGTTTGTAGTAGTTCATTTTGGCCTTACTAAAGCTCCAAATACTTTCGTGTGTTTGATAAATAGTGTGTTGTATCCTTATCTCAACAAGTTTGTGGTAATATTCATTGACGATATATTTATATATTCTAAGAATGAGGAAGAGCATTCAGAGCACCTAACAGTAGTGTTAAGATTGTTGAGAAAGCATTAGTTGTATGCCAAGCTTAGTAAATGTGGTTTCTTTCAGACATAAGTTAATTACTTGGGACATGTTGTTTCTAAGGAAGGTATAATAGTGGATTCGGAAAATATCAGAGCTATCATGGAGTGGGAAGATCCTAGGAATGCGGATGGGGTTATATAATTCATGGGATTAGCAGGTTATTACATGAGGTTCACCAGGAACTTCTCACATATTTTTATTCTATTACCTCTTTGCAGTGAAAAGGGAAGAAGTTTGAATGGATTTATGAGTGTGAAACTAGTTTTGAACAGTTGAAGCATTTTCTTACAAATGCTCTAGTTTTGAATATTGCAGATCTGGATGAAGAGTTTGTGGTTTGTACAAATTCTTGCAAGAGAGGACTTGGTGGAGTCTTGATGCAGGAAGGATAGGTGGTATGATATGAGTCAAGGAAGTTGAACTAGCACGATTAGGCCTACATGACTCATGATATTGAGTTGGCAGTGATCATTCATGCCTTGAAGATGTGGAGGCATTATCTTGTTGGCAGGAGGTTTGTCTTAATGAGCGATCACAATGGATTGAGGTATTTATTTGATCAACCCAATCTGAATGCCAAGAAATCTAGATGTTTGGATTCTCTTAGTGAGTTTGATTCGAGATCAGGTACATCAAGGGGAAGGAGAAAAGGGTTGCAGATGCTCTTAGTAGAAGAGTACATGTGAATCACATTGCAGCAGTGAGTTCTTATGGGACAAACTTGCAGGATAGGATCTTGCAAGAAGGACATCATGATGATAGGTATTATTAGTTGAGGCCAAGGAAAATTTTAAGGATGGAAAATTTTCTTAAAGTTTAAAACATTGACAAATCTCACTAATCCCTAATATGCAAACTATAAAATGTTTATTGATATATTTGTAAAATTATTCAAATTTATAATGATTTTATATATAGTCTCTATATAATGTTGGCGATTTTTAAGGTAAAATAATTTTATATTCTAAAATTTGGACAAATCTTCTTTTATAAAATTGGAAATCGGCAAATCTTTTTTGTGGAAAAATCATGGAAAATTAGCCCACTGGGCGAACATTAGCCCTAAAATTTTCCATGGTTGAGGCATAGGTTATAGCAGCAGTGTGAAGGTGATAGGGATGAGGAGTATCATCTCACAACATATGGCTCGGTCAGATCCAGGAAAAGGATTTATGTTCCAGATGACGATGAGCTCAAGAATCTTATCTTGAGGGAGTTTCATGTCAAGTCATATTATATCAGTTAAGAAATTTTATAATTGGTTAGACTTGAAGAAAGAGGTAGCTGAGTTTGTTGCGAGATGTTTGGATTGTTAGCAGGTAAAAGTAGAGTGTAAGCATTCAGGTAATCTATTGCAACCAATTTTGATTCTAGAGCTGAAATGGGAGGTCATTTTCGTGGACTTCATTAAAGTTTTTCCAAGGCCATCGAGATAGCATGATTCCATAATGGTTGTGGTTGAAAAGTTAAGTAAGATAGCTCACTTAATCGTGGTTAAGTCTATGAATTCAACTAGTGAAGTAGATCATATTTTCATCAGGGAGATAGTGAGATTGCATGGTGTTCCTAAGAAAATTGTATCCAACAGAGATTCCAAGTTCACTTCCAAGTTTTGGAAAGAGGTGTTTGCAGGTTTGGGGACAAAGTTAGCCTTCAGTACAACTTATCATCAATAGATAATGGACAGACAGAGAGGGTTAATAGGATTCTCTAGGAAATGTTCAGGATGTATGCCATGCATCCGCAATGGAAGTGGGAAGAGTATCTTCCACTGGTAGAGTTTGCATATAATAATGAGAATCAAGAGTTCTTGAATATTTCTATTTGAGGCACTTTATGGGTAGAGTTATAATACTCCTATCTGGAGTGGTCCTGTGAACAAGGTGTTGATTGGACCAGATATGTTGGCACAAATGAAACAAGAAATGCAGGTTATTAAGAGGAATTTGAAGGAAACATAGGATATGCAGAAGAGCTATGCATATCAACACTTTGTTATTTTTATCTTTTCAATTTTTCACCAAACCTGTTTTTTTCTTGATCCACGTGTTGTATTCTCCTATTGTGCTTCTCAATTATTTCTTTGTTTCTTCTATAGGTGTTGATGACTTTTATCCAGTAATTTCCTTTAGTGGGAATTCAATCAAGGTGTTGACTAACTTGTAGAGTGATCTTATAATTCTAAATAGTTAGTTGAAGATGTTAACTTGGATAACCACTTCCTATGAGAAGATCCATCCTTTATTCTTGAAATTGTAAAAAACAATAAGAGATGGTATGCCTAAGAATCTTATCTGAATGGGATTAATTTATAACAAGGATTTATTTTTCTCTTTGCAAGCAAATGTTATCATGGTTGCGCTAGGAATCCATACATCTTATGGAAATCAATTTCCTTTTGCTATAGATATTAAGTTGCATGTATCATTTAAAGCATCAAGGTGATAAGGCTTCATCCCTTCAAAATGGATTTCATAGGAAATAAATACCTGCTTAACATATTGGATAGAAGAACAAAGGGCTTGATCATTCTAATATCTACTAAATCGAGGGTTTTATTATGGTAGCCATCACTTCTTCATCAGAATATTCTACTTTGTTGTCTAAAGTAGTAGCTTCTAGTGGAGATACAAAACATTCATTCTTCTTCAAATTCTCTTGATTTTTTGTACCCTCTAATAACCTTCATCATCAAAATTTATAGCAGATATTCAATTAGTTATTTCCAAATATTTTATAAGGCTTTCCTTTTCTATCATATTTTACTATAAATAATTTTTCTCTCTTTAAAGAGCAATTACTTGATGCTTGCTCTCTCTTCTAAGAATCCTAGCTCTCTTTTCTTCATACATTCTATTAAATTTGGATTTCAAACCAAAAAATGATTTGGGACCATAGTGATAAAATATTCATAAGGTGGATACTTGCAAGAGGTCTTTGACACACTACTAGAAGTAAAACTTTTATAAGTTTTATGTAAATTTGGATAGTTAATGCTGGAAGAATCTTTACAAACTCCAAATGTTTTACCTATGGTTTGGAGAAACATTAGCAAACTTTATGGAATGAAGAATGGTTTAGAGGAAGTAGAATAATTTTGAATAGTTCTTTGTAAGGAAGCAAGTTGTTGTTGGATTGACTAGATTTATTTAGAAATAGATAGGTCTATCTCAACTTTCCAAGGAGGTATGATTTTTGCAGACTCGTGAAGAGAAACTAGATGGACTTTGAGTCATTCCATAGGATGAAATGATAACTTACTCATGAAAATTGAATGAGTATAGTATTGTTAGTAATATTGGGATTTTGCAGTATTTTACATTTCTTAGGAAGACAAATAACTCGAATACGTACAAGTAGGTAGTCCTATTTTCATTCTTTGGGTTACTTAGGGTCCAAACACCCACTATCAGATACATTGTGCATTTCTTTGTGACTTACTAACATTGGACTCTACTAGCAAAACCTTCTTCTATGAAGCCTACATATTAGAGGCTAACAAACATTGCAAGATTAGACCAATTGTAATCTTTTTAGAACAATCAAGGGCATTAAAAATTCTATGAATTCACCATATTTAAGCACTTAGAATATCACACACTTTTGCATGTGATAAAGGATAAAGAATAGACATAAATAATGAGTTTGCTTGGTTTTGATAGCACTAGGTGTGATCATGTTATCAAGCATTCAATCACTCTTACTAACATAGAAAATATCCAATGCTTGGGCACATAAGCACACCCAATGGTATTAGAGCCCAGAAAAAGTGTATTCTTTATTTTTTATCACATGTAAAACTGTGGTGACATTATAAGTGATTAACTCTTGTGAATTCATAAAATTTATAGTGACATTGATTAGATTAAAAAGAATATAGTTTCTATAAGATTGAAATGTTTTTTATCCTATGTCACGTAGACTTCGATGAAGAAGGTCTTACCAATGGAGTTTGATGTTAGTAATTCGCAAAGGAGTGTGAAATTTTTAACCCGGTGGGTGTTTCGATGCCTAAGTAAATTGAATATTGAAAACAAGGCTATCAACTTGTAAGCATTCAAACTACATGTTTTCCTAATAAATGGAAAACTCTATGGGAAATCTTGCCACCTCTTATTTTATTATCTCAAAAACAAACAACACGTATTCATTGCAGAAATTGAACCTCTTCTTGAGCGGTGTATTCCTAAGTTAAAACCATTTGATATATATAAATTTAATCCATTCATTTTCAAAGCTGTAACACACTATCACGTCTCTAAAAATGTAATTTCAATTGAATATACTCATTTAAATAAGCACTTCCTCCAATTTTTTAAGAAATATATTAGAAAAATATGGGAATGTTTGTTATAAGTTTTCCTACCTTGGTTGTGTTCAAGTAGGAATCTCTCCTTTAAGGACTTAATGCCTCCATCTCAGCTTGTATCATGGATTCCAGACACATAATTTTCAAAGGCCCTTATCGGAGTTATGTAAGCCCCACTCCATGATGGCTCTATATGTTTTATTATATATCCTATTTTTTTTGTTTCTTTCTCGATCCCTGCATATTTCAAGTATTGACACTTCATATCTAGATTTTTGGTTTTTCTATGAAGCACAAGAGTGAACACCTTCCTCTACATTATAAAGTAGTATTTAGAGTAGCTAATACTATGAATCCTATAGCTATCTATGGTAGAATTAAAGGAGAAAGCATTGTTATGCATAATTTTATATAATTAGTCTATTACTACATCCATTTGTCTTGCAAAAAGTTAAAAGTTTCCAAAATATGGATAGTCAATACTACTCTAGTTCTCAATGATACAAAAAAAAGTCATCTCTAACTAATGCTACAGTCTAGAAAATCTATGGGTGTAGATCAGCTATAAAATTTCAACTTTTATATTTTCATATGAGAGAAAAACCCAAAAATTGGCCAAAATATAAAATCGTTGCAAAACCAATACTTTTTGGTTTGAGTGATGGTAAAAATTCCCATGAATTGTTTGCAAACTTTCTATCAATTGATGGCACCATAGCACTAGAATACCAGAATACCAAATAAGTTAATAAATAGGAATTTTCTTCTCTCCTAGTGGGGTTTTGTCCTAGTAGACAAACTTCACTTGACGGCCCTTCTTCCCATCAGTTGACAAACCCAACCGTATTGGAACATCATAATATTGATTATTTGGCTTCAATAACAAAAGTATTGATATGGTTGTGTGCTGGTAGAAATAATTAAACTGACATATCCTATTCTTATCAACAATTCTCATTGGTTGACGGAATCGAGGCTCGAAAATACTGACATATTGGAAAAATGCATGCACTCGTTTTAATGTAAATCCTAGTACAATTTTTTCCCAAGGGGACAAACCTCATTTGATGAAATTTTGTTGTCATAATTTTCTCATTTGAAAATAGAATTAGCTATTAGAACATCGAGTCAATTGGATGCATTTTCTTTAATAAAATTGCCAATATGGTCTTGTCCCAATGTGACAGATATCTTCTGAAATATTATTTTCATGTCAAAACTCTTATGTTAGTTGAAAAACACTAGATAATAAAAATTTTGGGTTTTTTTTCATATTTTTCTTTGTTCTGGTATAAAGACTCCACATTGAGGTCTTGACATGTTTTCTTTAGTAAACAAAAGAAACCATCTTGTTCACATTTTTCTCCACATTAAGACCCTGTTGAGGTAAAACACAACCCCTCGATTTTTTACTTGTTCACTTCAAATAATGGGGACCCTTTCTATAAAAAATTTGGCTAAACACCTTTTAGGATTTCTTTTTTGTTGATTATTCTATGCTTTTGTTAATTTTTCATTTTATTTGGATTCTTGTTTTGATTGCTTTGTTAAAGTCGATTTTTTATAAGCTTCCCATTGACGCTTGTTTCGCCTCATTTGGTCGACTGGTTTGTAAACAACACACCTTTGAAATCTAAACATTTATGTCCCCTGGGTTAAAATGCATAAAATGTACAATATTCCATTTTTGCAAATAAATTAATCCAATAATGCATTTATTTTAAATATTAATCCCTAGTTAGTTCTTACTAACATTTTTCAATTTTTTTACTTATACAGCCAAATCATGAAGCATCGGGATTTTAGAAAATCTCAGATCTGAGGATTAGTGAGGATTTTTCCTTTGTATCTTGAATTATGTATGAGGGGCAGAGTTTGCACTATTGTGGCTCTAGTTTTGAAAGAAAAAGTTCAAGAAATGTAAATGACTGTTGGAGACCAAGGTGAGAGAAATGGATGCAATAAATTCGTATTTCTAATACTATTGTTTCAAGTATCAGTTTCATTTTTATGATAACAAGAATGTGTCATTTTATTCATGTTTGTGCTCTTGTGTTGATATGGGTAATTTGTCTCAATATTTTTATTATGTATCTTTGTTCTTATGGATGAAATTCTGATTTCTAAGTAACTATTTACTCATAAATCTGTCTTATAAAACTAATTTATTAAATAGTAATGTGTTGTGAACTATTTCTGCATATTATTGTTTAATAATTGGTTTTACTGATATTGATAATCAATATCATTTTGTAAATTATTTCCTGAGTGTTGTTGGTTTATTATTTCAGTTAAAAGGTCTCAATAGGATGTGTTTCGGTATTCACAAATGTCAGTTAATTGAACTAATTCGTTAGCTTGACATTAACTAAAAGTCAGAAATATTTAAATCCTTGTCATTTAATTATCTTGCTCTTAATTCAGTTAGATCTATATCTGCCTAATTAAGATAGGATTAACATTAGTTTATTTTGGTTGCATTATAGAATAAGTTTGCATTTAGAGTAATTTCTACATTCTTTTAAGTCCTCTTCTCAAAGAGGCAAAACTTTAGTAGTGGATTGGTTGAGTCCCAGATCAGCTTAAGGATCACTTTCTTTCCTGATCATCAAGAGGGACGATCTGATGTCTCTTCCCCATTGGTGATAGAAAGTCATATTTTAAAGCCATTGGAGATTGAGGGATATTGAGAGAAGGTAACTGGACCCAGTTAAACCAATCGGAGCCACCACTCCAAACGGAAAAGGAGTTGCTTTAAGGTCTGGACCGGATGGTTATCCCCCATTGTTGTTGCAGTGATTTTCAAGGCATTAACAAACCCCAAAACATATATCAACTCATTGCATGCCTCATATATTTTATTTGCACTAGTTTTTCGTCTTCCACAATTAATACTCTACCAATGCACTCATGTATCATTTATTTATAAAGATTTAATTATCATGTATGGGAATGACTTGATAGATATCTTCTTATTCCTACGAAAATGGTACGGGTACCATAAAACAATGGAGAGGTCTGCTAAAATCAATGACAACAATATTTTCAATATCCCTTGACTTTGACATCAATGACAACATTATTTTAACTAATATCCCCCATTTTCATTGATGGCAACACTATAAATTTGTTCAATACAGTGCTAGAAATCTATATGTCTACAAATATCCTTGTGTGTGGAAATTCTCCCTCTATTGCAACTTCTCCCCCTTTGACATCAATGGTAAGGGTTGCACCCCTTAAGCATAGTACTTCTTTTGTCTGTAATTTTTCATCTGTATGTAACTTCTACCTATGTTTGTAACTTCTCCCCCTAAGCTTGTGCTTCCCTTAACCAATGAGAGCATTATCACTCCCAATTTATAATTGAGACATTCAAATGCTTCTCTGGGAAGGGGTACGATAAATATATTTGCAACCTATTCTTTGTTGGCAATATATTCCAACTTGATAATTTTTTCACTTACCTATTCTCTTAGGAAGTAGTACTTGATAGGAATATGTTTTGTCTTTGAGTGCATAATAGGGTCCTTTGAGTATTGATTGTTTATGTATTGGCACAGATGATTGATATTGGATTATCATATTATACCTTGATATCATTTAGTGTCTACATTATCTAGAGAAGTTGTGTGCATCATGTTACTGTTGCAATATATTCGGTTTCATTTGTAGATAGAGAGATTGAATTTTTTTCTTCCTTAACCATGAGTAATAAACAATTGCTCAAATACAATTCTCCTCCACTTGTACTCTTATTATCATAAACTCTTCCCGACCAATATGAATCTATATATGTTATTAAAATAAATCCTTTGCTCCTTGACTACCATAAGACAAAGTCTATTGCGCCTTTCAAATATCTGAATATTCTTTTTACTACTTCCACATGTGTCTCCTTTGGTGTAGATTTAAATATTGCAACCATTCATATTTCTTCCATGATATCTAGTCTTGATGTTGTCACATATAGTAGGCCACCAACCATTGACCTATCTATTATTTGATTTGCTTCTGGGATTCATCATCTTTGCTCAATGTGCATCCTTTGACCAGGGGTGTACTAATAGGTGCACAGTCTTCCATTCCAAATTTCTTCAACATCTCCTCAATGTATTTATTCTAGGAAATGAATATTCCTTTGCCGGATTGAACAACCTGCAAACCTATAAATAATGACAATCCTCCAAGCTGTACATTTCAAATTAATTCTACATTTCTTCTGCAAGTGTTTTGCTCATTTTGTCTTACAAATTTTTTATCATCTATGTAAACCACAATGACTAACATTATCTATGATGTGAATATTGTTGTTTTTAGCTCCTCTTTTGAAACCTTTTTGTTGTAGATATTTGTCAAGTCTTGAATGCCAAGCTTTGGTAGCTTGCTTCAATCCATAAAGTGCTTTTTGCAATCTACATACATAATAATTGAAATCCTTCTAGTTTTTAGATATATACTTATTCTTCTAGGTTTCCATTTAGAGAAGCTTAGTGGACATCGATTTGATATACTTTGAAGTTCATGAAACATGCAAATTCCAAGAACATTAAGGTTGCTTCTAATCATGCAACTAGAGAAAAGGTTTCTTTAAAATCAATACACTCAACTTGAGCATACCCTTTACTAAACAATATTGATTTGTTTCATAGTACTTGTCCTACCTCATTCAAATTTTTCAAAAAACCCATGGTGCCAATCACATTCTTGACTTTTGGACTAAGCACCAGTTCCATGTCTCATTCTTGCTTATCTTCACTAGTTTGTGTAAAAGTATTAGGTTTTATTTTCGAAAGAAAAAAACAAATGTTTACTTGTTTTGGTGTACTTGCCAAATTTCTTCTATTTTGGACTCTTGTATCTTTATTGCCAAAAATATAATATTCTCGATGATTAGTTTGAAGTTATACGGATGGAGTCTTTGGATATTGATGTTATGTTTCTTCCTCCTTTTCTTATTGTTCTTTGTTTTATTCTTCTTGATTTTCTTGCTCTCTATTGATTTCCTCCCATATATCTCCATTTGTTTGTGACTTTTCTTTTTGAGCTATTGCTTTATCGAATCTTGCATTAATAATTTCTACCACCTTGCATTGTCTTTTGTTGTAACATTTGTAGGATTTGCTTCCATATACATATCCAAGAATGATACCTTCATCTATTATGAAATGAAACTTGCCTAAATTGTCTTCATTTATCTTTATAAAGCACTTTCTTCCAAATATTATGAAGTATTTGACTGCAATTGGTCTACTTTTCTATAATTTATAAGGTTCCTTGTCGTTGTCCACTCAGATCTGTGCTCTATTTGAAATGTATATTGTGGTATCGACTGCAACTCCCCAAAACTTGTCTAGTGGATTGGCTTCATTCAACATTGTTGTATCCATTTCTTGTATAGTTTTTATTTTTCTTTCTACAAATACATTTTGTTGTGTAGTCCTTTCTACCAAAATTTGTCTTTTATTTCCATGATTTTCAAAATATTCATTGAATTCATTAGAGGTAAACTCACATCCTTTGTCTAATATTAAAGACTTGATTTTTATATCAGTGTCATTTTCAAAGAGGGCTTTGAAAGCTTTAAACTTCTCAAATGCTTCATATTTTTCTTTAATAAATGTAATCCAAGCCATTCTCATGTAATCATTAATCAACAGTATACAACACTCTTGCCTTTTAAATATTGTGTCCTTGCTAGCCCATACAGGCATGTAAGCACATGGTCCAATAGATTTGATGTTGAGCACTACTCTATTTTGAATTATGTGGTAGTGTTTTTGTGGCAATGGTGTAGCAAAAGACACCTCCTTAGCAGTTGGTTGTTCCCTGCAAAGGATCACAGGCAGTGTTTGTGTTGTTAGTGAACAGACTAGATAAAAAAATCATTGTAAATAATGAAAACAATGCATATACAAACATAAACTTAAACAAAGAGATAAATACACAAACAATGCTCAATGGAGCAAACAAGTCAAAAAAAATAATGGAAAAATCTCCCTTTATTGATTGTTGGTTGTAGAGGTTGAATATAATAGATGAATCTTAAACACTTGGAGAGAATTATTTGAGCTATGGTGCTTAAATATCCTCAGCAAGGAAGTTATTTTCCTCAATATCTTTGCAACTTTCTCTTCTCTCTCAAAGAAGTATGAAGACTCTCCAATGGTGGACTCAACTCCTCTCACTAAGATGATGGATTTCTTAGAGGAAAAATGGCCAACATGCTAGTGCTCTTATTTTATTTGGCTTCAACAATGGAATGTTGGTTTTCTCTAATAGCAATTTGGTCAGCATAACAATGTCCCATATTTTGGTTCTCCCATTGCATGTTTATATATAATTTTTGAATCCATGTTCCCTCTCTTGCTTCATGAATGACAATGACTCATGAGTAGGACAAGATGATTTCATTGAGGGTTTCATATCTTCATGGTGGCTCAAATTAGACTATCCTTAACTAGAACATGTCAGGGAATCATCTTCCATGTGGGAAGTGGTCCTGAATTTGCTGAGAAGACCTTTTCTTCGACCACGTGGCTTTCGAAGGTAAAATCACACAGTCGTGCGGATATTGAAGAAAAAGTCACACGGTAATCAATTTTTAATTCAATATACATTAGACCTTAGGATATTTTTTTTTTTTGAACTTCATAATGTCTTCAGCTGGAAAATATTCACTTGTGAATTCTATTGGACGACTTTTAACATCTTTTGGATTGCACAAACATGTGTACGATTTTCTAGTGTTAACACTTTCCCCTTAATGTATGAGGATATGAGCAAACATATAACCGAAATACATCACATTTTTCTATTCTGATGGAGAATTTGATCAACTTATTGAGAGAGAGAGGATAACTTGTTATGGAGATGAGTAAGGAAACCCCTTGACTAAGTATAAAGGATGACCATGCTATGAAGAAAACCTAGAGAGTAAAAAACTATCTATACGAGGTAGGCACGTCGCATGCTCATTATGATGACTAGTGGCGATTAATTATAATCAGACATGAAATGGTTTTGTCCAATCAACATTGTGGTGTTTGATATGCTGATGGTTGATGATGATAATTGTTGATGCCATTAGGCGCTTTTCTTTTGAAAAATAGACTAAATATGGTTCCCCCATGCATAAGAAAGGTGAAGTACTGCTGAATGATGTGTTGAGGTATGCATGGGTCTTTGAATTTGGGTACCTCCCCCATATCATGATGTAAGCATTGTTGAATAAGGTGCTTAGTGATGTCGAGGTCTTCGAATAAATGAAAGAACTACAACAATCATTAAGTATGGCACCACCTTGACATGAAAACTTGTGTTCGTGTCAAATTTCAAGGGGGCTGATGACATCAGTTGGAAATATTGATTCACAATTTTCCACCCGAGGATAACCCTTTAAGGGGGGAGTATCCAAGGTACTTCCTTCATCCTAGAATATGAGTGTTGAAGTCAACAGGAAAGAAGTGTCAATCACCCGACATGTTATGTTGGGGAATCAATATAAGGAGTAAACAAATTGTAATAGTGTGGGTCAGACAAGGCAGGATAATGAGAGTTGATGATATGAGTGGATATGGAAAATTGGCCCAAGATCAGAGCTATTATGGAAATGGCAGAAGTCAAAACACTTTAGCAGATATGGATGGCCCTAGATTTTGTAGGATGTCTATGGTGGGTGTAAGTATGTTCTAACCGGCATGAAGATGGTAAATGAATATGGGTAATGTGCGAGCTCTAACCAAGGGTGACTAAAAATTTCCGCCAGGTATAAGACAGGTATATGGGTGGGAATCTTCTTCCTAAAAAATATTTTTACACTTTCCAAAAGAATGTAAAGGTGGTTTGGATGTACAAACACAGAGATAGGTGCCCCATAAAAATAGTGACCTGCATCATGATGGAGATAAGGTGTGTTGTGCCGAGGGTGGGGTCACCATTGGCTGGGCTTGGTGTGTGGTTGATAAGGAAGATGAAATGATATAAATGGGCTATGGTAATATGGGTGGATGGTAGGCCCAGTGTAGCATGCGGTGGTGCATGCAATTTAACCTGTCTATGACCAAGGATGGCGGCCCAGGAGTAGGGGAGGAAAGAAAGGTGCAAAAAAGATAAGCGCGAGGTTTATCTTCAATACATGTGTGTAAAATGACTCCCAGTCCTCGGGGGATGAACATGGATACCAATAGTGTGAAGGTGACTATGAACTTGGGTGATCCATGTAGGTGGAGCTCTATCAACTGACATCGACACTTACTATGTGCAAGTAGAAGGTGATGGTAAGTGTGGTTGAGATGGTGAACCCTATGGTTAATGTTAGAGATGTGATGGCAGGATATGCAAGGCGGTGGAGGAAGCCTATCATGCTGAGTGGAGGATGATACCTTAACTGTCAATTGCCACCGGGGGAATGAACTTTTTGTGAAGGTGTTGATATCCTGCAACTTCGAAAGCCAATACCCCAAGTGAAAACATCCATCTATCAAAATATGCAAACTGGAAAGAAGGATGTACCAAAAACACAGGAAGGCGCACCTGATGGGTTCTCTGAATGAATGAAGCTAATGTTGCTTTTGCCTAACTGGGTAAGCATCATGCCACATGTCGGTGTGGTGCTCCACAATCAAAGGGCTGATACCAAGCATCTCAGAATATGGCCACACAGAAATGTCCCTATATTATGGAGACAGGGATTTGTAGGAGGTTACCTCTTCTGGGGAGCATGTTACCCCCAACGATATCTCTTTAACAGTACCAAGTTTGATTGAATATCAGCCTTAATGGTAGGTGAGATATCTCACATGTTCCCCTCCTTGAATGCATCTAGTGTCAGGATGGGATTTTTGAACCAATCGACCTTTCATAGTGGTAGGAAATATTTTGACTCTATGGTGCCAATATCGTGGGTTGGTGCGCTAGTGGGTACAAATGTTATTTCAGGTAGAAAAAAAAATGATGGTGCATGGCATCCCAAGGAAATTCGGGTTCCGTCATGGCTTCTAGAATATCTTCATCTAAGTGAAAAGGATAATCCATTGTTGACTTTGGTTGTGCCAGGTCTTGAGGTTGGGATTCATACCTAGTTGTGCTGGTCAAAAAGTAAGAATATGATTCGTTGGTTGATGTTGTAGAACCAAGCGAGGTTGATAAAGTGCAGATGGGTTGTTTCTACACCATCAGTGGTGTTACCACTGTTGAGGTGGTTTTTGCGGTCTCGACACCAAAAAATGATGAGCAGAAAGCACGAATCATGGTTCCTATGGATGAAGAAATGAATCGTATATGGTGTTGCATGTCGTCAGCATTAGGTGGTGGTAGAATTTTGGTTATGGTGGGTTGATGTCGCGTGGGAGGAAGTTCTTACATTATTATTGGTGTATAAGGGGGGAAAGTAGTTTCCTCAGTAGGAGTTTGATGTTCAATCCTAAGTTGCCGAAATGTTTGTAACAGATGACATGTCTCGATGCTATGAGAGGTATTGGTACAAATACTGCACACCGGACTAGAACTAACTGAATAGATAGTGTGGGTGGTGGTACTTCTCATAGTATGAGATTTTGACGCCTAGTTGACACCATAAGATGGGGCATCCTAGGGTGGTAGCCATCTCTAGATCGTAGTATTGGCATGACGTGACTTCTTGGTGTGGGTTTGCGTCAGTGCTGCTCTCACTATGCAAAGACGTGGAAGGTAATGACAATTCCTTGTATGATGTGATTAAGAGAATATGCGATAGTAACAATGTGTGATTTTCTCTCGATTGGAAAGATGGATTTGTGGAATTTGGACCACTAAGCGAAAGATGTCAATAAACTTACTCAATTTGCGGCATTGATTTACCAAATGGTTGGGTCTATCACATAGGACACATGTGAGGGTGATATTTCTTTCTAGATGCCTTAGATCGTTTTTTTTCCTGATCTAGATTGATGATGGTGGGGGGAGATTAAATGATGGGGGCCTTGTTGCACTATTGGCAGTCATTTCTCCTCAAACACACATAAAATGGACCTAGATGCTTCATTCCCTGATGGTGGGGTATGATCTGATGGTTTGGTATCTGATCTGACTAAATCAGAATTCTCAGTAATAAATCACCACATGAATCCTAACAAAGAACAAAATTGAGAAAGGTGCAGACATGATGATTTCCTGCACAAATATGACGAGTGTGATGTTTGTGCCTAGGTCTGGTGCTTTAAGTGACGCGGGTAACTGGATATAATTGGTTAAAGGCCCTTAATTCAAGATATTGGTTGATTAAATGATTTGCTATGTCACATAAAGCGTAAGTGGGAACTGGTAGGGGTGTCGTTGGTTTGAGTTACCTCAAATCATGGCAAGAGGTTGATGGACCAGACGAGGGATAGGAGAAAGAAGCTTCTTCCCTTACTACGTAAAAAATGTTTTTGGATCCATCCTCTGCTGGGAGTAATGGGGTATTGGTTGGGTGACCGCACCTAACGCATCTTGATATCAAGGGATTTAAGGAAATGATGAGTGTAATGTCGGTATTTCGCGCATATGGAGCATGCATGATTGGTGTGTAATGCCTTATGACACGTGGATGTTCTCTTTTCTCCAGCAGGGGAGGAGGGTTCATTGGCACTTTTGGGGCATGCAGAAGAGCTTTTGGCTCATTTAACTCGGGGCACTTATTGGTGGGGTGCCCAGCTATTTCATATAAAGCATAGGCTTGAGGGATCCTAGAGGAGAGAGTGTTTTAACCTCCCACCTTTTTACCTTTTTTCTTATCCTTTGTTTTAACTGCTTGTGTATGTGTTGCTTGTGTAAGCATTGTTTGCGATGCAATACTATCCTGGGGAGGAATAGGACTAATGCTCATTATGGTGATTCTTGTGCTTGTTGACATGGCTTAAGGGGCCAAATACCATATTAGTATCACAAGAGCCATATAGGGTAACGAGAGCGTTGTGATGTCTTGGTGCAAGACAAAACCAGGTGGGGGAAATAAGAAAGGTGTGTGAGTGAAGGAATTTGATAATAAAGCTAGATTGCTAAAATCATTGTTGTTAGTATTTGGAACTAGTTCTTAAGATTGGGGGGTCTTTGATGAGCTCATCATGCACACCAGTGCTCCCATGGTCAGGGAAATTTCCTCTATCACTGGAGGGTCTGCTGGGAATGTCCCTAGGAGTGTTAACGGATTAAATTGACCAAGGCTAAGTTCGGTATAAGTGGTGATCCAATCGTGAGAAGATGATACTAAAAGTAGCACACTGTTGGGTGTACGTAATGTCTTCTTCTCATAATATGTGAGTTGATCTATTGTAATTATTTTTCCATCATGGGGGAACACCATTACCCTAAACACAGATGAGGTGACTACTGACATCTCGTACATGTAACTTTGTCCCAACAAGATGTTGTAATCCAATTGGGTGTCTAGTACTTCGATATATATTAGCACGGTTTTATCGACCAATTTTACTCACACGCTAGGGTATAGGCCTACAGGAGCTAAAGGGCGCCTTCATATTCTCTAAACATGATGTCGGAAGACTTGAGTTCGGGGATCCCAGTTTTTGCCAAAATATTTGGACATTATACATCTAGATGCCCCTTCGTTGATAATGAAACGATGGATGGTAATGTTTTGGACTGAGACTAGAATTTGGGAAGCAACGACTGATGGTATTCATGGAAGAGCTTTATCCAAGTTGAATACCATTAAGCAAGAATCGCCTCGGTCAATTACACCTAGACGAAAAGTAAGGCTTTCCATTGGGTTCGGTATGTTTGCAGGACCTATGACGCTGACATAGTTGATGCTCATTGTACTAAGTCATCGACAATGTTGTAGCTATGAGAAACTTTTGAGTTATGTCATGTTCATCATAAAGTTCCTTTGAACATATTTGACATGGGTTCTATAGGAGGTCGAGGAATGGTCAACGACCCTGTAGGTATTGTTGTGGTTGAGGTGGAAGGGTTGGGTTGTGGGGGGGGATACTTCTATTTTTCATTTGCTGGAGGATATCTTCTCCTGTCATGAAAATGTCGTGATTGGAATCGTTATGGGGCTTCCCTCTAGAAGGATGTGGATGGGATGGTTGTTGTTGAGCATTAACCATTACCTGATGGGGGAAAGGGTCTTGCATTACTACAGTTTTTTAACTCCTTGCCCCTTATTGTCCTGTAACTTTTTCAACTCAGGGAGTTGAGGAAAATGATGGGTATAATAATCGCATTCCCCACAGAGAGCACAAGAATGATTGGTCTATAGACTTGTGTTCTTGTTTTGTTTGTATGGGTTATTGTTAATCAATCCCTAGTTTTGATTCTGGTTAGTGTTGCCCCTTATCGATGCCCGTGGGGGTTTCTGGTGGCTGTTGCCCCCCTATTTGGGTTCTCCCTTTGGTTTTCTCTTTGGTTTTTTCTTAGCAACATTAGGTGGGTTAGCTAGGTTCAGGTGCTCCTCAGAATGTTGTTGTGGAGTGAGAGAAGGTTGCACTAGACTAACCATTGTGTTATTTTGCGTTGGTTGGTTATTCTGTTGTTCTGTAGGGAAAGGAGAATATTGGTTTCCTTGTCCCTGATTGGTATAGGATTATGGGAAGAGGAAATTACAGTTATATTGCTAGAGGAGTATTGGTTTCCCTGTGGGGGGAGATATGAGCCTCCGTGAGGGGTCTAATATTGGCTAACCCCACTGACAATATTTTGCATCGGTGTGGGTTGACCGAGGTAGTATCATGTATGCTGCAGTGGTGGTGCATTATGCATAGCATCAAATTCTTGGTCATTGAACAAGTATCTAAGGTACTAGTAGGTGTTGTTGAGTTGATTTTGGGTTATGGACCCAATCAATCCATCAACGACATTGGATGCGCTTGGTGTCCCTTTATAAGTCTATAGGCGCGAGGCGTTTGGAAGTACATCCAGAATGGGTGTAGATAAGATCTAACTATTGAGTTTTGCTAATGGCTTCTTCCTCATTATGCGGCTATGAATTTGCCACATGTTTTGAAATTTTCCATGTAAGAGATCTCAAAAACAAGTTGAGGAGGACTTTATCTTCAAATTGTGATTTACATAAGCTATGAAGTTTTTACCATTCATGTATATGATCCAATATGTGGGTAGCAGGTGTTTGTTTTAAGTGGGTGAGGAGTTCCAGGCATGAATCATGATGAACCGGGAGATGGAAAAAAGTGAGGAAAGTTGTAGCTAGGGAAATGAAGTTTCAATGTGACCATTTCGTTGCAGGCCCAGTAAGGGTGCGTTGAAATAGTTGTAATCGAATAGTATTTTCTGTGATATTATTAGATGAACAACACAGGTGAAAAGTAATGACATGGTTTGCTAGGTATTCTCCTTGTTTCCCTTCAAACTTTCAAATGTCCAAAGGGAGCTTGGTGGGCATAACTAGCCAATTCTGGCCATGAGCGATCTAGTCATTGGTCAGCTTACTTAAATCCAGTAGGTTTAAAGAAGCTAGGAACGAGATCTATGAGTTATCCGCCATCACGAAACGATTTTGGATAACTATATGTAAATGGGTCCTCTGTGGGGAAGTTTTAGGAGAACTACCTCGATGGGTGTCTTGCGGACTGCCCATAGGAGTGGTGTGTGGACTCCCCAAAGGGTATCACGTGGGGACCCTTGTGGGGTGGTGAAGGGTGTGCTTTGACGAGAAGGGTTCCCGAGGAAAGATGCACCAATAAAGGAATATCCTATAATGGTGGTTGTGTGAGGTCCTCTATACCTAAATGGCGGGAGTCATGTCACACCTCCTAGTAATGGGGGGAGGTTTAAGAAATGTCTAGATCGACAGGTAGTCGTGGGGTCCCCTATGGTGTCGATTAGAGTGTGTGCTACTTTGTGTATGGTGATGGAAGGAGATAAATATCAATGCAATAAAATCACATACATAAAACAAAAGAAAAAATAAAATGGTTACAATTAAGTTCTGTGATCAATCCAACGAAAAAAGGTTTTCATTTGTTGTGTGATAAAAAATCCTATGCAGATCTAATCATCCTTGTCACTCTCAAAGTAACTGGGCCTTATAGAGATATCATCTGATGGGTCGTGGGGAAATGTCCCAAAAGAACTGGTGACATCTTCCAGTAGCCGAAGAATCAACCAAGGTAATGAAAATGAGGCTCAAGTGTTGCCTGCACCATCACCTATAGGGAAAGGATGCCCTAGGTGTTTTCCACTAAAGTACCTTTGTCCCACATGATCATTCGAGTCTTTAGATTCTTAGTAGTCATTTACTAGTATCGAGCACTAGATGGGTCGGGTAGCCCCAAAGGGTACCGCACACGCTGGACCAAAGCTAAACCCCCTCTGAATCAGACCTTTACCATGCTCGGGTAATCTTTTCTGTGGGATGATTGAAGGATTTTAATCTCCCTAAAAAATCAACAACTATGTTTCAAAGACGTAACATGACCATGGCGGCTTATGGGATGCCTACCCCTAATGGTCATAACCTGAACTATACAAATTCTGGTGGCCCCTGTGGGGAAACTTAGTTGGTTCAAGTGATGGTTGTCTTTAAGGAATCTTAATTCACTTAGAGAGTGATTTTGTAAGAAGAAATAAAATAAGTACACAAAGATCTAGAAACTGGATGCCTTCAAGTACAAAGATTATAGAAGCTTAGTGTGTTATGTAAGTGAACAATGCATATACAAACATAAACAAAAAAATACACAAACATTGCTCAATTGAGAAAACAAGATAAATAATGGAAAAATACCCCTTTATTGATTGTTGGTAGTAGAGGTTGAATATAATAGATGAATCTTAAACACTTGGAGAGAATTCTTTGAGATATGGTGCTAAACAATCCTCAGCAAGGATGTTCTTTTCCTCAATCTCTTTGCGAGTTTCTCCTCTCTTTCAAAGAAGTATGAAGACTCCCCAATGGTGGACTCTTCTCCTATCACTAAGATGATGGATTACTTAGAAGCAATATGGCCAACATGCTAGTGCTCTTACTTTGTTTGGATTCAATAATGGAATGTTGGTTTTCTCTTGTAGAAATTTGGCCAGCATAACAATGTCTCATATTTTGGCTCTCCCAATAGAATTTTTGAATCCACCTTCCCTCTCTTAGTTCATGAATGACAATGACTCATGAGTAGGACAAGATGATTCCATTGAGGGTTGCATATCTTCAGGGTGGCTCGAATTCAGTTGTCCTTGACTGGAACATGTTAGGGAATCAACTTCCAAATGTTGCAACTGGTCCCGATTTTGCTGAGTCGGCCATTTCTTCGACTACACGACTTTAAAAAAAAAAAGTCACACGGTCATATGGATATCGAAGGAAAATCCAAACGATCATAAATTTTTAATTCAATATACATTGGACCTTAGGAGAAATTATTTTTTTTAACTCCATAATGTCTTCAACTGGAAAATTTTCACTTGTGCATTTTGATGGACGACTTTTAGCGTCTTCTAGATTGCACAAACATGTGTACGATTTTCTGGTGTTAACAAATTCAACTCTCGTATGCTTCTCGTGTTAACATGGTTGGAAAATAATGTTATAGATTTTGAGATATTTGGCATATCTCTTACTACTTTTGTTTTATTGAGTTTTACTAGACTTTGCCATAACCAAATTTCATCTATTTTGTTGAAATTCAAATGCAAGATATAATTCCTTAACATGATAATTACTTGTGAGTGATATATATGTTTCCTTTTATCCCTTACTCTATTTAGTTATGTCATCAAGAAATTATGCATTCAACAACATAAATAAAGTAGATAGATCATGGTGCACAAGAGACAAAAGACACCATAGATTAGGCCAAAGGCTAGGGAAAAACCCATAAGGGGAACACCCAACAATCCTTTCCTTATAGAATTTGTAGTCGATAGGAGAAATTTGAATAAAAAATAAACTGACCAGTAACCCACGTGCCAATTCAAACCTCCATGAAACAATAACCTTGTCACAATTCTTTCCAATATATGCCAAATGTCTTGTCCTTAGTTCTGATAAAAAAAATTGCATGGTTTGCCCCAAAAAATTTGTATAATTGCCTCAAAGAATGTCCTTCTTTCTACCTCAGAGATGGTGTAAAAACTACCTCAAAGATTATCTACAAACTACCTTGGGCATGCTCGTATACTTAAGAGATTTAGTGTCACAAAGAACTTGTACACTCCAGACATATAGTTCCACAGAAAGCTCACAAACTTCAGATATAATAGTCCATAGAAAGCTTGCATACTTCAGATATAATAGTCCAGAGAAAGCTTGCATACTTCAAATATAATAGTCCACAGAAAGTCTGCCTACTTCATATATAATAGTATGAATTTCTTTCCACACATTAGATCCAAATTAGTTGCCAAAAGGTGGAGAATATTGCCAATATATAGTTGTTCATTCATTCGAAGGGACACATCCTTTAGGTAGGTTGACTTGTCTTCTGGAGGGCTGACTTGGAAAATTGGAGGGACAAATGACACTTTTCAAAAAATCGAATTTTCTTCTTTTATAAGGATCATGAAGAACATGCCCTTTTACATTTTCTTTTGACCAAAATAAATCATTAAAATCATGCTAGACAATAATTGTTTCTTCTTCTTTTTTACATAAAATACATATTGATACAATGACAATTATGAATATTGAACCTAGTTACAACTCCAACACTCCCTCTTAACTAGGGAGATATTCATAATAACTCATCGGATATTCTCAAGTTGAATACTTTTATAAGAAAGGATCGAGTTTGATAAAAATCATTATAAACATCATCATGAACAACTTTGTTAGACTACCAAGGCTTTGACAAGTAAGCTCTATCTCTCCACTAAATTAGAGCACAATGTCAGGAGGCATTTAATAGGACACCACAATTTCCTCTCTGAGGCACATACTCCACCTAGGTTCACCAAAGTATTTCCACCATGTGACCATTTTCTGATCCTTTGTCACAATACTTAACACAAGGAAATCACAGTTCTATAGACCATTCTTATACCAAATCAATGTACTTGACTTACAACTGTTAGTCCTGGTCACAATACATGTCTCAAGAATTTCAGTCCATAATACTTATCCAATCTACCATTCTCTGTCTTTGTGTTCATGTACTAGACATATGGCTATTAGTTCTAGCAATAGTACATGACAAATGGAGAACAAGGTGTCCATCCTCACTCCCTTTCAATTTGTAGGGAGATATCCACAAGCCCAAGCTTGTCTAAAAAATTCTCATGCTTTCCCTTAAGAAGAGACTTTATCAAAATATATGTTGCATTTTCATTAGAAGAGATATATTATAACTTCACGACTCCATCATGCATCATGTCATGAATCCTAATGTGTTGCAGCCTTCTAGGTTATATGAAAATATTCATACAACTTTGATCAATACGAAGTATAATGGTCGAATCCAACATGTCATCAAATATTCCATCAAACATGTTACAGAGCCAAATTGCTTCATTGCTAAACTTACAAACTTCCATATATTCTTCCTTCTCAATGCAACATAATCTTGCTACGTGCCCTACCAAGAAAACATGCCAAATTGCAAGTAGAACAATCCATTAGTAGAATACACATCATGAACATTTTCATCCTAATCAATACATCCTTGGATTGAATGTATCAAGGAACCTGTTGAAGTTGATGGACCCGCCAACATGTAATGGGATCTCCTCGGTAAGAAGTCCCAATTAGACCTCAGACTGTTTGGTGTAGGAGTCCCAGCAGTGGGTCGTACAATAATGCCTTGACTGTGATTTCGCACAGAGGAAAGTAAGATGTCTTTCTTGGTAGCAAGGGTGTGACAGTTGCAGCAAGCCAATGAAGGTGCATGAGAGGTTCTAACACACTAAGGGTGAGGTGAGTGCGCCCCTTGGAAACTTGTGATAACACGAAGTTAAGAAGGAAACACACGAGCGAAGTTGCATCACAACATGGAAGGCAAGTTAGTAAGATATAAGTGATGGTTAATCCAACAACACATTTCAGAAAGATTCATACATACATACACAAATTAGTTCATACATGCATGCATAAGAAAACAAATACATATTGTGGAGATTGCAACAAGATGATGGAGCTTAGTGAAAAGAGTCGCCTTCACTAAGTGGGCCCGCAGGCTATTTTTGGCGCAAGTCTATTTTTAGACTATGTCTATTTTTAGACATATGGATCATGTCTATGGATTGCAGGTTGTTGTTTATGGATGATTGATCAAGTTGGGAAAAAATAGATGGACTTCTATTTTTGATGAAAGTGTGAGTGATCACAGTGTGAGTGATCAAAGTCAAAAATAGAAAAGTCAAATATTATTATCTCACAATAATATTTGGACTATAAACTTAATCTTATTCTCTTGGAGCACTTCAGTTTGAGCTACAGAGGTGGCACATGCAGCTGTCAGAAGGAAATACGCTTTTCTTATGAGTCAGTTGAGTTGTTGCATGCATGACTTCAGTTAGAACTCAATCAGTTGAGTTTGGTGGAGTTGATTGTGGAGTTGATGGAGTTGTGTTCAGTTTAGCTTTGTTAAACTGGTTGTATTTAGTCTAACTGGAAAATAGACTAGAGATGAGTTGGGTGAATTAGTTATTAATTAATTCACAAGTTATTAACTCATAATACAACTAATGAATACATCAGTTAACTCAGTTGCATGTCAGTGCATGTTCAGTTCAACAGGGACAGGTGGTAGAGAATCATATTGCTATCAGTTGTGACTATAGTTGTGCACCAGATCTTGCACAATCAAGGGATTGAGTATGCCAATGAGTTTGCCCACGTATTTGCCCACATTATAGCTTGTGCTCACGTCCAACAAAGTGTGAGTGACTATTTTGCAGGTGAAAAACGAGTTTGGTAAGCCATTCTCATCAGTTCTTGAGCAGGTATTGAGCAGTGGAGGCAGGCAAGCAGTGGAAGAGATTTGGAGATCAGCTCTGAGCTGTATTGTGTGTAACAGAGATGGAGATACTTGTGAGAAGTATTATGTTGTGTAATGTTACATGACTCAATCATTAATATACAGATAGTTGGGGTTTTTAGCGAGATGCTTTCCCCGGGATACATACTGTGTTAATGTGTGAATGCTCTTGATGTTTTATTGTTATTGATGCTGCTATATTGATGATCAACGTAGAGGAGCTTATGTATTGTGTATGTTTTTCGCAATAGTACATGATCAGGATAATCTCTGTTGAATATGTGTTAAATTATTCAAAATTTCTACATGGTATCAGAGCGAGCTAGATAATTGTAGAAAAAGTTTCTACATGGTATCAGAGCTGTTGATCATCAGATCTACTATTCAGGAAGTGTCTACATTCTATTTCTTCAGGCAGAGTCTGTAATTGGGCCAGGTAGCCTCTGGATTCATCCTTCCTTTGGAAGGTGAGATATCCGGTGAATGCCCATACAGTCAATCTCTGTATGAGAAATATTGTGTTCTCACGAACCTTAGATCGGAAGCAGTTGAGTTTGGAGCTGGTGGAAATCGAATTTGCAGCAGTGTTGTTAAAATGTCTTTCAACGGATTGCAAATGTTGTTACAAAGCAAGAGCGACCTAGCGCTCAAGGATAAACTCAGAAACAATAAAGGTGAGAATGGATCTTCATCAAAGGTATCTGATGAAGAGAATTGCGCTTTGGCTGCCAAAGCAAAGAAGGGGAAGAACAAGAAAGCTTCTCATTCCGGTGCGAAAGGCAAGAAGCAGGACATGTCCAAGGTGAAGTGTTTTCACTGTCACCAGCACGGACACTATGCCACTAATTGTCCGCAGAAGAAGAAGAACAAGCAGGTTGCTGGATCTTCAGCAGGAGAGGCTCTAGCCTCTCAGTTTGAGCTTGATTTTTCATTGATCGCATGCTTGGTTTCAAGTGTGATGGGATCAGTGTGGTTCTTGGACAGTGGTGCGTCTTTTCACATGACGAGAGATAGAGATTTGTTCTCTGATCTGGAGGACAAAGATCTTGGAGTGCACATTGAGATGGGCGATGATGGTAGATACAGTGCGACCGGTATCGGTACCATTTCCTTTGAGAGGGAGTCTGGTAAACCCTTTGTATTGAAGGAATTCATGCATGTTCCAGGATTGAAGAAGAATCTCATCTCAGTGGCGATGTTAGAAGACAAGGGGTATGATGTTGTTTTCAGCGAGGGAAAGGCCTTCCTGCGCAGCAAGACAACTCGTGAGACCCGGAAGATAGGGGTTCGAGTGAGGAACCTTTATCAGTTGCATGTAGATGGATGCGCAGCAATGGCAGGCAAGGCAGAAGGATTGGGGAGCCGGGATGATGGCGAGTTGTGGCACAGGAGATTGGGTCACCTTCACCATGGATCCTTGAAGATACTGCAGCAGATCACTACAGGGCTTCCTAAAGGCACACTTGCGCAGTCAGATCAGTGCAAGGGGTGTACTTTGGGGAAGTTTGTGAAAGCCACCTTTCACGAGAAGGATAGTCGCGCCACGACGATCCTTGAGAGAATTCACACAGACGTGTGTGGACCTTTCTCAGTTGCTTCGACAGAAAAACACAGGTATTATGTGATTTTTGTTGATGATTTCTCTCGTAAGTGCTGGATCTTCTTCATGCAGAAGAAGAGCGAGACATATTCAAAGTTCTGTGAATTCAAAGCACTAGTCGAGAAGGAGTCGGGGAAGAAGGTGAAGGCTCTTAGGAGTGATAATGGTGGTGAATACATCTCGGACGAGTTCAAGGATTTCTGCAAGACAGAAGGGATTCGTAGAGAGCTCATAGCTCCCCATAACCCACAGCAGAACGGGGTAGCTGAGTGGAAGAACATAACGATTGTGGGTGCTGCACGGGCAATGTTGCATGATCAGGGCCTACCCCTTCACTTGTGGGCGGAAGCATGCAATACAACAGTTTATGTGCAGAACCGTTGTCCTCATAGGATACTTGGCATGAGTACACCCGAGGAGGCTTATTCTGGTCAGAAGCCTGATCTTTCTCATTTGAGGATTTTTGGTGCTAACGTTTACATGCATGTGACGAAGGATGCCAGGAAGAAGTTGGAGCCGACCGCAGAGGTTGGGATATTTGTGGGGTACACTGATACGCCCCACAACTATCGTGTGTATTTGCCAGACAGTGGTAAAACTGTTGTGCGACGGGATATAAAATTTCAGGAGGAGAAAGCCATGAAGTGTTTGCTTGAGAGGGAGCTACACTTGCATGCAGATGATGAGCTATTAGTTCCTAAGGATGAGCTTCAAGATGTGGATCAACCAAAGGACGAGGTTCATGGAGTGGAAGAGACCACTCATGCAGCGCCAACCATCAGAGGGCGAAAGCGCTTGACAAAAGCTGAGCGACTGGCTCAAGATGCAGAGAAAGTTGTAGGACCACCTACAGCCCAACGCAGGCAGAGACAGTCACCTGATCGGTACACTGGATACATGGCTCTTATGAGCAAGTGTGTTGTGACTGAGCCATCCTCTTTCAAGGAAGCTGTGGAGGATCCCGCATGGGTAGACGCCATGGTGGAAGAGTATGATTCTATTGTCAAAAACAGTGCATGGGAGATTGTTCCTAGACCGGAACGGAAATCAGTGGTGGGTTCGAGATGGATCTACAAAGTTAAGCAGGCAGCTGACAGGAGTGTGGAGAAGTATAAGGAAGGATTTGTTGCCCGAGACTTTTCACAGATTGAGGGGATCGATTATGAGGAGACCTTTGCACCTGTCGCAAGGTATTCTTCCATACGGACGATTCTTGCTCTCTCAGCGCAGATGGGATGGCACATTCATCAGATGGATGTGAAGACTGCGTTCCTCAACGGAGTCATTGAGGAGGAGGTGTACATTGAGCAACCCGAAGGCTTTGAAGTCTTCAGCAGCGAGTCGCATGTGTGCAGGCTCAAGAGAGCGATGTATGCGTTGAAGCAAGCACCACGTGCTTGGTACACACGGATAGACAGTTATTTCACAGGACTTGGATTCTCCAAGAGCGAGGCGGATCCGAACCTATACCAGATTGTGGTGGAGGGTAAGTTGCTTATCATTGTATTGTATGTTGATGATTTGATTCTGACGGGTGATGAGCTATTGATACTGTCATGCAAGAAGGATCTTGCTACAGAGTTTGAGATGAAGGATTTGGGCCTCCTTCACTATTTCCTGGGATTGGAAATATGGCAGCGCAGTGGTGGACTGTTTGTTTCTCAGGGCAAGTATGCTCGGGAGATACTGGAGAAGTTCAACATGCATGGCTGCAAGCCTGTTGATACTCCTCTTCCTGGAGGTTGGAGGAAGGAGGATGCCACTTCGGGAGAAGAAGTGGATGCCACTGTTTATCAACAGTTGGTGGGGTCGCTAATGTATTTGGTCAATACACGACCTGATATATGTTATGCAGTTAACCAGCTTTCACAAGCTATGGTTAAGCCTACCAAGCTCTTCTGGAAGGCGAGCAAGCATGTATTGTGCTACTTGAGAGGCGCATCGGGATATGGTTTGTGGTATAGACAGGAGGATGAGGTGAAGCTATGTGGCTTCACGGATGCAGATTGGGCAGGGAGCCCAACGGATAGAAAGAGCACATCAGGAGGGGTCTTCAGTATCGGATCGACAGCAGTTTCTTGGTACAGCAGGAAGCAGAGATCCGTGGCACTCAGTTCAGCGGAGGCTGAGTATATGGCAGCAAGTTTGGCTGCATGCGAGGCTATATGGATGAGGAAGATCTTGGTTGGTTTGTTCGGTTCTCATTTGGATCTTACTGTGATTTACTGTGATGACCAGAGTTGCATTAAACTCTCGGCTAATCTTGTATTTCATGATAGATCTAAACATATTGACATCAGGTACCATCATATTAGAGATTGTGTGCAGCGGAGGATCATGTTACTTTCGTACATTCCAACGGAGGATCAGGATGCTGATATTCTGATGAAGGCTCTCACCAGGAGCAAATTCGAGTACCAACGAGGCAGGATAGGGGTTGCTGATAATCCATATCTTGTCGAGAGGGAGTGTTGAGATTGCAACAAGATGATGGATCTTAGTGAAAAGAGTCGCCTTCACTAAGTGGGCTCGCAGGCTATTTTTGGCGCAAGTCTATTTTTAGACTATGTCTATTTTTAGACATATGGATCATGTCTATGGATTGCAAGTTGTTGTTTATGGATGATTGATCAAGTTGGGAAAAAATAGATGGACTTCTATTTTTGATGAAAGTGTGAGTGATCAAAGTCAAAAATAGAAAAGTCAAATATTATTATCTCACAATAATATTTGGACTATAAACTTAATCTTATTCTCTTGGAACACTTCAGTTTGAGCTACAGAGGTGGCACATGCAGCTGTCAGAAGGAAATACGCTTTTCTTATGAGTCAGTTGAGTTGTTGCATGCATGACTTCAGTTAGAACTCAATCAGTTGAGTTTGGTGGAGTTGATTGTGGAGTTGATGGAGTTGTGTTCAGTTTAGCTTTGTTAAACTGGTTGTATTTAGTCTAACTGGCAAATAGACTAGAGATGAGTTGGGTGAATTAGTTATTAATTAATTCACAAGTTATTAACTCATAATACAACTAATAAATACATCAGTTAACTCAGTTGCATGTCAGTGCATGTTCAGTTCAACAGGGACAGGTGGTAGAGAATCAGATTGCTATCAGTTGTGACTATAGTTGTGCACCAGATCTTGCACAATCAAGGGATTGAGTATGCCAATGAGTTTTCCCACGTATTTGCCCACATTATAACTTGTGCTCACGTCCAACAAAGCGTGAGTGACTATTTTGCAGGTGAAAAACGAGTTTGGTAAGCCATTCTCATCAGTTCTTGAGCAGGTATTGAGCAGTGGAGGCAGGCAAGCAGTGGAAGAGATTTGGAGATCAGATCTGAGTTGTATTGTGTGTAACAGAGGTGGAGATACTTGTGAGAAGTATTATGTTGTGTAATGTTACATGACTCAATTATTAATATACAGATAGTTGGGGTTTTTAGCGAGATGCTTTCCCCGGGATACATACTGTGTTAATGTGTGAATGCTCTTGATGTTTTATTGTTATTGATGCTGCTATATTGATGATCAACGTAGAGGAGCTTATGTATTGTGTATGTTTTCCGCAATAGTACATGATCACGATAATCTCTGTTGAATATGTGTTAAATTATTCAAGATTTCTACACATATATCGTTTAGAGTAAACCAGATAGCATAGAATACAATACAACATATGCATGAAACATGTTGGCTCTTGTTATATTAAGAAGTGTAAGTTCCAGTCATACAATACATTCATGTTTAACCACTAGTTCCGACAACGGAACGTTACATCCACAATCGCCTGCTCCTCCAAAGAGATACACTAGCTCTGTGCAGTGGAGAAGCCAAGGCTTGTTACAATACTGTCCAAGCTCTCTCCAAGATAGTATTATTGGAAGCTTGGCTGACTAAAACCCTTTACAATGAGTTATGAGGTTCTATTTATAGCAAAGGGTCGGGTGACCCTTGACATTCCCCTTTGTGACAGTTCATCTGCTCTCATGACTCTTCATCTACTCGATGAATTTTACATCCAACTATCGACACTTGACATACACTTGACAAGGCATTACATTAAATGCACATGTGCCCATGTGAGACAAAATGGCTTGAACAAGCCATGGAAGACACCATCGACACCCAGTCCGTTGTGGTGAGACCAACTCTTTGACATACTTGTGATGGTGAAGGTGATGAGTTGATGCCAATCTTGGTCGTCCGTGATGGTGTGCATGCACTCCATGGTGACATCTTGCTGAAGCGAACTCTTGCCTCCGTTGCATCGCGGTGCATTAGTGTGGCTCCTCCATCCAACTCGTCTGCTAACATGCACATGATCTTCTTGGGTGCAGTCGAACTAGCAACACATTGACGCATAGTGTTTGTGATGATATTTCAGTGTGTGCTGGTGGTCTTGCGCATCAACTGTCAATTGCATGTTCAACTCCAGTCGAACTTGCTTCTTGTCTTCGCCTCGGTGAGTGTGCCAAATGGGTTGGATCGCATGCGTGCACACAATAACATGCATGCTTCTGAATTCACTTACATGTGATCAACAATACCACTCACCATGTCTGCTCTGTACCAGCTGCTGGGATGGATATTTAACTTGTACAGGCGCAGTTTCATCCATGAGTGCACGTTGCGCCCACTGATGTACTTGTTCCTGCTGCAACTCATTATCTAGTCTATGCAGCTCATGTTCTTCCTTGAGTTGATGCTTCAGCACATGCAACTCCTTCTTTGTTCCATTCTTTGTCTTCGCGCGATCTTCATTTCGCATCATCACCTCATAGCGTGAGTCTCCAAAGTAGATTTCATCACAAGTGGGTTTGCTTGAGCTTGCAACTTTGTTCTGCCTCTGTGTTGTCAACAACCTTCCTCTTGCATTCATTGCATCTGGTATGTTTCCTTCAGTTATTTTTCATGGTGATGCTTTCGTCATATCTTGATGTGCATGTCTACGAACAACTTGTTGTCTTCATGGGTAGGCAAGTTCACAAACACTTGATCGACTGCATCCCCAAGTGTGCTCTAAACAGTGTCTTGGACTCTGCTATCCTAGAAACCATTGTACATGTACTGCTGAGAGGCAGATGAACATCTGCGATACCTAGAGGCATGGAAACAGTCATGGTAAGCAATCCGTCAGTCGAAAACCAAAATGAACTTAAGAACTGACTTGCAACATACCTGTGTGATTGATCATGAAGGTTGCACAATTTCTGCCAAGCGGTTGGGAGACTGACTGCCAAGACTGCACAAGGCACAATCTGGGCTGCTATGAGGCTAGCTAACTATTGGAACTGTGTAATGCATAGTCCATCCTGGCTGCTGACTGTTGGAATTGTGTAATGCACAATCTTAGCTAGTAATGGTTGCAGGCTCAGTGACTGCATTACACAATTTTTATGGGCCAACAGTCATTGTCCCTTAGAATTGCACAATGAAAGACTGGAGGGCAGTCACTAGGTAGAAATGTGCATTTCTTGAGAGGAAGACAAAGCCTTCCCTCTTAGGATTGTGCAATGTTGTCTTAGTGAGGCAGAGTCTGGACCAAGACTGCCCAGACTTGCTGACGGGAAACTAAAAGCGAATGTGAATGCGAATGCATGGTGATACTGAGTGTAAGCACAAGTGAATGATCGTGCATGCAAAAGGTGAATGAAAGATTCAGAAAATGGAACAACATGCATGTGGGTGAGGCAAGTTGGCGAATCAACGACCATTTGTGAAGAACAGTTCCATGCATGCGACAATAGTGAGATGTTAACAAAAACTGAAACGTTTCTAGTAAAAGCTAGTATGTATGAAAATGACAGCAAGTGCTCACTGGAATCAAGCATACAACATTCATATGAAGCGAAACGCAAAAAGCGCCATAAATTCAACACGACATAGAAAGCGGACTTACTCCAAAACAATTGAGCTGGATGTGCCGACGGATCCTAGATGCGATGTGGGATGTTAGAGCTACAAGGTTGATGTTAGGAATGAGATCTGAGATGTCAGGTTCACGAGTTTTGATAAAATCAAAGATGTGACGCACATGCCATAAATCTAGGAAGAGCGACACTTGGTGGGAGGTTTCCGAGATGATCCTTGCATGCAACCTCTAGTTATTAAAAGTAGATCCCTAAATCAAGGGATGCCTTTGCATGCTACATTGGGAGAAGTAGCCCATGCATGCAAATAGGTTTTGTTCGGTCCCGAAGGGAACCGGTCAACTCAACTGCACATGCAAGAGGCTGCTCAACTGCTTGGAGAAAATGCACATTTTTGGAAGGGAGCTAGGTCGATTGCCCAGAAGATTTCCACAATTTCTAGGTAGAGCACTTGAAAGCACTGCCCAGGATTGCACAATTCCTCGACTAAGAAACCCTGCCTGGAAGAATTGCGTAAGTTTATGGATGAAGCATGACTGGCAAAATTGCACAATTTTTCGAGGGAAGGCTAGTTTCCCTCCAGAATTGCGCAATTTCTTGAGCGAGTTGCTCAGCCTACAGCTGGACCAAGTCCGACGAAACAACCTATGAGGGGAGTGCAACCAGCTCTGATGGACAGGCTGTCATTTTGCAAGAAAATGACTGAAGCCAGTGTACTTGACGAAGCAAGACATGCTGCTGTGAAAATTTGGTAGGGAGGCTCCAAAACGAAGCTAAGGAAAAATTTTGGAGGGTGGTTGTAGCTGCTACAACACTTGGCGATACACTGGTAGAATCCCAACTCTCTGAATGTGCCTTGTTCGTGAAAATCAAGTCTAACACCTCCAGAATTATTGTTCAGTTCTCAGTTCGTCTTGGTTTCCACACTTGCTTGATTATAAGATGTAGCATTTGCCAAGCTCTTGGTTGATTGACACGCATTACAAGCCAAGTCAACACAGTTGTTTCAATTAGGGTTGAGGGGTACATTGGTGCACAAGCAGTATAGTCGTCAGAGTCTTAGTTTCATCTCTGGTGTTGCTCTGCTGCCAGCAGGCCTGGACAATACCCCAACAGAGTCACATAGGAACAAAAGCATGGATTCACTGCCAGTAAGCCTGGTCAGTACCCCGGTGTAGTTACTTGCATCACATCTCTATGCAGGAAGCCTTTCTCTTCTTTAGCCTTATTCATTTTCATTTTTTTCAAACTTTTTTCACTTTTTCAAATTTTTCAAACTTTTTTCACTTTTTCAATTTTTCATTTTTCATCTTCGTAACTGTCCGTAGAACTTATTCATTTCAAAGGTGGAAGAGGGATCCCAAACTATTGAGAGAAGAAGAGGTTGTTCTTGCAGAGAAGTAGTTTATTATACCTCTGACGTGCCTATTAAGGTTTTCCCCCTCACCTTACTCTACTTGACCAGGCTGACAAGGGTTAACCCAAAAACAATTGATTAGAGTAGGTGATACTAGTTAGCGCGCAAGAGTTGTGTTTTCACCAAGGGTTTACTTCAAAAAGTACGTATTTTCCATCGATGTATCATGAACTGGAGACAACAAGTTCTTACATAAGAGAGCAGACAATCGATAACCAAATTTTGATATTTGTACAAGTCCTCTTGTACTTTACCCAGCTCGTTTCAAGAGTCATACATGGTTTCAATTGAAACTAACTTATGAACAAAACAAGCAAAGAAAAAGTGAAAGCAAAGTGAGTAAGCAAACAAGCAAACAAAAAAACAAACCAACAAAACGAGTAAGCAAACAAGCATGCAAGCAAACAGACTAAAAACAAACACTACTCCTACTGCTAAGCTAATGGTGCATGGATCATCTCACGTGAAGTGAAACTTCCAATGCAGCCACTGACGCATTGGTTGACCCATGTTGGTGAAGAAATGGTTCGCGAACAAAACAACTGTGCGAACCATCAAACAAGAAAGATGTAACAATGAAGCCAAACACACTTCAAGTTTAAAAGCGTCCACAGAACAAAAATGAGTGAAAGCACATGACATGCACTCTGTGGACTTGCCATGGTGTGTGCTACACTGCGTGCACATGTCGAGTGTATGCATTCTCTTGACTATGACATGCAATAAAATGTGAGAAAGGTAGACCACTTATGTTGCGCATGTGTGCTTGCTGTGTAAGATTCCTCCATCGCATGAGCGATGGGGTCGTGTAGTTCGAGTGGAGGAAGCAAAATCTGGGTGTTTGGTTGATCTTCAATGCAAAGGAGAAAGTGATGAGGAGCCTTGAGGGTTTCAACAATTTTCTGACTGGAAGTGAAACCAACCTCAGGATAACAAGGGCCTGACATAACCATCAGCTCAAGTTGAAGTGCATCGACAGCCCGTGGGGTTTCAACTTCGTTGACAGATAGATCATCGTAGACCAGTGTCTTGGACAGATTAACAACGATTAAATCAACATCATGATCGGATGAGGAAGTGGATAGATCACGACAACCAAGATTAGAAAATCCAAGATGTTTGTCAACATCCTCATGATTTGATGAATCGGGTAGAGCGGTAGATTGGAAGCAAAGATGTTCACCCTCTGTGTTTTCAGGAAAGATTGATGACATATTGGAAGGATTTTGCGAGGAAGATGTGTCCTCTCTACACTGTAATGACAGACTGACATCCGACGTGTCCTGTGAATGATTGGAAGTAGAAAAATTCAGAAATGGGTTTTCACGGGGGAAATCAGCAATGTCATAATCACAAGGGATGTTAGTATAAAGCAGATGAGGCGCAACTGGAAGGGAGTCATCCTTCACCACAAGTTCTTCTTTAGATTCCCACACACACTCATCATGAATGATGGTGCAAGTTGGTTGCATAACCCCATCTTTGTTGACAACTTGATCCTCGTTCATAGTAGGTGAGGCATCCGAAATGGGAGAACACAAGACAATACAATCCAGGGGATCAATAGAATGCGAGGACAGAGGTTGAGGGAACAAATCCACTTGAAAACCAACAGGCTTGCAAGACAAATCTGCGCAAATATCAAGAGCAGGTGGAGTGGGAGTATGTGACAGTTCAACAGATGTGTGTGCATGATCTCCCACACCACTCCGCGGTGGTGGAGCTGTTTGATGAGGTGAAGGTGGACAGTCACTTGTAATAGCAATTGTGCCTGCCTGTGATTGCGCAGATCCATCACCGAAGTGTGTTAATCGGGGTTCAGATATGTGAAGAAGATACTCAAATCTTCCATCGAGAAATTCCCAATCAATATCATCTTCGGGGAATCGATATCCAAGATTACAAAAGCGTGTGTAAAATTGATTAACGCATTCATCGGGTGCTTTTCTTAATTTTAGAATTTCTTTGTTGAGTGATTTACGGTCAAAGTGATTGAAATCATGGTCTATCTCTGCGACCAAATGGGCAAGAGAATGAATCTATTTTTCAAGCAGGGTGGCACATCAGTGCATTGGGTTCCCTCAAAGCATGTAGGCGAATAACGCGCAGGTCATCTATTCTTCAAAGATTCCATGCCTTTCGCATGAGCGTATAATGCCGACCGCGTGCCTAACTAAGCCCACATGGCCTCCACCATCATATTTTTTATGAGATAAGTTATCTGAGAGCTTTTCCGAGATAATGAAATCGTTTCCATAAGACATACGCTCCGAAAGAGAAACTCGGTAGTTAGTCATGATAGATATGAGATTCAAAACAAATGTGAGGACTCAGCGTGTCATATGGCCCTCCTAGTGCCAAACGTTGATGGTGATGGACCTTCTTGGGTTGTCACTGTCCTCGGATCTCCCTCCTGTAGCTTTTTAGAAACCTCTTGTAGCAACACAGGACATTCCTGTAGCAATTACACGTCCTTCTTATAACAATCCAGAGCGAAGGTGAAACTTGAATTTTAGGCTAAGGGATGGTGAAGAGAGGTGATCACATGAGTGAAGATGATGGATAGAAATTGGATGGATGGAAGAATGAAAGAAACCTTTAGAATTTTGGCCCTGTAGCCATGAAATCTGCTACTGTGTATAATCCTGCAAAATGGAAGAAAAAAAAGCCAACATACATGGTGAAATCCTTTCCTTGTGTTTTCTCTTGTCTTTTGTTTTTTTTGTTTTTGGTTTGTTGTTTTTTTTCTCTTGAGATACATAGGCTGCCTCAGAGGAGGTTTTCAACCTGCATGCCTTCCCTAGGTGCCTCAAGAGAGTTTTTCACCTAGGGATCTTTATTATTTTTCTCTCTTTCCTTTTTTTGCTCTTGGGCTGCCTCATAGAGGTTTGCAACCCTGGAGTTGGCCTCAGTTGCCTCATATATATTTTCATCTAGGCCTTTTATTTTATTTTTTAACAAAAATATCTAAAGGTGTTGTGGACTGGAAGCTACGACACTCCCAATCACATTGACTTCTTTGTTGATTGTGCTGATGAATACTGCCTTAGACATAGGTTTCCTGTATAACTTTAGCCTATAACCATTGACAAGAAAGGGGATCCCTTCCTCATCAATGGTTCTAGTTTGGACAACTCCATTTTCATGAAATTTTTCTACCAAGTATGGGCCTAACCATCTTGTCATTAATTTTCCTATAAAATATTTGAACCTAGAATCATATTACAAGGCCCAATCCCCTTCTTGAAAAACCTTCTTCTTGATATGATTATAGTGCCAGACCTTCCTTTGAAGTTGTATAACTTCAATGTGGAGGAGGTTCTACATTATGAACTCATTGAATCCATTCAATTGGAGCAACCTTTATTTCTGTGCTTTGGTGACATCTAAGTCCAATTGGGTTGTCATTCTCAAAGTGTTATATTCAAACTCAATAGAAAGCAAAGCTTTCTTCCCATAAACCAAATCACACGGAGTGGACCCAGTAGTTGTCTTCCAAGTGGTTTTATAGGCCCAAGTAGCCTCCACTAATTTGTTTGTCCAATCTCTCCTATTGTTGCTCACAACCTTGGTGAGGTTGCTCTCCAATGCCCTATTTGTAACCTCTACTTGCCCATTTGCCTGAGGGTGGTAGGAAATATATGTTCTATGTTTAATATTATGTTGTCTCGGGAGATTCTCAATCAAATGTGATGTGAATTGAGCCCTATGATTTGTGACTATCTCCCTTGGATACCCAAACTTGTAGAAAATATTTTTGCTTAAGAACTCAACCACTTTCTCCTTTGTTACTGCTTTGATAACCTTTGTCTCAGCCCACTTTGTCAAGTAATTAGTGCACACGATGATGTACTTTTTCTGCCCTTATAGCAGATCAATTGGTCCAATGAAATTCATTCCCCACTTGTCAAATGGTTCTAAGGCCACTTGAGGTTGTAGAGGCATCTCATCCCTGTGTGTGGGTTTCCCCATCCTTTGGCACTGATCACATTTGTTGGCATACCTTCTTAAATCTTGATGGAGAGTGGGTCAATAGTAGCCAACTTGTAAATCTTTGAAAGTTGTTCTCTTACTAGTAAAATGGCTCCCACAAGGCCCATCATGGAAGGTTGAGAGGATTTCAAAGACCTCCTCTTCCCTAACACATCTCCTAAAAATATGATTTGGTCCTAGTTTGAAAAGATTGCCCCTAATCCAAGGGAAAGGGGAACTTTTCCTTATAATTATGCTCTTCTCCCTGAATGACAGATTTAGAGGAAATCTCCCAACAATGAGGTAGTTGGCTATGTTAGAAAACCAAGGAGAGAACACTTAGGTAACAAATAGGTGCTCATCTAGAAGCTAATCACCAACCATCCCTTCATCACCTACAAGAAAAGTAAGTCTAGACAAAAAATCTGCAACTACATTTTCTTTTCTTGGCTTGTCAATGATAGTTAAATAAAAAAGTTGTAACAATAACAACCATCTAATGATCCTAGCATTCACATCAGTTTTATTCATCAAATAATTAATAGTTGCATGATTATTATGCACAAAAATTTGTTACCCAATGATGTAGTGCCTATATTTGTTTAAGAAGTGTACAACAACTAAGAGTTCTTTTTCAGTGGAAGCGTAGTTCAATTTAGATAGACAAATTTTTACTAATGTATATGCCCCAAGGCTTCCCTTGCAACTTTGTCTAATGCATCAGTAGGGGTATGGAAAGGCAGAGCCCAATTCAGACCCCTAAGTATGGGTGCAGAGGTCAATTTCTCTTTTAATATCTTAAGGGCCTCTTGGCAGCTACTTGTCCAACAATATTATGAGTCCTTGGCCAGCAATCCAAACAATGGTGAAGCCACTTTACTAAAATCCTTGATAAACCTCCTATAATAGCCAGTTAATGCCAAGAAACTCCTAACATCCCTATGCTTTTGAGGGGTGGGGACCCTTTTGATGATGCCAATCTTGTTCGGGTCCACTTGTATCCCTTCTTTAGATATTGAGTGGCCAAGGATAGTCTCATCAAGAATTCACATTTCTCAAGACTAAGTGATAGGTTCATCTCAATGCATTTTCTCAAGACTTTACCCATATTAGAGAGAGCCTCTAAGAAGTCACACCCATAAGGAGTGAAGTCATCCATATAGATCTCCACATAGTCATGAACAAGCTCAACAAAGATGCTCAAACCTTTGAAAAGTGGTAGGGGAATTGCATAGACCAAATAAAAGGACTCTATAAGAAAAGGTACCCCAAGGACAGGTGAATGTAGTCTTGTCTTGGTCTTTAGGGCTGATTTGGGTCTAATTGTAACAACTAAATCCATCCAAGAAATAGAAGAATTTATTCGCTGCAAGACCATCTAAAACTTGGCTAATGAAAGACAAAGGGAAATGGTATTTCTTTGTGGTATATGAACCTCCAATACCCACTCACTATCTGAGATGGGGTATATGAACCCTGCATCCAACAACTTTTGTAGTTATTCCTTTACTATGTCCTTAAGGGTTGGGTTCATTCTCCTCTAAGGTTGGCGCACAAGTTTGCATCCCTCTTTGATGTAGATGTGATGAGTACAAACTGAGGGATGCACCCCCTTTATTTATTTACAGTTCCAAGCAAAGGCATCTAAGTGTTCTCTCAACATCTTGCACAATTTCTCTTCCTATTTGGCCGTGAGAGGGGTTAATATTTAAGGTTCTAGATGGGCCAAATTCTACCACTTTGACATGTGTAGGACTTGGTCAACATATCATAACTAAGTCCAATGACTACTTTCTAACTCTTTCACTAGGTCATCAAGAGGCATGGTATCGGGGGGTTGGTTCTTAAGGATATGGTCAATGAGGTCATCTTCATAAGGTTTCCTCCCTCCTGTGACACCATCTAGAGTAAATATTGGGTAGAATGTTGTCTGATACACTTCATCTTCTTCCTCCTCTTCTAGTCGCAAGGGTAAGTCATGCGCAATGGATGGTTGAGAAGGAGCATACAATACCAATTGTTTAGACAATTGTTCATTCTTAATGGTCATGTTCCCAGCCATGCAACTAACGTAAGCATCAACTGTGCCTAGCCAGGACCTTCCCAAGATGAGAGGATATACATTGAACTTGGTTTTGGGTTGGAGAACCAATAAGTCAGTAGGATACTCCCAAGAGTCAATGGATACCATGACATCCTCAAAAACTCCCTCAAGAGCTATTGTGGATCTATCTACAAGTTGCAACACTGTAGTGGTCTTTCTCAAAGCTCCTTGGAGGTTTAGCTTTAGCATGGTTTCTTTAGTCATCACATTGATGGCAGCCCCAAGATCAATCAAGGTATGAGGGACAATGATGCCATCAATGTGCACATCCACTACTGGACTTCCAAGGTCTAAATATTTTGGACAAATTACTCTCCCCAACATCAAATCAAATAATTGACCAATAACATTGATGGTGGGGGTGTCTCTTTTTCTTCTCCCAGGGTGTTTGAAACATTTCTCCTTGATAAGATTATTATAGATGGGAACATCCTTAATAGCCTAGAGAAGGGGTATTTTAACACACAAATTCTTCAATTCTCCCAGAAGTTCAATCTCTTCTGGGGTGTGTTGGCTAGGGTGGATCAATCTCTTAGGAAAAGGAGGTGGATTTACTTGAGGGGTACTCTCTTCCTTTTCCTCTTCAATCTCTTCAGGTGGAGATGGTGGATGGTTATCTGGAAGCACTCTTCCAGACCTAAGGTTGATCTCTTAGATCTCCACAACATAGGCATGGTAAGATGTCTCTCCATTGTAGACCTGTTGTGCCTGCTTGTTATTCAGGTTCGGATTGGGTTGAGCAAGCATTTGAGGTTTCTTGGGTGGAGCAGGATGAGTGAGTTTTGGTTGAGGTTGGGGTGGAGGTAGTAAAGCAGGAGGTTGGTTGATTTGAGTGCTCCACCCTTGTGATGGGTTGTTCCATTGAGGAGGTTGGGAAGCATATGACTGAAATGGTTGATTGACAGTTTAAGGATGATATGGAGGAGCATAGGGCCAAGAAGGAGGTGTGGATCATGGTGGATGACTGGGAGAGTACCAAGGGTACATATTGTTTTGGATGGTAATAAGAGTAAGATACACCTTGCATGCGTTGTTGGTATGGCAAGATCCTTAAGGCCTCCTTTGATTTATAAAGCATAGTTGCTAAGCCCCACCTTCTGCCCCTTGGTATATATCTTTTAAACCAAACAAAGAATGGCATTTATTTGTGGCATGGTTTTCCTCACAGACTAAGCAGACCTCTATGACATTTAATGGGAATTCATTTATGGGGTGCCTTCTAGTGCATTTAGGGCACAAAATAGCTAGGGCTCTCTCTGCTTCCTCTTGTTTCCTTTTGATCTGCATGGTATCCATTTGCAAAGAAAAAAATATGTAGCATTTCACTTTTAAAGTCCTCCAACATGTTCCCAGTCTCATTCTTGATGGAAGTTGTGGAAGGAGAGGGATTGACCAAGCCTTGATTAGCCCTACCCTTCTTTCTAGCAACCCTAGAGTGATTTGTGAACACAATTTTAATGTCATCATAGGATAACTAATAGATATTGCCCCCATATAGCATGTTGAGTGTCTCCAACATGTCATCCCTGATCGCTCAGAGAAGAACTAGTTTGAGTGATTTAGGATCAAGGGTACACCTGGCCCTCTTGCACCTAAGTTGAAATCTCTCCTCATAGTCTTCTAGGAATTCATTTAGTCCAAGAGACATTCTAAATATTTATTCCTTGGTTTCTTTAGACCTACAGTATTCGCTATACTTGTCATTAAAGGCTTGTTGCATTTGTGGCTATGTAGTGATGCTACCCCCAGGCAAACCCATAAACCAACACAAGGAAGAATCCTTAAGGGTAGAGGGGAATAACTCCAGCTTCTGGTCATCAAAGGCATAGTCACAGGTCCAATAGACAACAATAAATTCAAACATGAAGGTATCAGGATCCTCAGAGGTTAAACCATGGAAGTGTGAAAGGGAAGTAGGGCTTATATTCTTCATTCTAGCCTCTCCATTAGTCTCTCTGATAGTGAAAATGTCATTGTTCCTATTTTCAACCATAGGTTGGGTAGATGAAGTAGGTTTTTCTTTTTCCCCAATAGGTTCTTCAAAGATTTCAAGTTGCTCACCTAAAGGGTCTTTTAACTCCCCTGTAGTTAGAGAGGGAAGCTAACAGTCACCAAAGAAGAGTGAAGGTTAACTGCTTGAGGGTGTGGGGGTTTTCGGTAAGAATTTTCCTTGAGTATCTCTACTCCTACGAGGCATGAAATATTTTTTTCTCTTTTTCTTTTATGTTACTTTTTCAAAATTGTATGCAAAACATAACAATGCTTAAGCTGAAATGACATCTACTTAGACACCTCCCCAACAACAAAGCCAAAAAGTGGTGAGCCCTGGTATTGCACCAAGAGTGCTACAACTCTCAACGCCTCCTCAACTCTATTTATTAACTAGGGGTTCGTACAAACTTCAAGGTGGTAGTGTTATATGCATAGTAGATGGGATTCTACTCATGCCACCCTCAACTAGGAAATTTGATCAATAGTGTTCCAAGACCCTTCCTCCTACTAAATTAGAATGAAATCTAGCTAATGAAGGTGAAAATTTAGAAGCTACCTCTAACTATGAAAAATAAAATGCTACTAACTTCAACTTGCAAATTCCATAGAAACAATTCATGAAAAGGCAAGAGCTAAACTACTCGCAGAAAGGAAACTACATTTTCTTGCAATCATCCATCTAGTTATCATATCTACTTGCAGAAAAGAAGCCAACCTATGAAACCATAATTCAATTCAATGTACCATCTAACTAGCTCGCACTTTCATATAAATCAATGTTCTATTTGTGCTAAATATGTGATAAGGAAACTAACACTATTCTATTTTTGTAGTGACGGAAAAGGAGGGTTTGGAGTGCCCTAGGAGAATTCCTTGATCATGAAGTCACAACTGGGGTTCACATCCTTCTAAACTAAGTCCAAATTCCAGCAAGGATCAAAACTGGTGTAGAAACATGCTGCTACAGGTGCCTTGTATTGCTATAGGAAGACATGTAATGCTCCAGGAGGGCTGTCGAGAAGGTTTAAGAGGTGGAAATGATGTTTTTAGGGTATGGAAAGGTGGACGAAGGTTGAGGTAAATGAGTGAAGGGTGTCCAAAGCCCCTAGCCAAGATCAAAGCCTTTTGAAGGCCTATTTTGCAGTAGGAGGGATGCTCTCAGTGATCCTAGGAAAATGATCTCATGAACAAAAATTTTAGGACAAAATTTGGGGTTCACAAGAGGTGAGGAAGTCCAAGATGGAGGTGGTGAAGGTTCCCTTGCCTGCAGATCTAAACAACCCTGCAATCATCACATGCATATACCCATTTATCATTGACAAAATGAAACAACTAGTAGTGGAAAAGATGAGTTGAATTTAAATGTTATCTAATCTATGCCAAAACTCTAATCTAATCAATAAACCAACTCCTAAGCTACAACAAGCACATGAAAAATAAGATGACTAACACAAATCTTCTTCCAAGAAATCATAAACATAATACTTTTGGACTGTGGTTGTAAATCCTTTTATTCATGCTCCCATGAGAGAGATGAGGTAGAGGTTGCAATCACAGATTTTTGATGGATTATTATATATTGAAATGCAAGAAACTAATAATTACTCTAAACTAAAAAGAGATACAAATACACAAGAGGGACCTAAGCCACTGGGGTTGGGCCCAAATCCAAGATCTTCAGCTCCTGGAACTCACTAAGTGATGAACAAATAAGCAACTTCTCATTATCATTGAATCAATGTCTAATACATCACATAACAGTAAAAAATAATAATACCAAGCTCTTGAGCTCAATAAATACCTAGCTGAAAACAAAACTCGAATAATATTGAGCTCTTTTACATGCTTATTTATACAAGACTAGCAGCTCCCTGGAAAATAGGAATATTTATCTCCCACAACTCGATAATGGTGGATCTTGTTCCTCATTACTTGGACTTGCTTAGCTACCAATGACCTCATTACGTTCACTTTCTTGGTTGCCAATGACCTCAAGCTGATGAGAGAGAGAGAGTGTTATGATCTTGGGTTGATTAAGGGAGTTAAAGAGGTGGACAACCCTCTATATTCCCTCCTTGTTGTATACTTCGAGCCCCTACATAGAAATCATCTAAAAAATTGCTCCATTTCCTGCAATTAAACCATATTAGGCAACACGATATAACAAACATATTTGATCCTTCTCACTAAGCATAATATAACAAAAAATGTAAATAAATGTGAGAAATAGATAGTTCTAAAGTTGGAGGATGGCATCATGACCCTTATAATGTACCTATTGATGAGCCTCATCAATGGAGTTGCCTGCATCTTCCTGAGTACACCCAATTTTCCACGTTTCATGCTTAAAGAAGGTTATCAGTGACAACCTCCCAATTCAAACAATATCTCCAGAACTTGACAAGGACGGAAATATCATATTGGAGCCTGAAATAGTCAAGGAAACAAGAACCCAACAACTACATAATCGATCAATTTCAAAGTATCTCATTAAGTGGAACAACTGACCCATTGAAGATTCCACATGGGAGGATGATAATTTTATACAAAAGCATCCAAAACTATTGAAGCATTGAGGAAAGCACCTTTTTTTTTAAGGAGAGGGGTATGTTAGGTCCCTATAATACTAGTGTAGCCCCCTTATTGTTATTGTTGTGCCCATGTAGTCTGCATATTGTTATTGTTGTGCCCCATAAAAGCCTACTATTATCATTGTTATGTAGGCTCTAATGATATTGTGACCCCTTAGAATCCTATATATATACCATGGAGGTCTTTTCATTTGAATCATACCAGAATTGTTCATTTATGTGATGGAAAGGAGGTTTCCCCCTCGAAGAGGCTAATTTTCAAGTCATTGATCTATCTTTTCTTATGTTTTGTGATCTGGTTGCATAATAGATGAAAATTTGATCCGTCAAGTGAAAGTTATGGTAAATTTTCCCAAGACTTGATGATTTTTGGCCTCTTCCCACTAGTAAACTTGTATAACGTGCCATCTGTCCAATTCTTCAATTGCAATTCAATTGCAATTCATCTAACTAAACCTAAAATTAAACAATAACCTAAAATAAACTATTTTTTTACATAACATTGCCTTCCTCTCGAAAGAATGCTTTGTCCTCAAAGCATAAGTAACGACGAATGTTGTTGAAGAATGATTCATTCTCCCAGAAAGCGTCTTCTTCGGGTAAGTCCTTCCACTTGATCAGATATTCTAAGATGATCAAGGTCGCACATTTTAAAAGGTCTTGGATTAATCTCTCAAGTTTCGTTTTTTGGTGATGTGGATATCGGTATGGCTTGATGTTAACAGGGTCTGGTCTTGCCTTGACTTCTATTGTATGCTCAATTTCCCTATTAGGCGGCATCTTCATAGGTAGGTCTTGAAATACTTTTTCATGCTTCCGAATCAGATCTTGTATCTCTGGTGATTCTTCTCTGGTCATATTTGCAGATAACATTTCTAATTGATGACATTGTACTGCATAAGTAGGTGCTCTTTTTCGACTCAGCTTCATCATCTGAGATGATGATACATCATGATTTTCTGGTGCTTGGAATCCATGTAGTTTGTACTTCTGACCTCCCCATTTGAATTTTATAAATTGTAATTGATGGTTGGCGGCATAAGTACCTAAAGTTCGTAGCCATTGGATACCTAAGACTACATCTACTCCTCCTAACGGTACTGTGAAAAACGGAGACTCTAAACTGAAGTCTTGAATCTGCAATTTAACCTTATGGCATTTTCCCACCTTTTCAATCTTCTTACCGTTAGCTATCATCACTTTCATGTTTGGTAAGGGAAATGAAAATATATTGAGTCTCTTTGCCACAGTTGTATCTAAAAAATTGTGTGTGCTTCCAGAGTCGATGAGAACCATTACGTCGTTCTTCTTTATGTGTCCTTTTAACTTTAGGGTCTGAGGTTGTGATATACCTGCCATGGCTGATAATGACACTTGCGGAATACTTCCGTCATCTAATTCTGGTGAGAATTCTGCGGCGTCTTCTGTGTCTTCTATGTCATAATCTTCACTGTTCGAATCATTGGTTGCTTCACAATTATATAGGTTCTTTGGTTCTTTTCCTTTAGCACATCTATGCTTGGGGTCCCACTTCTCACCACAGCGCTTGCAATTACCCTCCTTTATCCTTTGCGCTTCCACATTAGATTTTTCATCTTCACGACGATGTGGTGGAACATATCTTGTATTATTTGAGTCCACATACTGGGGTATCCTTCGTCTTGCATAAGCTTTTTCCGCTGTTGACCAAAATATTGGTTCGGATTTCTTTTCGGTTGTTTTTGCTTTTCGTCTTGCTTCTTCTATAGATGTAATATCATGCATCTCAAGTTCTGCTTGTAAATGGGTTTTGAGTCCCGAGATGTATGACTGAATTAGACGAGATTCTGATAACCCAGGTACTCGTGTTACTAAGGTCTCCCATTCTTGAGTGTATTCATCGACACTTCCTTTTTGTCGTAGTTTGATGAGTTTTGAAAAGAACTCTTCTTCCTTTACACCTTGGAATCTTTTGAAGAATGCATCTTTAAATTTCCTCTAGCTAATGACATGTGTTGTCTTTTTCCACCACATATACCAATTATATGCTTCTCCCTCCATTTTCATGGATGCATGTCTGAGCTTTTCGTCATCGTCAGTGATGTCATATATCTCAAAGTATTCTTCTGCTTTATTTATCCATGCAACATTGTTTTTTTCGTTTCCATCGAATTTAGGCATCTCGACTTTTGCCCTTCGCTGGTATGTTGCCACTGGTTGAGCGAAAAAAGGGTGTTGATTGGTAAAGTTATCCCAGAGTTGCTTGTTTGTAAAGACTGTGCTACTTGCTTCTTGGTGGGGTGTCGCTGATTTTTTTGGGGATTCAACCTTGTCATGAGATTCTGTGGACTTAGTTGAATCCGACGAGACGTGTTCTTGATTCTCTTCACCTTCTTTCGGTAGTTGTTCGGGCATACAATTCGACCTTTTACATAGAACTTTTAGCATTGTTAAGACCTCTTTGAAGTTTACTTCTGTTTGGATGTGTTGACTTTCCATTTTTATCTCTATTCGATTTGTCGTATCTTCAAGATTTTTGATTTTGTCCGCTTGCTCCCCCAGCTTGCTCTCGACTTCATTTAATCTTTTACTGACCTCGTCGTGGTTGTTATTTATCTTTTGCTCTGCATCCAACAACCTTTTCTGGAAATCCGCCATTGTCATTGTCGACATTGAGCGGGTTTGCCGGGGCGTGTATTTATTTGCCAGCTAAAATGTTTTTTTTTTTTTTAATTAAATTAAATTAATTTAATAATTTAATTTAATTAATAATTTTTTTGTTTTTTAATTAAATTAAATTAATTTAATTTAATAATTTAATTTAATTAATATATTTTTTAAATTAAATTAAATTAATTTAATAATTTAATTTAATTAATAATTTTTTTTTAATTATAAATTATAATAATTATAATTTATAATTATTAACCTTTTATATATATATATATATATATATATATATATATATATATATATTATATATATATATATTATAAATTAAAATATGATATATATATTATAATTAAATCACGTTATAATTATTATTATTATATATATATATATATATATATATATATATATATATATCATAAACTTCTAAACAGTCATGTCGATTGACTGAACCCTTTCACTATTCACAAATATATCGAATATCACCGCAGATTTTTTTTTTTAACGGATGCTGTTTTTTTAAAAAAAATCGTGAACGGAAGGAATTGGAACAGTGGTGCGGATGGGAGAACGGCAATGCGACGGGGTATTTCGGGGGCAGGGTGAAAGCTGACAGGCGGTTGAGCAGGGGAGAGCTAGCAACGACGGGCACGTATAGGAATTGGGCGGTAGTGGCTTTCAGTTTGGCGGTGGTTGTATCGATGAGATCTGTGGCGTGGACGAGTTTAATTTTTTTTTTTTTTTTTTTAAATAACAGCGTTCAGATGCAACAGATTGCAGAGGTGCAGCGATATAGCAGAGCAGGCGAGGATAGGAATCAAGTGGTATGTGCTGGTAATTCACTTAACGTGGTTGACTTCGTGGTTAAAGGTGGTTCGCAGAGCTCGTATGCTGCTCCAAATGTCAGCGACACGGCCCGCGTGAAGGACACACTCCGAATTTTCAACGCGTACTTCCTACAGTTTGTAAAAGAAGAGGAAGATCGATGCAAGAAAACTACAAAGGGTTCAAAGTCAACAAAGGACAAAAATGGACGAATTGAACTGTGGATGACTGAGAAGGAGGGTTGGCGATGGTTTGGAATGTAGTTCGACTGAGCAGACAACAGGGTCAGCAGACGGACAGCCTGAGAACCGAACCGCTCTGATACCAATGAAGTGTAAAAACTTCTGGATAACAGAAATATATATAGAAATATTTTATTAATAAATGAATAGACAGATGATGATTGATTACAATGGGGTTCCTGGCTTATATACCGCCATGGACACCCTTTGGGAAAGGGCATGATCTTATGATCGTGCCCTTTCATCTAACTAAACCTAAAATTAAACAATAACCTAAAATAAACTAATTTTTTACATAACACAATTCTAAAATTTGTAACTGAGGTATTTCTATATGTATCATATGATCTATGAAGATTCCAAAGTATGAAAAGTCCCAAAAAGAATATATAACAAAAATACCAAGTTGACTTTTTTTTAAATTTATTTGAGATTTTTTCACAAACCCTAACTTCCATAGGGTATAAATACGAAAGTATAACAAACCAAAATTTTAAACTAGATGTTCCCTGAGATTTCTCCTCAGTATGGTCTAATTTTCACCATTTGAAACATCCCAAAGAAAATGTTATTGTGAAAATGCTAAACTGACATGTTTGAAACTAATTTCAGGAGTATTCAGGGACCCTAACTCACTTACAACATATTTATAAAATTATAGGAAACCAAGATATGAAATTTGAATTAGATGTTCACCAATATTTTTCCTCAGTGTGGTCCAAGTTTCATGGTTTGAAGCCTCCCCAAAAAAAAGGTTATAGCAAAAAAAAATAATTGACATGTTTGAGATTGATTTTAGGAGCATTCAAGGACCCTAACTTCCTTAAAGCATATCTCCGAAAATATAGCAAACCAAGATTTGAAATTTAAACAAGATTATATCCAAGATTTTTCCTCAATATTCTTTAGGTTTCACCATATGAAACCTGCCAAAAAAAATAATATATATATAGCAAAAATGCGATGATGACATGTTTAAAATAGCAAAACCCTACAATCATGGGCTCTGATACCAAATGTTATGAACCTCGCACCTTCACAATGATAATAGACCAATAATTACAATTGTCTTCGAGGAGGAAACCTCCTTTTACAATGAATACTATGTACAAGACAACATTTGATTATTCTAAGACTTGGTTTCCTTGGTGTGTGTGTGTGTGCGCGTGGGACAATGGGAGGTTGTAGCCTACATAACAATATAACAATAAAAATGTAATCACTCAGTATATAGGTCATAATAAGGGTTTTTAGGGTTAATATTTGACATTCTCTATTCACAAATATTAGGGGATCTTGTCATGGTGGAAGCTTGTATGTTGAAATATCCAAGAATTGAGTAGAGGTTTTGCTTGAAAAAGTTAACCACAACAAATTGTATAAATATTTCCAAAGGGAGTCATTGGAATGTGTGTAATTTTGTGAAGTCTTCTGTCAACTGTATAACATTTGAGCTCCAATTAAAGACACCTCATCCAAACTTTCCATTAAGGAGCAAGGGTTCTACTCTCCTTTACTACCTCAGACATACCTTAGATATCGATCTCCATAAATTACAATTTAGGTTTTCCTTTAACCAAGAATTGTAATAATGTTATATTTATGATTGTTGATTGGTTCTCTAAGATGGTTATTTTAGCATCTAACAAGAAGAACATATAACAAAAGCTACTACCAAGTTCTTCTTTGAGCATGTTTAGGCATTTTGGGTTTCCTTGAACCATTATTATAGATAAGGAGAACAAGTTTAGGAACACTTTATGGTTTAAGCTATGATAAATGATGGATGCCAAGCTAACCAAATTAACATCCTTCCACCTCCAAGTTGATGAACAAATAGAGGTAATTAATATGATTATCCTGCATGTCGTGATAATGTATAACTTCAAGCATCCACATACATGGGATGAGAGCCTTCTTTACTTTTAACATAGCTACAACAATGTATTAATATCTCTATTGGGCACAACCACTTTCCGTGTGCTTGGGATTCTTGCCACTAGCCCTAGTTGAGGTATATCTTTCTATGATATCTACATCAGAAGAGTCATATCCTGCATATACTAAGGAAAATAAAGGAGCCAAATTTGTTGAATAGAGCCAATGGATCTCACAACAAGTTCACGAGAATGTCTAAAAAGCCAATGCCAATGAAAACTAGTGGCATGACCAACATCGAGTTGCACACATGTTTTAGGTTGGTGATAAGGTATGGTTGCAAAGAGCATCTCATTTGTCCCCACAAGAAGCCCGAACCTCTATGACCATCACCAAGGTTGTGGGTGAGAATGGTTTTTTAATATTCCACCTTTTTCTTGACTCACACCCTATATTTAATGTGGAGCTACTTTAATCATATTCTCAACCTTTATTTGACACCTTAGAGTTGGATGAGTATGTGCCCCCATAAAAATCAACCTTGGCTACATTGAACAAGACACAATTGAGCGGATCATGGACACCAAGACAAAGGGCAAGTGGTTCACCAGGAATCAAATTGGATAGAAGTTTCCCCATCTAATGGAGGAACTTGACACAATGTGGATAATTTGTTTCTAAGTGGGGATGTTTGATCCAAGTGGATATTGATGGTCACTCACCTCTTCTATTGACTTAAAATGGTTATACATCTAAGTAGTTCACCTATGGTGCTACAAGTCCTAAACTTTTGACACATTTTTTGGGCATCTCCCATGTGCTTTTTGCAGTTGACACGACCTAATAATCTTTGATTATGGAGCTTCCAAAACCCATAAGCATGGAATAAGGTTTGTAATAGACTAAAAAATGTCCCAAATGGAGTAAGTTGTCACCTTTGGAAGTTGATGTATAAACTAGGCTCATTGGTGATCACGTTCCTTTTGCTACTTCATATCCTAAAGTGAAGATTTGGAATTCTCAAAAATATCATCTCATTATTAAAAAAATTAAATCATAATAAATTTGTTTACGTATATATTTATTTTTTTATGCACAAAAAGAAAAATTCCTTATACTTAAGACCATATAATCTTGGGATGATATTTACTTTATAAATACATCTTTGTGTTTTCAAATGTAGGTACTTTTTATTATTTTTACAACAAAATAATGTAAGAATGTATAAAGACATGTCCATTCCATTTTCAAAAAGTTATTTATTTTCCAATATATTGTGTTTTTAAAATGTAAGTGTTTTGTGTTTTTAAATGTAAGTGTTTTTTTGGCGTTGTTTAATAAGGTGATTTTTTTGTTTGGATGACGCATTTATTGTTTGAATTTTGCAATTTATTTGTTAAGAAATTTGATTATGAGAATGTTTATATTTTTTGGTGGAAATAGATCTAATATCATTGAGAACCACTAAAACACTTAAAATTCTAAAGCTTAACAAATTAACCAAAATTTCCAAAAGAAATTTGATTATGAGAGTGTTTATATTTTTTTGGTGGAAATGGATCCAATACCATTGAGAACCACTGAAGCACCTAAAAGTCTAAAGCTTAACAAATGTAACCAAAATTTCCAAAATTTTCCATCAAAATTATATCGAATTTTCCATTCTTTTATATGGGAAAACATCACCTCCTTAGAATACTCTATTGGTTATTATTTGAATATTAGCCTTACAACAAAAAAGTGTAATAGGGACATGTTCATTTTCAAAAGGTGTCAGCTATCCAACATTTGAATTATTTTATTTTGAATAAGTTATAAGTTTTAATAAGTAAAATTGTTATATATTTTATTATAAAAAAAACAATTATTTAAATCATTACTCTCGATTGGCTAAGAGCTTGTCTTCCTTGAATGTAAGGAATCAGGTTAACGATCTAAGACCCAGAGGCATCTGACAGGAGTGAAAGACAAATCTCTAATGAACCACTAGTGGGTAATTCCAAATGGCATGATTTTCTTTGAATAACGATAACGAGCCAGCCTGCATTCCTGGATAACAACGAGTAATAATTCTCCCCCTATTAATTTTACAATTGGATTATAATAAGTTTCCCAACACCAAGTACCTCATTTGTTTTGACAAAGTGAGAATTCTCACCTCGACTCCCTTCCACACTACCTGTCTAATTAGAGAAGCCATCAAAATTGAAAAGAACCCTAACAATTTCAACCAAAAAGATGGTTTTAAACTTAGTCAATCATGGCAACTGACCATCCACTATCTTTCCCATAAGCACCCCTCACTATACCAATGATTTTTCCCTTTAATCCCTCCACCTTCCCGTTCTTAACACTTTCTCATCTTCTTTTAAGTCATTGCCATTATCATTATTAAATTACTATATATATAATAATAATAATAATAATTATTTTAATTATATATTTTAATATTAAATAGTTATAATTATAATAATAATTTCAATAATATCACATTATAAGTAATAAATATATTTTGTTATTTTTAATGATTAATTAGCAATAATTATATTTCGTTATTTTCTAATAATTATTAATTAGCAATTTGTGTCTTATTCTTTTTATTTAGCAATTTATGTTTTATTCTTTTTTTTTTTTTTTTTTTTAAATTTTTTATGAACCTTCTTTATTGTCAATAATTTATAATGTTTTTTTTTTCCCTAATACACCTTTGCATTTTAAACGATTGGTCTTTTTTTCTTTATATATGCTTTTGCTCCATGTCTATGATAACAGGTGAAAGGTTCACCCAAAACGTCAGACATTTTAACTAATTATAACACAATTTGATTATAAACATTTTATTTTAAAAAAATAATTCTAAATTTCATAATCTATCTTGCACCTCAACAGTGGAATTGGAAAAACGTTTCATTTTGGAATGTGATGCATTCAAAGATATAAGAGAAAGTTATGGGAATATGTTAGCACGAGTTTCTTGGCATTGTCTTTTCAACGAGGGGGTTGTTGGAAGGTTGGGCTAACTCTTCATCCATTTGAATAAGAAAATGATTGAATTGCAAAAGACAAAGAGTAGGGAACTAATGGCCACATAGACTATTTTTAGTTTGGTGGACCTTAAAATATCATTTCATTTCTTTAACCTTGTATACCTTAAAAATAATTTATTTCTTTAATAAAATTGAAAAGGTTAAAATACCATATATCTTATCCTTTTTCAAAACAAGGGCTACATAGCAACTAATACTTTTGGCTTAACTTAAATATAGCTTAATTAAACTAAAAAATAATAAAAACAAAGATTTTATCACAAAAATAAAACAACTAATTAAATACTATATTGTTGAATGTCATCACAAAAAATTAAGAAATATGATTAACTAATATTGTTTATATTAATATATATATATATATTAAGATAACAATAAGTCATTTTAAATTGAAAATAGGGACAAAAAAAATCAAAATAAAAATGTTAAAAAAATAAAAACAAAGAATTAGTAAGTAATAGAAATGAGAGTTATTAAACAATTCATAATAAGACTTCAACCAATCATCTTACAAATAAATAAATTTAAATAATAATAAAAAATAACAATTTTTTTTTTTTTTTTTTAATAAGTAGAAATTTTTTTAAGTCAAAAACAAATTCGTACACAGTGAAAACAAAACTAAATGAGTAATGCCATGCCTGCTTGGTATAAATGCGTAATACCATACCTACTTGGTATAATAATAACAAAATTTGAACCCGCTCTTTTCAATAGACCAATAGTACTTGAAGAAAGAAATTTTACTAGCTATAGTCTATGGGACCATTAGCTTCCCTGCTTTTTGCCTTTTGCAATTCAATCCCTCTATTATTCAAATTAGTGATGAGTTGACCCAACCTTCTAACAGTCCCCTCATTGAAAAGACAATACCAATGAACCGAAGTTAACATGTTGTTGTAACTGTCTCTAATGTCTTTGAAAGCATCACATTCCAAAATGAAATGTTTCTCCGATTCCAATGTCCCAAAAGTGCAAAAAGTACATACCCGCTCTTCCCAAACTTCTTTAGGTCTTTTCCACCGACCTGTTTCGCACCATAATTGATGCGAGTTAGTTCTTAGTTGAGCAATAAGAATCTTTGCTCTCCATGGAATGCTAGCTCCAATGTACTCTTTTTGTTGGAGATCACAAGTGGAGTTGAATTATTGAACATAATACTTCTTCTTTCTACCCAATTCTTTTCCCCATATATGATTACGAAACTTCTCCATAACATAACTTTTTCACATCCTTGCTATTTGTGGGACATTCATTGATGTAAATATTCAATTTTTGCATCCATTTGTCGTTTTGTCTCATCCATGATTTTTTTCTTTCTCTCTTTCCTTCATTGAAGATAACTTTAGGCCATCTATCTTCTCCCATTTACTCAATTTTCTTAGATACCTTATAAGATACACCATAACAATTGCTTCCATAGAAATTGCTCATTTTTCACTCAACATTATCTCATAAAAAATTGAATTTTTTTTATTATAAACCTATAATAAATTTTCTCACTTTACTGCCATTTAAAAAATAAATGGTCCTAACCCACCATTCAAAAAGCGCTAAAGGAAGTAAAGAGCCTTGGGTAAAAGCCTCACACCATGTCGCCTTAAAACGCTGACAATTGGAAAGCGTCACTATTAACTATTCAGCGCTATAATCAGCTCAATGACGTGGCAATGACACGTAAATTTCAATGACGTGGTTAGTCACCATTCGGGTAACATCGAAGCAACAGAACTCCGTGGGTTCTCTCAATTAAAGACGTCATTCTCAAGCAATCTCGAAATCCCTGCATCGATACCTAAAACCGTCGCATAACATATATTGTCCCCGTAATGCGTCACAGGTTCATCTATTTTATAGCTTAAAATTGAATTAGTTTTATCATAGCTTCTTCTATTTCGGCTTAAATTCGAGGAATTTTGTCACTGTTCGATGAAATCCTGTTTTGTGCATTCGATCTGTCTGAAATCAGTGGATATCCGGATAATTTGTCTCCGAGTGTCGATTGATTTACAGCAATATGATGATTTTAAGTCTGGAATTCGGCGTCAGTGGTTATGACCAGGAGCGGGTGAGAAAACAGCCCGGAATTCGCAGGCGTTAGGGCAAAAAAATGGCGGGGGAATTGACCCAAGCGGAGAAAGAAATCCTTGCTGCCGTTAATGTCGGGGCATCGGCATTATCGTTTGCAGGATCGGCTTTCATCGTGCTCTGTTATGTGCTTTTCAGACAGCTTCGCAAGTTTTCGTTCAAGCTGATATTCTACTTAGCATTATCTGTAAGTTGCCATAACTTATCCAAGTTCGTCAATTGACTCTCTTATTCTTTATGTTTCATGCAATTTTAACGTGTATATATATATATATATATATAGCCATAACTCACCCAAACTTATCAATTGCCTTTTTTATTCTTTATAATTTTATTCATGCAATGTTACAGTATATAATCGTTGCGAGCTTATATCAAATTGAATCTTATATTCTCTATAATTATTATTCATGCAGTTTTAATGTATAGAAGCGTTCATATCAAATGTCCGAAATCTAGATCTTCAATGTTATAATATTTCTCTATTAAGTAATTATGTCCGAAATCTAGATCTTCAATGTTATTTATAATATTTCTCTATTAAGTAATTTACCTTCTTTTGAGAAGTTGCTCTGGTCATTACTTTTCAAATTATTTTATAATAAATTTAGTGTTGGTAAAGTTGTCAGTAATGCCAATATGATGACAAAACCTAGGTGCATTGTTGGAGCTATGCCCTAGATGGAAGCTCTTTGCCATGACAAAATTCGAATTGGAAGATCTTTCTCTCCGTCAACTCACTCAGAGAGAGACTACCTCAAATTTTCGATCCTCTGGCTAGCACTGCGCAAACCCTCTTGGGTTTTGACTTGCTGCCTCCTGCAGCTTTCCAATTTCCCCTTCTGTTGGGGTTTCTGGTTTTGCTCTTCTTGTCGTACCCGCACTAGCTCCGGTACCATGTGAAAATTCCTAAGCCGGAATCCCTATTGCAAAACACTGATGTTACTTCTCCTACTTGATTAAATCATGCAAGTTATTTACTGTTTTCTACGGTAAATTTTGAATCAAATAGATTTGCAGCCTTCACTCAATTTACATATATGCGGAAACAAAACACTGAGCAAGAAAGAAAAATACAACACATAGGACACAATTATTTTTGGACAAATAGTCCTCGGAAAAACCCAATGCGGGAAAACCGATGTAGCAACTCTAAGGGTTTATTATTATTAAATAGTAGCAAAATTTGAATACATCACTAAATACCTTGCAGAGTTATTCAATTACAGAGAAATACTAGCAGAAGCTTTGTGAGTTTTACTTCACAAAATCACTGAGAAATCCTCACTGATCCAGCTATGGGATGAAGTGCCCTTGGCAGGCACTGTGCTATCTCTGCGCTACTTCTACGTTGTCCCAATGTCAATCCTTCCAAGCACTGCATCATCCAGCTGGGTATTCGATCAGTAGCTCAGAGTCACTGCTCTTAGCCTCCTAGTCTCACACCCCGACTTTCGGCTGCTGAAACTGATTCTCTGCTATGATTTTCGACCTGCTCTTTCTGCCTCTGCGTGGCCCTTCTGGCCCTACGTCAAGGCTTCTGGATCACTTACTGCCTCTCTCTGCTGATGTATCTCCGGCTGAGAATCTCTCTCTCCAAAAGTTGCTATCCCTGCCCCTCAACTGCAAGAGATCTCCTCAATCGACTTTTCTCCTGAGAACTTCTCACTTAAGAAAATCGATTTTCTGATCTCTCTGTGTCTTTTCCAAATGACCCTCAAGCCCCTTCTTATATCTTCTTGTTGGACAACTAACGACCTAGATTAAAATATAATCAAAGGCTCAGATCGTTTTGGCTTGATCCGTGGCTTTTTCTAGAAGTTTCACCCCTGATTAGATTAATACCCATTAATATTTTAATTTTCCTAAGTTTAGACTTAGGAACCCCATTAAAAAACATTAATTACTTCATCAAAATCACTTATGGGTGGAATTTCCCTAAATGCTTTCTGGGTTCTTTGGAATACCTGTGCCCAAGCCTCCCTGCAAAGTTTAAGGCTTAGAGCACATTTGATGCTACCCCAAATCAACAACAGAAAGAAACAACGCATAGGCAGATTGACGCAGAGCCTGCATGGGCAGCTAGACGATGGGCTAGTGTTAGAAGTTTGACGCAGAGGGATGCAAAAAGATTCCGGGGAAGAGGAGTACTTCACCTGGGTCAGAAATTTGTCAGGAAGCATCTGTAAAATTTCTCACTCCTGTTTTGTTGGTTGTAATTTGTACATGAGAATTTGTTGAAGAATAATAAAACCCTCATCTGCTACACTAGTTTTCCCGCATTGGGTTTTTCCGGGGATGATTGTCCAAAAATCACTGTCATTGTGATTGCATTTGTGTCAGTGTTTTTCCTTACATTTACTTTTTGCAATATTTTAGTTGTGAAGGCTGCAGTAGAATATATTTCAATATTTGCTGTAAGAACACTGTGAATAACTTATTTATGAGATAATAATTAGAAGAAATGATATTAATCACTGTAGTAGGACTTCTATTTAGAAACTTTCACACAGTATGTCCTGAGAGACGACCAGGTAGCTGATATACTAACAAAGTCTCTTCCTAATAAGAAGTTTGAATACCTTAGAAGCATGCTTGGTTTAGTTGATATGGTTGATCTTGTTGATGATGATAAAAGTTTGGAAGAAATTTGTTGAGGCCTTGTGTGTGAGACACATTGCTTGGGAGGACATCTGGCCGACACTATGTGTTGATGTCTAGTTCCCGAAGTAGGGAGGGTGGCGTTGGTCATGGAGCTTTGACCTCAGATACACACCTAGATCCCTGGGTTGATGGTTAGCAAGTAAGCTTGATGGTACCTAGAGAGGCTGAAAGCTTTAGTCCATCTTAGTCCCACTCGGATAGATTGCCCTGGTCAGGAATCTAGTCTGTGGCATTGTGGTGCCTAAACTGTTGAGAGACCTTGGATAGATTGCCTTGGTCAGGAATCTAGTCCATGGCATTGCGGTGCCTAAACTCTTCATAGTTCATATAGTTTGAGATCTTCTGTGTACTTGTTATGAATACCTCCCTAGTTAAGAGGGAGTGTTGAAGAATGTAACTAGGTTCGGTCTTCATAAAATGTGTTTATCAAAATAATTTTTATTATTGTTACAATGACTTATTAAGCATGGGTTTCATACTTGGGTCATCATTTTATTAGTCAAAGTCTCCGTTGTGGACTCCTAGGATTAATATTGAGTCATTGGAGTCATTGTATATTTTATGATAGCTTTCTTGTGCTTTTGAATGATTTAAAAATAATTATTTTTGAGTCAAAGATGAATTATGTAACCTCCACACCAAGTCGGCCTCAACCGGGCAATTTGACCTCACCAAAAACCTATATATTGGAGCAAATTGAATTCATTTGGACACACTCTCTCACAAGTTGGATATCCAAGAAAGAGCCTAGAAAAGTGCGAAGTTGAAGGAGGAGGCTAAAAGGAGTGTGAGTTTGGTCAAGAAGGAAGGGAAGGGCAAAATCGAAGTTCTGGGATGTCTCTCTCTCTCTCTCGTGTGGGTTACTTTATGAGATCGAAGTTCTTTGTCAAAGTCAAAGTTGCTGGGGTCGAAGTGTTGTCACTGCTAGGTCGAAGGTTGGATCGAAGAAGGAAAGGCTGACTTGGTGTGGAGGAGGCTTGTGTCTAGGTTGAAGAGTCTCAGGAAAAATTATTGAAGGAAGAGATTTTGACTAGGTTTTCCCCTAGATAGGGGTTTTGCCTTGGCAGAGTGCCTACATCTTATGTCTTGTGTCTTTGTGATCTTCATGCACACATAATTTGGTAATTGCTTGATGAAAGACAATATAACAAATAAGTAAAAGAAGTCAACATAATTCATAGGTAATTATCAAGAAAGAGAAATCTAACCCTAATTCTACTAGCATCGATTTCTCAACATGGAACATGTCAGGGAATCATCTTCCAAGTGTGGGAAGTGGTTCTGAATTGTTGAGTCGAACTTTTCTTCGACCGTGCGACTTTCGAAGAAAAAGCCGCACAGTTGTAATTTATTCCTTAAGATATGCCACACAGTCCAATTTTTATACAAAAGCCCATTTGGAGAAATTAAATTTTTGAATTTTCATAATGTCTTCAGCTGGAAAATCTTCACCTGTACATTCTGCTGGATGCCTTTGGGAGTCTTTTGTTTGTACAAATGTGTGTACGATTTTCTGGTATTAACAATTATGATCTGAAAATAAGTAGGATGAAGGAGATTTTTTTATGTACTTTTGTGATTCATTTTTTTCTATGTTGCCAGGAAACGTGGGTGCGGGAACGGGGACGGGGACGGGAACGGGGACGGGGACGACATTTTTGGAAACAGGGTGCGTGGGTTCGTCGGGTAATATAATAATATTAAATTTTAATAATTATATTTTATAAATTATAAATTTATAATTAATAATATATATGAAATTTGAATTTGTATATTTTTTCAACTTTAAACAAGAAAACTTTAATGATAATCATTTAAACATGTTTAGTCTCTCCCATATAAAAACACAATTTTTTCATAGGAGATTCTTCTCAACCTGATAGTGGTCTAGACTTTTCTTGATGTCTAATCATCCACCTGCCCCATGCATGGTGTGCTCTGTGGTAAAGCAATCCCAAAAAGTTAAAATAGTGGCAGCCTTACCCTTCCACAAAACACGCTTATTCATTTAGGCATATTTTCCTAGTTTTAATCTTAACATGATGTTATCAGAATGCTATGAGAAATTGGCAGATTTTGATACTTTAGCCATTTTCCAAAATAGCCCTTCGCCATTTAACAGCATCAGCTGATTACATCTTATGGCTGGTCCCAATCCTACTTTGTATTTGATAGAAAATGTCTGAACCTGTATGTGTGCATTTACAGTTTATAATTTGATGGTTATTAACTTATTTGGCTCGGGAATGAATGTTTCAGAAATTCATTCCAAATTGATTTACAAGAATCTGCAGGCTCAAATTACAGAGTAAGAGGTCTCTTTTCCAGTTCTAGTTTCGATGCCATATAATATTAAAGGCATTGAAGATCCACAAATACAGGAGATTCATAATTTACATTCAGACTCTAACAAACCTTGGGCATAAGTTTTGAAATTGTTTTTATAAATTTATAGCATAAGACTAATGGAGAGACTGATCATAAGAGTCTCATGCGGTAGGAAGGGACTCATGAATGTGCAAACAGCTACCCTTTTTTTTCCAACTATGGTCATCACCCTATTAAATATTTCCACAAAGCTACAACCAATATGATATGATATTCTGCTTGTGGGATTGTACACCCATAATGTTCCTTTTATAATATTGAGATATCATAATCATATATGATTTCAGAATAATGTGTCGCTCATAAGTTTTGAAAAACTTATCACTGTTGATAAATTTTTACAATGATTCATTACCCTTGAGCAGCACGTCATGCCCACAGAGCAATGCTAAGGCATGTGAACAAAGACAGTCTTTGGAAACTGTAATCTTTGGAAATGATGGCAGAAAATTTCCTTGAGAAACATTCAGAACACTTTACAACCATCTCTGAAGGACAATCCAGACCAATGACCATCAATGACTCAAAAAATGATATCATTCGTTTATGGCATATATTCTATATTCTATGGCATATCATTCGTTTATGGCATATCGTTTTTTAAATTTCAATAAAAAAAATTATTTGAAAATTAAATTTTTAATATAGTTTTATTATGAAGAACCCAAAGAACCCGAAGAACCCAAAGAACCCGAAGAACCGAAGAACCCAAGCACACGAAGAACCCGAAGAACCCAAGCACCCAAAGAACCCAAGAACCCAAGAACCTGTTAAAGGAAAAGAACCCAATTTTTTTTTTTGAAGAACCCGATTCTTCATGGAAGAACCCGGTTCTTCTGGGTTCGTCTGGGAAGAACCCGTACCCGAATCCGGTACTTGGGTGCGGGAACCCGGGACGGGTTCGAGAACCCCACCCCCAGGTGCGGGTACCCGTGCAACACAGATTTTTTTTAATCTCTTTGTGTGACTTGTACAATAGTTTTTTGCCTGCAATTCGACCTATTACAGGATTGCAATTTGGCCTATTACAGGCCTGCAATTTGACCCTCTTCGGTGGAGACAAAGCCTTTGAAATTTGGCCCTGTGGCTCCCTGAAATCTGGCTCTCTGAATTTCTGTGACAGTCTGCAACTCGGCCCTGTGATTAGCCACCTCAGACCTGCAATTTCGGCCCTGTGATTAGCAACCTCAGACCTGCAATTTCGGCCCTGTGGCCAACCAACTTAGGCCTGCACCTCGGCCTTCTCTGTGGAGCGAATCTCAACCTATTTAAGGAGTATCTTGGATTGTGTTTGGGGCTATAGTTTTGGATTGTTGTAGACCTTGTTGAAGATCTTTGGAAGCACAATATTGACTTTGGTTTGTTGATCTTTGGAAGCACAGTAATTTGGTCTTGCAGGCCCTTGTTGAACCACAGTTTAGGATTGAACGTTTTTGAGCAGTCTATAGTGTTTTGGGAGTAGTCTCTTGTTTGGAAATTCTTGCAGACAATTGCAGAATTCATAATTCCTGCAAACATTTGGCTAACTGTTGGATCTTGAATATACAGACTACAAATTTGTTCTTCTTGTGTTACAGAGCTCAAAATTGTTAAGGGTGGTGTGCAGGCCTATTGAAGATCCCTTTGAAGTAATTTATCTGTGGGTATCTTGAGGTAAATTCGTGTGACATTTTTGAAGGCACTCTTGAAGGATTGATTGAAGGATTGAATACACTTGAAGCCGTTGTTTGAAACTGATTTGAAGACACTCTTGAAGTAGTCTTGAGCAAACTTGTGATGTGAAGACCTTTGACCTTAGAAATTGTAGACATATCCTTAGCCTTGGAAGAGAAGCCTTGGTATCTTGTGAAGCAACTTCCTTTTCATCTCTAAAGCAAATATTGAAGATACTGTGAAGAAGTTTTGGGACTTTTCTTGAGCATTGTTGAGAACTCTTGGAGCAGTCTTGCTGAGCAGCCTTGAAGCCACCTCAAAACAAATTTGGTGTTGGAAGCATTTTTTAAAGACATCATTATTGAAGATCTGTTGAAGAAACTTGTAGAAGTTGATCTTGGAGGCATTCTTGGAGACCTTGATGCATGACTGAAGCCCTCGTGGAGTAACCTTGAAGGAAGTTGTTTGGGTATCATGAAGAGTCTTGGAGACACCTTCTGTGGATGCTAAAGTTGTCATTGATGAATAAAGGGTTATTGGAGATTAATTGAGGGAATTGTTGAAGATTTTCAGGGCTTGTTGCAAGAGACATTGGAAGCCTTGAATAACTATTACTCTGATCTTGAAGAACAGGGTTGGTGCCCTAGATGATTGGAGTCCTCAAGAAGACCAAGTTGGTGCTTGGTGAAGTATAGGTTGGAGCCTGGTGGAATTGAAGATTGGAGTCTTCATCTAGGGTTGGAGCCCTGAGGGAATCATTGGTGTGATTGTACAAATTGGAAATTGAATTGTTGTAATAGAGGATTGGAGTCCTCGCCATTTGTTATTAATAAAATTATTTATTTTGTTATTGTTCATTTTGTGTTTTGTTTATAAGTTATCTTCACTGGCATAAAAATAACAATTGTAAAAGAAATACTGATTCACCCCACCTCTCAGTATTTACAACAATCAGTGTCAGAGCCATTACCTTCACTTACAGCCTAACAGATGGAAGGTAGATCCTTAGAACACAAATGGCAAAGCCAAGGAAGAAATCCTCCAATCCTTCTAAAGATGTCTCTTCTTCAACCGTGAAAACAGAAGCAAATCAAGTTGGGAAAACTCTGTTGTTCAATGGGACAAACTATGAGTCATGGAGACAAAGAATGAAATTCTTTTTGATGGCTCAAGGCCCTAAAATTTGGGAATCAGTGGTTACCAGAAGCACAATGGAAGAGGAGTCCAAGGAATATAATGCAAGAGCAATTAAGGCAATCTTGAGTAGTTTACCAGATCCTATTAAAGTCAAGATGAAGAAATACTCTTCAGCAAAAGAGCTTTGGGAAAATCTTCAAGATCTTCATTCAAAAGGACTTTTGCTCATGACCTCAAATATAGAAGATGGTGGGCAAGAACACAAAGATAATCAAGAGTCAAAGGAGGTAGATAAAGACACCAAGAGCAAGGATGACCTAGAAGATGAAGAAAATGAAGAAGACCTCAAAGAAGATCTCAAGGCAAAACTTGAAGTTGCTCTAGAAGAGATAAGTAGATTGAATAAGGAAAATGAGGAACTGAAGAAGTAGGTACAAGATGCTAATCATGACCTTGACAAAACAAAGGAGGAAGTTATTCTTCTAAAGCATCAAGTACAACAAGGAGACAAGAAACTTAACAAGCTTAAGATAGAATTACATCAAAATGAAAAGAGACATCATGAAGAAGTCATATCCATGACAAATCACTTAGACAAAGCAAAAAGAAGCGAAGACAATTTTGGCAAATCATCTTAAACAAAGGTTTGAAGAATTGAGCAAAGCTGAAGTAGAAATTGGCCAGTATAATGAAGAAGTCACTTCCCTAAAAGCTCAACTAGAAGAAACAAGGAAACAAACAAATTCAAGGAGCTGCAAATGCAATGGAAGCTTTGGTCCTCCTGGAAGGACAAATTGATGAAGCAACAAAGGAAAGAAATGTCATTGCATGCTGACTAGAAGAAAAAGATGAAGAAATCTCAAATTGAAATTAGATGTCATCTCTCTTAAGGTCCAAACATGTGAAGCAACAAGGATGAAGGAAGAAATGGAGAACCAGCTAGCAAAGAAAGATGAAGAATGTGAGAAGATGAAAGAAGAGATCATTTCTCTAAGGAAAGAAGTTGATCTGTTGAACAAGATCTAAAGAGTTCTCAAGCCTTGTATGACATCCTCAATCGTCAAAGATCCCCTCTTGACAAAACTGGTCTTGGATATGCAGGAGAGTCTTCTAGTAAGAGTGATGCAAACCCTAATACATCAAGAGACAAGAATGTGGAAAGTTGTGCCGATATCCCCAATTCCAGCAGAAGTAAGGAGAAGAGTCAAAATAACAGTGGAAGATCCTTTGCTCCAAGAAGACATGATGCAAGCAGTAAAGAATAGGATCAAAGATTTTCAAGGCAGAATAACTTCAGAAGTATACCAAGGCAATCCTCATTCTCCAGGTATCAAACTATATTTTTTTGGCTATTGTTATTCTTGTACAAATTTTGGGCATATGGCAAAGGATTGCAGGGCATATAACAAAGAGGACTCAAATCAGTTCCTCAGAAGTAAAGATGCAAGGAGATACTCCAATGTGCTTACCTACAAAAATTATGCTCCATCATTCATGTACAAAACTAAATATTTCAAATGCCATAATGTTGGACATTTAGCTAGAGATTGCCAATTAAAGTGGGTCCCTAGACAATCTGAAGAATCGTCAACCAAGCATGGGAAAAGAGTCAAGCAGGTTTGGAGAAGGAGGCAAGTTGATAATTCTTAAATTTTTGAATCTATCCCTAATATCTGAAAAGAAGAATTATTTGGACACTTACACAATACCCTGAAAACTATTGTTTGCAACAGCTTGAAGAAGCCTTCAAGCCCTCCCCAATCAGTCCTTTTCCATCCCCTAAATCACCTTGTTATGTGCTCATTGTTTTTTAAATGTCTGAAACATATATAGTTTAAATGTCGGCTCCTTTAGATATGTCGGCCCTCCTTTCCAACCGACATGTCTTTTCAATGAACAAACAACTATATATATAAGCTAAGGTACATTTGGTCATTGTCATCAAGATTTCGGTCAAGCAAGTTTAGATCTCAGACAGAGGATTCTACCAAGAAATAAGGAGCAGACTAAAAGATTGTGATCTGAAAAGAAGTAGGACGAAGGAGAATTTTTTATATACTTCTGTGATTCATTTTTTATTATCTCTTTGTGTGACTTGTACAACAGTTTTTTGGCCTGCAATTTGGCCTATTACCGGCTTGCGATTTGGCCTATTACAGGACTGCAATTCAACCCTCTTCTGTGGAGACAAAACCTCTGAAAGTTGGCCCTGTGGCTCCCTGAAATTTGGCTCTCTGAATTTCTGTGATAGTCTGCAACTCAGCCCTGTGATCAGCCACCTCATAACTGCAACTTCAACCCTGTGGCCAGCCATCTCAGGCCTGCACCTTGGCCTTCTCTGTGGAGCAAATCTCAACCTATTTGAGGAGTATGTTGCACTGCGTTTGGAGCTATAGTTTTGGATTGTTGCAGATCTTGTTGAAGATCTATGGAAGCACAATATTGACCTTGGTTTGCTGATCCCTGGAAGCACAATAATTTGGTCTTGCAGGCCCTTGTTGAAGCATAGTTCAGGCTTGAGTGTTTTTGAGCAGTCTATAGTGTTTTGGGAGCAGTCTCTTGTTTGAAAATTCTTGCAGATAGTTGCAGAATTCAGAATTCTTGCATACGTTTGGCTAATTGTTGGATCCTGAATATACAGACTTCAAATCTGTTCTTCTTGTGTTAAAGAGTTCAGAATTGTTAAGGGTGGTGTGCAGACCTATTGAAGATCCCTTTGAAGTAACTTTTTTGTGGGTATCTTGAGGTAAACTTGTGTGACATTTTGAAGGTACGCTTGAAGGATTGATTGGAGGATTGAATACACTTGAAGCCATTGTTTGAAACTGATTTGAAGACACTCTTGAAGCAGTCTTGAGCAGACTCGTGATGTGAAGACCTTTGACCTTAGAAATTGCAGACATATCCTCAGTCTTGGAAGAGCAGCCTTGGTATCTTATGAAGCAACTTCCTTGTCATTTATAAAGCAAATATTGAAGATTCTTTGAAGAAGTTTTGGGACTTTTCTTGAGCATTGTTGATGTTAGTTTTTGGTAGCATCGGATGTGCTCTAGCCATGAAAATTGGTGGAGAGGCTAAGGCACGTGAACTCTAAAGAACCTAGAAATTGTTTGGTGAAATTCCACCCGGATTGTATTTGAGTAAAATAATTAATATTTTTAATGGGGTTCCTATGTCTAAACTTAGGAAAATTAAAATATTAATAGGTATTAATCAAAATATGGGTGAGAATGATCTAGAAGGCGGATCAAGTCAAGTTTTAATCTTAGCCATTGATTAGAGACTTAATCTTGGCCTTTGAAATCTCAACGAGAAAATTATAAGGAGGCTCGAGGTTCATTTAGAAACACACACGAAGAGAATGAATTGATTTGCAGTTTGATTTCTAGGGTAAGGTGGCTAAAAATTCGAACTGAGCGATCATTCTACAGCAAAGGGGCGGGGATAGTTCAGGAGTACTAGATAGAGAGGCAGAGAGATGCTAGTGGAGGCAGCGCAACAGCTAGGAGGACTGACACTGGGACAATCTGAGCCCACGCAGGCTTGACGTAGAGCTAGAAGGGCCAATGCAGAAGTAGAAGCTGCCCTCACGCAGAAAGTCGAAATTGTCGGGAAGGTTGACGCAAGAGGCAGAAGAGACAGCGCAAGGTTGACATAGGGCCAATGCAGAGAGAGTCGGGGTTAGCCTGTATTGCTCTCAAATCAACCGGAATTTGTCGGGTGAAGTGAGGTAAAACTCACTTAGTTTTCCACCATTATATTTTCTTTGTCACTGGATTGCTGGGAGGGTATCCAACATTTGTATTCAGAATTATTGCTTAATAATAGAAAATCCTCAGAGCTGCTGCACTGGTTTTCCCGCATTGGGTTTTTCCAGGGACTATTTTGTCCAAGAATAACTGTGTCCTATGTATCTTGTTCTTTGCTCAGTTTTCTGTTTCATTTAATCAAATTTAAAGTAGTGTAGGTCGCAAAAGTAATTTACTTCAGTATTCAGAAAATAACTTGATAATGTATATTAAAATCAAGTGGTAGAAGTAAATTCAGTTTTTGCTGCAGTAGGGGTTCCTTGGACTAGGAATTTTCACATGGTATTAGAGCATTGATTTTGAAATAGGAAGAGCAGATCCAATGCTAAGCAGAGAGGCCAATAACTGCATTTGGCAGCAATTCGAATCCCCTTGAAGGGATTGCGCAGCCCTTGCCGAGAAGCAGAGATTCCAAGGAAATATTTCTTTGAGAGAGTCGATAGAGAGGTACGATTTTAGAAGCAGAGGGAGTGATGTAGAGCCTCAGTGCAGTGCTTGAAGGGTGCAGTTTCTGTCGGGGCAAAAATCCGTTAGAAAAGAGCGAAGACACATAGGAGGGGAATTTTCTCCTCTTCGAACTTTTCTCGCCAAAAATTTGAATTTCTCACTTGCCGGGCAACAGTGCTGAGCAGTGGCTAGAGGAGTCGATTCGACAATTTTGGGTGAGATGGCATCACATGGGCTCAAAGATCAGGATAGTTTGGAAGGAGCTTCCAACTATGTCATATGGAAGACCAAAATCTTAGCTGTTCTGGAGGAGTACGATCTCGAAGCCTACGTCAAGAGTGTTGTGGCTGTTTCCGCTGACAATGATTAGAAGAAGAAGTATAAGGTCGAGTAGGGGAAGGCGAAGAGATTCATACTCGATGGAGTTCGAGATCATGTGGTCTCACACTTGCAAGGCAAAGATACAGCTCAAGAGATGTGGGAAGCTTTGTCTTCACTGTATGAAGGTTCTTCCAAACAACGAAAGATGTACTTAGAACAAAAGTTGCAACGGACATTGATGCAGAAGGGAGAAGGGGTTAACTCCTATCTTCAACGTCTTCAGGATACCAGAGGCCAACTTCTGCAGTGGGGTCTACTCTTTTGTCTACCGCGATGGTAAGGACGACCTTGAATGGAGTCTCAGATGAATGGCAAGTATTCGTCCAAAGTATATTGGGTTGGGAAAGACTACCTTCATGGGAGGAGATGTGGGCAACCCTTCAACAAGAGGAATTAAGGAGGGACCTGGTAAAGGTCAACCTTAATGGCAGCAATGGGAGTGGCACGAAGACCAAGGAGGAGGAGGAGAACGCAACTCTAGCATCAAAGGGAAACAAATGCAAAAGCGGAAGGACATTTCGAAGGTGAAATGTTTCAGATGTGGCGAGATGGGCGACTTTGTATCCCAGTGTCCTTTGAAGCAAAAGGATGAGGATGAGAAACCTGATCCTAAGGCTGCTCCAACAAAAATTGACGAAGATGAGTTTGCCATGAGTGCCCACGCATCTCCAGGAGGGAAATGGGACGATATTGAGCTATAGTCGAGAGGACTACAAGTGGGCAGGATCCTTGAGAATGATCTAGAAGGCGGATCAAGTCATGTTTTAATCATAACCGTTGATTAGAGACTTAATCTTGGCCGTTGAAGTCTCAATGAGAAAAGTATAAGGAGGCTTGGGGTTCATCTAGAAACACACACAAAGAGAACGAATTGATTTGGAGTTTGATTTCTAGGGCTAGGAAGCTGAGAATTCTAACTGAGTGATCATTCTGCAGCAGAGGGGAAAGGAGAGTTCAGGAGTGGACATAGAAGTGGAGAGACACTAGTGGAGGCAACGCAGTAGCTAGAAGGACTGACGTTGGACTAATCTGGGCCCACGCAGACCTGACGCAAAGCCAAAAGGGTCAACGCAGAAGTAGAAGCTGCCCTCATGCAGAAAGCCGGGGAACTGCTGGAACGACCGGGAAGGTTGACGCAGGAGGCAGAAGAGACAATGCAGGGCTGACACAGAGCTTGTAAGGCTGACGAAGGGCCTACACAGAGCCAACGCAAAGATAGCTGAGGTTAACTAGTTTTGCTGTCGGATCAGCCGAAATCTGCCGGGTGAAGTGAGGTAAATCTCACTCAGTTTTCCGCCATTATATTTTCTTTGTCACTAGATTGTTGGGAGGGGATCCAACATTTGTATTCAGAATTATTGCTTAATAATAGAAAACCCTCAGAACTGCTACACCGGTTTTCCCACATTGGGTTTTTCCGGGGACTATTTTGTCCAAAAATAACTGTGTCCTATGTATCTTGTTCTTTGCTCAGTTTTTTGTTTCATGTAATCAAATTTAAAGTAGTGTAGGCTGCAAAAGTAATTTACTTCATTATTCAGAAAATAACTTGATAATGTATATCAAAATCAAATAGGAGAAGTAAATTCAGTTTTTGCTGTAGTAGGGGTTCCTTGGACTAGGAATTTTCACAGTTGAGAACTCTTGGAGCAGTCTTGCTGAGCAGCCTTGAAACCACCTTGAAACAAATTTGGTGTTGGAAGCATTGTTTTAAAGACATCATTATTGAAGATTTGTTGAAGACACTTGTAGAAGTTGATCTTGGAGGCATTCTTGGAGACCTTGATGCATGACTGAAGCCCTCATGGAGTAACCTTGAAGGAAGTTGTTTGGGTATCATGAAGAGTCTTGTAGACACCTTTTGTGGATGCTAAAGTTGTCATTGATGAATAAAGGGTTATTGGATATTAATTGAGGGAATTGTTGAAGATTATCAGGGCTTGTTGCAAGAGACATTGGAAGCCGTGAAGAACTATTAATTCGATCTTGAAGAATAGGGTTGGTGCCCTAGAGGATTGGAGTACTCAAGAATACTAGGTTGGAGCTTGAACCAGTTGAGAGGGTTGGAGTCCTCAAGAGGAACAAGTTGGTGCTTGGTGAAGTATAGGTTGGAGCCTGGTGGAATTGAAGATTGGAGTTTTCATCTAGGGTTGAAGCCCTGAAGGAATCATAGGTGTGATTGTACAAATTGGAAATTGAATTGTTGTAATAGAGGATTGGAGTCCTCACCGTTTGTTGTTAATAAAATTATTTATTTTGTTATTGTTCATTTTGTGTTTTGTTTATAAGTTATCTTCACTGGCATAAAAATAACAATTGTAAAAGAAATACTGATTCACTGCACCTCTCAATATCTCCAACAATCGTTATCAGAGCCATTAGCTTCACTTACAACCTAACAGATGGAAGGTAGATCCTTAGAACACAAATGGCAAAGCCAATGAATAAATCCTCCAATCCTTCTAAAGATGTCTCTTCTTCAACCGTGGAAATAGAAGTAAAGTAAGTTGGGAAAGCTCTATTGTTCGATGGGACAAACTTTGAGTCATGGAGACAAAGAATGAAATTCTTTTTGATGGATTAAGGCCCTAAAATTTGGGAATCTGTGGTTACCAGAAGCACAATGGACGAGGAGTCCAAGGAATATATTGCAAGAGCAATTAAGGCAATCTTGAGTAGTTTACTAGATCCTATTAAAGTCAAGATGAAGAAATACTCTTGAGCAAAAGGGCTTTGGGAAAATCTTCAAGATCTTCATTCAAAAGGACTTCTGCTCATGACCTCAAATATAGAAGATGACAGGCAAGAACACAAAAATAATCAAGAGTCAAAGGAGGTAGATAAAGACACCAAGAGCAAGGAAGACCTAGAAGATGAGCCTTGAAGGAAGCTGTTTGGGTATCATGAAGAGTCTTGGAGATTAATTGAGGGAATTGTTGAAGATTATCAGGGCTTGTTGCAGGAGATATTGGAAACCTTGAAGAACTATTGATCCAATCTTGAAGAATAGGGTTGGTGCCCTAGAGGATTGGAGTTCTCAGGAAGACCAGGTTGGAGCTTGAACTAGTTGAGAGGGTTGGAGCCCTATAGGATTGAAGTCCTCAAGAAGACCAAGTTGGTGCTTGGTGAAGTATAGGTTGGAGCTTGGTGGAAATGAAGATTGGAGTCTTCATCTAGAGTTGGAGCCCTGAAGGAATCATAGGTGTGATTGTACAAATTGGAAATTGAATTGTTGTAATAGACAATTGGAGTCCTAGGCCATTTGTTGTTAATAAAATTATATTTTGTTATTGTTCATTTTGTGTTTTGTTTATAAGTGACCTTCACTGGCATAAAAATAACAATTGTAAAAGAAATATTGATTCACAACCCCCTCAGTATTACCAACATTTAGGACCAACACAGAGAGTTTATCCACGCCGACACATGCGCAACAGAGGATTTTGTCGAGGAATTTTGTTAATATTGTTGATTTTCTAGGGCATGTTCTAGAATCAAGTTTTTCTTCACTTATAACTACTTCAATGATCGATTAAACATTAGTTTCACATAACATTAAATTCAATATCATTTATGAAGGTATACAAAAGAAAAACATCAACTAATAAACATGAAAGAGTAGTAAAGTAACCATGAAACAAATAGTCAAGAGACACAAAAATTAGGCATACAACCAAGGCAAAATCCATAAGGGGAAAACCAGAAAATTTCTTCCTTATGAGAGAGAGTTTCCAGATTCATCTATACATCATAAATAACAATAATAGAATAATAACCATACCAGTAACCAAAATCATGATGAAGTGCGATGTTAAAACTCAAGTCCCTGAAATTTCGAAGCTCCCTAGAATTTCAGCGTCCTCCTAAAATTTTGCCCCTCCTGTAATTTTGCTGGATTAGAGATGCATGAGACCAAGTTTGATTTGTCCAAATGAGGGGAAATGATATCCTTTATATAACCTTCAAATGGGGGTCGAATGGGTGCCACTTAGGGGCCTAATCGACCTAATAAATTTGGAGGCAAATTTAAAAATTCAAATTTCCATTTATTTTTCAAGATGAAAATACCAACCATGGCTACCATATTTTTCAACAATCCCTCTTAGCTAGGGAGATACTTTTCATTTTCTCTCTCAAGATCAATTTTCTCAACCAATCATAGGTCTCACAACCCATAGCCTAAGGAAGAGATCACAAATACAAATCTCAAATCTCTCTCTCTGTTAGGATCAATCTCCCCGACTAATTATAGGTCTCACAACCCACAACCTAAGGGAGAGATCATTAGTCTCATCATAAGGAAAGATACATAGCATCCATCTCAAATCATCTCCCCTACCACAAGGTCTCGCAACACATAGCCTAAGGGAAGAACCAAAAATACATCTCCCGGACCGCAAGGTCTCACGACACACATCCTACAGGAGGAATCATTAATACATCTCCTTGACCACTAGGTCTCACGTCGCACAACCTACAGGAGGAATCAATAATACATCTCCCAGACCACAAGGTCTCACAACACACAACCTAAGGGTGGAACGAAAAATACATCTCTCGGACCATAAGGTCTCACGACACATAGTCTACAAGAGGAATCAACTATAAATCTCCCAGACCACAAGGTCTCATAGCACACAACCTACAGGAGGAATCAACGATATATCTCCTGGACCACAACCTACAGGAGGAATCAACAATACATCTCCTGAACCACAAGGTGTCATGGCACACAACCTACGGGAGGAATCAACAATGCATCTCTTGGACCATAAGGTCTCACGACATACAACCTACAGGAGGAGGGTCCATAATATGATGCTATATAATTAGTTCTCTCTCTTCAAGGGGATTCTCAGTCATTCTAGTTTCTTCACATAAAGATCAACAACTAGTTCATCATCAGACATGTAGCCATGGTGGATCTACTTTAACAAACATTTCAGTAAACAATGACATTCAATTTTTTTATTCGGCTTCAACAAGAGCTTCTCTTATAAGCAAACATCATCAACTATCAACAAACAATGATAGACTTCGACATCAACTTCTCTCGGGAGCAATCATTGACAACCATAGTAGAGTCCAACAATAAGTGGCTTCTTACATAATTGAATACCAGTATCCATAGTCAATTTCGGAGGATAATAAGTGGATTTTCACAATCATAGTCAAATTCAACAAATAATAAATGGTTTCTCATAGAAGCAAGCATTAGCAATCATAGTAGAATCCAACAGACCATAAACAATCCAAATAATAAATGGCTTCTCATAGAAGCAGGCATCAACAACCATAGTAGAATCCAACAAACCATAATCGAATCCAACTGATCATAAATGGGCTTTAGTGGAAACAAACATCCTTAGATAGATCAACGAACCAATCAAAGAATAATTCTATATTAGAGTCTTGCAGCTTCTTCAAATTATTCATCAGGGAGATGTCAGTGGACCTGCAATCCATTGTGCCAAGGATATCATCAAGTTCATGCCTCAAAAGAAACTCTCTCTTACATAGAAGTACTCTACATAGCAGAAAAGTGATGGCTCATCTTTAGCATATCTAGATTAGCATCGATCTTCAAAACTTCTAATCATCTTCATAGAAACGTGCTTCAATCAGGCTAATCTTGTCCGCTCTCTCTGAGTACAAAGTTTATCATGAGTCTTATTGTTCTTCCATTATTTTCAACGATTTTGCCACACCTTGGCAGTCGTCATTATGTACCTACAATCCTCACGAGGAGGCTATGGAAGAACAAGAACAACCAAGTAAGCCAAGAGACTCATAATGAAACAATCAAGAAAATACTTATCTATTGAGAGCGTGTCAACTCCCTCTTGATCTTAGCCTTTTCAGATCAAGTCGATCTCATCACATCATCAAGGAGTCCATACCATCATCAAAGAGTTCACATCATTAAGAAGTCCATATTTTCAAGGAATCCACATCATCAAGGAATCCACATCATCATCAAGGAGTCCACATCATCATCAAAGAGTTCATATCATCATTAAGGAGTCTACATCATCAATGAGTCCACATCATCGTCATCAAGGAGTCTACATCATCAATGAGTCCACATCATCATCATCATCAAGGAGTCTACATCATGAACGAGTCCACATCATCATCATCAAGGAGTCCACATCACCATCATCATCAAGTACTCTACATCATGAACGAGTCCACATCATCATCATCAAGAAGTCTACATCATCATCATCATCATCAAGGATTCCACATGATCAACGAGTCCACATCATCATCATCAAGGAATCTACATCATCAACCAGTCCACATCATCATCAAGGAGTCTACATTATCAATGAGTCTATATCTTCATCATCATCAAGGAGTATTATCCATATCTTCACTATCAACATCAACAAAGAGTTCACATCCACATCTTCAAGGAATATATATTATCAAGAATTGCACATCAATATTAAAGTGTTACGGTTTCTTCTATCAATTAGATATAATGGTCCATAAGTCTTTGATTTCTCCAAACTCTACCTAGGGTTTATGAACAATCTAATGTCAGTAATAATTAAAACAATGAACGAGATACAAGATACTTATCTTTTGAGATCATGACAAGTCCCTCTTGATCTTTAGTCTTCATGTAGAGAACATAATAGCTCCCTCTTAATTTTTAGACTCTTGTATCCAACTTGCAGATCAACCTAATCATCAACATATCAAATCTTCTTAAGTGGAAGCAATTGATCCAGAGGCCCATGATTTTTCATTTCCAACCCCTTTTGACCTGACAAGGATAACAATTTGGCTAGGGTTTCCATTCCAAACCCTAATGATCTTTTAGATTTAGTCTAGTGTTTTCAAACCCTAGATGTGAAACATTCACCCTTGCATTCATGAACAACTTGATTATTCTTGATTACAATGTCAACATTATGAGAGATCTGACCCTAGACCCCTAGGTCATTCCCCTAGGGTTTCCAAACATGGGTAAGATATTCAGTCCTTTAAACCCTAGATGATGCAATCTCATCAAATCTTAGATCTTTATTAATAATTTGACTAGATTCTTAGGCTATGAAGGAGATCTTTGTTCTTTTATTATTTTTGCCTTGCTTTCATTTGATTCCAATGTTCAAAACTACACGATACAGATCACATCGTCAATGTCATTGTAAAATAGGTCAAAGCTTATTCTTTGATATTCAAGTCATAGCTTTATAGAGTTTGAACAAGTAGACCTTTTACACAACAATTTTTTTAAATTTCAAAGCAACAACTTAATTCTTTCACTCTTAAATTTGCAACTTGATATATTGAGACATTCACTAGAAACTTATTTGTGAAATTTCAACAACCAAGCATGGATCTTGTTGGCTTCTTTGCAACCAAGTTAACCCTTTTCAATGTGATTAAATCTTGGACTTGATTCTTGCTCCATGCAGCTCCAACTATCTCTTTCATACTTATATTAGGCTTCAATCATCATTTAGATGTTGGGATTAACACACAGAGTTCGGATCATAATCAACTCGGATTATTAAGCTTGGATTTTGATCGTAACAATGAATCACAGATTTATGTGTCACTAAATTCGGCTCACTTCATTGCATATACAATCTTCGAATCAACGTAAAATGTATTAAACGACTAGACTGAAAGCTTGACTCCTGTCATTACAACTAGTTTATGATTTATGCTATATTCATTTCCAGAGTAGTGCGCATATTCCTTGATTGGCGTCCTTCATTTCAAGTGGCATCCTATGTCAGACTTGCAACTTTTGTTGTAGGACTTCACAATACATATGGCCAACCATACACTTGAACAATCACAAAATATACATTGTGCCTTTGTTAGTCAATATTCAGTCAAAGTGATGCGAGCCACGTATTTCTTTCATGACTTTTGATTGGACCTGCACTATATTATTACAAAGAATGCTACCTTTACCAAACTGCTACGAACTATGGCCAAGAATGGATTACACTAGTAATTGCACTTAGATTTGATTGATTAGGGATCTATTCACATGTCCTTGATTTTTAACCTCACGGACTTGTGATATTATGGACAAAACATAAAAAAGTGACAAGCATATTATATTTTGTTAAATTTGGCAACTATGGCCAAACTCCACCTTGGATAGCTCATATGATGCAACTAATATTTTTATTAGATTCCTCTCTCCGAGAGGTGTAGGATTGATCTAAAGATCATCTCATTCTTACATGTACAAATGGAGTTATGAATTTATTTTGTTTATGGACAAATTGTCAAGGTCGGCCAACAAACTAATGTAGGCTCAAAAGCCCAACAATCATGTCTATTCATCGTCAACGTTGCATATAAATAGGAGTCTCTTCCTCATTTGCTCACTCATCTTCACAACAATTTTCTGTTTTGGACATTGACCACCGTTGACCAGCCAACATTGACTTGTTTGACTCGTTTTTGTTGGGGAAAATTATGTTTGGGCAGACCACATTTATGGGCACAACAATCGAGGCAATCCGTACTGTTTGACCAACGTTGATTGCATAAGGGTTTGATTGCAGTGTTGACCAAGTTTGACTGAGTTTTTCGGTATTGTTTTGGGTTGATTTAGATGACTGTTGGAGGCCGAATTGACTGGGTTTGACCGAGCTATTTTGGAGGTCAAATTCTGCCCTGTTGACCAATGTTGACTTTCTGGTTAGGGCTTCCTGTGACTGCAGTTTGACTGGACAGATTTGACTTTGATTGGGCAAGTGAATATTACATATTGTACTATTTCTCTTTGCTGAACCTTTGAAGAATAATAAGAAGAATTGATCAAAGGGTTTCCCCACATTGGGGTTTGTCCCTGGCTGGCGCCATATCTTGTGTCCTCTTGTCTTTGGCTTGTCTTCTACTGTTTTCTTTATGTTCTATCTGCATTTACTGTCAAGTTAACGTGATTACTAATCTGGAAATTGATATTGGGCTAATAAGAAAATTGAAGTAAATTGCTCTTAAGCATAGAACATACCATTATCTAAAATTAACATATTTGATGACCAAGAATTTAAATGACCATTGGTGAACCATAACATCGAGGCAATGAACCATAAAAAAACGAATTGTAACAAAGTGTTCAATTTAGTTAAAAATGGTATGTTCTATGCTTAGCACAATTACTTCAATGTACTTTAAGCAATCCAATGATAATTTCCAAATTAGTTTCCAATAGCAATCACATTAATCATAAATGACATTGACAGTAACTGTAGATAGAACATAAAATAAAATGTAGAAAGACAAGCCAAGACAAGGGGACACCAGATTTCGTGGATGCCAGGGAAAAATCCCAATGTGGGGAAAACCCTTTGATCAATTCTTCTTATTATTATATCAAATGCTCAACAGAGAGAGAGAGTACAAAAAATCAAAGTTGACTTGCCAAATCAAAGTCAAAACAAATATGTCAAATCTATAGTCAGTCAAACTCATCCGTAACCAAAAAGGCAAAGATGGTCAACGTAGCAGAAAATTTTTTCCTTTGAAGCTCGGTCAAATGCAGTCAAATTCTACCTCCAGCAGTGGTCAAAGTCGGCCTAAAACAATCATAAAATTTGTGGTCAAACTTAGTTAACTTGAGGTCAACCCTGTGGTGAAACAGGGCTACGGTCAATGCAGGTCAAAGTGCTCCTTTTGCCTCGGTTCTTGTGCCCAAAAATGCAGCTTGCTGAGAAAAATTCACCTTGAAAATCGAAGTCAAAAGATTCGTAGAAAGTCAAAGTCAACGTTGGTCAAATTGCAAAATTTTTTGAAATTTCCGGCCTTGAAATTCTGTCCTTATATTCGTCCTCCTTGCCACAGGTGTGAGTGAGAAGATTTGCTGAATAGTTGTATGAACCAATGAGAGAAGGAGAGTGTTAGGCGGATAAATCCCTCTTGCCGACAAGAGCGATCTCCCTAGATCCTAAAAGAAACTAGAAACAAATAGACAATTGAATAGCTCTTTTCCAAAGCTTACTTCGTTTGAATTATAAATACAAGAAAAGGAGAATAAGCCTCTTACCTATTTGCGAAATGCTTGATGGAGATCCTTGCTGTATCCCGATGTAGCTTCTCAATGTTCGAAAAAACCTGCAATCACAAACATAGGAAAGATCAAAGGCATATGCAACATAACAACTCAAACAAGCTTAATCTAATGATCAAGGAGATTAGAAATTGAAATCATCTTAATGAATATCAAAAGAGACATAAATCATTCATCATTTCAGTAAGACAATACAATGAAAAAAATGATTCATTTGTATTAATTCAAGGATAAAGAAGAGCCTTACAACCTCTGCGTTGATGTCATGAGGTTCCTCCCAAATACCTCCAACCCTCTCCTTAGATGATAAGCTTTCCAATCTAAATCCAACAGCATAAGTGTATCTTCTCTAAACTCCCTAATCCCTCTAACCTATAGCCAATTTATAGACCAAGAGGAAGAAGTTTCAGATCCAAAAGAGAAGGATGAGATCCTCTAATTGGGGGATTAGGGTTCCTTGATGAGAGGGAATTAGCTCCATGATCTGAGGGGTATGGCTCGAATAGATATGACCTCAGAAGCTTTTAGTTGGGATATATTCGCCCAACAATGCTTCTGGAATTCACTTTTTATTTTTACTTTTCTTTCTGTGCAGTCTATAGTGGAAAACAAAGCGCAGTTCTATGCAGGTTTCAAGGATAGAAACTACAGATGCGCGGATGCTGACTAGGAAAAGCACGCAGGTCATACTTAACAAGTCATAAAGCCTATTTTACCCAAAATTCACATCTTCAAAGGTTTTTGATTGTTTGACTTCTAAGGGAGTACAATGGAACATGTTTATGGAGGGCGAGAGACCCATTTTACCAGTCAAGTGTCATGGTGACAAAATGACGTGTAACAGATTGCCCCCTAAAGTGTGAAGTCTGAAAAATAATTTTTAAAGATTGAAGCGCTTTATCATGCCAAAGATTGGATCAGAGACAATGGTCGGAAACCTGCAAGAATCATTCAAGGATTAGAATGCAATATATATAATCATCACTAAGGTAGACATTCCCATACTCAGAGTAAAACTAACTCCATGAACAAGTACTGAAAAATTCAAGAATCATATCAATAGTAGACACAATATGGCGCAATCATCAGCTATGAATTTGTCTACATAATCATGAATATAAAACTCCTCGCAACCTGGATTGATGAAACTAGATCCAGGGTCTTGATCTCCATCTCTTGATCCGTAGTACGAATCTAGCCATGTGAGTGAATGTCTCGAAGTCGAACATGGCAAAAACCACTTGATTACTGGTCAATGATATGAACCATTAACAAGTGCGAGAGAAACCACCAATAATGACAATGGTTGTCAAGGTACTTCCAGTACAATCTATGAAGTGTGAATAGACGATATGAAGTCAAACACTCATAGAATCATTCGATTGAAGGCCAATGATGAGAACCTGTCATCGAAGGCGAGAAACCTGCCATTAAGGCATGCAGGCCTCAAGGTACTAAAGGTTTCTAGATCAACTTCCTAGATAATGAGTTGAAGTCGATAGGAAGCGACTTGTCGTAGGAAAGCCTATGACACGAAACACAATGTCAAGTTTTGAAGAATAGTTTGCAAGGACTGACTCAAGGATGGCTGACGTGATTGAAGGCTAAAATTTGCAAAGGAATATGAACTGAGGTTGAACTTCTCTTGAACACATAGCAACACGACAATTGACTTGGCAGCATTTGACTCAATGATAATACTCAAAACCAACTGAAGACTTTCAATGGGGTTTGATTAACTGTAAGACAAATGGATTTCCCAACCCGGACATAAGTGTAACGGAGTGTCGTGTTCAAGAGCGACATACTGCCTTTATAATGAATGTAAAATGAATACCTTTTCCCAATTCCCCCCCACCATTACTGGCAAGTATCTCTTGATTTTTTCACAATCTTGAGGAGGATAACATATGCTTGTCATATAATCTCATCTTTCAGATGAGTCCTCCAAAGTATTTTTAACGAACCCTAAGAAGGAGTGGTTCAGATAACTCTCACAACAATAGCATAAGGGTAGAATCACTTTCCAAAAGCCAACCCCTTGCATATGGAAGGCTATAAATTTATAGAGGAGTGAGGTAAGTTGGGAGTTCTTATCCTTTTACCAATCTTGGGATTGAGATCCACCCTTGATGGGAGGGTGAGATCTAAGGATAAGGGATGGAAACTCAAGGTAGGATAGGACAAGATTCAAAAGTTTAATCTGAGGTAAATGGTTACAACAGATCCTGGAAGCTTTTGGAAATGGAGGCTTCAGGATTCTCTCTCTTTTTCTCGAATTTCTAGAACCAATGCAGGTGCAAAGAGGGCAACCTGTAGGTGATCAATGTAGGCCAAAGTGGAGAAACCTATAGGTGAACGCTGTCCAGTAAGAGGCCAAGGTGCATTGGTCCTAAAACTGGCTCGAATAATGTAGTTCAGGGCTGAAACTATGGGGAATGAGAGAGTCATGCACAGGGCTTTGTGCAATGATGATGAAAAGGGGCAATAGGATGTGAATGATCCCATTAGGAAGCTGATTGATTAGATGAGACAAAATAGCCTATAACAGTGGGGGCCACGAAAAGAAGGCAATTCGACCCTTTGGGGATAATTTGCATTTGTGAAGGAAGAGAGAGAAAGAAAGGGGGTGTGAGTTAGTGGAAAATTGGGTCCACCAAGAGAGAGAGGACCAACTTCTATAAATAAGACAAGGAGTCCTCCATTTGGTATCTTTTGACAGTCTAACTTTGAACACAAGTTTTTTTGAGTTGTTTAGCCAAGTAAACCAATGTTGTTCAACACAAGGTATTCCTAAGCAGGAATTCCACCTCTACCTTCGGTGAACTTCGAGTGTCACGCTAGGAGAGTATTAAAAAACTTAGTGGGGAGAGTTTTATTGGAGTTCGTGGGACACATCAACTCTTGCTTTAGCTATTTGGAACTTCCTGGAGGACATAGGGGTAGAAATTGCACCACTGAGTTGAGGGAGTTTCAAAAGGAATCCATGCCAACGAATTTAGGAAAAATTTCATTGAGTGTGGACCAACATTTGGGGAGAATTTCAGGGCTGTAATTTACTACTCTTGAGAGAGCCAAACTCACCATTTGAGGGCCTGTGCAAAAGTGTTATTGGGTAGAATTTGTGGGGTTCGATTCATCTTATTGGTGCTGGGTTTTGGAAGGAATTTCACTCACATCTTTCGGAGGAAGTTTGCTGGGAAATCCTACAGCTAATTGAGAAGGAATTTGTGACCAATTCAACAGTTTGAATTGTGGGGGACCCAGACACTGTCAAGGAGGACATAACACCAAATTTGGGTAATTATGGGAGGTCGGAATTAGCCCAAATCATTTATGGGTTTTGCTGGAATAGCCTCAAGGAGTTTGCTTCTAATTTTGCAGAATTTTTGGAGGAGTTTTGGTGCCCCAAACTAGAATACTTATTTCGAAGCCAATTGGGAGGAGTGAGCTCAAATTTTGGTTTTCAGGTGGCCAGTAAAACTAGGCCCAACCCTTTCTATCTTTCTAGGTTTATTGAGGATAGGCCAAGATTCATTTGGTGGAATTATCTGAGCAGTCTAGAGGGCTCAAACATGGGTACCTTTCCGCCAACAATGCAGATTTCCAGGGCAGCATATAGCATAGAGGAGCAACTACTTCCCACCATCCGGGCACCTTGTTTTCTAACCTGGGATTTGTCTATCTTGCATTTGGCAAGCCTAGATGCACTTGTTCTTGCCTATTGTACTCCTACCATGATATATAATAAAATGGCTTAGTGTCTTTTGGAGTAAAATTGTGATGTGCTGATATTTCTGCGGTGTTTTTTATTTTTGGTTGCATGTAAGAAATCTATGGCCATTATCACTTAATATTTCCATTAGGAATATTACACCCCTTCTCTTATATAGGCTTCTAAAGGTGGAAGTGGCTCCTCAAAATAGGTTGACTTCCCAGTTGCCAGACCAACTTGGTCTTAAAGGGTATTTTGACAGTTTTAATGATAAAAATAATTATATTTACAAGTTACAATGTGCCTGATGGAGTCTTCAACTTGTGATAATGAATCTTTTGACTTCTTGACCTAGGACAAACCTTAGAAGCACTCATTGGGCGCTTGACCTCTAAAATAAAAGACCTTGACCATGAATCCCATGCTCCAAAAATTATAATAATAATTTTTTTTTCATTTTACAATATTCAAGAATCAAAAGTACATTTCATATTTATGAATACTGAACCTAGTTACACATTTTTCAACTCTCCCTCTTAACAAGGGAGGTATTCATAAATGGTACACGGGAATTCTCAATCTGAATAGATCTCATAAGAAGAGTTGGATTGGAAACCCATCTGTTTAGCATCATAACAACCAACATTGTCATATAGCAAGGTCTTGAGTAATACTTTATCTCTCCACAAGATCAGAGCACAATGCTGGCAAGACCAATGATTTATAGACACCATCATCATTGTTTCTCAAGGCATATGCCCCACCCGAGTGTTCACAGAGTATGTCCTTCCTTGGACTATTCTTAGCTTGGATAGCTAGCCCTCAAAGAATATCGATCCTCGACTACTCTTATCTTGGATGCCCTACCTCATCCTCAAAGAGTGTCAGATGCTAGATGCTTACCCAATCCTCCATTTTGTCTTCACAAGTGAAGACAAGAATGATGTGCCTATCTCTCCGTCTCAACCAGGGAGGATATTTCAATCAATCCAAGCTTGTTTCTCAAATACACAAGCTTCTTATTAGGAAGAGATTTTGTCAATATGTCAACTACTTTCTCATCGGTGCAGATATATTGTAGCTGCAACACACCATCTTGTACTAGGTTTTGAATGTAGTGATACTTGTTGTTTATATGCTTTGTCTTTCCATGAAACACTGGGTCTTCAAACAATCCTATACAATCGGTGTTATTACAATGTGTCACTGTGGGTCCATTGGTCCTTCAAATAAGTTAGACGACAACTTCTTCAACCAAACAACTTCTCTACTCACTTCACAGGCTGCAATATATTCAACTTCAACTCTACTCAAAGCAACCATATCTTGCTTTCTGCTCATCCATGAGATCATGGAGGATCCCAAACTATAACATCCTTCTGTACTGCTTCTTCCATCTTGCTCACTGCCTCCGTAGTTGGAATCTGTATATCCAATCAAGTGGACATCATTCCTTCCATCATATTTCAGGCAGTAGCGGATTGTTCCTTGCAGATATGTCAGTATGTGCTTGGCTGCGATCTAATGATCATGCTTCAGCTCCACTTGGAACTGACTAAGAACACTCACTGCAAAACAAATGTCTGATTGAGTATTCACCAAGCACATCAATGAGTCGATCAATTGTCTATTCCTGATAGGATCCACTGGGCTAGATTCAAAACTCCTTAGTCTCTTCAAGTTTGTGATCATCAGGGTTGTCATTGGTTTTCTATCCATCATGTCAAACCTTTTTAACATGTCAATCACATACTTCCCTTGACGTAGATAAATTTCATCAGGTCCTGCCAGACTTCTAGTCCCAAATAATAGTGAATCAGCCCAAGATCCTTCATATCGAATTCTGGTGCTAGCTATTTCTTGCATTCTTCAATTCGTTCATATCAATTTGTTCCTCATCAATTGTGCCATTTAGGGATGCAGTCTTAACATCCATTTGATGTATATTCCATACCATCAATGTTGCCAAAGAGACCAATGATCAAATAGTTGTATACCTTCTTGTTGGAGCAAATGTCTCTTCATAATCGATGCCTTCTTGTTGAGAGAAGCCCCTATCCACAAATCTTGCCTTATACTTGTCAATACTTCCATTTTCTGCATGTTTAATTTTGTATAGCCACTTGGAAGTTACCATAGATTTGTCTTTAGGCCTAGGTATGATCTCCCATGCCCCATTCTTCATTATCAATTGGTATTCTTCGTTCATAGCATCCTTCCATTCTTGACGAATGACAACTTTCTCAAAAGTGGATGGCTCTGCTTCTATTAACTTTGTCATATATGATGTGTACCCTGAATATCTTTTGGGCTTCTTGCTTTCTCTAAATGTGCCTTTAGCTGCTCCATGACCCTCTACATCTAATAGGGTGGATTTCAACCAATTAGGTCTCTTTCTAGTTTCAGGGATTACCACAGGTTGTATAGGTTCACTAGGACCTTCATCTTCATGATTTGATTCTTCTTCCTCCCTAGCAACTTCCTCTTCAAATACTAGAAGTTCTTCATCATCAGAGTCCATAGGGAGATCTTTTGATTTCTTGAATGCAATACTTTCGTCAAATATCACATCTTGATTGACTTCTATTCAGTGTCCTTCTTTTATGTAGATCCTATAGGCCTTTGAAGAATTACTGTAGCCAACAAATGTTCCCTTCATGCCTGATGGATCCAACTTCTTTCTCTTGTCCTTCGGTATATGAATATAAACAGGACAACCAAAAATTCGGAGATGATCTATGCTTGGTTTCTTCCTAGTGAATACTTCTTCAAGAGTCAAGTTATCTAGTGACCCGTGGGGACTTCGATTTTGTATGTAAACAACTGTCTTTGTTGCTTCACCCCACACGAATTTCAACAAATCTTGATCATGTAGCATTGCTTTCACACTTTCTTCGATGGACCGATTCTTTCGTTCTGCAAAACCATATTGCTTAGGATTATATGGGACTATCAACTCTCTCTTAATCCCAGACTCCTTACAGAAGGTTAGAAGTTCTTTGGAATTATGTTCTCCTCCATTATCAGATCTCAATATCTTGATTCTCCTTTCTGTAAGGTTCTCTACTTCAACTTTGATTTCTTGAAATTTGATTAATACTTCGTCCTTGGATTTCATTAAGTAAACCCAAGTTTTCTTGGAATGGTTATCTATTAATGTGATATAATATAGATGACCCCCATGTGACTTTGGAGTCATAGGACCACAAACATCAGAATGAATAAGATCCAAGATTTCTTTTGACCTTGAAGCACTGCTTCCAAATGGTCTCTTGGTGTTTTTACCCAATGCACATTCCTTGCAAACTCCTTCATGATATTCTTTCAATTTTGGGGATGCCAATTACTATGGTATTTAGGGTTGGTAAGATTTTGTAGTGGAGATAACCAAATCTTCTATGCCAAATTTCACATGGGCCAACTTCATTGTGAACCAAAGCTTGAGCGAGGGGAGTTATCGATCTATAGAGTCTTCCCTCATAAATCCCAATCATTCTAGCATCTTCTATGCTTGAGTTTTTACCCCATACTACAACCTTTCCATCAATGAAAGCAACTCGATCACCCTTGTCTTCTAAACATGAAATGGAAAGTAATTTTTTGTGCAAACTTGGAACAAATAAGATATTGTTGAGATGAATGTTTCCTCCACTCTCTAGCTCAAGAGAACTTGATCCAATTCCTCTCACAGGGTAGCTTTTGTTGTCACCAAGTTTTACGGACTAAGAGGACTTCCCTTTTGATAATGTCTTCAATTGCTTGTGTTGACCAATCATATGCCTTGATGCTCTACTGTTGATCACCCAAATATTCTCATCTTGAAATGTGCCAGTGAGTGCTGAGAATAATCATTCATCCTTTGTAGATGTCTTTGTTACTTCCTTCTTAGAAGAAACTAAGAGATCCCATACTTCTTTGATGCCATTTCTTAGTTGAATTGCCACCTTCATACACTTCTTTAGGAACTTCTTCAGTGTAGTAGAGATCTTCATTATGCCCTTCGCCAATCTTAGCTTTGATACCATGTTGAGAAATCTATAGGGCAATTGTTAGAATTATTTCTCTTTTCTTGATAACTACTTGTGATCTCTTTTTACTTTTTTCTCGCTTATTAGCTTCTTCACTTATTATTATGTTTGTATATCATCAAACAACTACCAAAATAAGAAGAATAATAGTACAAAAGAACACAAAATGTAGGCTGCAAGCCAAGGCCAAAACCTCTCCACTTGAGAGGAAAACCCACAAGTGAAGATTCTTTAATTGACGAATTCCAAGACCTCTAGACCAAAACCAATACCCTCCAAGGCCAATTCTAACCCTTTCGGATGATGTGCTTCTGTTGTCCAAGTCAAAACTAGTCAAATCTCTTCCAACAACACAACTTCAACCCCGAACTTCAAAATTTCGGCCTCTATTGCAGTTTTGAAATTTTTGGCCCTCCCAGCAGCAGCTGCCGCCACATGTGTGAGCTTATTCTGGCCTCCCAAGGCTTCTTCAAACCTTCGCTTGGCTTTCTCCTTCTTCTAGTGCTTTAGGATGACCTAATGTGACCTTCGTTGACCTTCTTTCTCTTCTTTCTTGAAGATCGAACTTGTAGAAGAAAACCCTAGGCCAACAACAGAAACCCAAGCCTTCCTTCGCACGTGTGAGAGAGAAATAGCCCATAAACTAGTCTTCTTCATCTTCTTCCTTCACCGCCTCTTCTTCTTCACTTGAATGATTGAGTGAATGAACGTTTTCCAAAGAGGTCGAGTTCCCTCCTTTATATAGGCTTCTAAAGGTGGATGTGGCTCCTCAAAATAGGCCGACTTCCTAGTTGCCAGGTTGACTTGGTATTGAAGGGTATTTCGACATTTTTAATGACAAAAATAAATTTCTTTACAAGTTACAATGTGCTCGATGGGGTCAATTTATTATAATGACTCTTTGACTTCTTGACCTATGTTGGACACCTAATCCTCTAAGGGTTTGTGTGGAATGTGAGGAGTCAAAGGAAGTCCAAGAGACCTTGGAAAATGGAATCCAACGATCATTCAAAATGTGTTATAAATGTACATCATGTGAATAATAAATAATCACACGATTATCTTTCATATCTGGTGTTCACCTTCCATGTATGTTTAACATGGTATCAGAGCTACAGGCGCATTCCTGCCCTGCATAATTACTGTGAGCCTAATTTTACATATCTGTTGGTTTGTCATTTTTCAACCCTTCAGAACTGTCTTTCTCAAAACCTGTAGTTCTTCCACACTGAATAGTTTTCAACGTTTCTTTGTATTTTGAAATCTGCACGTCTTAATTTAGTGTTTTTCTGACCAACACTCTACCGATTCTCTGTGTTAAACACTCTCCTTGATTCCGTCGATTTATGACTGTGAGATGGTGCCTCAATGCAGGATCGAACTGGTGCGTCTGCCGAGAGATGAACCTGGGTCACAGGTTCCTAGTTCATCTGCAGGTTTGCCTTGTTCAATAACTCCTATCTACTACCATTTTTATCCTCTCGCTCAACCCTGTCCCTGCAAAAGAATAGAAGCCATGTGTCATCGCTTCCTTAATGATTTCACTCTATGCTGTGACTATTGCTAACATTTTTGTGATATCATAGTTGTGGGTGTCGACTATTACATCCCCTCCATTCTCATCGCACTTTTCAAGCACAAACTTAATCTCGAGGCTCTCGCTACCGGTGTCAAGGAATCACCTATAGCTATCATACCCAAACCTATCTTCCAGCATGTGTTACTCTATTATGCTCAACACTTGTCCATGGTCAACTCTTCTCCATGGTCGACGAGAACCCACATCACTGTAAACACCTCTGGTTGTGTTTATGCGTGTTGTCACTGCATTACATTGAAATTGCATAAGCTCCACTTGGTTAACACCTCCCAAATATACCACTGCTCCTGGCCTGGTCATATTACTGTATATACTCTGCTGTTACGTTGAACCGTTTCCCAAGACCTCTCATGGTTGATTAACATATCAGATGTTTCATTGCTTGCTATTGCCAGACACTGTCAAAATTTGAAAGAAATAAATATTACTGGTTGGGAGTTGGTTACAGGAGATAGAGTCCAAGCATTTTCACAGAGAATGGTTTTGAATGCTTGTTATAATATTCATAGTGAAGACATTGAGAAAATTGTGCTTGAATGCCCCAACTTGGGTCTTTTGGGATTAGACTGAAAATTGAGACATTGGATTCCTGCTCACATACTTTTGAGGATCGAAGATCGTAGATGCCATCAAATAATATGGTGTGTCAATAAGTGTGGAGATGGAAGCGAGCTTTATGGTCCAACTATTGAGTTTAAGGGCATTGACATATATTGAAACATGTTTTAGAAGCATTAAGACATCATAGATACTCTGGCTTCAACTTTGCTTTCATCATTTCGAACAGGTTTGAGTCCTGGAAAGAGTATAATGAAACAAATTGAAAGAAAGGCGAGAATTGAGTGCATGCCGTTTATGTTGAAAGGTTACTGATAGATTTGGAAGAGCTTTCAGAGAGAAGCTTGAATGTCGTCACAAGATCCGGTGCCCCAATCTATACGACGTTTCTCGCATCCACTTCTCTCCCACCGCTTTGGTCCCACCACTGATTCATTAGAATATTGGTTGTGTAACAATGGGTTTCCTGCAACAACTATTCATGGAGACAGAACCCAACGGGAATGTGAACAAGCATTGAGGTCTTCCAAGACTGGGTTAACTCCAATTCCTGTTGCTTTAAATGTTACTGCTCGTGGACTTGATATTCCACATGTTGCCCATGTCGTTAATTTTGATTTGCCAAATGACATTGATGATTATGTGCATCACATAGGTCGTGCTGGTAAATCAAGATTGACTACTGCTTTTTTCAATGAAGGTAATTCTGTCATGGCTATGTCTCTTGCTGAAATTATGCAAGAGTCCAACCAAGAGGTACCTCAATGGTTGTCAATTTATGCTACGAGATCATCATTTGGAGGCAAAAATTGCCATAGTAGTTCAGAGAAGGAGCTGAAGCTCCATAGGGAGGATTTGGGTATCCTGACATCGATGAATGAAAAGCTACAAAGAAGAATTCGGTGCCTAGTTCTGGGAGTGAGCTATCAGTTATATTTGGAGCTACGACTTGTGTAAAAGGTGAACTGGAAATGCAAAATCTCAAACGCAGAAGATGTTGATGGTGTGAAGGTAAATGTGAAGAAAAAAATAAAAATTGTCACCATTTTTGAAAATTGCAGTCACCATCAAAGTCTCACTCATGTTTTGGGCACATAGAGCTTGATTTTTGGAGTTTCCCTTGCTCATTATTGTGAGGCATTATAACAAGCCCAAGAATCCAAGTTTTTTGAATCTCCTTTTTTGTTGAGTTTGATTCTTGAGATTGAAAAATGGCTGGAATTAATGAAGTATTAGAGTTCCTAAAGACTCATATATTTTCTACTACTCATGATACATTGAAAGTCAGCAAAGTTGCTCTCACGAACATTCAGATCTGTTTGCCAGCTGCACAAGAAAAGATTGTTTTTTGCAACTTGAATCTCAACTACAACAAGAGGAGCTACAACAACATAAGCATCATTATGAACTTGTTTTTGTTCAAAACAATTCTCTTTGTGAGACTGAGACAAAATCCCAGCAGCTGCATCAAATCAGTGAACTTGAGGTTAATTCAGATGTAGTACCCATTTCAAGATTAGATGTGCAGAAAGACGTTGAAGTTCAGGTTCCACTTCCCAAGCCCATCATCACACCTTCGAAAGAGCTTAAGAGCAATAAGCGAAGAATAGGTCTTGGATATGACAAGGATGTGTCCTTTCATATTCCAGACTATTCCAAGCCCATCAAATTTCAGAGTGTTGGATTTCTTCATGACACTTCACCTTCAGATGTTCCAGATTCTGCTCCTCTTCCACAACAACCACAACATATTGTTAAATGCCAACATTGTCACAGAGTTGGCCATATGAAAGATCATTGTTTTGATTTTCATCGATGTGAGCGCTGTCATAAAACCACTCATTCTTCAAACATATGCTTCAAAAACAAACCGCTTGCAAGAACAAAGATTCACCTTGGATGGATCGCTTCTTGGCAATGGGCTTCAACAACCAAGAAGATATTTTAATCATATGTTAGAATTTCTTCTAGAGTATTGAACAATCTTGCAGTTGAATTTTCTCCATCTTCTCACCTTGTATCTGACAGGGGGGGAGTGGTGGTCATATACAAGTTTCAAAGCCACATCAAGCGGTCCTGAGCCACAACTTGCTATACCAGATTCAGAGTTGTAGCCAGAGACAAAGATGCCCTTATGTCCTTTGCGGGGTTGAGACCTCCCTTTTCAGGCTGAGCTTCTCCTTCTTCAAAGAATTGGGGACACTTCCTCTAGCAGAGGACTTCAACTTTTTGCTAGTTTTGGAAAAGTTCAGGAATTGCATTAAGCATTCTAGAGTTGGTGGTCATCCTTAAACCATCGTAGGTTGTAGACCTCCCTTTTCCAGGTTGAAGGTCTCTCTCTCCAAAGCATTAGGGACACTTCCTCTAGCAGAAGATTTCAGCTTCTTGCTAGACTTGGAAGAGTTCCAGGAACTGCACTAAGCATTCCAATGTTGGTGGTCATCCTTAAACCACCACCTTATACCAACATTTCAGAGAGCACATTCAACCTAGTGTTGCCATGCATTTTTGCACATTTTGTATCACAACTCGCTTCTTGGACTCACACATACCCCCTTGGATTAAGCGGGGGAATGTTGGACACCTAATCCTCTAAGGGTTGGTGTGGAATGTGAGGAGCCAAAGGAAGTCGAAGAGACCTTGGAATATGGAATCCAATGGTCATGCAAAATGTATTATAAATGTACATCATGTGAATAATAAAGTAATTGCACGATTATCTTTCGTATCTGGTGTTCACATTCCATGTATGTTTAACAACCTAGGACAAACCCTAGAAGTGCTCAATGGGTGCTTGATGGAATGTGAGGAGCCAAAGGAAGTCGAAGAGACCTTGGAATATGGAATCCAATGGTCATGCAAAATGTATTATAAATGTACATCATGTGAATAATAAAGTAATTGCACGATTATCTTTCGTATTTGGTGTTCACATTCCATGTATGTTTAACAACCTAGGACAAACCCTAGAAGTGCTCAATGGGTGCTTGACCTCTAAAATAAAAGACCTTGAGCAATGTTAATTTTAGATAACAATGGTATGTTCTATGCTTAAGACAATTTACTTTAGTGTTCCTTTAGAAGTCCAATGACAAATTCCAATTATATCCAATAGCATTCACATTAACTTATAAACATTGACAGTAAATGCAGATAGAACATATAATCATATGCATAAGACGAGCCAAGACAAGAGGACACAAGATGTGGCACATGCCAAGGACGAACTCCAATGTGGGGAAACCCTTTGATCAAATCTTCTTATTATTCTTCAATAGTTCAGGAGAAAGAGAGTACAAATATAAGCCCAAAACAAATCTGTCAAAACAACAATCATATCAGCCGTAACCAGAAAGTCAACACTGGTCAAAGTTGCCCCAAAACATCCTCCAAACAACAGTCCAATTTGGATTTCCAAGAGAGTCAAAGTCAACTCAAAATTTTCAGTCAATCCCAGTCAAAGGAGAGAGAAAGTTTGCTGTAATTTCTGCAGTCAAACATGAAGTCAACGCTGGTCAAACCATTCCACATGCCCCGATTTCTGTGCCAATAAATGTGGCCTAGGAAAAACAAAATTTTGGCCCAAAAACCGAGGTCAACGCTGGTCAAAATCCCCTTGGTCAACACTGGTCAACGTTCTACAATTTCGACATGTTCTGCCCAGAAAAACTCGGTCTCCTGCCACATGTGCGAAGTAGAGAAAAAGTTTCCCAACCACACGTGCGAAATAGAAGAGAGAAGCCTCCAATGATATTTGACCCAATCAAGAAAGAGAAGATGTGATGAGATGATGTCCAAATGAAGAAAAGGTCTCTCTTATTTATACACAACGTTGAGGGTGAAGAGACACATCCGTTGGGCTTCATGAGCCTACATTTGACTGGAGCCAACCTTGTCAATTTGTCCATAGGAGATATAAATTCATAATTCCATTTCTGCTTGTCAGAATGAGATGATCTTTATATCAAAATTGTACCTCTCCAAAAGAAAAATCCAATGCAATAATCTTCTCCATCATATGAGTTGTCCAAAGGTGGAATTTGGCCCTAGTTTCCAATTTTAACACTCCCTCTCAACTAGGGAGAATTCCACCTGCCAATCCATCATCATGCCAACCTGTCATCCTGTACCATTATTCCATCACTGCTCTGCTCTGCTGAACCATGAAGTAATAATGAAGAAGAAATGATAGAGTGTAACATACCACTCTCCACTGACTAAAGTCTGTACTTGGTCCTAGATCAAGTTGTTGAACACCATGCATCCTAGTCATGGGGAGTACGACACTACATGAGGCGTCCATCGGTAGTGCTATGGTCCCTAACCAACTTTTCCCAACTCATTGGCCAGATGAGAGGTACTTCCCATGAGTCCCAGACTCTATGGGTAGGATGTGTGTTGGGGCATCAACAGGAAAAGGTGAACCACTCATCCTGCTCATATGCCATAGGAAAAGGTGAATCACTCATCCTATGCATGTGTCAACTGTAGGGGAAGGACTCATCCTACATGCATGTGTCCGGGTAGGGGAAGGTGAACCACTCACCCTGTATCCAGCGCACCACTAGGGGATGGTGAACCACTCACCCTATGGTTGCTCATAGTTAGTTCCAAGAAGTACCCCACGCCCCTAGGAGCTCCAAGAGCTCTATGTCCAACTCATACAGGGCCCTCATAAGAGGGTCGTTCCACGACTCCAAGTCTCTCTTGGAAGAATATGAATTTGACCTTCCCGAGAGGCTTCGTGAGAATGTGAACAACCTGCTCATCTCTCCTGATGTGTTGGAGCCTAACTGCTCCCTATTGTACCATACCCCGAATAAGGTGGTACCTGATATCAATGTGCTTGGAGCGATCGTGGAACACAAGATTCTCTGATAAACGAATCCCACTCTGGCTGTCACATAAGATCACGGTTGTATCTAGCACATGCTCAAATAGCTTATTGAAGAGCTTCCTCAACCAGACTGCTTCACAATAGGCCATACTCGCAACAATGTATTTGGCCTCGGTGGTGCTTAGTGCAACCGATTTATGCTTCCTGCTCATCCAAGATATAGAAGCAGACCCCAAAGAGAAGCAACACCCAGACTTGCTGTTGTGATCCACCACAATTCCAACCCAATCAACATCTGAATATCCATGTAGCCTCAAATTCCTGGCAATGTATCTCAGACCATAGTGGATAGTGCCCTGGAGATATCTCAAGACATTCTTGGCATTCCAATGAATGTGATGAGGCTCGACCATATATTGACTCAACGTGTTTACAACGAATTATATGTCGGGACAGGAGTTGACCAAGAACCTCAGTGCCCCCACAAGTTGATGATACTTAGTAGGGTTCGTCAATGCGGGCCTAGCAACACTTCCACATAACTTCTTAAAGTTGAGTTCCATCAGAGTAGTCACGGACTTACAGTCCACCATCCCACATCTCTCAAGTAGTTTCACAATATATTTTCCTTGGGAAAGGAAAATCTCACCTGGCTTTTGCCAGACCTCCAACCGTAGGAAATAATGCATCAGTCCTAGGTCCTTCATCTCAAATTCGGAAGCCAACTCCCTCTTGCATTGATGAATGAGAGGGCCATCACCTGTCAGAAAGAAATCATCCACATAAAGGACCAGAATGGGAGGTTTGTCCTTTTCAACCTTGAAGTATAGGTTCGAGTCAACATCACTTCTTATAAACCCCAACTTCCTAAGTTAGCTATCGATCCTTTCATACCAAGCCCTAGGGGCTTGCTTCAATCCATAGAGGTATTTCTTCAACCTGCATACATGTGTCTCACGATCTTGAACCTCGAACCCCTCGGGTTGTTCCACATATACTTCCTCCTTAAGCGAGCCATGCAAGAAGGAAATTTTGACATCCATCTGATGAAGGTTTCATCCTTGTGAGGCAACAAGGGCTATGATCAAACGAATGGTGGTATATCGGGCAACCGATGCAAATATCTCATCATAGTCTGCTCCTTCCTTTTGAGAGAAGGCTCGAGCTACAATTCTGGCCTTGAATTTCTCAGTACTTCCATCAGCTTCATGTTTGATTTTGTAGAGCCATTTCGAAGTGACCACAAACTCGTCCTTGGGTCTAGGAACCACATCTCAGACATCATTTTTCATGATCAATTCATACTCTTCGTTCATCTCATCATTCCAAACCTGTTGCTTCACAACTTCTTCGAATGTATAAGGGTCAGATTTTACAATATTACTTATGATAACGAAGTACCCTTGGTGCCTATTCGACTTCTTGCTTTCACGAATTGCCCCTCTTGGTGCAATGTGTTTCTTGGCATCTTCAAGGGTATCTTTAAGCCACATAGGCCTCTTTCTTGTAGTAGAGGGCTCACAAGGAGGTGGATCAATGGGATCCATCGATCTTTCAACATCGGGCATTGGTTCATCAGATGAAGATTCATCCTGCTTTTTTGAATCAACATCATCATTCGCCTTCCTAGGGATAGGAAGATCTTGAATCTTTATAAGTGCAGAATCTTCATCGAAAGCGACATCATGACTTAACTCCACTTCCCTTTGACCAGGCACATAGATTCTATATGCCTTCAAATTTTCATTGTAGTTGACGAATGTTCCTTTCTTCCCAAATGCATCTAGTTTGTTTCTTTTCTCTTTCGGTACATGAAAGTATACGGGACATCCAAAAATTCTAAAATGAGAAACATCAGGTTTCTTACTGGTGAATACTTCTTCGGGTGTCTTGAAGTCCAAAGCTTGATGTGGGCATCGATTTTGGACATACACAACGGTGTTGGCAACTTCTCCCCATCAGAACTTTGGATGACCTTGATCATGAAGCATAGCCCGGGTAGCTTCAATAATAGTACGATTCTTCCTTTCGGCAACACCATTTTGTTCAGGAGTATAAGAGGTTGTAGTCTCCCTCTTAATCCAACTTCTCTACAATAGTCTTTGAATTCATTAGACTCATATTCGGTCCCATTATCAGTCCTCAGAATTTGATCTTCTTCCCTGTTTAATTCTTGACCAAGGCTTTGAAGGAGAGGAATCATTGAATGCTTCGTTCTTCTTCTTTAAGAAATAGATCCATGTTTTGCGTGAGAAGTCATCCACAAAAATATCACAATACAAATATCCACCCAAAGATGTAACGACCATCATATCGATAGATCAGAATGGACCAATTGAAGAATATCAATGGTTTGAGTCTCACTTGAGGGGAATGGTCCCCTTGTGTGTTTTCCAGCTTCACATCCCTGTAAAATACCTTCATGATTGAAGCTGAATTCGGGCGTCCCTGTGACCATCTTCCTTACATCAGGTAAGGCTTTAAAATGAAGGTGAACAAATCTTTGGTGCCATAATTCGGATTGAAGAGAGGTGTCACAAATCATAGCTCCCAACGGACTTCCTCCAACCTGATAGAGACCTTCAACCCTGAATCCTAGAGTGAATGCATCTCTTGGATTCCTTTGCCAAAGACAAACCTTCCCATCAACGAATGACACCTTAAAACCTTTGTCTTCCATCGCAAAAATATAAACCAAGTTCTTTTTCAAGTCAGGTACATATAGCACTTCTTGTAGGTGAAGGGTTTGACATTGATTTAAGTGAAGAGTAACGGTCCCAATTCCTTTCACGGGATAGGTGGCATTATCCCTAAATATAATCTCCATATTTGTTTTCTTCTCAACCAAGTTTGAGAGAGCTTCTTTATACAGAGTGAAGTGCCTTGATGCACCACTATCAATCAACCAATGGTCCAATGTATCTGGAGGAGAGGCGGTAGAGAGGGCAAAAATAAGATAAATTCATTTTGCTTTGCAACATTAACTTCATCATACCTGGAGTTTCCCGACTTTTTGGGAGGACGACCACCTCCATTTCAAGCAACGAGAGCATTCCTCTTTCCTTTGTTGTTGAACCTGTTGTTCCTTTGATTGCCATGGTGCTTGAAGTTGTTGTTATTGTTGTCATCATCTCTTGGAGTATCCTTCTTGTGAGGACACTCTCTAGCGAAGTGGCCAAACTTGTTACAATTGAAGCACCTTCCTTTTCTTCCTTTTTTGAATCTCGACTTGAACCCTTGTCCTTGATTCCTTGGACCAACATTGTTCCTTCTTCTAGAATGAGCAGAAAAGGCAGTAGGATTGTTTCCATTTGAGGGCTTGTCTCGTTCCATCATCCTTATTTCTTCTTGAGTGCATTTGGCCAATAGTTCCTCATGTCCTGGAATCTGGTCATTGTTAAGAATGGTAGTGTTGAACACATCCCAATCTCTTGTAAGGTCCCCAAGTGCAATAAGAGAGAGTTCCCTGTCACCAATGACTTTTCCAATAGATAAGAGATCATTCTTGATCTCAGTGATCCTCATGAAGTGGGATTGGATGGATTCTCTTCTATCGATCTTGATGTCTTTCAACTTGTTCTTGAGAAAGAGAATTTGATTTGCATTGTTCACTTTGAACATCCTAACCAGTCTTTCATACATCCTTAGATGTTTCCAAATCAGAAATATATGCAACCAAAGGCTTATGAATAGAATCAACAATACTATTTTTAGCTTTTGTCTCACCTTTCTTGTACTATGTTTTAACAACAATGGATGCATTTGAAGGAGGCTTGGTTATTCTTCCCTTGACATAATCCTGTAGAAATTTCTCATTTCCCACCCCGGTTTTCAGTTTCACCTTATTTCTCCAAAATAGTTAAATGCCCTTTCCCATATCCATACATTCAACAACTGGAAAATAAATTTTGCTGAAAACACAAATTCTGGAAATATTACAGAATGCTGAAAATGCAGAAATAAATATCAGCACATACAAATAGCCATTCAACACATTTAAACAAAGTGATTTTTGGTCAAGGTGACCCTGGAAAACCCCCCTACAACTCTTGGGGAAAACCAGTTCGAAAGCTCTTTCTTAATTCTGGAAAATGCTTTTTATAGTGAGAGAAATATTCAGCAAAAAAATCAGCAAGCAAACTTTTACAACTTATCTCGTTTTCCGTGCCTCACAACCAACTAAAAAAAACTTGCAAACAGAAAAACAGAACAGCAATAAATGTTGTACGGCCTCCTCGATTTTTGTGCCCAAATATCAGCCTTAAATGCTGTTGTACTGACTGCCTAGAAAAGTGTGCAAGCTGCCATAAATGCTGCTGTACGGTTTTCCTTGATTTGTGCAGAAAAAGATCAGTACAACTGTACGGATTTCTGCCTAGAAAAGCGTGCCAAGGTACAACCATTTGCTGTACGGCCTCCCTTGAAAAACGTGCCAGCAAACTTCAGATTTTTTGCTCCTCGATTTCTGTGCTAACTTGCTGTACGACCTCCTTGGAATCTGAACCAAAACTGTTATACGGCCTTTTTAGAAAATCATGCCCAAAATCTGCCTTCACTGTGTGCTAACTCAGCTGTACGGACTTGCTGAAACGCTGCCTTGGAATGTGTGCCAAGTTGCTGCCTTCTTCTCCTCACTGTCTAGAAATCTCCCCTGCTCTCTTGCTCTCCTTCTTTCAATCTGCTCATGAAAGAATTAATGACCTTTTCCTCATTTCCCTCTTTTAATCTAACCCTAAGTGACTTTTGGGGAATCCCTAAATCCAATGGTTGAAATAGATTGAGATCTAGGGCTGAGATTAAATGCTCATTTAAATCTCACTTTCTATTTTTTAATTCACCTCACTTTAATAAAGACCCACTTAGTCATTTATGTCCAAAGTCACTTTTCTTTTTTAATTTTACATTGACTTTATTAAAGTCACTTTAAAATTAGACTTTAGTAACTTTATCACTTAAAGTCACTTTTAAATTAGATTTGACTTTATAAAAATTATAAAGTCACTTTAGGAGAAAAATTAAATTCTTTTGGACACTTTTCCCTAGGCCAAAGATCAAAGCCTCAGGGAACCACCTGTCCTCCGGTACCAAATTTCAACACTCCCTCTTACCGAGGAAGGTGTTCCTCAGCACACCCATCTTGTCTCTGAAGTAGACATGGTTGTCTCGTGGTAAGGCTTTGGTAAGAATATCTGCAACCTGCTCATCAGTGGGAATATACTCAAGCTTCACAGCTCCCTTCTGAACACAGAGAAATGATATTTGATCCCGATATGCTTTGACCTGTCATGAAATACTGGATTCTCCGTGAGTTTAATGCAACTTTGATTATCACAGTAAATCACTGAAGGTCTCAACGACTGACCAAATAAGCCAAACAACATCTTGCGAAGCCAGATGGCCTCACAACTAGCTAGACTGGCTGCCATATACTCTGCTTCCGCTGAACTCAATGCTACTGACTGCTGCTTCCGGCTGAACCATGACACTACTGCCGAACCCAACCCAAAACAGCACCCTGAAGTGCTCTTCCTATCAGAAGCACAACCTGCCCAATCAGAATTAGTATAACCTGCCAATCTCACTCCATCCCCCTGCCTGTAGTCCAGACCATAATCCACTATCCCCTGCAAGTACCGTAAAATGTGTTTTGCAGCCACCCAGTGAACCTTCCTAGGCTCACACATAAACTGACTCGTGTTGACTGCAAAACAAATATCTAGTCTAGTGTTGACCAAATACATCAAGGAACCAATCAGTTGCCTGTACAATGTGGGATCCACCAACTCGGAATCCGAAGCATGAAGCTTCTTCCAGTTGGTGATCATCAGTGTCGACATGGGTTTACTATCCTCCATGTGGAATCTGCCAAGGATGTCCACAATATACTTCCCCTTCCCCAAGAAGAAATGCCCCTCCTCCTGCCACATCTCCAAACCCAAGAAGTAATGCGTTAAGCTGATGTCCTTCATCTCAAACTCCGCTGCAAGATCTCTCTTGCAGTGCTCTATGAGTCTCTCTGCACCTGTAATGACCAAGTCATCCACATACAACACCAGAATGAGAGGCTCCTCACCTATCACAATATAGTAAAGGTTCGGATCTGCCTCACTCTTTGTGAAACCCATCCCCTGCAAGTATGTATCTATCTTGGAGTACCAAGCTCTGGGAGCTTGCTTCAGGCCATAAAGGGCCTTCAATAGTCTGCACACATGGGACTCCTTCCCATGCATCTCAAAGCCCTGTGGCTGCTCAATGTACACCTCCTCCTGTATGAAGCCATTGAGAAATGCAGTCTTCACATCCATCTGGTGGATCTTCCAACCCATCTCTGCTGCTATCGATATAATGGAGCGGATCGAAGTATATCGAGCCACGAGAGCGAAGGTCTGCTCATAATCAACTCCCTCTACCTGGGAGAACCCTCTAGCCACAAACCGCGCTTTGAATTTCTCAATGCTGCCATCTGCAGCATGCTTTACCTTGTAAAGCCATCTGGAAGTAACCACGGATTTGCCCTCAGGCCTTGGCACCACCTCCCAAACATCATTCTTCATGATAGAAGTACTCACAGACTCTTATCATGTGACGTGAAGCCCCACTGTCCACATACCAGATACTCGAAGATGCTCCGCTAATCGAGGGAAAAGCATGCTCCATTTGAACTTGTTTGACAGGTGATCTTGCACTAGAGGACTCACACGCAGTGAACCCAAACTCCCGGTCAAAACGATCTGCAAAGTCCTCAACCTCTGCTGAAGCTGCCAAGCTCTGGTTCTTCCCCTTCTTCTTCTTCTTCTCTGGACACACAACTGCATAGTGTCCCATCTTTTGACAATTCCAACACTTCACCTTGGAATAGTCCTTCTGTGTGTTACCCTGTTTACCTTTACCTTTGCCTTTGCCCCCACCATTGCTTGTGGAAGCCTGCTTCTTCCCTTTGCCTTTCTTGCCTCCTGCCAACAGTGCTACATCCTCATCCTGCTCAACTGGCTTGGCTTCCCCAAGCTGACCTTTCCTGATCTCTGTCTGAATGCAATCATCCTAAAACCTCTCCCATGTGGGAAGGGTCTCACGTGCACAAACCCCATCAGCAAAGTTCATCCATGAACGGGGGAGGCCATTCACTGTATTCCGCACCAACTCAGTGGGTGGAATGACCTCTCCAACTGCTGCCAACTCATCTCTCACATTAGTAATATTTGTGAGATATCCAGCTGCACTATCATTACCCATCTTAATGGTCTTCAGCTTCTCCTTCAGGACCATTTTCCGGTTCTCATTGGTACTCTGGTAGAGATTGGACAATGCTGTCCACATCTCATGGGCATTTCTCTTTCCTCTCACATGAGGAATGCAATGGTCTTTGACTCCATCTAGAATCAGTCTCTTACCCTTGTTGTTCTTTTTATTATAAGCAGCTAACTGAGTAGCATCAGTAGGCACAACAACAGGGTTCTGTGTGGTATGCACCATAATGTCCCAGACTATAGCCTCCTCAAAGATACTCTGCATTCTCTCCTTCCAAACGCTGTAATTGGTATGCCCATCCAACCTATCCTCCACCCTCAATCCCAATGACATCCTGCTGTCCTAAAACTGAAAAATAGCACTGCTGTAGTAAAGATAAAACTGCTGTTTGTGAAAAATCAGCTTGCTGGAATTTTCAGAATGAAAAATCAGCAGGCTGTAATTTTCCTCCTTGCTGTCCCAAACTGTGCACTTCAACACTCAAGCTCTGATACCATGTAGAAATTTCTCATTTCCCACCCCGGTTTTCAGTTTCACCTTATTTCTCCAAAATAGTTAAATGTCCTTTCCCATATCCATACATTCAACAACTGGAAAATAAATTTTGCTGAAAACACAAATTCTGGAAATATTACAGAATGCTGAAAATGTAGAAATAAATATCAGCACATACAAACAACCATTCAACAATTTAAACACAGTGATTTTTGGTCAAGGTGACCCTGGAAAAACCCCCTACAACTCTTGGGGAAAACTAGTTGGAAAGCTCTTTCTTATTTCTGGAAAATGCTTTTTACAGTGAGAAATATTCAGCAAAAAAATCAGCAAGCAAACTTTTACAACTTATCTCGTTTTCCGTGCCTCACAGAGAACTCGAAAAAAACTTGCAAACAACAAAATAGAACAACAATAAATGCTGTACGGCCTCCTCGATTTTTGTGCCCAAATTTCAGCCTTAAATGCTGCTGTATGGACTGCCTAGAAAAGCGTGCAAGCTGCCATAAATGCTGCTGTATGGTTTTCCTCGATTTCTGTGCAGAAAAACAACAGTACAACTGTATGGATTTCTGCCTAGAAAAGCATGCCAAGGTACAACCACTTGCTGTACGGCCTCCCTTGAAAAACGTGCTAGCAAACTTCAGATTTTCTGCTCCTCGATTTTTGTGCTAACTTGCTGTACGGCCTCCTTGGAATCTAAACCAAAATTGCTATACGACCTTTCTAGAAAATCGTGCCCAAAATCTGCCTTTCACTGTGTGCTAACTCAACTGTACGGACTTGCTGAAACGCTGCATTGGAATGTGTGCCAAGCCACTGCCTCCTTCTCCTCACTGTCCAGAAATCTCCCTTGCTCTCTTGCTCTCCTTCTCTCAATCTGCTCATGAAAGAATTAATGACTTTTTCCTCCTTTCCCTCCTTTAATCTAACCCTAAGTGACTTTTGGGGAATCCCTAAATCCAATGGCTGAAATAGATTGAGATCTAGGGCTGAGATTAAATGCTCATTTAAATCTCACTTTCTATTTTTTAATTCACCCCACTTTAATAAAGACCCACTTAGTCATTTATGTCCAAAGTCACTTTTCCTTTCTAATTTTACATTGACTTTATTAAAGTCACTTTAAAATTAGACTTTAGTAACTTTATCACTTAAAGTCACTTTTAAATTAGATTTGACTTTATAAAAATTATAAAGTCACTTTAGGAGAAAAATTAAATTCTTTTGGACACTTTTCCCTAAGCCAAAGATCAAAGCCTCAGGGAACCACCTGTCCTCCGGTACCAAATTTCAACAAGTCCAGGGCATCATTCTCTTCCAAAGTCAAATCCAAGATCATCTTCCATGCATGATAGTCGGATTTGTCTTTGAGCTTGTCCTCGGATTTGAAGAAAGATGTAGTCGCCACTGGGATTAGTTTCAAGCCCTTGTCCGACAAGCTCTTTTAGTGATTGCTTTGCTTCACTCATGCTTGGGCTTTGTCTTCACCTCAGCTCTAATACCATTTTAATTAAAGATAACAATGGTATGTTCTATGCTTAAGACAATTTACAATGTTACTTTAGAAGCCCAATGAAAAATTCCAATTATATCTAGTAGCAATCACATTAACTTATAAACATTGATAGTAAATGCAGATAGAACATAAAATCATATGCATAAGACAAGCCAAGACAAGAGGACACAAGATGTGGCACATGCTAGGGACAAACCCCAATATGGGGAACCCTTTGATCAAATCTTCTTAAGTTCAGCAGAGAGAGAGTACAAATATATGCCCAAAACATATCTGTCAAAACAACAATGAAATTAGCCCTAATCAGAAAGTCAACAGTGGTCAAAGCTGCCCCAAAACATCCTCCAAACAGCAATTCAATTTGGCCTTCCAAGAGAGTCAAAGTCAACTCAAAATTTTTGGTCAAACCCAGTCAAAGGAGAGAAAGTCTGCTGTAATTTTCTGCAGTCAAACCTGAAGTCAACGCTGGTCAAAACATTCTAAATGCCTCAATTTCTGTGCGAATAAATGCAGCGTAGGAAAAACAAAATTTCGGCCCAAAAACCAAGCTCAACACTGGTCAAACTCCCTCTGGTCAACACTGGTCAACGCTCTGCAATTTCAACCTGTTCTGCCCGGAAAAACGCCCCTGCTACACGTGCGAAGTAGGGAAAGAGCTGCCTAGCCACACGTGTGAAGTAGAAGAGAAAAGCCTCCAATGATATTTGACCCAATCAAGAGAGAGAAGAAGATGTGATGAGATGATGATGTCCAAATGAGAAAAAGGTCTCTCTTATTTATACACAACGTTGAGGGTGAAGAGACACATCTGTTGGGCTTCATGAGCCTACATTTGACTAGAGCCGACCTTGGCAATTTGTCCATAGGAGAAATAAATTCATAATTCCATTTCTGCTTGTCAGAATGAGATGATCTTTATATCAAAATTGTTCATCTCCAAAAGAGGAATCCAATCCAATAATCATCTCCATCATATGAGCTGTCCCAAGGTGGAATTTGGCCCTAGTTGCCAATTTTAACAAGCAGGAAACCCATGCTCCAAAAATAATAATAATACTTTTTCTTTCATTTTACAATATACAAGAATCAAAAGTGTATTTCATATTTATGAAGACTGAACCTAGTTACACATTTTTCAACATAAGGCATGATGTGCATATTTGCCCTACAACTACCCCAAACATTGTCCTTATTGCAAAGAACTCAACTCGTGATACTACTAGAAAGAGAAAACCACAAGCTTAGCGATTATTGATATAGATTATAGTAGCTAGAATCTAGATGCCTTGTGATGATTATCTCATGAGACACATTTATTTTTGTTTTAATGTGATTTTGTATTAAGTTTTAACTATTATCTTGTCAGAACTTATGACTGAGTCAAGACAAAATGATAGATATCATATTTCAGACTTCAGTATCTAGTAGTAGTATCTACCTTCTACATCTTATACATTTTATATTGTAATTTTTTAATTTTGTTTTCATTTTTGTGTGACAATGTGTTTGTTAATTGTTTGATGTTGATGTTTGCTAAGTGCTTTAAAAGAATAAAAAATTGAAAAAATGTCATATTTCAGTATCTACGATCTAGTATCAATGATTGATGTACCACTTGAGATCTTGTACATTTTACATTGTAATTTTATTTTCTTATTTGTGTGACAATGTGTTTGTTTGATGTTGATTTTGCTTTAAAAGAATACAAATTTGATTTTTTTTTTTTTGTATTTTTTTGCAGTTTCCCGATAATTTCTGATATTTTCCAATATTTTCCCCAATATTGGCAATAATTTAAATTTTAGACCCCATCGATAAATTGCTGATAACGATAAATGTGACATTGTTTTGGTGTGCTTATGGGAGGCATAACAGTCTTTATTTACAAGTTTTAGATGTGATTTTAGGGTTATTGTTTTTATAGGGTACTTTGGGCTTTAAAAATCGACTGTTATTTTCACAAAAACCAAATTTCAACCCTGAAATGTGTGTTGGAAAGGTGAAATGTTTTAGGATTCCTAAAATATTTCACATTTTCTTCAAAACGTTTCACATTTTCCCATTGCAAAATTTCCGAGAAATGCCAAAACATGTTTACAACGTACAGTTTGAAGTTTTAGATTTTTTGAAATGGCACTAAAACGTTTCATTGTTGTTTCAAGGGAAAATCCCCTCCATTTTGGGACTTGAAACAAGGATCTGTGTTTCGTAGATCCTCCCCCAACATTTCTGGTAACTTGGCCCAAAAATTCAGTCTGCAAGTCTCTAAAATACTGACTTCATTCTCGAAATTAGCCTCGTCTAGATTGTTGATGTAATTTATATATGTTGTATCATTTGTCATCACCTCACAATAATGTGGCAACAACTTGAAGTCGTTGTGCACATAAACCAAGCTTTCTGTCCTGTCTAAGGTTGTTTCTCTTCATGCTGTGGATGAAGCTATAGGTGCTCCAACATCTCCTTGTAAGAAGAAGTGTGAACAACTTGGGGAAGAACCTTCACTGCCAATTTATGCAGATGTGTGGTAGATGCACCATACATGTTCCACCATTTGATAGGGCTCAACCTATCTCAATCTTTAGTTGCATGCATTTCATTCTATCTTGTAGGTTCATTTTTTTGTTTTGATAAATATGAAGTTAGCATTTGGATACCATCATAAATATAAATTTACACTAAGTTCCTTGAAAACACTTTTGATTCATCTTATCCATGCAAGACTTAATGTTTAGGGATATCCCCTTGAGGTGGAAAGTAACCAACCTAAAGAGTGGGAGTGGGTTACTGAGCTGATAGTGGATGACCCTTGCAAAATTGCCTTTAGGTCTTTGCTTCATGAGTTAGGACTTTCACACCTTGGGTGAGGACATTAATGGTAATAGGTCCTAAATCAAAGCTTGATTGATCTTCTATTTAGTTAGGCTTTCCAGTTGCATCTCAGAAATTACTTTTGCTATCTCCACTTTTTGTCAAAGGAAACTGGGTGCAATATTAAGTATTAGAGGGTTTTCATTTCTTTTTATGCTGTTTATGGGTAATTTTGCATGATTTCACGCTCTAGTTTGGATTGTTCTTAATGAGATGTACACACTTTACTAACGGGTGACCATTTTGACTTGCAGGACATGTTTTGCAGCCTTTTCAATATATTTGGGTGAGTCATAGTTAAGTTTGTCAATGTTGCAGTTGGAACAGGCATAGATTTATCTTTATGACAATAATTGCAACTATCAAAATACTTATTTTTGAGTCACAACAAATTGGGTTTTGATGTCTATCTTTACTCTTTTAACATATATCAGGAAGTGGTAAAATATTAGAAAACCTATTGATAGGAGCTAGAATTGGAAATTCCATTCAAAACATATCAAGTAAATATAGAAATGGATCAAAATCAAATATGTATGTTCATGATCTTATCAATGAGTATGGATAATACAAAAAAAACGAATGAATTTGCACATGATTTCTGTTTCTGAACTGTTGGTAGAAATAAACAACGTAACTGAATTTTAAGAAGCCAATGGAAGGAAATTGAGTTCCATGAAGAACATCTGAGATTGAAAAGTCTACAAAAGTTGGAACATAATGAAAGCTTTATTTTTTTAAGGCTTTACCTACAAGAGAAGATGTTGCTTTACTAATATGCTGTCCTCTTAAAACAAGAATACCAAAAATTTGACATGTCCTGAGATGAAGATGCTTCTCTCTGCGTGCCAGTCTTAGAATCAACTCCAGATCCAATTTTCATTGAATTTTAGTGACTATAAAATCTCGGTCAATTACCTTTCTTTCATTATACTTCATCTATGGAAAACCCAATGATGTCTATGTTAATCTCATAATTGTCGATAGATATTCTGCAGTTGACCTTATCTATTTTAGGTGAGTAAACTTTTCCATTTGATTTTTGAGTTGAGGTTCTTTTAACATTGACATCATAAAAGGAAAATCAAAATCCATTTAGCTACGGTTAGGGCAAATAAAGATTGAAGAATCAAATTAGTTTGAATAATAATAATTTCAGATTAAAAATATTTATATGTTAAATAACATGAATGTTTGAAATCTCTTGCAAAAACTGTTCCATCTTGAACATTCATGGATGTGCTTCAGCACTGTCATCCTTTGCATCAGATGGTTTCTTGCTGACCTTCTTAACCTTTTCTGAGTGATCAAAGTAGGCCTCACTTGGAGTTTCACTTCAGTAATGTACTGTTTCATCATATGTTTACCATTCATTTTTAGGGAAATTCCGCAACAGTCAGACCTGACTTAAGATATGTACTGTTTCATCATATTGTTGCCTCTTCCTTCTAAACTAACCAACAATCATTTCTAAGTGTTGAATACATAATGTAGAATACTTTGAATAAATTTTAAAGATGTGGCCCACATGCTAAGCATGCAAGCTTATTCACAAGTCTTCCATATGCAATGACAGAGTCGGTACTTACTAGATTACTCTTTGGCTTTTATTCTAGAGAGTTGAGACACTCTATGCTCTTTCATTTTTCTATTTTCACTATGAATGTACTTATGAGTCCTATTACTTGATCTTTGTTGCCTGGATGCATTGCTATAATTTCTTTCCTTCTTTCTTTTCCCCCTAAATGGTCTTTATTGTCCTAATATTTCAAGCAACCTAAACTTTCCTGTTGTAGTCTTTGGAGCAGATAATGCATGAGTGAACATATTTTTGGAACATTAGCTGACAAATATTGTCAGTTTGTTATTAACTGCAGGTTCTCTATTTTATCCCAGGATGAATGCTCATTGTTTCTTTCTAGTTTTGTTCATTTATGTGTTCAACTTCCATCTTCTTGGAGGTCTTCACAAGTAGAATGCCATATGAATAGAAAACAATTTTATACATGATGGAATCTTTCACTGTCCCCCTGTAACAAAGGAAATACAATCTTTGTCACTAAATATATGTTGAATGGTGTTGTCATTGATGCGAATGACCGTTATTGAACACTCTTAATATTTGTCTGATTTGCATCAGTTGGAAGCTCCGAAGGAAGAAGCCCTGGAAAACCTTAGAAGCCCCACACTTGTTTGAATATTTGAGGACGAGGATCAGTCGGGTTGTTCCCAAGATCACCATCATTGGATGCTCCTCGTCAAGCCGATTCCAACAGTATATGGCATGCCATGAGACTCCACATGGTTTGAGAGTTATGTTTAGTCAAAGATTGTGCACCCATCTTGTGGGCAAAAGCCCCAAAGGGAGATGAGGTGGCATGATATGATAGGTTGGCATAATGATGAAGAAATTTCACCTTGGCCAAAGGTCAAAAGAAAATAAAATTTAATCATTTAAGAGTAGGTTAAGAAATTTCAAAAGTATGGCAAGTTGATTTCATATGGGGATAAACAATTCAAATTTAAAAATATTTTTTCGCTCCATTTTTAAGGCAAGTCGGCTTCCTTAAGGCCCCAGCTATATCTATAAAAAGGCAGATCGATTCTTATCTCAAATCAATCAAGCAATTCTAACGCATATCTCTGAGATAATCTGCGGCTCTCGAAGAGTAATGAAGATTTGAAGCAGGCCAATTTATTGAAGGTTTTTGGGTTATAATCTTTGTTTCTTTCTATGGTTTCTCGTTGGATCTTTGGAGAATTTCCGAGGCATTTCAGGACCACTGTGGCATTAATTTCTTTATGAGATTCTTAGCTCTGTGAAACAATGAATTATGATTGTAATGGCTCAAATCTTCATTCTTTATGGCCAGTTCTGAAACCATTCTGAAATTTTTATCATCTGTCTGCGGCAGACGTGTTGTGAAACTTGCATTTGCTGGAGGTTATGGACGGAAATATGTTACCAAACAAGGTTCTGAAATTGAAAGCAACTCGCCACTAGTCTTCTCTGAATTTTCGGCATTCTCAAAGACTCATCTGAAGCGGCTCATTCAAGGAAACTATTCGCTGCGACCTCGTTTGAGTAATAAATCAACATCGAAATCGAACAGTGGAAATGTGGCCTTTACAGTGTCGTTTGAGAAATAAATCAAGGTTTTTTTATGGGAAAAGATTATATACAAATAAGCAACTTCACATGGTTTAATAAATGTTAAGTGAAGAAAAAAATTACATGAAAAAGTAAGTTATAAGTAAAAAAATACATTATATTTCCAAGTCTCATAAAAAAGGGTATTTTGAAATTACAAAAGAAATAATTAAACCCCTAAAACTAAATTCGAAATTTTTGAAGGATTATCTTTAAAAACCCTAAAGTCATCCCGAAAAAGAAAAGGTAAATTAAAGTTCTTTTAAGGGAGAAAAATGGATTAAAAAGAAAAAGAAGGGAGAAGGAATTATTAAGGATTCATTTCTGAGCTTTGAAGTAATAAAGTTTTGAAGTCTTATAAAAAGGATTACTTTTAAAAACTCCAAGTTCATCTTAACAAAGTAAAAATGGAGTTAATCGCCGATGAGAAAGAAATTGAGTGTAATTCAGAAATGAAAGAGGGAAGATTTCCTAAAACTTTTAGTATATGTGTCGGTGCGCTATTTAAAATCAAAAGATCACTTGCGGGAAATGATGTTATCATCTCTATTGATCTTACTCAAAATAATAACTATGTTACTACTAAATGTGCTAACCAATTAGTGATTCCTGAATCAAATATTGTTGAAACGAATTTTGTTGACAGAGGTGACAAACAATACGATATAAGCAATCTACAACTAAGTATTGGAGACTACACTTTTGTCTCGCAATTCACCGTTAAAACCTTATTTTGCGACAACACTGATATAGTTCTGGGTTCGCCCTAGATCGAATCACTAAGATCTTTTATCTTAAATATGAAGAAGTAGTTTTTGACATTTTCATACAAAAATAAAAAAGACAACATTACAGGATGTTACAGTGAAGCCAGAGTCCGTAACACTAGAAGATATGCAAGATATCGCAAGAATAATTTCTCAAGAAGGTAAAAAAGTAATACAAAATATGCAAAGAGAAATTGACAAAATCACCACTGAAAAAAATGAAGAAGTTACTCGCCTCAAAGTCCACAGCAAGAAATTATTGATGCAAATTAAGAAACTTAAAAATGACAAGAAAATATTGAAAAAAAAGCTAGAGGAATTCAACATAGAAAGCATATCAAAGTCTTCAAACGTAGCTGACCAAGTTGAAGAAAGAGGAATGAATACTAATCTAGTCGATATCAAAACCCAAGAAAGTGTCAACCCAGTTGAAGGGAAAACATATTCAAATGTTGCAGTTCAGATGATGAAAAACCCAAGTGAAGATTTTGTAAGCAACTCGACAACATTAGAACCTGAAGTAAATGAGAATCTTGCCTCACATATGATAAGGGAAAGACAAACCAAAATAATTCCTTATCTACACCCAAATCACAAGAACAAACATCTCAATCAATCTACGAATTCGTATCATTGAAAACATAAACAACAAAATTATGTTCCGAAGAAAAATGATGTCAGCGAAATCTAGTATGATGATAACAAGTTATCCCAGTTATCAAGTAAGTGCCAAGTTTCACAGAAGATTAATTTAAGGTTGTTTAATCCCTTCTCAGTGCGACAATTTTGTTTCACTTAGAGGATCATATCATCTTGTTTCGACGAAGATGACAGTTCCGGGACAAGAAGACATTCGAAACAGAAAAAAGAGATCAAGCCTTTCATCAATAAGCTTTGAGGAAAATATTTTTGAGGAAGGCAATGTTATGAATAATATATATATATATATATATATATATATATATATATATATAAATAGTAAAAATAATATAAATAATAATAGACATAAACAATGATTAATTAACTAATAATTAGTAGGGAAGAGGCATGTCTCTATAGACATGACCGTTCGTGAAAGGGTACTTACCTGACTATATATACAGGACCCTCACTCTTGATTGTGACATCATTCTTATTCATACATTTTAATATATATTCTTGTATCTCAATGGAGATCTTAATATTCCAAGTCTTCTGGAGTATTTAACTTGAAGACCAAAGTTTGTTCGTTCCACCAGGTTCTTTTTCTCTTGTCGCTCTCTGTGTATTTTTGACAAATTAATTAATGGTTATCTATGTTTAGATCTGTTGTCTAGTACTCTATATCAACGTTGGATATATCTCTGAATTCATCATAAACCAGTGATATTTTTTGTGAAGCATTCTCATGGCATGTAAGGACCTTTGTGTATGTTACTTGAGTTAAACAAATAAAAATTATACCTACAACAGTGTGCCAACAAAGTGTTTGGTGAAAAGCTTCACTGGAAACCATATAAGCTCTGATAAACTATAGTGGGTATTTTGGGAAATTCCAAGAAGGTATATTACATACATCTAAGACATGAGCAATTCATTTTAAGATCTATTTGTGAAAACAAGCATTTGAATAAAAGTTGAAGTCCTCAAATAAAGATGTGTTACTCAAGATTTGAAAACGAAGAAAAAAACCTAGATCTAATGATGTATTAAAGTAAACCCTAGGGTGTTCACATGTAAAAGGGAAAATGTCATGTCCCTTCCCAAAAGAATTTGTAACAGGCTTTGTCTCTATGCAATTTTGCACAATTTTTCGAAGGAAAAGGACCCAAGCATTTTCGACTTAGAGACTTAGGAGAAATATAGTCAGATTATTTTGCTAGTGGAAGGTGCGGGCCACCCATGTAAAAAAACGTAGTAGGCAATTCAAATTGCTTGGAGGGAATTCATATCGTTGTTGGAGGGGCCCACATGAGGCAAAGAGAGGCCCACAAAGTCATAAGGAGGAAGAGCTCCTCACTTGGTTATTCACTCACTCTTGCATATCGAAAATCACTTGATTGTTTGCTCGAGCTACTTAGCCGAGTCAACTGGCTGTTCAATCACGAATCTCTCAAGCGGGAGATTCAACCTTACCTTTGGGGGACTACAAGTGACACCTTAGGAAGGCAATTCCATAGCATCTTGAGGAGCACCAGGAGGTATTTACAGTCATACCATTCAGCCATTATCCAAAAGTGCATATTTCTGGGCCAACAGATAAGAACACGCAGTTGAGGGGAGAGCTCCATTGGGCCAGCCATTAGCTGGAGAAATTAGGAGATTCGAAGGTCATCATTGGGTCAACTCTCAGGGGGAGTTTTGGAGCAAGAGAGTGCAACAAACAGGCAATTCGAATTCCAGTCTTGGAGGATAGCGCAGAGGGCCAGTCTCGGCAACACGTGGGGATTGATGGAAATAGCTACAACCTGGAATCACAGTTGGGAAGGAAGGAAATTCATAAGTGGGCTCATCCAAGTGATTTGGGATAGTTTTTGGGAGGATTCCATCCTTCACTCAAGTAGGCCGAGTTTTACTGTTGGAGTACAAGTTGGGCTCCTTTGGGGTCAAATTTCAGAAGTCTGAACTAGGCCAAAACCTTCCTGGGTTTTGGCTGAGGATATGGATGCTGAAATATTATAATTTTCTGAGCACGGGAAGTAGTGATTCCAACACTTTGATTCCAGCAGACAATGCAGTTTCTAGGCAGTGCAAATTAGTTTTGGCGCAACAGTTGGGCAGCCTTCATATCAGTGTTTGCTCACCTGGGTTTTGTCATGCTTGTCCTTCGAGACAAGCCCAAGTGCACCATTCTAATTATCATTGTATTTTTCCTTGAAGATTTAATAAAATGGCTTAGCAGTTCTCTATATCCGGCATTTTCATGGGTGCTTGATGTGTATTTCGTTTCTCTGATTGCTGGATTGTTTGCTTGCTTTGTTTATCACTTAATTTCCTGTTTAGGAACACTATAGTGGTATTAGAGCCTAGGTCTTGGCTCAGCTGTGGGGATTTTCTCCTATGAGAGAAGGGGAACAACAAAATATTACATACAAGAGGCACCGGTACTAGAGTAGAGAAAGAGCGCTGGAAATCACTCCAGACACGAAAAATAGGGGGAAGGCAATAGTAGCAAAGGAAGATATGGTAGAGCCCAAGAGCATGGAGGAGATGGCTTTTGACATCCTCTTGAAGGCTTTGAATGATTTAGCAAAGGGGCAGAAAGAGATGCTAGAGGAGATTAAAATGCCGAACCGGGAGAGAACCATCCATGTGAAAATTCCTAGATCTAATAATCTCAGGAATCCTACTGCAACCAATTGAATCTACTTCACCTAGATTGTAAATTACAAAACAAACTTATTTCAGATTTCTTCTTGAAACATTGAAGTAAATTACTAAAGCAACCTACACTAAATTAAATATGATTCTGAAACATAGAAACTGAGCAAGCAAAAAAAAACACATAGGACATCGTTATTTTTGAACAAATGTCCCCAGAAAAACCCAACTTGGGAAAACCGGTGCAATAGTGAGGGTTTTATTTTATCATGCAATAGTGAAATCTGAGTACATCTATGGATGCCCAACTAGCAATCCAAACAGCAAGAAAATCTGGCGGAGATATTCCCTAAGCAACCCCGACACTCGTGTTGCTCGCACTTGCGTTCCTGCACATGCGCATTCCTGCAGTCACGTTCCTGCACTTGCACATCCCTGCACTTGCGCGTTCCTACATTCGCGCGTTCTTGCACTCGCACGTCCCTGCACTCGTGAGTTCCTGCGCTCGCGCGTTCTTGCACTCGCGCGTTCCTACATTGCGAGTTCCTGCACTCGCGCGTTCCTGCATTGCGAGTTCCTACACTCACGCATTCCTGCACTCGCGAGCTCCTGCACTTGTGAGTTCCTGCACACGCGCGTTCCTGCACTTGCGAATAACTCAACCTCTTGCTATTGCCTCTCCGGATCTGGAAATCTTCCTCTGGATCACTGTCCCTACCCCTCTATTGCAAAAGATCTCTTCGATCAGAATTTCCTCCCGAGAACTTCTCACTTCAAAAATTCGATCTCTTGATTGTATTTTCCAAATGAACCTCAAACCCCTTCTTATATCTTTCTATTGGACAATCACTGACCTAGATTAACTCCTAATCAAAGGCTCAAATCATTTTGACTTGATCTCCCTCTTTATCTAGAAGATTCACCCACAATTAGATTAATAACCATTAATATTTTAATTTTCCTAAGTTTAGACTTGGGAACTCCAAAAAATACTAATTATTTAATATTATCGTCTTCGGGTGGAATTTCCCAACACTGTTTCTGGGTTCTTTGGAATGCATGTGCCCAAGCCTCCCAACAAAATTTGAGGCTTAGAGCACATCCGATGCTACCCCAAATCAACACTCTCTCTTGGCGAGGAATGTGCTCTAGCAAAATACTACTACTGCATACTGCTTTGACTCTGAAGCATCGTCCTCTGCGCTTCTGATGTCTGACATGCTGTCCACCAACCACTGCGTTGTTGCTGCTACTGTGCTGCTGCCTTTGACAGTGCCACTGCGAATGCTACATCTGTACTACATCTCCCTCTCAAATGCTGCATCTGCAATGTTGCTAGCACTGCCACTGCTAACACTGCATCCGTACTGCAACTCAGTTGCTGATAGAAGCAACTGAAAACACCCAAAATTGGATAATTATCCCGTGGATACACCTCGGTGCTGAAAGCCTGACTATTGTTAGTCCCACGCTGTCTTTTGAAGCCACTGCGCTGCTGAAGCTCTGCACTGTGCCTCCATGCACTATTGCCTCTCTGCTCTGCGCTACTCAAGTTCTGGCGCTGCTAACTACTGCGTCTGTCGCTCCAATACTCCATGGCACCAACTGAAAACTCGTCCATCCCGCTACTACTGATCATGGGCTCCCGTAGCAAGGTGATGATCCAAGAGGTGGGCTCCGTAAGGATCTTGCCCATCTGTAGCTTATCGAACTATAGTTCTATATTAGCCCACCTCCCTCCTGGAGGTATCTTGGTTGTTATGGCGAACTCCTCCTGTTCGATCTTTGCGGCTGCAACCTTAGGATCGTGCTCCTCATCCTTGTCCTTTTTCTTCAAGGGACACTGGGATGCATAGTGGCTCATTTCGCCACATCTGAAACACTTCACCTTGGAGATGTCCCTCTTTTGTCTCTGTTGTCTCTACTGCCCCGTCGATTCAAGGGCTGCATTATCCTCCTCCTCTACTTTGGGCTTCGACTCATTGCTGCTTTTGCTTCCGTCAAGTTTGACCTTGACCAGGTCTCTCCTCAGCTCTTCTTGTTTTAGAGCTGCCCACATCTCATCCTAATTAGGCAATGTTGCTCTGCCTAGGATACTCTGGACAAAGACTTGCCACTCATCCGAGACAAAATTTAGGGCCAGTCTCACTAACTCCGAATCCTGAGGTATATGCTCCACAGTTGACGACTCATCACTGGTCTCCTTCAGCTTCATGAGGAATGGATCCACACGTTCTCCCTTCTGCATTTCTGTAGATCTCAACTTCTGTTCCAAGTACATCTTCCGCTGCTAAGAAGATCCCTAATTCAATGTGGACAAAGCATCCCACATCTCCTTAGCAGTTGCTCTGCTAGCAATGTGGCACACCACGTGATCCTTGACTCCATCTAGGATAATCCTCTTGGCCTTTGCCATTTCAACTCTGTACTTCTTCAACGGATCTGCATCCGCAGGGACAACTACCACACTATTAACATACGTCTTCGGGCATGCTCATCTAGAAGGAAGGGACATTCTAGCCTTCTAGATGACGTAGTTGGAAGCTCCGTCCAACTTGTCCTAATCCCTCGAGCCACTGGTTGCCATATCCTCCTAAAACTGTCGTACAACTCCCTCTTTTAGTTTCTAGGCTAGCTTACGCACTCCTTGATGGCGTTGGTAAGTCTGCTGCTCCTCTGCTGCTTAGCAAATGAGAGATACTGATTTCCTCTGCAAGAAATCACTGAGGAAGTATTCCCTCACTATGCGATCTGGTTCCTTGTTTCGATGAATTTTCTGCCCAACACTCAGCTTACAGAAAACTGCGTCCCTCTAGCTCTGCGCCGATGCTTTGTGTGGTTCTCTTTGCCTTGGCAAATTCTCGATCCGATAGTCTTACCTTTGTCAGGTCACTCAGAGAGAGACACCCACAAAATATAGCCTCCTGGCTAGAACTGCGCAATCCCTCAGGGGTTCAAACTGTTGCTTGCTGCAACAAGTTTGCCCTTGCTTTAGTGCTAGATCTGCTCTTCCTGTTTCACATGACTCGCCATTGTCAGGGCACTAGGGGTTCAAGAAAACATACATGGCAGTCAGGGAGCACTTCACATGGAAGGGCCTCAAGGGGGACGTGCTGAAACACGTACAAGAGAGTGAGGCATGTCAGAGGAACAAAGGGGAGCTGATTCATCCTGCAAGATTATTACATCTGCTTCCCATCCTTGAGGGGAAATGGGAGAGTATCTCCATGGATTTCGTCACGGGGCTCCCCACAGTACATGGCAAGGACTGCATCTATGTAGTGGTCGACCGGTTGACCAAGTATGCCCACTTTTTCGCCATCCCTACCAAATATTCGGCTTCACAGGGTGGTTTTCCGGTTATACGGGCTTCCTAAGAACATCGTGAGTGACAGGGATAACAGGTTCATGGGAGGCTTCTTGCAAGAGCTCAGGTTGGTTGGTACTGAGCTCACCTCTAGGACGAGTTACCACCCCCAGACAGATGGCCAGACCGAGCGAGTTAATCAGTGGCTAGAGGGGTACCTTAGGAACTATGTGACTGGGCAGCAAAGGGCTTGGATTCAGTGGTTGCATTTGGTCGAGTATTGCTACAACACCACCCATCACATGTCCATTGATATGACTCCTTTCCGTGCCTTGTATGGTTAAAGTTTGTGGAGATAGTCGGGCCGCAAAGGCGGAAGATTGGATCCAAGAGAGCCAAGACATCCTCAAGGCTCTCAAGGATAACTTAGTGACAGTGTAGAAGCAGCAGAAGGTGTACGCAGATCGACACCAGATTGAGGGACATTTTGATGAGGGGGATTTGGTGTACCTTCGGTTACAGACGTGTTGATTTGTGGTAGCATCAGATGTGCTCTAGCCATGAAAATTGGTGGAGAGGCTAAGGCACATAAGATCTCCAAAACCCATAAATCGTTTTGGGAAATTCCATCCAGTTGGAAAAATATTAAAATAATTAATATTTTTAATGGAGTTCCTAAGTCTAAACTTAGGAAAATTAAAATATTAATGGGTATTAATATAAAACTGGGTGAGAAGGTCCTAAATGACGAGGATCAAGCCAAACTAATCTTAGCCATTGATTAGGGACTTAATCTCGGCCGTTGAAGACTCAACAAGAAAAGTATAAGAGAAGGCTTGAGGGTCAGTTGGAGACACACCAGCCGATACTCAGTATCTCAAGGAAAATCGATTCTCAAAGAGAAGGAGATCAATTTCAGAGGGAGAGTTGCAGGGTGGAGGAAGAGGGGGATTAGCAGCGCTTAGGGAGCTTAGAAGAAGTGACGCAGGGACTCTGAGAGACAACGCAGAGGGAGACACAGATCAGAGAGATGCAAGGATGACACAAAGAGGGACCAGAGCTGCGCAGAGCCACGCTGAATGACGCAGTAGAGAAAGGAAGCTCTCCATGGTATAAGAAAGTCTCAGAGAGAAGTCTCAAGTGTTTTCTTCCAGTGTCTATGTTATTTTTTCTGTAAAAGAGATTACTACTGAAGATTAATAAAATCCTCCTCTGCTGCACCAGTTTTTCTGCATTGGGTTTTTCTTGGGACAATTGTCCAAAACTAACTGTGTTGATGTGATGGATTCTTGTGCATATATTTGTTTCTGTATAATGGTGTGATATCTACAGTAGAATTTATTTTAATATTTACTGAAGGGATTTCATAAATAACTTATTGGGAATAATAAGTAGGTGAAATGAACGGTTGCTGTAGCTAGGTTGCACGAAATGGGGAAACGGGTGCGAGTTTTCGAAACGGGAACTGATATGAAACGCGACTTCCACAAAATTTGGAAATGGGGAAACGCGAATATATATATATATATATATATATATATATATATATATATAAATATGTGCAATCATAAAGCATATATGATACATTCTAATTTACTACATTATGATAAAATTGTCAATTGTCAATGCATAAACTATAAGTCTCTAAATTTACATCACATTTACTCATGAATGATCACATAATGAAAATAGAAATATCCAAAATCAGCCACGAGAAATTTCTAATTTCTTGTCTCATGCTTGATTGGGAGTCTCCTCCTACATAGTCGAACGACCTTAATGCTCTTGATTAAATATAAGTTTCATACCCTAGTACCCTACATGCTCTTCATTATTGGGAGTCTCCATTGCATAAAGGGCTTGGTTCTCTTGATTAAATACAAGTTCCATACCCTAGTACATGATAAAATCCAATGGAAACATTGCAATCCCCCCAATCCTGAAATCCTGCAAAACAGATAAGTCTGCTGGATTTTGAGTGAGATTTAAAATTCTACTTTCTCCATATGAAATCCAATGAGGGCGAAACCACTCTCAAACATCCTGAGTCATTTCATGGTAATGTTAAAAATTTAAGTAAAATGATGAAAATGAAAAATAAAGGAGAATATCACTTTTACTTTAAGAATTTAACATTACCATGAACTGCATATCAACACTAGGGCAAAAGTTCACTTTTATAACTTTAGACAGGCATCTAGAAGCACCTAGAAGTCACTAGGATAACCTAAAAATAAATTAGAAAACAAATTAAAAGAAAAATGTAAAAAACCACAAGTAAAAATCTGAAACGTGAGTAGTAAAAATCTGAAACGTGAGTCGTATGGCCCTGAAACGCGTTTCAGGCCGTACTGGCCACGTTTCAGTTTCGTGAAACGTGGCAATACGACCTGAAACGCGTTTCAAGGCCGTACCACACGCGTTTCAGCGTTTCGTACCCGTTTGCATACGGAAACGCCCCCTTGCCCTACATTTCCTGCAACATAGTGCTGTAGTAATAGAATTTTTGTTTAGAAATTTTCACATGGTATTAGAGCAACATTTCGGCGACAGGAAGGGAAAATCAATTATGGGTTAGGAGCATGATGTAGAAGCATCCACTCAAGGGGACTCGTGTAAATTTTCAGAGGAATGCTCAAGAGACAAAAATTACGATTATTCTATGTTGGCCTCCAGATTGGAAGAAGAAATTGTTTGCATAGCAAGCTCTGCCTCCTCAGAGGTTTGGTATATAGATAGTGGAGCTCCCTGGCATATGACGGGAATCCGAGAATGTTTTTCAGATTTTCAGGAAGAAAGAACGAATTTTCAGATCACCGTGGGGAATAAGGCAAAGTGTACTCTAGTAGGGAAAGGTACTATAGTTTTTCAAACAGAAACAGGAGAGCGGTTCCGAGCTACCAATGTGTTGCATGTGCTAGGATTGGGGATGAACTTATTTTCTGTATCTCAACTTCAAAACAAGGGCTCTGACGTTTTCTTCATTAAGGAGAAAGTATACATCAAACACCTGAGTTGGAAAAAGAAGGTCTAGATCGGAATTATAAGTAACAGGTTGTATAGGTTGCAGCTAGAATCACGAATGGCATTGATAGGCAGTAATGGAGACAAGGATTTGAATGAACTATGGAACAAAAGGATGGGACATTTGCACCATGGGGCTCTGAGAATTCTCAGAAAAACTGTAAATAGGAGTTCCAAATCTTAGTACTGAACAAGATGATGTATGTAGAGGGTGTGCTCTTGACAAGTATGCCAAAGTAGCGTTTCCAAGAAGTAACAATAGGGCCAAGAGTGTACTAGGATTGATACACTCAGACATCTGCGGACCGATGTCCACAAAAGCTCTTAGTGGTGCCGAATACTTCGTCACCTTCATCGATGACCATTCCAGGAAGACTTGGATCTACTTTTTGAAAACCAAAGATGAGGTTTTTGGTCGATTCAAAGAGTTCAAGGCTCTAGTGGAGAATCTGACAGGAAAGAAGATAAAAGTGTTGCGCTTAGACAATGGTGGAGAGTATGTTGACAAGGACTTCACCGATTTTTGTGCTAGGGAGGGCATCAAAAGAGAGTGGACAACTCCCTACAATCCAGAGCAGAATGGAGTAGCAGAAAGGAAGAACAAGACTATTGTGGAAGCAGCTAGGGCAATGATGGATGATTAGGATATGCCAAAATTCCTATGGACATAAGCATGTAGCACGACAATTTATGTCCAGAATAGAACTCCTCATAGGGCATTGGGTAAGATTACTCAAGAGAAGGTCTTCACCAGGAAGACACCTGAAGTTAGTCATTTCAGGATATTTGGGAGTTTAGCATATTGCCGTATACCCAAGGAGAAGGGGAAGAAGTTAGATCAAACTGCAAAGAAAGAATATCTTGTGGTATATAGCGAGAATGCTAAGGCATATAGAATCTATCTTCTAGGGACCAGGAAGGTAGTAGCTCGATGAGATGTAAAGTTCATGGAGAATAGAGCTTTAAGAAAATATCGAGAAATGCCTTCCGAGGAGCTGTCAAAAGATGAGCCGTTGGTCAAACCACTTCAACCAGCGGAAGCTAGTACCTGAAATTCTCCTTCAGAACAGGAGGAATCACAGGAAGAGGAACAGCCGACAGATGTGCCTACTACCAGAGGAAGAACGAGCCGGGAACTCCGACAGATTCTACGTGATGTGAAAGAACTCATTGGTGTACCCAGGAACAGTAAAAGGGAGCGAAGATAGCCAGACAGATACCAAGCCTTAGTAGCTCAGGTTGGGGAACCCTCCAGTTTTCAGGAGGCCGTTCAGCATCAAGTATGGGTGGATGCGATGGTGGAGGAATACAACTCTATAATGGTGAATGATGTCTGGGAAGTGGTGCCTAGGCCTCAGGACAGATCAGTGGTAGGTTCGAGATGGATCTACAAGATCAAATATGCTGCAGACGACAGTGTGGAGAAATACAAAGCTAGGTTTGTGGCAAAGGGGTATGCTCAGAAGGAAGGAATAGACTATGAAGAGACCTTCGCCCCAGTAGCCAGGTATACATCTATTAGAACCGTGATATCTCTTGCAGCACAGATGGGGTGGGAGATTCATCAGATGGATGTCGAAACAACATTCTTGAACAGGGTAATAGAAGAGGAAGTATACATTGAACAACCAGAAGGCTTTGAGACACATGAGAAGAAATCTCATGTATGCAGATTAAAGAAAACCTTGTATGTGCTTAAACATGCACCTAGAGCATGGTATGGTCGAATTGATGGCTACTTGCAGAAGATGGGGTTTGTCCAGAGTGATGCAGATCCCAATTTCTACTATCTGGTTGTAGAGAATGAGACTCTAGTCCTAGTATTATATGTGGATGATTTCTTCTTGACAAGATCATCTAGGCTCATCAAGGACTGCAAGAAGAATCTAGCTACAGAATTCGACATGAAGGATTTGGGGTAGATGCACTATTTCTTGGGGTTGGAAGTTTGGCAGTAGAAGGGTGAGATCTTCCTTGGATAAGGGAGATATGCTATAGAAATTCTGAAGAGATTCGGGATGCAGGATTGTAGGCCTATGGCTACTTCAATGATCATCAACTGGAAGAAAATTGATGCATCAGAAGATAAAGTTGTTGATCCCACCTTGTACGAGCAATTCATAGGGTCCCTGATGTATCTGGTCAATACCAGGCTAGACATTTAAAACTTGGTGGAGAGGCTAAGGCACATGAGATCTCCAATACCCAGAAAGGGTTTGGGCAGATTCTAGACAGTTTGGGAGATTTTAAAATAATTAATATTTTTAATGTAATCCCTAAGTCTAAACTTAGGGAAAATAAAATATAAATGTGAATTAATATGAAGCTGTGTTAGAATGGTCCAAAAGTCATGGATCAAGCCAGATCTAATCTTAGCCGTTGATTAGGGACTTAATCTCGGCCGTTGATTTGTCAACAAAAAAGTATAAAAAGAGGCTTGAGGGTCACTTGGAGAACATACTGAGGGAGACCAATCAGTTCAATTTTTGGAGCAGGGTTAGTTGAGAAATTGAAGCAGTGATCTAGTGAGAAGTCAGGAGGGAGCAAGTATGGAACAGAGAGATGGGAGATCAGTGCAAAGGTAGAAAAGACAGGCGTAGGGCCAAAGGGAGCTACACAGAGGCAACAGAGACTGCGTAGAGCCAGTAGGGCCTGCGTCATCCACGTAGAGGCTACAGGAGTGATGTAGAAGGCCAGAGAGGCTGCACATAGTCTCAACAGGCTAATTAGAGGGTTTCAGGCCATGCAGAGGACAACATGGCTGACGCTGGGTTCAAAAGAAGTGCTGGAGAATTTGTCTATTTGTGGGTAAGCCAGTTTGGCACCTTGTTGTACTAGAAAATTGCTGAATAATAAAATCTTCCCTTGCTGCACAAGTTTTCCCACATTGGGTTTTTCCAGGGACATTTGTTCAAAATATCTGTGTCAATGTGTTGATTCTTGTGCATATGTTTGTTTCTGTATTATGGTGTGATATCTGCAACAATATTTATTTTAATGTTTATTGAAGTGGTTTCATGAATAACTTATGGTGGAATAAGTAGAAAAAGTAAATCAGTTCCTGCAGTGATAGAATTTTCACAGGACATCCTCACCAAGGCCCTAGGAAGAACAAAGTTCATTTATTTCAGGGAGAAGATGGGGATGGTAAAGAATCCATTTCAGTAGCAAAAATGGATAAGTGTCAAGTGTTGTAGTGCAACAATTAGTAGTGCTATGGGCAACATGGGTAATATATGGAGGGTGAGCTGCAGTACAGGTTTAGCAGTGGCAATGGCAGTGTCATGGGAAACAGTACAGAAAGCAATAGTGCAGATGGTGTGAGACATCAGGCCAAGCGTTAGCACAGTTACCGATGCGAAAGGATCGATGTGATGTTTCAGCAATGGAGCATTACTAGAGCACATTCCTCGCTAAGAGGGAGTGTTGATTTGTGGTAGCATCGTATGTGCTCTAGCAATGAAAATTGGTGAAGAGGCTAAGGCACATAGGATCTCCAAAACCCAGAAATCGTTTTTGAAAAATCCATCCGGTTGGAAAGATATTAAAATAATTAATATTTTTAATGGAGTTCCTAAGTATAAACTTAGGAAAATTAAAATATTAATGGGTATTAATATAAAATTGGGTGAGAAGGTTCTAAATGACGAGGATCAAGTCAAATCCAATCTTAGCCGTTGATTAGGGACTTAATCTTGGCCGTTGAAGACTCAACAGGGAAAGTATAAGAGGAGGCTTGAGGGTTAGTTGCAGACACACCAACAGATATTCAGTATCTCAAGGAAAATTGATTCTCAAAGAGAAGTAGATTGATTTCATAGGGAGAGTTGCAGGGTGGAGGAAGAGGGGGGATTAGTAGCAGTAAGGGAGCTTATAAGAAGTGACGCAGGGACTCTGAGAGACAACACAAGGATGACGTAGATCAGAGAGACACAGGGATGACGCAGAGAGGGACCAAAGCTGTGCAGAGCCACGTAGGACTAATGCAGTGGAGAAAGGAAGCTCTCTAGGGTATCAAAAAGTCTCGGAGAAAAGTCTCAGGTGTTTTCTCCTAGTGCCTATGTAATTTTTTTTCTTTTGTAAAAGCGATTGTTGTTGAAGATTAATACAACCCTCCTCTGTTGCACCAGTTTTCCCACATTGGGTTTTTCAGGGACAATTGTCCAAAAATAACTGTGTTGATGTGATTGATTCTTGTGCATATATTTGTTTCTGTATAATGATGTGATATCTACAGTAGAATTTATTTTAATATTTATTGAAGGGATTTCATAAATAACTTATTGGGAATAATAAGTAGGTGAAATAAATTAGTTGTTGCAGTAACATAATTTATGTTTAGAAATTTTCACAATCCGTACAGGCAGTCCTCGTTTAAGCAAAAGGGGGCTGAGAAGCTACAACTCGATATTATGGAGGTGGCCTACGAGCTGGAGATGCTTTGGGGACAAGGATTCACAACATATTCCATGTCTCATTCCTTAAAATGGTGCTGGGACAACAGGTGACAGTAGCAGTAGAGTTACCCCTGTTGGATGATGAGGGCCACCTAATTTTGGAGCCTGACGCCATTTTTGGAGAGGCGGGAGAGGAAGCTGAGGAGCAAGACTATCAGGGAGTTCTTGATACGTTGGAAGAAATTGCTAGATGAGGATGCCACATGGGAGGGTGAGCACATTCTGGAGCACCCAGCTTTGAAGTTGCTTGAGGGAAAGCAACATGTGGGAGGGGAGGACTGTCATGTCCCTTCCCAAAAGAATTTGTAACAAGCTTTGTCTCTACACAATTTTGCACAATTTTGCCAAGGAAAAGGACCCAAGCAGTTTCGACTTTGGGACTTAGGAGAAATACGGCCATATTATTTTGCTATTGGAAGGTGGGGGCCACCCATGTGGAAAAGCGTACTAGGTAGTTCGAATTGTTTGGAGGGAATTCGTATAGCTGTTGGAGGGGCCCACATGAGGCAAAGGGAGGCCCACGAAGTCATAAGGAGGAAGAGCTCCTCACTTGGTCATTCATTCACTCTTGCATATCGACAATAACTTGACTGTTTGCTCGAGCTGCTTAGCCGAGTCAATTGGCTGTTCAATGACGAATCTTTCAAGTGGGAGATTCAACCTTACCTTCAGGGGACTGCGAGTACCACCCTAGGAAGGAGGTTCCATAGCATCTTGAGGAGCACTAGGATGTATTTATAGTCAAACCATTCAACCATTATCCAGAAGTGCGTATTTCGAGGCCAGCAGATAGAGAACACGTAGTTGAGGGGAGAGCTCCATTGGGCTAGCCATTAGCCGAAAAAATCAGGAGGTTTGAAGGTCATCATTGGGTCAGCACTGAGGAGGAGTTTTGGAGCAAGAGAGTGCAACAAACAAGTAGTTCGAATTCCAGTCTTGGAGGACAACGCAGAGGGCCAGTTTGGGCAAAACATGGGTCTTGTGGGAAAGAGCTACAACCCGGAATCACAGTTGGGAAGGAAGGAAATTCATAGGTGGGCTCATCCTAGTGATTTGGGGTAGTTTTTGGGAGGTTTCCCAGATACACTCAGGTAGGCCGAGTTTTATAGTTGCAGTAGAGGTTGGGCTCCTTGGGGGTCAAATTTCAGAAGTTTGAACTAGGCCAAACCCTTCCTGGGTTTTGGTGGGTTTTGGCTGAGGATCCGGAAGCTCAAACCTTATAATTTTATAAGCACGGGAAGCAGTGATTCCAACAAACAACGTAGTTTTTGGGCAACGCATATTAGTTTTGGGGCAGCAGTTGGGTAGCCTTGAGATCAACATTTGCTCACCTAGGTTTTGTCACGCTTGTCCTTAGAGACAAGCCCAAGTGCACCATTCTATTTATCATTGTATTTGCCCTTGAAGATTTAATAAAATGGCTCAACAATTCTCTATTTCCGATGTTTTCATGGGTGCTTGATGTGTATTTGATTTCTTTGATTGCTGGACTGTTTCCTTGCTTTGTTTATCACTTAATTTCTTGTTTAGGAACATTACAGTGGTATCAGAGCCTAGGTATTGGCTTAGCTGTGGGATTTTCTCCTATGAGAGAAGAGGACCAACAAAATATTACATACAAGAGGCAAAGGTACCGGAGTAGAGAAAGAGAGTTGGAAATCACTCCAGACATAGAGGATAGGGGGAAGGTAGTGGTAGCAGAGGAAGATATGGTAGAGCCCAAGAGTAGGGAGGAAATGGCTTTTGATAGCCTCTTGAAGGCTTTGAATGATTTAGCAAAGGGGTAGAAAGAGATGCTAGAGGAGATTAAAATGCAGAACTGAGAGAGAACCACCCCCATGTGAAAATTCCTAGATCTAACAATCTCAGGAATCCTACTGCAACCAACTGAATCTACTTCACCTAGATCGTAAATTACATTACAAACTTATTTTAGATTTCTTCTTGAAATATTGAAGTAAATTACTAAAATAGTCTACACCAAATTAAATATGATTCTGAAACATAGAATCTGAGCAAGGAAATACAAACACATAGGACACCGTGAAATTTGAGTACATCTATGGATGCCCAATTAGCAATCCAAACAACAAGAAAATCTGGCAGAGATATTCCCTAAACAACCTCGACACTCGTGTTGCTTGCACTCGCGTTCTTGCACTTGCGTGTTCCTGCACTTGCACTTTCCTGCACTCGCGAGTTCCTGCACTGGTGTGTTCCTACACTCGTGCATTCATGCACTCTCAAGTTCCTGCACTCGCGCGTTCCTGCACTACGAGTTCCTGCACTCGCGTGTTCCTGCACTTGCGCATTCCTGCACTCGCAAGTTCCTACACTCGCGCGTTCCTGCACTTGAGAATAACTCAGCCTCCTGCTACTGCCTCTCTAGATCTGTAAATCTTCCTCCGAATCACTGTCCCTGCCCCTCTACTGCAAAAGATCTCTTCGATCAGAATTTCCTCCGAAGAACTTCTCACTTAAGAAATTCACTCTCTTGATCTCTCAATGTATTTTTCAAATGATCCTCAAGCCCCTTCTTATATCTTCCTGCTGGACAACCAATGACCTATATTAACTCCTAATCAAAGGCTTAGATCATTTTGATTTGATCTCTGTCTTTATCAAGAAGATTAACCCACAATGAGATTAATACGCATTAATATTTTAATTTTTCTAAGTTTAGACTTAAGAACTCTAAAAAATATTAGTTATTTTAATATAATCGTCTCTGGGTGGAATTTCCCAAAACGGTTTTTGGGTTCTTTGGAATGCATGTGCCCAAGCCTCCTAACAAAATTTGAGGCTTAGAGCACATCCGATGCTACCCCAAATCAACACTCCCTCTTGGCGAGGAATGTGCTCTAGGAAAATTCTGCTATTGCATACTGCTCTGACTCTGAAGCATCGTCCTCTGCGTTGCTAATGTCTGAAATGTTGTCCACTAACTACTCCGCTATTGTTGCTACTGTACTACTGCCATTGACACTGCCACTGCCAATTCTACATGTGTACTACAACTCCCTCTCAAATGCTGCATCTGCTATTCTGCTAGCATTGCCACTGCTAACACTGCATCCGTACTGCAACTCAGTTGCTGAGAGAAGCAACTGAAAACAACCAAAATTGGATAAGTATCCCGTGGATACACCTGCGTGCTAAAAGCTTGACTGCTGATAGTCCCACGCTGTCTTCTGAAGCCTCTGCGTTGCTGGAGCTTTGCACTGTGCCTCCATGCATTGCTGCCTCTCCGCTCTGCGCTGCTAACCACTCCATCTGTCGCTCCAGCACTCCATGGCACCAATTAAAAACTCCTCCATCCCGCTACTACTGATCATGGGCTCCTGTAGCAAGGTGTTGATCCAAGAGGTGGGCTCCTTAAGGATCCTGCCCATCTGTAGCTTATCGAACTACAATTCTATATCAGCCCACCTCCCTCCTGGAGGTATCTTGGCTGTCACGGCGAACTCCTCCTGTTCGATCTTTGCAGCTGCAACCTTAGGATCGTGCTTCTCATCCTTGTCCTTTTTCTTCAAGGGACAATGGGATGCATAGTGGCCCATCTCGCCACATTTGAAAAACTTCACCTTGGAGACGCCCTTCTTTCGTCTCTGTTGCTCCTACTTCCCCTTCGATGCAAGGGCTGCATTATCCTCCTCCTCTACTTTGGGCTTTGACCCACTGCTGTTGCTGCTTTCGTCAAGTTCGACCTTGACCAGGTCTCTCCTCAGCTCTCCTTGTTTTAGATTTGCCCACATCTCATCCCAATTAGGCAATGTTGCTTTGCCTAAGATACTCTAGACAAAGACTTGCCACTCATCCAAGATAGAATTTAGGGCCAATCTCACTGACTCCGAATCCTGAGGTGTATGCCCCGTAATCGAAAACTCATCACGGGTCTCCTTCAACTTCATGAGGAATGGATCCACACTTTATCCCTTCTTCATCTGTGTAGATATCAACTTCTGTTCCAAGTACATCTTCCACTGCTTAGAAGATCCCCGATACAATGTGGCCAATGCATCCCACATCTCCTTAACAGTTGCTCTGCCAGCAACGCGGCACACCACGTGATCCTTCACTCCATCAAGGATCGTCCTCTTGGCCTTTGCCATTTCAACTCTGTGCTTCTTCAACGGATTTGTATCCGCAAGGACAGTTACCACACTATCAACATACGTCTTGAGGGCATGCTCATTTAGAAGGAAGGACATTCTAGCCTTCCAGATGACGTAGTTGGAACCTCCGTCCAACATGTCCTGATCCCTCAAGCCACTGGTTGCCATATCCTTTGAACACTGTCAAACAACTCCCTCTTTCTCCTTGTTGCGTAGCTTCTAGGTTGGCTTACGCACTCCCTGATGGCGCTGATAAGTCTGTTGCTCCTATGTTGCTCAGCAAATGAGAAACACTGATTTCCTCGGCAAGAAATCACGGAGGAAGTATTCCCTCACTATGCGATCTACTTCCTTCTTCCGACGGTTTTTTTGCCTAGTACAAAACTTGCAAAAAACTGCGTCCCTCTAGCTCTGCACTAATGCTCTGCGTGGTTCCCTTTGCCTTGGCGAATTCTTGATCCGATATTGTTACCTCTCTGTCATCTCACTCAGAGAGAGACACCTACGGAAATATAGCCCTCCTGGCTAGAAGTGCGCAATCACTCAGGGGATTCAAACTACTGCTTGCTGTAGTAAGTTGGCCCTTGCTTGAGTGCTAGATCTGCTCTTCCTGTTTCACATCAACAACTCTTATACCATGTGAAAATTCCTAGATCTAACAATTTGAGGAATCCTATTGCGACCAACTGAATCTACTTCATCTAGATCGTAAATTACATTACAAACTTATTTCGGATTTCTAAAACATGATTCTGAAACATAGAAACTGAGCAAGGAAATACAAACACATAGGACACCGTTATTTTTGGACAAATGTCCCTAGAAAAACCCAACTTGAGAAAATCGGTGCAACGGTGAGGATTTTATTTTATTATGCAGTAGTGAAATCTGAGTACATCTATGGATGCCCAACTAGCAATCCAAACAACAAGAAAATCTGGCAGAGATATTCCCTAAGCAACCTCGACACTCGTGTTGCCTGCACTCGTGTTCTTGCACTCGCGTTCTTGCACTTGTGTGTCCCTGCACTCGTGCGTTCTTGCGCTTGCACGTTCTTGCACTCGCGCATCCCTGCACTGCGAGTTCTTGCACTCGCGCATTTATGCACTGGTGAGTTCCCGCACTCATGATTTCCCGCACTCGCGCTTTCCCGCACTCACGAGTTCAGGCACTTGCGAGTTCCTGCACTTGCGAATAACTCATCCTCTTGCTACTTCCTCTCCGGATCATTGTCCCTGCCCCTCTACTACAAATGATCTCTTCGATCAGAATTTTCTCCTGAGAACTTCTCTCTTTAGAACTTCGATCTCTTGATCTGTCGGTGTATTTTCCAAATGACTCTCGAGCCCCTTCTTAACTTCTAAGCAGAGGCTCATATCATTTTGACTTCATCTCAGTGTTTATTTAGAAGTTTCACCCACAATTAGATTAATACACATTAATATTTAATTATTTTAATATAATCGTCTCTGGGTGGAAATTCCCAAAATGGTTTCTGGGTTCTTTGGAATGCATGTGCCCAAGCCTCCCTCTAAAATTTGAGGCTTAAATCACATCCGATGCTACTCGAAATCAACACCCTAGGGGATTCTTATTTGGAGAAACTTCTGGAGCCTCTCAGCAATTCAGTCACCCTTCACTTGCAGCACAACCCCCATTAGCAAGTGGGCCAACTCGAGCCACACTGCCCTCTTTCGTGCCTGTGGCACAGATTGAATCAACAGGGACTGAAGACTCGTCACAGATGAGAGAACACTTTGGAGAATGGCAGTATATGGGTGCAGACTTCAAGGAAGCACTCTCTTTCATAGATTTCTGCAAGCTGAAGTAGAATGAGAAGAGCAAGGGGTATGGAGGATAGGGCACGTAGAGCTATGAGTTTGCAGAGGACCATAGGGAGGATGTACTTCCCTACATTCGATGGCACTGCCAAGTGCACTACTCGGGCCTGGGTTGAGAAGATGGATACCTAGCTGAACCGGATGACAAAGCTGGAAGCCATTAAAATGGCCACTCTACACATGGAGGGGGAAGGCCACAACTAGTGTTTTCATGGGTTGGACACCCTGGGGCATGCGAAGGTGGCTTCATATGAGGATTTCATCAGGAGGGTGGTGGAACTCTTTGACCAGAGGGATCCGAAGGCTCATCTCAGGGAGCTAACCCAACTTGTCTAGACATGCAACCCAGAGCAATACATCTCAGAGTTTCTGTGAGTTTCAGTGATGGTGTCGGACCTATCAGATGCTCGGAGGGTATACACCTTCATAGAGGGCTTACTCGAGCCCTTGCGTGGATTGGTGAAGTCATGCATACCCTCTACGCCGCAGGAAGCAGTTATGTGCACCAAATATTTGCACGGGGCCATCCCCAAGACACAAGCACCTTTTCCCGCACAGACCCCTTTTCCCTAGAAGGGGCATGACACTAGACCCCCACCTCAGAGAACCACCCAGGGATGGGGGCAGCTGGATGATGAGACACGGAAGGACCTCATGAAGAGGAACTTGTGCTTTGCTTGCCGGGAGCCCTGGGCACCAGGCCATCGATGCACTGTTGGCAAAGCACATTATATTGAGGTCTTTTTAGACAGTGACCAGGAGAATGAAGTGGAGCAAGAGTGTGGTATGAGAGACGGTGAGAGTCCGGCAGATAGGGGACCACCACCACCACCTCCATAGGGAGGGGCATCCTTTGCCCCATCTGGGGGAGTCCTTGTTTCTTTATGTAGGGGCCCCGAATTCCTGACATTGAGGATCAGAGACACTATATAGGGACAACAGGTGTTGGTCTTAGTTGACAGTGGGGCTACCCACAACTTCATAGATGCCCAATTGGTTCAGAGGAGGGGCCTCACCATGACCGAGTTTGAGGGCTTTTCAATCCTAGTATCAGGTGACCGTACCATGCAGTGCACTCGGTATGTGCTTGTTTTGACAATAGTTATGGGAAACTACTCTATGACGGACCATTTCTTTGTGGTTGATGTGCTAGACACCAACGTGGTGATGGGTGTTGAGTGGCTTTACTCCCTTGGGCAAGTCACTACTGATTGGAAGAAACTGGAGATGGAGTTCACAGGGCTGGATGGCAAATTGGTTGTCCTTAGAGGCATGCATTCATATCCACCATAGACAGTCTCAGCGCATAGGATGGAGGCAGATCTACGACATGGGGACATAGCATGGGCAGTGGAGCTGAGGGTTTCAGAGGTTGGAGGGTAGGCCCAACCACCACCTCCAGACATACAAGCCTTGTTGGACAGGTACTCAGTGGTGTTTGGGGATATTCCACCAGGGTAGCTACCCGATAGGGGATTCGAGCACACCATCAAGCTGGAGCTGGGTGTGCAAGCGGTGATTACTACCCCTTATAGGCATCCTAAGGCCTATAAGGATGAGATTGAGAGGGCCATCAAAGAGCTGTTGGCATTGGGCCATATCGGCCCAGTTCCAGTGCTTTTGCTTCTTCAGTAGTGTTGGTGAAGAAGAAGGATGGAATCTTGTGCATGTGCATTGACTCCCGGGCCCTCAACAGGAGGAAGCTAAAGAACCGGTACCCCATCCCCCGCATCGATGAGTTGATGGATGAGCTTAGAGGAGCCAAGTACTTCTCTAAGATAGATCTACGTTCGGGGTACCACCAGATTAGGGTGAGGGATCAAGACATCCCCAAGACAGCTTTTCGGTGCCATTATGGGCACTTCGAGTTCCTGGTCATGCCATTTAGGTTGACCAATGCCCCGGCTACTTTTCAGTCAATTATGAACCATGTGTTCCAGAGGGAGTTGAGGAGATTTGTGTTGGTTTTCTTTGACGATATCTTGATTTACAACAAGACTTCGGAGGAGCATCTCCAACACTTGGAGGAGGTGCTGCATATTTTGGAGGAGCAACAATTCTATGCGAAGCTATCCAAGTGTGAGTTTGGCCTGACAAAGATGCTCTACTTGGGGCATATCATTGGTGCAAATGGGGTGAAGGTCCACAAGGAGAAGATACGAGCTATCCGTGATTGGCCAATACCTAGAGATGTGACCACGGTGAGGGGCTTCTTGGGCATCTGCACATATTATTGGAAGTTCGTCAAGGGATTTCTGCTGTTGGCAGCTCCCCTGACAGATTTGACCAAGAGAGGGGCTTTCACATGGACAAATGGGGCACATGCAACTTTTGACTGCCTCAAGGAGGTGATGAGTAGTTGTCCAGTTTTAGCACTTCCAGACTTCTCCCAGCCCTTCACTGTGGAGTGTGATGCATCTGGGGAGGGAGTCAGAGCGGTACTATCTCAGGATGGGCAACCCATTGCTTTCGAGAGTCGGAAGCTCTTACCCCATAAGCAGTCATATTCTATATATGACAAGGAGATATTGGATATCATGCATGCTTAGGCCAAGTTTTGACAGTATTTGGTGGGTAATAGGGTTCGTGTGAAGACTGAACAACATTCTTCGTCACTTCATGGGGCAGCAGGGCCTCAACGATAGACAAGAGAGATGGGTTAGAAAGGTGCAGGCCTATGACTTCGACATAGAGTATGTGCGGGGGAAACACAATTTGGTGGCTGATGCCCTATTCCGGAGACCCGCAGACCTATCACTCATGAGCATTTGCCATGATTGGAAGGCCCAATAATTGGTGGAGTATGCCAAGGACAGGAGGGCATGCAAGATTTTGGAGGGTACCCACGCAGATGAACGCTACCAGGTGATGGATGAGGTCATCTACTACAAGGGGCACATATTTCTGGTTCCCAACTCATAGTTGAGGGAGAGAGTGCCCCAGGAAGCACATGACTCGCCATTGTCAGGGCACCAAGGGTTCAAGAAAACATACATGGCAGTGAGGGAGCGCTTCACATGGAAGGGCCTCAAGGGGGACGTGTTGAAACACGTACAGGAGTGTGAGGCACGTTAGAGGAACACAGGGGAGTTGATTCATCCTGCAGGATTATTACAGCTGCTTCCCATCCTCGAGGGGAAATCGGAGAGTATCTCCATGGATTTCATCACGGGGCTCCCAATAGTATAGGGCAAGGACTGCATTTATGTAGTGGTCGACCGATTGACCAAATATGCCCACTTTTTCGTCATCCCTACCAGATATTCGGCTTCATAAGTTGCAGAGCTGTTCTTTAGGGAGGTCTTCCGATTACACGGGCTTCCTAAGAACATCGTGAGTGATAGGGATAACAGGTTCATGAGAGGCTTCTGGCAGGAGCTCTTCAGGTTGGTTGGTACTGAGCTCACACCTAGCACGAGTTACCACCCCCAAATAGATGGCCAACCGAGCGAGTTAATCAGTGGTTGGAGGGGTACCTGAGGAAATATGTGACTGGGCAGCAGAGGGATTGGATTCGGTGGTTGCATTTGGGCGAGTATTGCTACAACCCCACCCATCACATTTCCATTGGTATGACTCCTTTCCATGCCTTGTATGGCTCTACTTGGATGACCCAATGACTAGCTTGTTTGACTCAACTTGCTTGCTTGAAGTGATTTTGGCCCATGGAGAATTCGACTTGGCCCATTGGTTATTCGATTTGGTACTTTGGCTGAAGACATGACTTTTCATTGACTCCTTTTTGTCCACCTGAGATGCAACGTCCTCCTTGAACTTCAAATGACTAGTTTTCACCCCCAACGTTCCTCTTTTGTTGACTTTAACAGTTAGTTAGAGTGTCAACTTGACTCACTTGGCTAGATGTTCAATGCCCTTGAGAATTAGAGGATTCTGCCACCTGGGTTTTGTCTAGCTAATTTTGTACATAACTTTTGACATCTAGTTTGCCTCTCCATGCCCACTCTCTTGACCTCATGTGGCATTTGGTGAGGATGATAATCATGCAATAAATGAGGATCTCCAACATCCTAGGGACACTGAAAAATCTGCCACTTGGGTTTTGTCTAGGTGATTTTGTTGACCACTTTTGACGTATTGGATGTTTCATATTGTCAAAATATATTCCTGTTATGCCACTTGGAAACCCCACCAATTATTGGACCACCTTTGACTACCATTTTCTTGATGATGCCTTCACATTTTGAAAAAATTTCAATCTATCATGTGATCTACATTTTTTTGTTGGGGATTTGAGACTAGTTGGCTTTTTGGCTTTTGAGAACACATGCATTGGGAAATGTGTGTTGCATCGGGAAGTGTGAACATGTTGAAACATTGAGTCTGCCATGTTGAGAACTATCTAATTAATATACCATGGTCGAAGAATGCATACAGACATACCATGGTCGAAGAATGCATATAGACTCAATGACACAACCATGTGGGAATGACATAGGTGCACTTGATGTGGGTTGGATTGGTCCTTGCACTGGTGATCAACCCTAGAAATTGATAGCTCCTCTAAATCATGAGTCCCAACGAGATCTATCCAAAGCTTCCCCGATCTTGTAAATGATAAAAGGACTAGGGGCTTAGGCTAAAGGGACTGGTCATGGCCGATTGTGATAGGCCTAGAATACCATAATATGAGGCCTCCATATGGGTTATAGGGCTTTTGACTTGCAATCCCAAATATGAAAAGTTACGTATGTACCCTCGCTGAAGTGGGGTAACAGGCAATGTTTTAAAATTCGGCTGAATCGAATCCGAAACGGCCGAGTTGATCCGAGTCGTTGCAGATTTTTGTGACCCGGCAGAAGAAACGGTACGGGAGGCCGAGTCATGGCTGACTGGGCCAAGTTATTGCATGACTCGACCGAGTCAGCCATGACTCGGCCAACTCGGCCGTTTCCACAATAACTCGGCCGAGTCATTAACTGCGGCCTGTAACCCCAAATAACATGCGATTTCTCATATTTTTTTTTTTTTTAATTTTTAAGTGTTCGCTGATTGGTGGGGACTCCAATGTGTTTTACAAATTAATTAAATGCTATTTGGGGTCCATTCCCCCCTCCCAAACCCAATTTAACACACTCAAATGCTCTCATTCTCTCACAGCCATCTCATGCATTTGAGTGAGAACTTCATTGAGAGTTAGTGAGCAGTTCTTGAGTTTGTTTTTGGAGCAGCAGTGAGGAGTTTTGGGCAAGCATTGTAGTTGGAGTGAAGAGCTTCTTGGGCAGCCATTTGGAGCAGCATTGAGAAGTTGATTCTTGGAGCAAGCTTGAGGAGGCAGTTTGTGCCTAAAGGTATTTTTTTTCACCTCTACAAATCTGTTTTTTCTTATTAAATTTTAGATGCATATCTAGAGAGCCTAGAGAGTGTTTTTTGTGAAAGAAATGAACATTGAATGAATGTTTTTTTTTTTCATTTTCAGATTGTTTGCTTTCATTTCCTAGTCAAAAAATGGCACCTAGAGTGAGAGATCCTGCTTGGGCATATGTTGAAATGGTTGATAGTCAAATGCAATGCAAATTTTGCCATAGGAAAATTAAGGAAGGTCCTGGGGGCATTAATAGGCTGAAACAACACTTGGCGGGGATTAGAGGCCAAATTACTCCATGTACCTCACCAGAAATTGGGGAGATTAGGAAGCAATTGTTGGCCAACTTTGAGAAATTTAAAGAAGACAAGGCTAGGTAATGAGAGATAGAGGCTGAAATTGGGAGGAAGAGGGAGATACAAAAAATGATGGCTACCAAGCCCAATTATGATTTTGAGGGTTCTTCCTCTATCCCTCAAACCGATGCATCCAACCCTTTCCGATATGTTCCTCCCTCTTTTGGTTCTGTTCAAGATAAGGGAAAGGGTAGAATGAAAAAGGGTGATATGACTATCAAAAGTTATTTCACTCCCTCCTCTCCATTAGATGCACATGGTCCTCAAGTTAGTAAAAGTCAAATGCAGCCCACTTTAGATGACCATTGGAAGAAAGAATTGAGGTAGACTGCTTGTAAGTACATAGCTAGATGGTGGTATGATGCTGATATCCCCTTCAATGCTTCCCGTTCACCATATTATGAGCCTATGTGTGATGCCATACATGCTGCTAGAAAAGGCTTCAAAGGCCCTCCTATGCATGAGCTAAGGGGGTTTCATTTGCAGAAAGAAATTGAATCCATTAATGAGTATTTGAAAGATTTCAAGGACTCATGGGTAAGAACAGGATGTACCATCATGTCAGATGGATGGACTGACCAAAGAAACTGTACCATCATAAAATTTCTTGTCTTCTGCCCACGAGGAACCATGTTTTTAAAATTAGTTGATGCATCTGATAAGGTAAAAGATGGGCAATTGTTGTTTCAGCTATTGGATCAGGTTGTTGAGGAGGTGGGGGTGGCTAATGTTTTTCAAGTCATCACAGATAATGCCTCTAACTATGTTCTTGCTGGTAAACAGTTAGAGGAAAAACACAAGACCATCTTTTGGACCCCATGTGTTGCACATTACATAGACCTCATGCTTGAGGATATTGGAAAAATAGATTGGGTCAAAAACACTGTAGATCATGCCAAAAGCATAACAAAATTTATCTACAATCATTCATTGATTTTGAGCCTCATGAGGAAACACACTGGGGGCAAGGATATTATTAGGCCTGTCATCACTAGATTTGCTACTCATTTTTTGACATTGCAATCTATGCTTTCCCAACATAGAAACTTGCAAAAGATGTTTTCCAGTGATGAATGGAATCAAAGCAATTGGTCTAACAAATCAAAAGGCAAAGATTTGAAAAAGAAAGTTAATGAAGAAACTTTTTAGAGAAAGGCAGCAGAGATTGTGAAGCTTGCTGAGCCACTAGTTAAGGTGTTGTGGTTGGTGGATGGGGAAAGGTTGGCTATGGGCCTCATTTATGAGGCTATGGAAATAAAGAGGGCGTACAAGGATAGAGTGGCTAAGTATGGGCCCATTTGGGCAATCATTAATGAAAGATAGAACAATCAACTGTATTGCTCTATACATGCAGCTGGGTATTTTTTGAACCCACGGTATCATTATAAAGCTAAGGAGTCAGGAGCTTTGAGGAGGGAGGTTAGAGATGGACTGATTGATTGCATTGATCTCATGATCCCATTGGAGTCTGATCAGCTGGAGATACACCAACAGGTCACAACCTTCAGCAATGCCTCGAGTACCTTTGGGAAGAACCTAGAAAAGATTGCAAGAGAAGCAGATGAGCCAGGTAAACAAAAATTTCAATTTTCAAATTCTTAATAGTTTTACTTTTTTTTTAGATTTTGTTAAATCGTTTATAATTTGAAAGTTGGATATAATTTGTAATTTTGTTGAGCTAACTCATTACACTCCTATGTTTTTTGCAGCACAATGGTGGGAGGCCTTTGGTGGCCATTGTCCTGAATTGCAGAAGTTTGCAATTTGTATTTTGAGTCAAACTTGCAGTGCTACTGGGTGTGAGCGCAATTGGTCTGTCTTTGAAAGGATTCACACAAAGAAGAGAAACCGTTTGGATCAAAAACGGTTAAATGATCTAGTCTATGTCCAATACAACCTCCAGGTCAGACGAAACCAATTGTTGAACAAAAGCCCTGATTCAGATCCCATTGTGTTGGAAGACATTGATCCAGCATCAGATGGGGTAGTGGAGAGTCATCCAGCAGAGTTTGATCCTAATGAGGATCTTGACTTAGATTTAGATATCAGTTGAACATGTTGTTCAGTTGAATGCAGATCCCGATCCACCAGCCTCAGTCTCACAACCAGCAAGGACTCCAGTTGCAGGCGCCTCCTCTGCTCAGCCACGACAGAAGCGCAGCTGCATATATTCTCTATCTCAGCTTGCATTTGCTGCAGTTGCACAACTTGCTAGTGGTACCACTTCTACAGTTGCAGTTGGAGATGATGATGAGGAGGAGGAGCCATGGGGCCCCCTGTCTGACTCTGATGATGATTCAGAGATTGATTGACATGATCTTGGCTCCTCTGGCAGTAGCTACTAGCCAGTAGTACAGGAGTCTGGTCACAATTTACTTTTGTTGTAGAGGCCATTTCTAGCCTCCTTGGTTATGTGTTTTTTTTTTTGAGTCTTTGATCATGTATGATAGTTGACTATGTATTGCCATTGGACAGTGCACTGGGTGCCATTTTGATATAATGGATTGGTTCATGAGCCTACTTTGATCATATGTTGTCTTCCATCTATATTATAATGCTGTGTGTTTGAAAACATGAACGGAAATCTTTAAAATTATGTTTAAAATCTTTAAAATTATGTTTTTTCATAAAAAAAATAAATATTTAATGTATTTTTTTACAACGACCGAGTCATTGGAATCGAGCCGGCCGAATCGATACCGAGTCGGAGTCGGAGTCAGAGTCGATCCTCGGCCGAGTCAAAGTCGGAGTTTTAAAACATTGATAACAGGTGGTTTTCTTGAGAGTTGTCTAAACTCTCTTGCTAAGGTTAGGAGTCTAGGACTTTTCCTTCTATGTGAGATTTGCGTGGTAACACTTCCCTAACCATTTTCACCCTTGGAAGATTGCCATTTATCCATTCCTGCTGCAATCTTTAGTCCATTGACTTTGCCATCAAGGTTTACATATGAGAAGAGAGTGGGCAGTCCGACTTCCATGAAAGAAAGTGGTGGATCTTTCATTCACAGATGGAGAAATTCAAGGCCTGCTTATGCAAGTTCTAATTGAACCAACGTACTAATCATCAATGATAAATCATTTAAAAACTTGAAAGAGAAATTGGTGTCTTAACCTGTTAAAAGCATTTGCCTTTTCGAGTTTAATGAGCATTGTTCTTTCTTTGTTTGTCTTGCTGGAAAATATTGCCTCTTGAATAAGGACGAATTTGTTGTTGATTTACCTCTGTTTTACAAAGCCCCCTTGTTTCTCCGAGGTTAGTCCTGGCAGCAAAGCACCTAACCTTTTAGATTAGCTATTATTTAATTAAAGTCTTATGTGAGGCATTACAAAGTGAGATTGGTCTAAATTGTTGAAAGATATTGTAGCTTCACATTTTTCACAATGTTTTAAAACTCCGACTCCGACTCCAACTCGGCCGAGGATCGATTCTGACTCCGACTCCGACTCGGTATCGACTCGGCCGGCTCGATTTCAATGACTCGATCGTTGTAAAAAATACATTAAATATTTATTTTTTTTATAAAAAAACATAATTCTAAAGATTTTAAACATAATTTTAAAGATTTTCATTCATGTTTCCAAACACACCGCATTATAATATAGATGGAAGACAACATATGATCAAAGTAGGCTCATGAACCAATCCATTATATCAAAATGGCACCCAGTGCACTGTCCAATGGCAATACATAGTCAACTATCATACATGATCAAAGACTCAAAACAAAAAAACACATAACCAAGGAGGCTAGAAATGGCCTCTACAACAAAAGTAAACTGTGACCAGACTCCAGTACTACTGGCTAGTAGCTACTGCCAGAGGAGCCAAGATCATGTCGATCAATCTCTGGATCATCATCAGAGTCAGACAGGGGGCCCCATGGCTCCTCCTCCTCATCATCATCTCCAACTGCAACTGTAGAAGTGGTACCACTAGCAGGCTGTGCAACTGCAACAGATGCAAGCTGAGATAGAGAAGATATGCAGCTGCGCTTCTGTTATGGCTGAGCAGAGGAAGCGCCTGCAACTGGAGTCCTTGCTGGCTGTGAGACTGAGGCTAGTGGATCGGGATTTGCATTCAACTGAACAACATGTTCAACTGATGCCTCGATATCTAAATCTAAATCAAGATCCTCATCAGGGTCGAACTCTGCTGGATGACTCTCCACTACCCAATCTGATGTTGGATCAATGTCTTCCAACACAATGGGATATGAATCAGGTCTTTTGTTCAACGATTGGTTTCGTATGAGCCGGAGGTTGTATTGGACATAGACTAGATCATTTAACCGTTTTTGATCCAAACGGTTTCTCTTCTTTGTGTGAATCCTCTCAAAGACAGACCAATTGCGCTCACACCCAGTAGCACTGCAAGTTTGACTCAAAATACGAATTGCAAACTTCTGTAATTCAGGACAATGGCCACCAAAGGCCTCCCACCATTGTGCTGCAAAAAACATAGGAGTGTAATGAGTTAGCTCAACAAAATTACAAATTATATCCAACTTTCAAATTATAAATGATTTAACAAAATTAAAAAAAAAAGTAAAACTATTAAGAATTTGAAAATTGAAATTTTTGTTTACCTGGTTCATCTGCTTCTCTTACAATCTTTTCTAGGTTCTTCCCAAAGGTACCCGAGGCATTGTTGAAGGTTGTGACCTGTCGGTGTATCTCCAACTGATCAGACTCCAATGGGATCATGCGATCAATGCAATCAATCAATCCATCTCTGACCTCCCTCCTCAAAGCTCCCGACTCCTTAGCTTTATAATGATACCGTGGGTTCAAAAAATACCCAGTTGCATGTATAGGGCGATAGAGTTGATTGTTCCATCTTTCATTAATGATTGCCCAAATGGGCCCATACTTAGCCACTCTATCCTTGTACGCCCTCTTTATTTGCTCTTTTGCTTGATCCATAGCCTCATAAATGAAGCCCATAGCCAACCTTTCCCCATCCACCAACCGCAACACCTTAACTAGTGGCTCAGCAAGCTTCACAATCTCTGCTACCTTTCTTCAAAAAGTTTCTTCATTAACTTTCTTTTTCAAATCTTTGCCTTCTGGTTTGTTAGACCAATTGCTTTGATTCCATTCATCACTGGAAAACATCTTTTGCAAGTTTCTATGTTGGGAAAGCATAGATTGCAATGTCAAAAAATGAGTAGCAAATCTAGTGATGACAGGCCTAATAATATCCTTGCCCCCAGTGTGTTTCCTCATGAAGCTCAAAATCAATGAATGATTGTAGATAAATTTTGTTATGCTTTTGGCATGATCTACAGTGTTTTTGACCCAATCTATTTTTCCAATATCCTCAAGCATGAGGTCTATGCAATGTGCAACACATGGGGTCCAAAAGATGGTCTTGTGTTTTTCCTCTAACAGTTTACCAGCAAGAACATAGTTAGAGGCATTATCTGTGATGACTTGAACAACATTAGCCACCCCCACCTCCTCAACAACCTGATCCAATAGCTGAAACAACAATTGCCCATCTTTTACCTTATCAGATGCATCAACTGATTTTAAAAACATGGTTCCCCGTGGGCAGAAGACAAGAAAGTTTATGATGGTACGGTTTCTTTGATCAGTCCATCCATCTGACATGATGGTACATCCTGTTCTTGCCCATGAGTCCTTGAAATCTTTCAAATACTCATTAATGGATTCAATTTCTTTTTGCAAACGAAATCCCCTTAGCTCATGCATAGGAGGGCCTTTGAAGCCTTTTCCAGCAGCATGTATGGCATCAAACCTAGGCTCATAATATGGTGAACGGGAAGCATTGAAGGGGATATCAGCATCATACCACCATCTAGCTATGTACTCACAAGCAGTCTCCCTCAATTCTTTCTTCCAATGGTCATCTAAAGTGTGCTGCATTTGACTTTTACTAACTTGAGGACCATGTGCATCTGATGGAGAGGAGGGAGTGAAATAACTTTTGATAGTCATATCACCCTTTTTCATTCTACCCTTTCCCTTATCTTGAACAGAACCAAAAGAGGGAGGAACATATCGGAAAGGGTTGGATGCATCGGTTTGAGGGATAGAGGAAGAACCCTCAAAATCATAATTGGGGTTGGTAGCCATCATTTTTTGTATCTCCCTCTTCCTCCCAATTTCAGCCTCTATCTCTCTTTGCCTAGCCTTATCTTCTTTAAATTTCTCAAAGCTGGCCAACAATTGCTTCTTAATCTCTCCAATTTCTGGTGAGGTACATGGAGTAATTTGGCCTCTAATCCCCGCCAAGTGTTGTTTCAGCCTATTAATGCCCCCAGGACCTTCCTTAATTTTCTTATGGCAAAATTTGCATTGCATTTGACTATCAACCATTTCAACATATGCCCAAGCAGGATCTCTCGCTCTAGGTGCCATTTTTTGACTAGGAAATGAAAGCAAACAATCTGAAAATGTAAAAAAAAAACATTCATTCAATGTTCATTTCTTTCCCAAAAAACACTCTCTGGGCTTTCTAGATATGCACCTAAAATTTAATAAGAAAAAACAGATTTGTAGAGGTGAAAAAAATAGCTCCAGGCACAAACTGCCTCCTCAAGCTTGCTCCAAGAATCAACTCGTCAATGCTGCTCCAAATGGTTGCCCAAGAAGCTCCTCACTCCAGCTACAATGCTTGCCCAAAACTCCTCACTGTTGCTCCAAAAACAAACTCAAGAACTGCTCACTAACTCTCAATGAAGTTCTCACTCAAATGCATGAGATGGTTGTGAGAGAATGAGAGCATTTGAGTGTGTTAAATAGGGTTTGGGAGGGGGGAATGGACCCCAAATAGCATTTAACTAATTTGTAAAACACATTGGAGTCCCCACCAATTAGCTAACACTTAAAACTTAAAAAAAATATGAGAAATCGCATTTTATTTGGGGTCACAGGCCGTAGTTAATGCCTCGGTTGAGTTGTTGCGGAAACAGCTGAGTTGGCCGGGTCATGGTTGACTCGACCTCCCGTACCTTTTCTTCTGCTGGGTCACAAAAATCCAATGTTCCACGAGGACGCGTCCCCCAGGGTCGGGTGTGCGCACCCCACGCACTCGGGACGGGGGGACGTCTGGGGAAATGTTTCCCCATGTCCCCCTTTTGGGGAGACGCGGGGAGACGCAAGGGGGGACGTTTCCCCAATGTGGGAGATGCGACTCCCCAAAAGGGGGACTCCGGGGCAATGTTGCACGAACCGCCCCCCCGGGTTCCAAGCCCCGAAGTGCGTCCCATACGGAAGCGCCTAGGAAGCTTGGCCGGAAGCAGCGCTTCCGAATTCGGAAGCGCCGCTTCGGCTTTTTTAGCCGCTTCCTGGAAATTTGGAAGTGCTGTACGGAAGCGCTGAAGCGCGCTTCGTACGGTGCTTTGGGCGTCGGAAGCGTGGCGCTTCGGAGGAGGAAGCGTATGCTTCCTGTACGCTTCCAGAAAAGCGTTTAGAAAATCGTTTTTTTTCAATTTTTTTTAATTTTAGGTGAGTTTGCTTGTTGGGGGTGGGTCCACCTTGGGTTAGGGTGACAAATGAAGGCAAAAAAAAAGATAAATATAGCAGATGCTCCCTCATGGTAATGTTAAATTCTTAAAGTAAAAGTGACATTCTCCTTTATTTTTGATTTTCATCATTTTACTTAAATTTTTAACATTACCATGAAATGACTCAGAATGTTTGATAGTGGTTCCAGCCTCATTGGACTTCATAGGGAGAAAATAGAATTTCATATCCTATTCAAAATTCAGCAGACTTAACAGTTTTCAGGAATTCAGGATCAATGGGATTGTGGCATTTCATTAGATTATATCAAGTATGAAGGTATGCGATTAGCATTTAATCAAGAACACCAAGCCCTATATGTACCCTAGTGTTGGTGGTGTTAATTTTTGAACTCCTTTGTCACGCGGCACGCCCTTAGAAAAAAATTACCTTTCAATCAAGTCAAAATCATCGATCAAACATGTTAAGCTTTTTCTACCATATTTTAAGTCTTGAATTAGGTAGTTTGATCAAAATTGGGCAATGTTGACTAACATCCCTAGACAATCGAGGTAGAGGCAAAGGCTAGACAAGAGGAGAAGAATTTAGATTCTAGATTATTATAGTACAATGGATGTTATATCTATCTTGATTTATGCAAAAATATGCATGTTTTCATGTTTTCTACAATTAATTTGGTATTTGGGATGTTTGTTTCGAGTATAAATGCAAAAATATATATATATATATATATATATATATAATAGACGCTTTTGCGGACGCTTCGCTTCCTAGATTTTTGGAAAATGACGCTTCGACGTCCCCGCTTCCAAAAAACGCTTCCGCTTCGTGCAACATTGCTCCTGGGCGTCCCCCCTCAAAATGGGCTATGCATCCCCCCTTAAATTTGCTTGTAAACAATGATTTATGACAGGGAAAACGTAGTATTTGACCATATTTCCCTACTAATGCTATGCTATTCATGGTAATGTTAATTTTTAAAGTAAAAGTGACATTCGTTTTTATCTTTCATTTTCATCCTTTTACTTAAATTTTTAACATTACCATGAAATGACTCAGGATGTTTGAGAGTGGTTCTGACCTCATTGGATTTCATATGGAGAAAGTAGAATTTTAGATCTCACTCAAAATTCAGCAGACTTAACATTTTTTCAGGAATTCAGGATTCGATGGAGTGCAATGTTTCCATTGCATTTTGTCATGTACAAGGGTATGGAATTAGTATTTAATCAAGAGCACCAAGCCCTCTATGTACTTTAGAGTGACTTTTAGACTCATCACTCCATTGTTTTTGAGTTTTAGTTATATCAATTTATTATTCCAGTCTTTAGATCAGTTTTTCAGGAATTTAGGATTCGATGGAGTGCAATGTTTCCATTGCATTTTTTCATGTACAAGAGTATGGAATTAGTATTTAATCAAGAGCACCAAGTCCTCTGTGTACTTTAGAGAGACTTTTTGACTCATCACTCCATTGTTTTTGAGTTTTAGTTATATCAATTTACTATTCCAGTCTTTAGATTTCAGTATCTATTATAGTCTATTTTGCTTAGTACTAATTAGATTCTAGAATGATAAATGATGAATTTTAATTTTAAATCAATTTAGAATCTAGAATGATGAAAGATGAATTTAATTTTTAAATCAATGTAGATTCTATAATGGTGAATAATGAATACTGAATATGGATAAGAGTATTTCATTATTGAATCTCGTGGTTTATGGATGAATCATGTATGTATTAGTAAGGATGATGAGTATGGATCAATGTATTTCATTATTTAATTCAATTATGTATGTATCATTCTATTTATGCTTTCATTATTGAATATGAATTTGAAATATATATATATATATATATATATTAAAAAGGAAAAAGAATTATATACCCATACGTCCCCCCGTCCCCCCTAAATTTCCCTAAAATTTGAGGGTACTCCCACATGTCCCCCTTGTGCATCTCCTTGCACCGCGTCTCCCCGTCCCGGAGTCTTGGTGGAACATTGCAAAAATCTACAACGACTCTGATCAACTTGGTTTCGGATTCTATTCGGCCGAATTTTAAAACATTGATTTTTCATTACATACACCTACAAGTCAGCTCAAACAAGGCTTTCAAGTCTCTTGGAGAGATTATCATGTCGGCCATACTAGGGCTAATTTGCCCTCACATTACACCTATAAATTGGAGCTTGTTGATCCTCATTTTGGCTATGACCTAACACACATCAATTTGGTCTGAAATCAACAGAAGTTCGGTCCTTTATTACAGGTATATCCACACGTGTGAAGGGTGAATGAGAATCTACTACAGCTGTGTTGACTTATTCTTTGGGCTAAAAGTTGAGCGAATTCTGTCTTGAACATCTTACTCCTGTTTGGGCTATCATCTTATCTCATTTAGAAGGCTGAATACTACAGAGAAGCTCGCTCTCCTTGAGGTGACCTACTTTTGAAGTTAACCGAGGATTTTGGGCCGAAATTTGTCTTGGTTTGTTGGCATAATCAGTGGTAACTACAGTGAGAACTTCGGTCTCCCATCGCAGTGATTACAGGTCTGTATTTTGGCTTCCTTGTGCAGACCATCTCATTGGACAGAAGTTAAATCTCTCTCTTTGTTTTGTGCAGACTTTGTTTGGGTATCTCAATTGTTGGTTATTCTGGATTTGTTGGAACGTTCAGATGTACTATTGATGGACAGAATCTCTCTCTCTCGAATAAGGAAAGAATTTTTGGGTTCTCCCCTTGTGGGTTTTGCCCTGGCTGTGAGCCTAATCTTGGAGTCTCTTGTCTCTTGCTTATTGTCTATTGTTCATTGTCTACTGTGAGTGTGATATCTATTTACTGCTCTTGTTTGAAGAAATTATTGGTTGAAGTTTTTCATGTATATATCAATTTATTTGTTGACTAAAGTATAAAGAAGAAGCAATTTACATCAATGAAAGTAGTTATCAGTTTTGAAAATCTATTCTAGTCATTACAAGACTAGAATTTCAACATAAATCAGGCAAAGCTTGATGGATTGCTCTCTTTAGAGATGAGGGCCAAAAAGGAATTTTTTTTTCTCTGCCAACTTTGAGTTTCTTCTTAGTATTATTTAGCATGTGACATAGGTCAAACTTGATTATGTTCCAGCATGCCCCATAAAAGTGAATTGTGAATCCCTCCAGCTTTGGCAACTTGCCAGGATCGAGGCCTGGAATTGCTCCAATCACCTCAGTTATTCTCAATGTTGCTGACGTTGTTGGCAAAAAATATTGCCAAGGATCTAGAAAAGAAAAATATCGCAAATATCAGGAAGATGTCACCAAATATTGCAAAATATTGGCAAAATAAAAAAAATACAAAATGAGCCCAGAAAACCCCAAAAAACCCCAAAAAAGTTACTTAAAACTCGACAGTCCACAGGCAGACAATATTTTTGATCATCGCGTGATATTATCACAATATTTACAATATTATCATGATAATATTGCCATAATATTGGCTAGTGGATAATATTACGACATTGACTAGCGACAATATCAGCTATTGGAAAAAATGGAATTTTTCAATATTATTGTGATGTTGACAGCATTGGCTATTCTGCTCAGCAGAGCTTTGTTCTTCTCCACATTCATTTCTGGATGCCAGTTCTCTTTCTTGATACAGGTTTTTACAATGCTCATTGGCTGCTTTCATTAAATCCACAAATTTGAATACTTGTTGCCCATTCGCAAGGTCAACTTCATGAGCATGATTCTGTGATTGACAAGCATGGGCCTGATTATGAAAAAAGTGTTTCTATCCCTGGCCTTCAACCCCAGATTTCGGGGTTTTAAGCTCCAGTTATCGTCTTCATTTTGCAATGCTTCGTGTATAGAGTTTGTTAGTTCTCTTTTCTGTGCTAATAATTCTGATAAAATTTATTCTGATTCCGTAGATGCTTGAAGGGTGGCTAGGCTGAGTTGCTGCTTTTTTCTGCTCTTGATTTTTGAGTTGCACAGAAAGGATGGAGAACCTAGAACTGTGTGATGCCATGTTGTTTCTGTAATTTTCCATGCATGGGGGTTTTGAAGCCAGCTCAGATTGAATTTAAAGGAACTGGGCGATACTTTGATCAGGAAGAAAGCTCAGAGAAATAGGCTTGTGATCAGAAGTTTGGTGAGGGAGATTGAGGGAGGAGATGCAAAAACTTTATAGGAAAAATAAACTTTGAATGAAGAATGTGTCTAGATGCTTGGCTGTGTGTCCAGGACAGATCTTTCTGGTCTTGTTAATATGCATATCTTTATGTATTTTTTGCCATAGCTACTCAATAATAATTAAACATGACAATAGACGCAAATTCAAAAGGCTTTCTGGATTTTAAATGTTTATCTCAATTGTGCAAGGTGTCTTGTTTTTCTTATTTCCTTGTTTCTCGAGCTAGAATTTTCTGTTTGTATTGGATATATTTTCCAACTAAAAATTCAATCTTAGTATATTATTTGTCATGCATGGTATCACTTCTTGTTCTTTAACATTGTGCTTCTAGCAATTTTGAATAGTTTCTTATGCATGGGCTGGTTAATTTTCCTGTATATATTGTATATTTTCAGGTGTTTTTTTGGTTGACATATCTTTTGTACCTGGCAACTGTAGATGCAGCAAATATATATTCCAGAAAACGAGCCATGCTTTATCTATTTTTTAACAGACAACTAAGAGCTTGTCTCATATTCTTGCCCTCTTGCAGGGATCCAGGAAAGGGATTCTTCTGCTATGCACAAGGCTATACAACACATTTCGTTTGTGTTGCATCTTTTCTTTGGACAACTACTATAGCTTTCACTCTCCATCGTACAGTTGTGAGACATAAAACTGATGTTGAAGAGCTCGGAGCCATATTTCATTTGTATGTATGGGGTATGTATTATTTCCCCACCTGCTAGAGAACCAATTTGTCTATGTCACAAGACCATCAGTGGAAAGTTTAACGGTACAGCCAAATAGGAGCACTCATTTCTTTATTGTTGTGAATATACTTCGGTTGATTTGAAATATGAGAGATTTGAGCTCATTCTCCACTAAAGGATTAATAAACTACAAGCAGTTTAAGGCTTATCATAGTAGATAATTAAGAATGCATCGTTTGTTCAACACTGTCTTTGCGCTTGTTGTAGCTTGTTTGTTCATTCGTTCCAAGGCCAATGCATTTGAAAGAAACAACAATGCAGCAGAATAAATGGCACCACTTGTTGCCCTTGCATTGCATTCTGTTCTTAGAAAAATGGGCACCAAGTTCCTGTTATACAAAGTGCTTTTTCCAATAGGATTTCATTATCAAAAGCCAGTATACTGTTATTATGTCTATTAATATCTTTTGGGTTCTCTGAATCCTATAATAAGTGGAGCTATAGTTTCTGGGTCATTGAAGGAGGTCTCGACTTTCTATTAGTGGTTTCTTTTCTTGCAATTGCAAATAACTTTCATTTCATCAAGAGAGCTGTTGTATTTACTTTCTTTGCAGATTGTGGCTTTGTAATGATCCTGAATTAAAATATACAAAATTAAATACATCAATCATGCCATTATCAATCTACCAATTCTTGGAAATACTGAGAGGGGGGTGAATTAGTATTTCTCTTTAATTAGTATTCTTAACTTCACAGCGCATTAATTATTATTAACATTATATCAACATAAATCAACAATACATAACAATAAACAACACCATTCAACAATGCACAATCATTAGGATAGTAGACAACAAATTTTTAGGTGGAAACCCCTCCGGGACAAAAACCACTGAACGTTTCTTAATATTTGTCTTTAGTAAAATGTCTATCAATATTTTTAGCTCCAACTGAGGGAGGCTCCAACCCCTTGTTTTACATGCTACAACCTGATGGATGCTCTGACACCCTATTTACCAGCTGCTACTAGAAGAACGCTCCAACGCCCAGATTTACAGGCTCCAACTTGAAGGATGATCCAACACATTGTTTACCAGCTCCGACTAGATGGATGCTCTAATGCCCGAGTTTATAGGCTCTGACTTGAAGGAAGCTCCGACTCCCTGATTCACCAGCTATTCCTGGAAGGATTCTACAACACCCTGCACAGGCTCCAACCTGCCCTAGCATTGCCTTGCCACCTTGAAGTGCTCTTAGGCTCTGACCTGAAGGAGACTCCATTCTCTTACTTTGCACGACCCTACCACCCTTATCAGCCGCTAGACCACGTTTCACAATTTTTAGGCTGGATCCACCTGTGCTCGATATCACTGTAATACAATCTCTGCTCTGTATGCATATCAGTTTCACAATTTTCAGGCTGGATCCACCTGTGCTCGATATCACTGTAATACAATCTCTGCTCTGTATGCATATCAGTTTCACAATTTTCAGGCTGGATCCACCTGTGCTCGATATCACTGTAATACAATCTCTGCTCTGTATGCATATCAATGTCAAGCCGTAGTAGCTTCACTGCTCATCTCTCTAGCAAACCCTGCATAAATAATTCTTCCAAACATCCTGTCTCAACATATATATGTCTCTGTCACTGCATCAATCTGTGATACAATTGCTACATCTGTCTCAATAGCTTCAACACTATCAATTCAACTTCAATCAATTCTATCCATCATATTAACAATACAGAATAAGCAGCAATATAATGCTTTCAATCATTCAATAGATGGCTCATGGAATGCATGCAAGCCCAAATTCAACATAGAAGTACTATAACTTTAACAATCAGAAACCCACACAATTTGATGGCACAAGAAACCCACACAATTTGATGGCTCATGGAATCCATGCAAGCCCAAATTCAACATAGAAGTACTATAACTTTAGCAATCAGAAACCCACACAATTTGCTGCAAACCTAATTAAATAATTTCATTCTTCCTTTGGTCAAACAATCAACTTGGTCTTTTCTTAACCAAACTCTTACTTTTGCCAAATACATCACAACTGTAATGCCATCACAAGGTTATCGGTAGTACCAGCCCATTACAATAGAAGCTCTTTCAAAGCGACCTCCAAATGACTTTCTGATCACCCATAATTGCTAATTATGCAACAAAATGATTTTTAAAACAAAATAAAGGATTTTCACCTTAACACTGGGGCCCAATATAATATATTATACACAATATGCCCATGCGCAACATTACAAATGAATTCAATATTATATTGACTTCAAGCAAGGCTTACGGATTATAAATGCATCGTGAGACCCATGGATGAGTAACAATTAATCACAAATTTGAATGGATTAGTGTGCAAGAGCCGTAGCCAAATGGGAGTTCCATAGCCAGATGGGTTTTCAACCTGTCCATCAATTTAAACACTTTGAATTCGCCCTGGCTTGATTCATTATAAGTGTCACAACTTCTCATTAACAGAGCACCGCTCTGCAGACTTCATGAACCCTTCTTGATGTTAATTTGGCAGCTCAGGGACAAATTCCCTCCTTTCGACAAACTTCCTCATCCAGAGAAGACCCTCTTTGCCCTTGGAAAAATTTAATTTGGTCAAGGAAAAATATATTTTTAATGTGAAAACCCACATGTGCACAAAAGTACAAGTCGGCCTTAAGGACAAATTGGGTCTCCAAAGAAGCATATAAATACAAGTTAAGTCAACCTCATTTGGACACACATCTCACACATCTTCTTCTTCTCTTGGAGGTTCATACAAGTCTGAAATTGCGGGTCTTCTTTCACATGTGCGAGTAGGAGAGAAAATTTTAGAAGGGCCGAAATCTGTCTTTCACCAGCCTTTGACCAACATTGACTTTTTGGTTATTGGGAGCATTTTTTTTTGTAAGCTTGGTAGGATCTTCATCATGTCCAACTTCTCACCCCGATTGGGGGGGATAGCACAAGATTTGAACCCAATACTTCCAATTCAGTGAGACTTCATTTCCATGGCAGTTGCCAATTGAGCTACCCCAAGCGGACGTGTTTGGGAGATTTTTGACTTGGTTTTACTTCATATTTTGGATCTGTTTTGGGGGCCGAATTCTTTGGCAGGGAGGATGAATTTTTCTGAGCATTCTGACTTTGGTTGACTACAATTCTGCAACTCGGGTTTCTGCAGATTTCGACTGACTTTGACCAATTCTGAAGGGGCTATTTTAGGAATGTTTTGACTGCGTTTTGACCAGCATTCAAGGCTGAATTTTTGGAAAGTTGACCGAGCTCCTTTGAAGGAAAGTTGACCATTGACTGTTGACTTTTTGGGACTGCTGCTGCTTCTGTTGACTTTGACCAGAATTGCAGATTTGACTTTTCGACCAGATTTTATTTTGAGCTCATCTATTGGGTATTGGTTGGTTGATCTCTTGGATAGTCAAAGAGTTGAATTTGACTCTTTTGTTGATGTATGGAATCATCGTCTCTCTTTGTTGAACATTTTATGACAATCTAATAAGAATAAGAATTTGAAAGGGTTTTCTCCCTTGTGGGGTTTTTCTTTGGTCCTTGACCAGATCTAGTGTCTTTTATTTGTCTTCTATTGTTTATTGCATTTACTATCTGATCTACAATTGCTATTTGTTAATAGAAGATTAAATTGATTTGAACGTGATTGCTAATTGAAGAAAAGAATTGGGCTAAAGTGATTGTTACAACATAGAATAGTGGAAAATTAACACTTGATAGAGCAACGCCCTGCAAACTCCACGAACCCCAAGCACACGTCCTTCAAACGAATAATAAAAATGCATACCAATTAATCCAAGTCTAGTCAAGCTTCAATCCTCCACACGCTACACAAGTCAGGCAATAGGTTGTAATTCTATAGGTTATGCTACACTCCATGCTACATGACTATTGTAGACCACGGTTCATCACGGAAGACTCACAGAATATAACCCTCACAATTTGAGAATATAGTCACCATGAGTACAAAACGTTGGTCACTCTGTGGTTCATTACTTATAGTACAAATTTATAATTGAGGTGCCACTGATTCATAGTTCACTAACTTTATTGTTGGAATGAGTTTCTCCAATGCACATAATTGTAGGTTGGTGGAAAGCTACAAGTTTGTCTTCTGGATGAGCTCAAATCTTGCCCTAGCACAATGAACCAAAAACACCCTTGCTAGTCGAGAATACCCTTCAAATATACCTTTGATTGATTTTGATTTTACTTCAGAATAGTTACAGGAATGTGCCCTATAGAGGGGCTGCAACCTATCCTTCAAATCCACAAATTTGGCCTCAAATGTCTTAAAACCTTTTGATTATGGCCAAGATATCTGCCTTAGAGTCCGCGGTTTGCCAGTCAGGTTGGCCTAAGAATTTTGTTCTCATGCTAGAAACCCACCAAATATTTTCGGAATTTACTTCATAAGAATGTCACAAGTTTATGCCCAGAATTTTGCTACCACAGGGCCAAAATTACATAGGGCATCTTCAAATCATCAAGAAGTAGATAGACTTTTGAGGGATGAGGTCTGTACAGGGTATAGTCCTTGTGAAAATGAGCTCCAACAAAACCAGAGGTAAGACAATGCTATGCTTTGAAGTTCGCTTTTAAAAACCTTCGCACAAGGTCTTGTCTCTCTAATGTGCTTCAAGATTAGTTGACGTCCTTCAGAAAAAAGGGCCAAGAAAGCCTTTAGAAACTGTGAATTGACCAATCAAAAACCAAAGCCAAAAGAAATAAGAACACTGATCAAAACCCACTTCGACTTTGACTTGCTACATATTTGCTTGATTGTGCTGGCCGCAGAGCATTTTCACATAGAAATCATCCTTTTAATCCATAGCCTTAATGTGACCAAAATGTCTCTTATTTATAGAGGTCGAAATCCCTTTTAGAGGGCAGGACGGATTTAGTTTTGGAGGGAATTTCAAATTCAAATTTTTATTTTGAAGCCAGAATATGAGGGCGACTGCTTTGGAAGGATGAGACGATTTGAATTTTCTTTAATAATCATTTTTAAATATTTCTTTTGGCATTTTCCTCCATGGGTTTGACCTTAAAAGAAATAATTTTAACCCCTTCCTTTATCTTATGAAAAGTATCATAGTCGAAGTAATAGAATTTTGCCACATCAACAACCCTTGGGGTTTTTGCCCACTTGATGGGGTTAGCATCTTTGACTGGGCATATTTCTCAATCTCTGAGGACTCTCGTGGTGTGCCATATACCATTGGAATCGGCTTGACAAGGAGCATCCAATGATGGTGATCTTAGGAGCCACTTGACTGATCTTTGTCTTCAAAAAGTCAAACAAGTTCTAGGGCTTCTTCCTTTGGAGTTTCCAACTAATGCAATCCATATTAAGAGCTTTCAATAATAGATGTTGACATCAATGACAACACCATTCAATGGTCTCCCCCTTTGTCAATGATGGAAACACATAATCCCCCTGCGATCACGACTTCCCATAACTTCATGGCTCGATCTTCTTCTCCTGATTTCTCTCCCCTTTTGACATCAATGTCAAATGGCTACTCTCTCTGATGAAATCACTTTTTCTAATGATATGCCTTTCGCCTTGTCTATTAAATTGAAGGAGATAACAATCACTTGTCTTCCTTTAACTGCTCTTCTCCCCCTGACAAATTTTGATGGTTCCTACATTAAACCAACTTACACTCTCTAACTGTTTCTCTCCCCTTGTCACACTATGATCCTCATGACTTGACACATCCTTTTTTGCAATCTCGTCCTTGACTTGTCAATTTGAAGCTGCTGTTCAACTGAAGTTGGCCATGAGTTGAAAGTTGTTTTGCCTGCTTACGCTATCTATCATCTATTATCCATCAACCTGTCAAATAATATGCCTTCGAAGGTTCAATTATTGCTACATAGGCTCCCTCTGTTCAACATTCACCAGACAGTGAGACAACATGCTGGATTCTTTAGAATAATGTATGAACCAACTCTTTCGCTGGATCATCTTGAACCTTGACATCTTCCAATGTACTTGTTGATCCATCATGGTTTTCCTCTTTTACAAAACCTGAAAGCATGACTGCATAGACTTTTTCATTCACTTGCTCTTCTTGCATTTGTTTTCTTCTCTCAACCTTCTTGTGCCTAGTGTTAGGGTTGAAAGGTTCCATCTTGAACCTGCAATTACGAGCTATATGCTCATAGTTATGGCATTTGTAACAATCAATGTGGGGTCTGAATGATTGAACTAGTGTCATATACTTTTTGTTGACAAAGTTTGTTTGAAATATGTCTTGTGATCCAACAAACCTGCTTCTAGGGTTTTGATAATGCCTTTGATAGTTACCCTTGTCATACATTCTGCAATCCCTAGCCATATGCCCAAAGTTAGAACATGAAAAACAATAACCATTAAACATGCTAGGGTACCTAGATGAGGTGTCTTGTTTTAATGATCTTCTGTAGTCATCCTTCTTTGCAGGAGATGCAACCTTTTGTTGATTACTTCGTGGAGTTGGAACATGAAAAACGATAACCATTAAACATGCTAGGGTACCCAAATAAGGTGTCATGTTTTAATGATCTTCTATAGTCATCCTTCTTTCCAGGAGATGCAACCTTTTGTTGATTACTTCTTGGAGCAACAACATTTTTAACCTTCTTCCGTCCTTCAATTTGATTTGGCCTTCAGGGATCCTGCTATTAGCCTTCTCATCAATCTTATTTTGTGGGGACTTGGAGCTTGTGCCTTCGTCACATGTAGCTTTACCCACTTCTTCTGCCTTCATCTTCAACTGAGCCAATTCTTCGTCTTTTCTTTGTTCCTTTTTCCATTCCTTGAGCTTGTTGATTTCAGATAAGGCAATGTCAAGTTCTCCTTTCTTTTGAGCAAGGTCTTCTTGAAATCTCCTTTTCAACAATTTCCTTCTTTCTTCTGCCTCTTCTACTTGCAATTTTAGAAGAGTGATATTTTTAGTTGCTTTGTTGAAGTCTTGAGTTTGTTCCTTCTACCTTTCATTTTCATTTATGAGCTTGTTGATTTCTTCTAAAGATGCATCTAGTTCCTTTTGCTTTTGATCAATTTCAATTACATACCCTTGACCATATTCCTTTAATTGGATTGCTAGGTCTTTTTCTTTCTTTTCTGCTTCTTGCACTTGGAGTTTCAAGAGAGAAACTTCTTCTTTGAGTGTGCGATTTTGCTGCTTTGTGTTTGTCAACTCTTTCAAAGCATTGATTAATAACTTTTCCATGTCTTCTTCCTCATTGCTAGAATCTTCCATATGAGAATCTGCTTGACTTGAAGCATGATCATCATCATCTTTGCCTTGACCAACATGATCTTGACCTGCATAAAGATTTTGATTTTTCTCCCAAAGATGTTTGGTAGATCAGCATCATCCTACATTGGATTTCATAGAATTTGGCAGGGCATTTAAGATGATTCTCATGGCTTTGGAATTATATTTTCTTGATTCACCAATAGAGGTATTTCCAAAAACAACAAAGTCCCACACATCATATCCAATAACTTACAAATGGATTTCCATTTTATCTTTTCAAAATACAAAACTTGATTCATTGATCATAGGAATTGGACCAACATGTTTCTCTTCGTCAACTGTAATAGGATCTGAAAGAATTTCAATACCAGGAACTTCCTTTGGCTTCTTTGAATGCTTGGCGACTTGCTTTCTTAACTTACCCATCTTGATTCACTTGAGTCTTCCTTACAACTGTTAAGTTGCTACTAAAGGAACAGACTTTGATACCAATTGTTGGAAATACTGAGAGGGGGGTGAATCATATTTCTCTTCAGTTAGTATTTTTAAACTCACAAAGCATTAATTATTATTAACATTACATCAACATAAATCAACAATACATGAACAGTAAGCAACACCATTCAACAATCCACAATCATCATGACAGTAGACAACAAATTTTTAGGTGTTAACCCCTCCCGGAAAAAAACCACCGAATGCTTCTTAATATTTGTCTTTAGTAAAATGTATATCAATATTTTCGGCTTGAACTGAGGGAGACTCCAACCCCTTGGTTTACAGGCTACAACCTGATGGATGCTCCAACAACTTGTTTATCAGCTGCTAAGCTATTGGAAGGACGTCTCAATGCCTAGATTTATAGGCTCCAACCTGAAGGATGCTCCAACACCATGTTTACCAGCTTCGACTAGATGGATGCTCCAACGCTCGAGTGTATAGGCTCCGACTTTAAGGAAGCTCTGATTCGCTGATTCACCAACTGCCACTGAAAGGATGCTACAATATCCTGCACAGACTCCAACCTGCCCTAGCACCACCCTGCTATCTTGAAGTGTTTTCAGGCTCAGACCTGAAGGAGACTCCACTCTCCTGCCTTGCACCACCCTGCCACCCTTATCAGTGGACGGACCACGTTTCACAATTTTTAAACTGGATCTAGCTGTGCTCAATATTATTGCTATACAATCTTTGTTGCTTCTGCTCAGTATGCATATCAATGTCAAGCCGTAGTAGCTTCAATGCTCATCTCTCTGGCAAACCCTGCATAAATAATTCTTCCAAACATCTTGTCTCAACATATATATGTCTCTGTCACTGCATCAATCTGTGATACAATGCTGCACCTGCCTCAATAGCTTCAACACTATCAATTCAACATCAATCAATTTTGCACGTCATATTAACAATACACAATAATAAACCCTAGCAGCAATATAATGCTTTCAATTATCAAATAGATGGCTCATGGAATCCATGCAAGCCCAAATTCAACATAGAAGTACTATAACTTTGGCAATCAGAAACCCATACAATTTGCTGCAAACCCTAATTCAATAATATCATTCTTCTTTTAGTCAAACAATTAACTTGATCTTTTCTTAATCAAACTCTTACTTTTGCCAAATACATCACATCTGTAATACCATCACAAGGTTATCAATAATACCAACTCATTACAATACAAGCTCTTTCAAAGCAACCTCCAAATGACTAGCCGATCACCCATAATTGCTATTTATGCGACAAAATGAATTTTTAAAACAAAATAAAGTAAGGATTTTCACCTTACCACTAGGGCCCAATATAATATATTATATGATGATGATGATGATGATGGTTAACGTCCACTGAGACCAAATTGGTCTATCGGACCTATAATTTCTTAATTTCTAATTGTCTGACTCCTTGTCTTTCTTGGCGAGATTGGTGATGTAGCTTTCTTTTTCTTCTCTATGGTCTTCCAACTTCCTTTATCTTGCATCTCCTTCATCTCTTCTGGTTCTTGGGACATTGGTGTCTTAGCTTCGCGATCTATTGTGTTCGTCCTTTTGGAGATAGTCAGAGAAGAAGTTTGGTCTAGGAGATCTCCTTTGTTGTTAAAAGAAGATTTATTTTGCGCGTTATTTGAAACCTCGTAACTGTCGATGCTTGAGGGGTTGTTGAGTTCACCTTTTTGTTGTTGGGCGGGGCTTTCCCCCTGCTTGTCTTGAGAGTTGTTTCTATCTTGCCCGATTTCTTGTAATTCAGAGTTTTCTCGAGAGTATTCTTCTTGGATGACAGTGTAGTGTTCTTTTTGTGTTCCTTCCCACCATGTAGATCTGTGGTGATTTTTTCTAGCAAAATTTTTCTCGGAGGCTTTTGGGCAATTTTTGGCTAGGTGGCCTGTCTCAAAGCAAGATCGACATCTGAAGAGGACACTTTCATAATCGAGTTTTTGGTTCCACACATAGTCTTTACTTGTTAGGTGTATTTCCGCTGGGAATCCGGTGCTGAAGTCCATTTCCACACAGATGCGTGCATATGTGGTTCTGGCATATTCCTCTGTTTCTGGGCACCTGCAGTAAAATTTTCCAATTGCATTTCCAATGGCTTCTAGCGAAGAGAAATTCCAGAGATGCAAGGGTAGATTTGGCAATCTCACCCAAACTGGTGCTGAGGTTATGACTGTTGTTGAGGGATCAAAAGATGGGTTTTATGGCCTCATGAATAGGCCTGATTTATCCCAAAACCAAGGGCCAGAATCTAGAATACATTGTCTGCTTTCACGGTTTTCAAAATCTACTATAAAGAAACCCCTAGCACAGGGATAGATATTAATTGCATCAGGAATTAGAGGCTTCCATACCTCCGTGATCCAACTGTGGAGAGCTGTGAGCCGCGGCCAAAAACCATTGAATCGGCATATTAGGGCACTTTCAGAGAACTTCAAAGCCTCATCGAGTGAATCCTGGACCACCTGGACAGTGGGAGCTGGGGCTTCACTGACTATATGGACAGGAGCTTGCCCCCCGGAGGCGGACGGAGAGCCAGCAGCTATTTTCGCGAAGCTGGGAGCCATCTAGAGAATGTTCTCCTTAGTAAGCGAGGTAACTTTGACTTTATGGAATTAGGGTTTGCGGTAGGGATTGAGGTAACCCACGGACGTTCTAGATCTCAGAGGTTTTGGCGCTACAGATCTAGAGAGCCGCAGCCCCAGATCTGGACGACCATGAGCCCTAGAGCATATAAAGAGCCGTAGATCTGGGCTTCGATAAATTACCAGAGAAGCGACATGAGCTCTATATCTCAATGGAGCCGCAGATCTAGAGTCTTTGCCGCAGATCTGGAGAGCTGACGAGTCGCAGAGCCTGGACGACACGAGCCGCAGAGGGGACGCAGACAAGCCGCAGAGTGTGGACGAAGTAGAGTCAATGGAGCCGCAGAGGGGACGCAGACAAGCCGCAGAGTGTGGACGAAGTAGAGTCAATGGAGCCGCAGAGAGCCGCAGTCGAGCCGATTCAATGGAGCCGCAGAGAGCTGCAGTCCTGCCGGAGAAATTCGAAGAGAGCCGCAGTCCCGCCGGAGAGAGCCGCAGTCGAGTCGATTCAATGGAGCCGCAGAGAGCCGCAGTCGTCGAAGAGAGCCGCATGCCCAATATGCTCATGCCCCATATACAATATGCTCATGCCCAACATTACAAATGAATTCAATATTATATTGACTTCAAGCAAGGCTGGCAGATTATAAACACATCGTGAGACCCGTGGCTGAGTAACAATTAATCACAAATTTGAATGGACTAATGGGCAAGAACCGTAGCCAAGTGGAAGTTCCGTAGCTAGATGGGTTTTTAACTTGTCCATCGATTTATCCACTTGAATTCTCCCCAGCTTTATTCATTAGAAGTGTCGCAACTTCTCATTGAGAGAGCACCGCTCTTCAAACTTCACGAACCCTTCTTGATAGAGCAATGCCCTGCAAACTCCACGAATCCCAAGCACACATCCTTCAAATGAATATTAAAAATGCAGACCAATTAATCCCAAGTCTAGTCAAGCTTCAATCCTCCAGACACTACACAAGTCACGCTATAGGTTGTAATTCTACAGGTTATGCTACACTCCATGCTGTTGAGAAATCCATTAAGGCAACATTAGGGTAATTTATTCTTGATTTCTCTTACTTAACATTTACTTGTGATGTCTTATTTATCTTCTGTTGATTATGTAGTGTTCTTATCATCAAATAAATGCCAAAAACTATAAAATGAACACAAGATGTAGGCACTCATCCAGGGCAAAACCCCTCTCATTGGGGAAACCCAGAAATTTTTTCTTCTCTTCTTTAGAATAAAATCAAATGAGACAACCTTGACCTTTGACCAGACCAAAAAGGATCTCCTCTAATCCACCAAGTCAGCCTCCCAAATACATCCAAAAGTCAACTTTAGTCAAATAGCTTCAATGCTGCATCAAGATCCAATTTCGGTCCTCCTCCATCAAATCTTTGGCCCTACTACTTCACCTGCAACTTCATCCTTCCTGTAATTTCAGAATCTCGCACGTGTGGGTGATCAAGAGAGAATCTTAGACTTCTTTTGTTGGATAAATGTCTTCTTCTCCTTCGCTTTTATTTCTTCTTTATTTTTGGACTTCTTGGCATATCTTTTCTCCTATATGAACTGCAGATCGAACTTGTCTTCATTAATTATTCAAATAGTTCGAATAATCGTCTGTTTATAGTGGTTTGTGGCTGTTCTTTTAGGCCAACTTGAATTACTTGTGGCCGACTTGGAGGTCTAGAGGCCGACTTGATGGAAGAGAGTTAGATGATCCATTTACAATAAAAATAAATTTTCTTTCTAGAAATTAAAAACCCCAAGAAGGGTCTAATGTATCATGACTTTGACTTTGATTCAAGACACAAACCCTAGAGCACTCAATGGATGCTTTTGACCTATAAACAAAATACATAGAGCATGAAACCCATGCTCATAAAATACATTTTCCTTTTTATAATAATTTTTCTTTTCTTTTCTTTTGACAAATACATTACATTATGACTAGAGTACAATTATGAAGACCGATATTAGTTACATTTCTCAACACATGCTACATCACTGTTGCAGACCACTGTTCATCACGGAAGACTCACAGAATATAACCCTCGCAATTTGAGAATACAGTCACCATGAGTACAAAAAGTTGATCGCTGTGTGGTTCATTACTTACAATACATATTTATAATTGAGATGTGCATTGATTCACATTTCATTAACTTTATTGTTGTAATGAGTTTCTCCAATGCATATAATTACAGGCTGGTGGAAAGCTATTGGTCTGTCTTCTGGGTGCGCTCAAATCTTGACCTAACACAGTGAACCAAAAAAACCCTTCAAATATACCTCTGACTGATTTTGATTTTACTTGAGAACAACTACAGGAATGTGCCCTATAGAGGGGCTGCAACCTATCCTTCAGATCCACAAATATATCCTCAAATGTCTTAAAACCTTCTGATTAGGGCCAAGGCCTCAGAGTCTGCGATTTGCCTTTGCCAGTCAGGTTGGCCTCATAATTTCGTTTTCATGCCAGAAACCCACCTAATATTTTTTGAAATTACTTCATAAGAATGTCACAGATCTGAGATTTGTGCCCAGAACTGCTGTACCACATGGTTGAAATCATACAGGGCATCTTCAGATTGTCAAGAAAGTGGATAGACCTTTGAGGGCCAAGCTCTTACTACAGGGTATAGCCCTTATGAAAATGAGCTCCAACAAATCCAGAGGTAAGGCAATGCTATGATTTGAAGTTTGCTTTCAAAACCTTCGCACAAGGTCTTGTCTCTTTAAGAAAACAAGCTCATATTCTTTGCAATGAAGTGTCAAGAGGAGAGCTGTCCAGAAGGCTAAAAATTCCCAAAAGAGACCTAACAAATCCGGTTCAAGAGTTGACGTTCTTCAGAAAGAAGGGCCAAGAAGGCCTTAAGAAACTGCAGATTGACCAATCAAAATCCAGAGCCAAAAAAAACAAGAACATTGATCAAAACCCACTTCAACTTCGACTTGCTACAGATTTCCTTAACTGTGCTAGCCGCAGAGCATTTTCACAGAGAAATCGTCCTTTTAATCCATAGCCTTAATGTGAGCAAATGTCACTTATTTATAGAGGTCGAAATCCCTTTTGGATGGTAGGCTGACTTTAGTTTTGGAGAGAATTTCAAATTCGAATTTTCATTTTGAAGCCAGAATATGAGGCTGACTGCCTTGGAGGGATGATACAATTTGAATTTTCTTTAATAATCATTTTTAAATATTTATTTTGGCGTTTTCCTCCATGGGTTTGACCTTAAAAGAAATAATTTTAAGTCCTTCCTTTATCTTATGAAAAGTATCATAGTCTAACCAATAGAATGTTGCCACATCGACAACCCTTGGGGTTTTTGCTCACTTGATGGGGTTAACATCTTTGACTGAGCATATTTCTCAATCCATGAAGACTCTTGTGGCATGCCATATACAGATGGAATTGGCTTGACAAGGAGTATCCAATGATGGTGATCTTAGGATCTACCTGACTAATCTTTGTTTTCAAAAAGTCAAAAAAGTTTGGGGCTTCTAGGTTTTTCCAGGGCTTCTTCCTTTGGAGCTTTGAACTAATGCAATCTAGACAAATATTAAGAGTGTTCAATAACAGATGTTGACATCAACAAAAACACCATTCAACAAACATATCTACTCAATTAATTACCATAGGATTTTCAAAAGATTTTAAAACAACAACATATGCGTAGAGCAACGATAGGCCTTACTAGTGATTATGTAGTTGTAACTCTATCTAGATCCTGGTGATGCAACAAAAAGTTGGGGACGACTCTCCACCCAAACTTAGACGAGCTGTAGCCAATATTTCTTACAGTGGTCACCCCCAAGCCCTCAATCAACTTACCACTGCTAGTGTCCTTTGTCTTGCAACATTCTCTTCCTCAAAAATTGAGCGATTGAATCCCTTTTGTTGTAAAGTAACTAGGTTCGGTCTTCATAAGGACATGTGTAATTGTGATGTTATGTGATTGATGAAGAGAAGAAAAAATAAAATTATTATTGTAATGCTTGTCTCATGGGTTTCATGAGCAAGGAATTTTATTTTTAGTATGAATCCCATTGTGAGTCCTTAGGATAGGTCATAAAGTCAAATTGAATCAACGTCATGTATGAAGGCACCTTCTTGGGCATATTATATATTTATATAAGCCCTTAAATAAGTTAGAAAGCCCTCCAAGACCAAGACTAAGTCTCCTCCTCAAGTCGATTTCAAGAAAGATAATTATATCTCCTACAAATGACACGTCAGCTCACCCTCCTACATGTCAGCTTATTATGATGATAGACAACTATAAATAGGGTTGTTCGTACTCCATTTGTTAATTTAGGATAACAATGGTATGTTCTATGCTTAGAGCAATTTTACTTCAATCTTATTTATTAGCCCAATATCATAACTAGTATAGAAATTACATCAACACGATAGTAAAATGCAGATAGAACATAAACAATAACAGTAGAAGACAAGCCAACAGAAGAGGACACAAGATATGGCACCAGCCAGGGACAAACCCCAATGTGGGGAACCCTTGATCAATTCTTCTTATAATTCTTCAAAAGTTTGGCAGAGAGAGTACAATTTACAATATTCACTTGCCCAAACTGATCAGTGAAAACAGCAGAAACAGAAAGCCCTAACTAGACAGTCAACACTGGTCAACAGGGTTGAAATTGACCTTCAAAACAACTCGTTCAACCTTAGTCAACTCGACCTCAAACAACAAGATAATGCAGCCTAAAATAGTTCGAAAATAACTAGTCAAATCTGGTCAACAAAAGTCAACACAACTTGAATTAGGGCAATCAATGCTGGTCAACGCAAGGGTCAAACTGCCTTGATTTTTGTGCCCAGAACAATGGCCTGCTCAAGCAGAATTCTCCCTCACAAAACTGAAGTCAAACATGGTCAATGCTGGTCAAAGTCAGCCTCCTGAAATTTCGGCCTCCTGAAATTTCAGTCAAATGTTTGTCCATAATCAAAATAAATTCATAACTTCATTTGTACATGTCAGAATGGGATGATCTTTAGATCAATCCTACACCTCTCGGAAAGAGGAATCCAAGAAAAATATCAGCTGCCTCATAAGAGCTGTCCAAAGTGATGTTTGGCCCTAGTTGCCAAATTTAACACCTTTCCAGCGCATAATTTCAGAGATGAGTTTGGTGAAGATCTGAAGTGTGAGGATCATCAAGGGAGCCGAATTTCTAGCGAGGAAAGAAGAAAAAGCAACGAAGTGTTTGGTGTTGATTTGGGACTGTTTTCTGGGCCATCTTACCTCCTTACACACGAAATTGCAGACCTATACATTGCAGCAATGAAGGCTAAGCAAGGGTGAAAGTATATTGCAACAGTCAAGGCCGAGGAAAGGTGAAAGTCTATGGAAGCAGTGAAGGTCGAGAAGAGGAAAAGTCTATTGCAGCAATGAAGGCCGAAGTCTGTTGTAGCAGTGGTGTAGTCCTCCTAGGGAGCTGAAGTGGAAGAAGGCTGAAAGTCTAAAGAGAACCAAGGGTGAAGAAGAAGTCGAGATGGAGGAAGGAGTAGAAGGTGGACTATCGTTGGCAAAGGAACTTTTTGTCTTGGTCTTGGAGAGGCAAATAGGTCAAGGGTCTTGGTCTTGGTACTCGTTAATTGGAATCTCTATGAGAAGAAGAATTTGTTCGGGTTTTCCTCTCAAAGAGTGAGAGGTTTTGGCCCTAGCTGATAGCCTATATTTTGTGTCTCTTGTGTCTTTATGTTTTATGCATTGGTTGCTGTTTGATGAAGAAGAACACTAATAACCCAAGTAAAAGAAGATCCTAATCGAAAGGAGTAAAAAACACTCGCAAGCAATTACTAATATAAGAGAAATAACATAATTACTATGCCCAAGATTTTTCAACACCTTTTTTGTGAAAATTTCTAAATCTAATAAACCAGAAATCCTATTGCAGTAAACTGATTTACATTTACCTACTTGTTTTCTTCATTTAACAAGTTATTTTAAGAAATATTCAAAAAATATAAATGTAAATACATTGCAGCCTACACCAATATATAGATCAAGAACTAAAAAATAAATGAGACAATCATGCAAAGGACACACTTATTTTTAGACTAAACGTCCCTGGAAAAACTCAATGCGGGAAAACCGGTGCAACAGCTCTAAGGGTTTTTTATTATTAAGCAAAAGTTCTGAATACAAATGTGGGTTGCCCTCCTAGCAAACTAGTGACAGAGAAATACAATGGCGGAGAACCTGAGTGAGTTTTACCTCACTTTACCCGACAGAATCCGGCTGATCCGGCAACAACTCTGGCTGGCCCCGGCTACAGCTTCGCTGCCCCTTCGCAGTAACTATGTGGGCTTGCGTGGAGCTCACTGGGGCTCTGCGTCAACCCTTTTTCCCAGTGCGTTAGCTTTCCTGGTTGCTCCGACAGTTTTCGGCAGCTCCCTGGCTTTTTGCATGGAAGGTAGTTCTTCCTCTGCGTTGGCCCTCCTGGTTCTGCATCAAGGCTGTGTGGGCCTAGACTGGTTTAGCGTCAGCTCTTCTAGCTACTGCGTTGCCTCCGCAAGTTTCTCTCCGCCTCTCTGTCTGTATTCCCGGACTATCACTGCCTCTCAGCGACAAGATCTCCCCAATCAGTTTCCCTCATGAGAACTTCTCACCTCAAAAAATCGATTTGCTCAATCTCACTGTGTCTTCTCCAACTAACCCCAAGCCTCAATTTGTACTTTTTCTGTTGATGAATCAACGGCCAAGATTAAGTCTCTAATCAACAACTAAGATTAAATTAGACTTGATCCTCGCCTCTTAGAAGCTTCTCACCCAAATTTTCATTAATACCCATTGAAATTTTAATTTTCCTAAGTTTAGACTCAGGAACCCCATTAAAATATTAATTATTTTAATAAAATACAATCCGGGTGGAATTTCACCAAATGATTTATGGGTCTTGGAGATCTCATGTGTTCTAGCCCCTCCACAAAATTTCGGAGCTAGAGCACATCCGATGCTACCCAAAATCAACACTCCCTCTTAGTGAGGAATGTGCTCTAACAATACTTCCCAATAGAAGTATCACATTGATCCACGACATCGGTCCTCTGCGTTGCGAATGCTTGACCTGCTAACCCTCATCCACTGCACCGCTGCCCATGACACTGCCACTATCACTGCTACATCTGTACTGCAACTCCCTCTCAATATGCTGCGTCATGCTGCCCATAGCACTACCACTGCTAACTATTGCACTGCAACTTAGTTGCTGAGAAGTAAGAAACTGAAAAGCCACCCAAAAACTGACATGTTGGTCAGTCTGGATGCCTTGTGATGCTGAAGTGCTTAAGAAACCAGCTCACAAAAAGATAGAAAGGATAGATCAACGTTTAAAATCAGCCTCTTCGAGGGGGCAACCTCCTTTACATTACACAAATGAATAATTCTTGGATGATACAAAAGACAAAATCTCCTTTCTATATATAGGAGTCTAAGGGGTCACAATATAATCAAAGCCGACATAACAATAATAATATAAGGGCACAACAATAACAATAGTGGGATTTTATGGGGCACAATAATAATAATATGGGGACAACAGGGGCACAACAATAACAATAAGGGCTACATTGACAATATTAATGGGGGAATCACTAGTACTATAGGGACCTAACATGCCCCTGTCCTTCAAAAAGGTGTTGTCCTCAACGCTTGAATAGTTTTGTATGCTTCTGTATAAAATTCTCATCCTCCCATGTGGAATCTTCAGCGGGTAAGTTCTTCCACTTGATGAGATACTCCGAAATTGATCGATTTCATAGCCGTCGAGTTCTTATTTCTGTGATTGCTTCAGGTTCCAATATGATTTTTCCTTCCCCGTCAAGTTCTGGCAATATTGTTTGAACTGGGAGCTTGTAACTATAACCTTGTTTAAGCATGAAACATGGAAAACTAGGTGCACACGGGAAGCTGCAGGAAACTCCAATTTGTATGCCATAGTACCAATCTTTTGCAACACCTTGTATGGACCATAATAATTTAGTGATAATTTATTATCCTTCTTAGCTTTCTAGAGGGACATTTGTTTATATGGTTGTAGTTGTAGAAATATCGAGTCACCTACATCGAAACTTCTTTCGTTGCAATTTTGATCTGCCTGCTGTTTCATTCTATTTTGTGCCAAAGTGAGGTTATCCTTTAAGAGTTGGGGAAATTATTGTTGATGCTTGATGTGATCTTCCACTGCTTGAACCTTAAATTTTCTCTTAAATATGATGTGATGGATGGTGGATGATATCCATAAAGTGCCAAAAATTGGGTCATTTTTGCTGTAGTATGAAAGGAAGTGTTATACCACCATTCAGCCAAAGGCAACCATTTGACCCATTGTGTCTCTTTATCAGATACAAAGAAACAAAGATATCCTTCCAAACATTTGTTTACTATCTCAGTTTTCCCATCAGATTGAGGATGATAAGATGAGCTTATGAGCTAACTGAGTACCAAGACAAGAAAATAATTCTGTCCAAAAATTTCTAGTGAAAATGGGATCTTTGTGTGAAAATTCTATCACTGCAGCAACTGATTTACTTTTCCTACTTATTCCTCAATAAGTTATTTATGAAATTACTTCAGTAAACTTTAAAATAAATACTGTTGCAGATATCACACCGTAATATAGAAACAAACATATGCACAAGAATCAACACATTTACACAGATATTTTGGACAACAGTCCCCGGAAAATCCCGATGTGGGAAAACCGGTGCAGCAAGGGAGGATTTTATTTTTATGCAGGGGAAATATCTGAATACAAATCTAGGATGCTCATATAGCAATCATTTACAGAGAAAATACTAGTAGAAAATTTGAGTGAGTTTTACCTCACTTCACCGAGCAAAATTTTGGCTGATCCGACACAAGACTGGCTAACCCTAGTAATTTCTGCGTCACCTCTTCTGCCCTCTACGTCAACTTTCCCGACAGTTTTGGCAGTTCTCGACAGTTCCGACTGTTCCCGATAGTTCTAGCTTCTGCCCTCTGTGTCAGCGTTCCTGGTTATTCCGCCAGTTCCGTTTGTTCCCGACAGTTCCAGTTTCTACCCTCTGCGTCAGCTTTCTCGGCTGTTTCGGCAGTTCCTGGCAGTTTCGACTGTTCCCAGTAGTTCCGGCTTCTGTCCTTTGCGTTAGCTTTCCCGACAATTCCAGCTATTCTCGGCAGTTCCGGCTTCTGCTCTCTTGACTGCTCACCAGATCACTGGTTCAATTTCTCAGCTAACACTGCTCCAGAAATTGAACTGACTGGTCTCCCTTAGTGTGTTCTCCAAGTGACCCTCAACCTTCTCTTATACTTTTCTCGTTGACAAATCAACGGTGAAGATTAAATCCCTAATCAACGGCTAAGATTAGATCTGGCTTGATCCATGACTTTTGGACCAGTCTAACACAGTTTTATATTAATACATATTAATATTCCATTTTCCCCAAGTTTAGACTTAGGGACTCCATTAAAAATATTAATTATTTTAATATCTCACAAACTATTTAGAATCTGCCCAAACCCTTTCTGGGTATTGGAGATCTCATGTGCCTTAGCCTCTCCACCAATTTTCGTGGCTAGAGCACATCCGATGTTACCCCAAATCAACACTCCTTAGCGAGGACTATGCTCTAGTAATACTCCTCACTCAGTATCAGCCTGATCATCCTGGATCGGTCCTTGTGCTGATGCTAAGCCTCCCTGCCCGACATCCTCTGCACTGCTGCATCCTGTACTGCTACCCATGGGTTTCGCTCGGGCCTGTGGTAGACCCTGTCCAGTGGGAGATCTGTGGGATCGATTCTGGTGGTGAAAAAAGATGGCGAGCAGTGGAAAGATAGAGATCGAGAAATTTAATGGTTAGAGTTTTGAGTTGTGGAAACTCAAGATGGAGGATCTGTTGGTGGATAAAGATCAGTGGATCACGGTAGATCCGGGTACTAAACCAATGTGAGTGTCCGATGAGGAATGGAAGAAGTTGGATCGGAAGGCAAAGAGCACAATACGATTGTGTGTCTCAGATTCATTGTTGAATGTATTAGGGGAAGCTACGACTAAGGCTTTGTGGGACAAATTAGGGACTTTGTACCAATCTAAGTCTTTGGTGAATAAACTGTTCCTATGGAAAAAGCTGTATATACTATAACCTGAGGATGAAAGATGGAGACTCGGTGACAAAGCATCTGAACGCATTTAATACTGTGGTAAGTTAGTTATTATTTGTTGATATTAAAATTTCAGATGAAGATAAGTGCATCAATTTGTTGTGTTCTCTACCAGATTTGTGGGATAGTCTGGTTATTGCAATAGGTAGCAATGCAACTGCCTTGCAGTTTGATGAAATAGTTTCATCCTTGCTGACAAAGGAGATGAGACGGAAAAATATGGAGAGCCAAAATGGTGATGCCTTGTTTGTACGAGGACGGTCCCAGATTAGAAATAAAAATAAGTCATCGAGTGGGAGATCTAAATTTCCAGCAAAACCTGTAAAGGTGGTGTGCTGGAAATGCGGAAAGGAAGGGCACTACAAAAGGGACTGTAAATCCAAAGCTCCCGACAAGGGAAAGAGATCTGATGATGCTCCTTCTGTAGAGGCGAAAACCACCTCGGATGAAGGTGGGGATGTGTACTTGGCTTCTTCAAGTACACATGTAGATCATGAGGCATGGTTGATTGAATCATGTGCATTCTTTCACTTCACTCCCCATAGAGAGTGGTTCTGTGAGTATAAGAAATATGATGGTGGTGATGTCTTCTTAGGGGATCATAGGGAGGTTAGAATCGTTGGTCACGGAAAAGTGAAGTTGAAGTTGCAAGGTGGAAGGGTTAGAACGCTTCCGGGTGTTCTGCATATTCCTGCATTGGCCAGAAATCTGATTTCTGTAAGCAAGTTGGATGATGCAGGTGTAAAAATAGTGTTCAAGAAGGATACCTGCAAGATGGTTTGGGGAGCACTAGTATTGATGCGTGGAGTTCAGATTCGAACTCTGTACAAGCTGCAAGGTAGCACTGTTGTTGATGGGTGCAACAGTTCTATGGTTCCTGAAAGTGGAGCAGAAAATCTAGTGGTCTCTAGAGAGAAGATCATGTTGTGGCATCAAAGGCTTGGACATATTGGAGAGAAGGGTCTTCGAATACTTCATGGTAAAGGTATGGTAGAAGGTATGAATAATAACTCTCTGGATTTTGATTTCTGTGAAAATTGTGTATATGGGAAGCAGAATCGGGTGAGTTTTCCCTCTTGTGGTAAGAGGGCGAAACAAATATTAGAGCTTGTGCATAGTGATATGTTTGGACCTGTGAAGGTTCCATCACTGGGTAAGTCTGTGTACCATGTATCATTTATAGATGACTTCTCAAGGAATACATGGATATATTTCCACCTTGTTTTCGCAATAGCAGCAGGCAGTCAATGGGTGGGTGCGCTTCGCCTCCTGCCCTTAAGAAGAAATCTGAAGTCTGTGACAGGTTTAAAGAATTTAAGGCTCTGGTGGAAAACCAGACAGAGAAGAAGATAAAGGTGCTGAGGTCAAATAACGATGGAGAGTTTTGCAGCAAGGAATTTGAAGAATTCTGTAAGAAGTGTGATATAGCACGGAAGAAAACCACTCCATACACACCTGAGTAAAATGGAGTCGTAGAAAGAATGAACAAGACGCTGATGGAAAGGGCAAGAAACATGCTTAGTGGTGTCCGGTTGGGACAAGAATTCTGAGCAGAGGCATTGGAGACAACATATTACCTGGTCAATAGATCACCTTCATCAGCGTTGGAGGATAAGACTCCACAAGAGGTATGGACTGGTAAGAAACCCTCTCTTTCACATCTGAGGTTATTTGGATGTGATGCATATGTACATGTTCCAAAGGAGAAAAGAACCAGGTTGGATAGTAAATCTGAAAAGTGCATCTTTACTGGGTATAAGGATGGTTTAAAGGGTTACAAGCGTTGGAACCCAGTAACAAGGAATGTTGTGTACAATCGAGATGTGGTGTTCAGAGAGGTGAAAGATGTTATTAAACATGAAGTCCAACCAAAGGAACCTGAGAATATAGAGTTTGAGCTAAAGGAGGAAGAATCAGACTCTACAGCAGAGGAGGAACCAGAAAATGAAGAGCCACCAAAGGAACCTGAGAATATAGAGTTTGAGCTAAAGGAGGAAGAATCAGACTCTACAGCAGAGGAGGAACCAGAAAATGAAGAGCCACAAACTCCGTGTGTGAGAAGATTAGTTCGAGAAAGAAGGCAGCCAGAAAGGTATAGTCCATCCTCTTTCTGTTCAAATTTTGCTTTATCTATTATTGATGATGATCCCAGAACTGTGAAGGAAGCAGTAGATTCAGAGGATGGAAAACTTTGGAAAGAGGCCATGGTTGATGAAATGGCATCTTTGCACAAAAATGAGGCATGGGATCTGGTGGAGTTGTCAGCTGGAAGGAAACCCATTGGTAGCAAATGGGTGTTCAAGAAGACAAATGCAAAAGGAAAGGTGGAGAAATACAAAGCTCGGTTGGTAGCAAAAGGTTATTCCCGGGTGCGGGGAATTGATTTTGGTGATATTTTTTATCCTGTTGCCAAGGTAGCTTCTATTAGATTACTTTTATCTGTTGTTGCTACTTTTGATTTTGAGGTAGAATAGATGGATGTGAAGACAACATTTCTTCATGGGGATCGGGAAGATGAGATCTACATGAAGCAACCTGAAGGCTTTGCGGTGAAGGGCAAGAAAGAACTGATATGCAAGTTAAAGAAGTCTTTGCATGGGTTAAAGCAGTCACCAAGGATGTGGTATCAGAAAATTGATATATTTATACAGGGACTTGGTGTCACCAGAAGCAATGCAGATCACTGTGTGTATTTTAAATTAATTGGTGACCGTGTTATTTATCTGGTCTTGTATGTGGATGATATGTTGTTGGTTGGAAATGACAAAGAAATTATTCAGGATTTGAAGACCCAATTGTCCTCCAAATTCGACATGAAAGATCTTGGTGCTGCAAACTATATTTTGAGCATGGAAATGAAAAGAGATCGAGCAAAGAGGAAGCTTTGGTTAAACCAGAGGAAGTATGTCGAGACAATACTGCAAAGGTTTAATATGCAGGATAGTAAACCGGTGAAGGTTCCTATTCATGTAGGTGTGAAGTTATTTGCTGAACAGTGTTCCAAGACACAAGAAGAGGAAGAGGACATGTCTCGTGTTCCATATGCAAGTGCAGTCGGTAGCCTGATTTATGCAATGGTTTGTACTAGACCAGACATTGCACATGCAGTGGGAGTATTAAGTAAGTTTATGTCAAAACCAGGAAAGGAGCATTGGACATTAGTGAAGCGGGTTTTCAGGTATTTGCGTGGCACTAGTGATTATGGTTTGTGCTACCAAGGAAGACTAGGATTGGACAAAGTGTTGGATATTCGTGGCATTGTTGATGCAGACTGGGTTGGAGATCTGGATCAGAGAAGATCTACAAGTGGGTATGTGTTTAACCTATTTGGAGGGGCAGTCAGTTGGATGAGTAAGAAACAATCTGTAGTGGCACTATCAACTACAGAGGCAGAATACATGGCTGCCACTCATGCAAGCAAGGAAGCAGTTTGGTTGCAGAGATTGTGTTAAAGTATGGGGTTAGTACAGGGAGCTATAAGGATAGACTGTGACAGCGAAAGTGCAGATGCATTAACAAATACTGTAGATGCATTGACAAAATATGTGAGCTTTGAGAAGTTCTCTTGGTGTAGAGAAAAAATGGGTGTTGCAGGGTTGGATAAATGACTAAGCTCTCCTGTGGAAAGAAAACAACAAGTGGGAGAATGTTGGGTTGCGTTATATTCTTTCCACGACTAGCCTACCTAGTTAACCGGGGGGTTAGAGGTGTGGCGGAGCCCCCCCTTCATTGCGCAGCGGGGGGTTTGAGGGGAGCAGGTAGCCACCCTTTATGGGGTTCGGGGCAGCGCCCCGGGATTTTTTTTTTTGGGACCCTATATTAAGTTGGGCGGACCTACCTATGGTTTTGTGCATGGTTTTTGCACATGGTTTTGGACGCGATGGTTTTCGGTCCATGGTTTTGGATGCGATGGTCTTCGGTCCATGGTATTGGATGCTTCGACATGTATAAATATGTATTGTAACATTGAAAGGAACATAATGAAAAATCAAGTTGGTAGTCCCGGTTTTGGGATCCATGGGAAAATCTCTGTGTATATGTGTTTTATGTGTTATTCTCTCGCATTGTTTATTTTCTGTGTTTTAGAATTCGTATGCAGGTAGTTTCTATACGGGGTTAAAACCTACATCACAAACTGTTTAGAATCTGCCCAAAGTCTTTCTGGGTATTGGAGATCTCATGTGCCTTAGCCTTTCCACCAATTTTCGTGGCTAGAGCACATTCGATGCTACCCCAAATCAACACTCCCTCTTAGCGAGGACTGTCCTCTAGTAATACTCCTCACTGAGTATCACCCTGATCATCTTGTGTCGGTCCCTGTGCTGATGCTAAGCCTCCCTGCCCATCATCCTCTGCACTGCTGCATGCTGTACTATTGCCCATGGCTCTGCTACTGCCACTGCTGCATCTGTGTGACAACTCCCTCTGCATCCGTGCTACTATTGGTCCTTTCTCCCAACACTACATCCGCACTGCAACTCCTCTGCATCCTTGCAATTATCACTCCCATTTCTGCTACTGAGATGGTTTCTTTACCATCCCCATCTTTTCCCTGAAGTAGTCAAATTTTGTCCTTCCAAGGGCCTTGGTGAGGATATCCGCCACCTGTTCTCCTGTAGGAGTGTAGCTTAACTGTACAACTCCTCATTGGACACAGTCCCTAACAAAGTGACATCGGATATCAATATGCTTCAACCTATCATGAAACACTGGATTCTCAGAGAGCTTGATGCAACTATGATTACCGCACATGATCTTGGTCTCCTCCATATTCCTTCTGAATAGGTTCACAAGCAATTTTCTAAGCCATATGGACTCACACGAAGCTGTGATTGCCACCATATATTCTGCCTCAGATGAGCTCAGAGCCACAAACATTTGTTTCCTACTGCACCGGGAGGTCATTCCTGATCCAATGTTGAAACAATACCCAGAGGTACTTTTCCGACCCACTGAACTTCTTGCCCAATCTGCATCAGTAAATCCACTCAATCTGATATCCTTACTCTTGGAGTACAAGAGTCCATAATCGATTGTTCCTTTTAAATACCTGAGAACATGTTTGGCTGTTGCCTAGTGCGCCCTCTTCGGTTCCACCATGAACTGACTGAGGGTGTTGACAGAGTAGCAAATGTCTATCTTGGTATTGACCAAATACATCAGCGACCCTATGAGCTGCCTATATAGGGTGGGATCGACATCCTTGTCTTCTGATGCATCAATCTTCTTCCAGTTGGTGATCATTGGCGTAGCCATAGGTCTACAGTCCTCCATCCCGAATCTTTTCGGGATTTCTATATCATACCTCCCTTGCCCAAGGAAGATTTCTCCCTTTTGCTGCCAAACTTCCAACCCTAGGAAGTAGTGCATTCGTCCCAAATCCTTCATATCGAATTCTGTTGCTAGCTTCTTTTTGCAGTCCCCAATGAGTCTAGATGATCCAGTCAGAAAGAGATTATCCACATACAATACTAAGATTAGCGGCTCGTTCTCTACAACCAGATAGTAGAGATTCGGATCCGCGTCACTCTTGACAAACCCCATCTTCTGCAAGTAGCCATCTATTCGACCATACCATGCTCTCGGTGCCTGTTTCAGCCCATACAAGGCTTTCTTCAATCTGCATGCATGAGACTTCTTCTCATGAGTTTCAAAGCCCTCTGGTTGTTCAATATATACCTCCTCTTCTATTACCCATTCAGAAATGCCGTTTTGACATCCATCTGATGGATCTCCCATCCCATCTGGGTTGCAAGAAATATCACTGTCCTAATAGATGTATACCTAGCTACCGGGGTGAAGGTCTCCTCATAGTCAATCCCTTCCTTTTGAGCATACCCATTAACCACAAACCTGGCCTTGTATTTCTCAACACTGCCGTCTGCAGCGTATTTGATCTTGTAGATCCATATTGAACCTACCACTAATCTGTCTTGAGGTCTTGGCACAACCTCCCAGACATCATTTACCATTATGGAGTTGTATTCCTCTACCATTGCATCTAGCCAAACTTGATGTTGAGCTGCCTCCTTGAAACTGGCAGGCTTTCAATCCTGAGCTACTAATGCCTGATATATATCTGGCTGTTTTCGCTCCCACTTATTGTTTCTTGGCGCATCGATGAAGTCCTTTGCATCTCGCAGAGTCTGACGAAGTTCCCTACTAGTTCTTCCTCTGCCAGCAGGTGCTTCTGTTCGCTCCTCCTCCTCATCCTGAGAATCTTCCTGTCCTGAGGAAGAATTCTTTACTTCTGTTGGTTGAAGAGGCTTAACCAATGGCTCCTCTTTCGACTGCTCCTCAGAAGGCATCTCATGAGATCTTCTGAAAGCCCTGTCCTCCATGAACTTTACATTTCGTCATACTACTACCTTCCTGCTCCCTGGAACATAGATTATGTATGCCTTAGCGTTCTCGCTATATCCCATCAGATATCCCTTTTCCGCAGTCTGATTCAGCTTCTTCCTCTTTTCTTAAGGTATGCGGCAATATGCTAAACTCCCAAATATCCTGTAATGACTAACTTCAGGTGTCTTCCCGACGAAGACTTTCTCTGGAGTAATCTTGCCCAATGCCCGATGAGGAGTCCTGTTCTGAACATAGACTGTTGTGTTGCATGCTTCTGCCCATAGGAATTTTGGCATATCCTGATCATACATCATGGCCCTAGCTGCTTCTATAATAGTCCTGTTCTTTCTTTCTGCTACCTCATTCTGTTTCGGATTGTAGGGAGTTGTCCACTCTCTTCTGATGCCCTCCTTAGCGCAAAAATCAGTGGAGTCTTTATCGACATATTCTCCACCATTATCTGAGCGCAAAACTTTTATTTTCTTCCCAGTCAGATTCTCTACCAGAGCCTTAAACTCCTTGAATCGATAAAAAACCTCGTCCTTGTTTTTCAAAAAATAAATCCAAGTTTTCCTTCAGTGGTCATCAATGAAGGTAAGGAAATACTCGGTGCCACTGAGAGCTTTGACGGACATAGGTCCGCAGATATCTGAGTGTATCAATCCTAGTACACTCTTGGCCTTGTGTTTGCTCCTAGGAAATGCTGCCTTGGCATACTTTCCTAGAGCGCATTCCCTGCATACATCATCTCATTCCGTACTCAGATCTGGAACTCCTGTTACAATACTCCTGAGAATTCTCAGAGCTCCATGGTGCAAGTGACCCATTCTTCTGTGCCATAGTTCATTCAAGTCCTTGTCTCCATGACTGCCTATTAGTGCCATTGGTGATTCTAGTTGTAATCTATACAACCTATTACTTTTGATCCCAATCTGTGCTTCTTTTTCCAGCTCGGGTGTTTGACGTATACCTTCTCCTTGATGAAGTAGACGTCATAGCCCTTGCTTGAAGTTGTGATACGGAAAGTAAGTTCATCCCCAATCTTGGTACATGCAACACATTTGTAGCATGAAACCGTTCTCCCGATTTTGTTTGAAAAACTATGGTACCCTTCCTTACAGGAGTACACTTTGCCTTGTTCCCCATGGTGATCTGACAGTTCATCTTCTCTTCTCGATATTTTGAGAAACATTCCCTGATCCCGTCATATGCCATGAAGCTCCACTGTCTACAATATATACACGACACTTCTGATGATGCTGAACTAGTCATACAAGCCACTTCTTCTTCCAGCCTGGAAGCCAACGTAGAGAAATCGAAGTCTCTTTCTCTTGTGCAATCTTCTGAAAATCTGTGTGAGCCCCCTGATGTGGATGCCTCTGCATTGTGGTCTCGACCCATAACTGATTTTCCCTTTCTGTCTCTGATTACTTGCTCTGATACCATGTGAAAATTCTATCACTGCAACAACTGATTTACTTTTCCTACTTATTCCTTAATAAGTTATTTATGAAATTACTGCAGTAAACATTAAAATACTGCTGCAGATATCACACCGTAATACAGAAACAAACATATGCACAAGAATCAACACATTGACACAGATATTTTGGACAACTTTCCCCGGAAAAACCCAATGTGGGAAAACCACTGCAGCAAAGGAGGATTTTATTATTATGCAGGAGAAATATCTTAATACAAATCTAGGATGCTCATCTAGCAATCCTTTACAAAGAAAATACTAGCGGAAAATCTGAGTGAGTTTTACCTCACTTCACTCGGCAGAATTCCGGCTGATCCAGCACAAGACTGGCTAACCCGGGCTATTTCTGCGTCACCTCTTCTGCCCTTTGCATCAACTTTCCCGGAAGTTCTGGTAGTTCCCAGCAGTTTCGGCTTCTTCCCTCTACGTTAGCTTTCATGATTGTTCCGTCGACTTTCCCAGCTGTTCCAGCTTCTGCCCTCTGCCTCAACTTTCTTGGCTTTTCCGGCAGTTCCCGACAGTTCCAACTGTTCTCGACAGGTTCCAGCTTTTGCCCTCTGCATTAGCTTTCCCGACAGTTTCGGCAGTTCTCGATAGTTCTAGCTGTTCCCCATAGTTTCGGCTTCTGCGCTTTTGACTGCTTACCAGACCACTGGTTCAATTTTTTAGCTAACCCTGCTCCAGAAATTGAATTGACTGGTCTCCCTCAGTGTGTTCTCCAAGTGACCCTCAAGCCTCCTCTTATACTTTTCTTGTTGACAAATCAACAGCAGAGATTAAGTCCCTAATCAACGATTAAGATTAGATCTGGCTTGATCCATGACTTTTGGACCATTCTAACACAGTTTTATATTAGTACACATTAATATTTATTTTCCCCAAGTCTAGACTTAGGGACAGCATTAAAGATATTAATTATTTTAATATCTCACAAACTGTTTAGAATTTGCCCAAACCCTTGCTGGGTATTGGAGATCTCATGTGCCTTAGCCTCTCCACCAATTTTCGTGGCTAGAGCACATCCGATGCTACCCCAAATCAACACTATGTCCAATACAATAATCTTTGGGTTTCCATGTAGCTTTTGAATTGTTTCCATAAATGCAGTAGAAACTGTACTCTTTTTAAATGGATGAGATAATGCACAAAAGTGTGCATACTTGGTAAGTCTGTCAACTATCACCATGATGACACTCTTTCCTTCAGACTTGGGTAAACCTGTGATAAAATCCATTGAAACCTCCTCCCAACGTTGACTTGGAATGGATAAAGGTTGTAATAGACTTGCGGTCTTAATTGTTTCAACTTTATTTTATTGGCAAACCAAACAGTTTGCCACAAACTTTTGAATTTCAGATTTAAGGCCATCCCAAAAAAATTCCTTCTTAACCTTGTGGTAGGTTTTTAAAAATCCTGAGTGCCCTCCTAAGGGAGAAGTGTGCAATTCCATAAGAATCTTTTGTTTGAGTTAGGAATTTTGACGCCAGCCTAAGCTGCATATACCCCAATGATGCAGCCTAAGCTGCATATACCCACAGTATGCAATAAAATTGGATTTCACACTAGGTGTGTCCCAAGATAAACACCAAAATCAATGGTGAAAACCCACTTTATCAAAGTCTAAGTCTTTAAGCGGAAATATATCATCTAACTATCCCAAGTTTAGTTTTTAATAAACCTTTGAGCTCAGCTTTGTAAACCTTTCCATAATCTTTGGATTAATGCTCTTTGATTAAATGCTTAAGGCTCTTTAAATAAACTCTAGGCAGAACATTCATTTAACTATCCACAGGTTATGACTTTGGGTTATTTTTTAACTCCGATGCTTATCAACCATACCCTTTGGTTAAATCCTAAACTTCACCCATAAAACCTTAACTCCGCTTATTTATATTATAATTCCCATATAATAGAAATATTACATAACCACACTTAAACCTTTACCTTTCCGCCTTTCTTCAATCTTTGCACATACGTCGATGCTCACTTTATCGCGTTCAATCCGCACCGTTGATCTGTTTCGTCCGATCCAATGGCTGTCGCTTCACCCGATCGCCAACAAGCTTGGCTGATCTTCACCGTTGATCAATTCCGCTTGATTCGACCGTTATCACACAATCTCTCGCAGAATTAAGCACGACTGATATCAGAATGAAGGCACGCGAGAAGAGTGGTTTTCTCTTTCCTTCGTGTGCTACGTGTCAGCCATTAAAGGTAATCGTGTGAAATTTTTCAAGACCGCTTACCACCTTTAGGGCGCGCGAGAAACTAATTCTCGTCTTTGGAAATTGCCCACATGCATAATTCGAAACTTAAAGAACTCGGCTTAATCTCTGTCGTTCATCTTCTTTTCTTTATTTTACGCGACTTGATCCTAGCCGCCTATCGCACACAACCTCATTCGTTGATCTGATAGATCCAATGACTGTGCTCCGCTACGTCGTTCTTTTGTTCCTTCATGTGTAATATCCCATTCATTCGGCTTTCTGCCTGTGTATTTGCTTTTGCCTTATAGTTTTCACTTGTTCTGATCTCGATCTCTGCTCACGCCTCTACGCTTCCTTCACCTTCGCTGTGAAGGTTCTCTCCAAAACTGTGCATGCACAACCACATAACGCACTCCTCTCTACACCTCTTCTCTGGTTCTGCACACATGCAACCTATGTTACGCAGAATTACTCTAGATCACACACAACTTATAATTCAATTACTCAACACATCAGATGAACTCATAATTGAGTTATCTGTATTAATAACCAAATATTTACACAGTGAATTCCTCCTCGGCCTGATCTTCTATATCAGTGACCTTTCTTCTCTTGCCCGTAGGCTTACAATTTGACTGACTAACTACCTGACTCACTAACTACTTCTCTAACTACCTATCTCTCTATGCCTTTTAGGCTTACATTTATACAAAAGGTTCTGTTGAACTAATTCTATTTCAGATCCTTAATCTGTTGAACTCAATCTTGAATATCCTCTAAGTCCACTTTTAACTCCAGTTAATCCCTAAGAATCCTCTCTAGTTCCACAAATCATGACACAACTTCTAGTCTAAGAGTTACAATTGATTTCCAATTCTCTCATCATCACTCATGTTCTCCTACATTCGAGAGCATTTACACATATTCTTACAATATCTAGTTAATTCCTATTCTAATCACTCAAAACATTAATAATTACATACATAGGAATCTAGCTTCCTTGAAAACACAAGACCCCCTAATTTAACTATAACATAATGAAATTGCTAAGTTGTATGCTCCTGCATCAGACTCCCAAGGTTAAAATAATCATGATCTCCGATCATGTGCTTCATAATAGAGAAAACCTCCAGGATCCCAAACCTTAGTTTGTAACTGCCCAAATGCCTTGCACCTCTGCTGCTGCTATATATCTGTTGTCTTCTGGTTCATCCTCCTCTCTTCAATCAATTTCAAATTCTGATTGATCACTCCTCTTGTTGTCATTTTCCTCAACCTGGATTGTTTCATCATCAACTGCCATAATTCTTCAATCTCTATCTCCTCACATCCTTGGGCTGGTACATACTCTGCCATTGCATCTCACTGCATGTTGTCCATTCATATTTAAACTGTTGATTATTTCTTCAACTTTTTCTACTTCAGCTTCTGCTAGTACTCTTGAGATTGCTCTAGGTACTACTGTAGATATTGCTCCACCCAAACTTCCTGAATATCCTTGTAGACATCTCCCTCTGCAACATCTATTTTATGCTCCTTGTCTGCAAATTTTCTTTCCAATGATTTAATGTTTTCATTCCATCGACTAAGTACTATCATGGAATCTTCCTTTTCCTCCTTCATATCCTCAACAACAAATTCTTCTGATTGTCTGCCAGTCTCCTCATTAACCAAATGTGCATGTGCTCCCCCTTGGTTGTCCTCATGAGACAACATAGTCTCATTCTCCATCAGAATGCAATTCTGATCTTGCCTCTTTGAAATGTCTTTGTACATCTCCTTCATCTTCATGTCAACTTCAAGTGACTGCCTATCACCTAATTCTCCTTTATCCATATCACAATCTCTGTGTTTAACTTCATCTCTTTGGTCTTCATGCTGAACTTGTCCTCTATTAAGCAGTGCATCTATATACGTCTTCTGTACCAGTTCAAAATTGTCTTCTTCTGAGAAGTATTCATCATCATATATGGGCTTACAATCTTCTTCAATTTCTATGATACTTGTAGAAGATTTTCCATCTTTATCTACTTCAAAACTTGTCTGTTTACACCAATCATGAGAAACATGATATCCTTTTACCAACATCATTTCTAATTTATCATTACACATGAGACATTTATTAGGTTTCTCATCTTCCTTAACATGTATAATAGTTTGTAATAACTGTTCTTCATTTGCTAAATTTGCAGCCACACACAAATGTCAGAAATAAAAACATTAGGCCTGTCAGTCTTGCTTATCATCATATCCATTTGTTGATCTGAACTCTTCAAAGAGCTCATGAGACTTCCTGCAAGTCTCTCTTCCTCCTCATTCTCCAAACAACTTATAAGATCTTGTTAATTTTACGGTATGTTCTATGCTTAGAGAAATTTACTTTTCTTTCTTATTATTATTCATAGATTAGCGATCACATGTGAATAAGTAAAGTGCAGATAGAACATTAAACGATAAAAAAAAAACAAGCGAGGACAAGAGACACAAGATGTGGCGGCTAGCCAGGGACAAACCCCACAATGTGTGGGGAAACCCTTTGATCAAATCTTCTTTTATCTTCAATAATTCAGTAGAGAGAAATAATACATAAATCTGATTTACATCAGCAGCAACAAACCCTAGATCAACGACATCAACATCATTGGCATCAGCAACATCAATATCATCTGCATCAACCGACATCATCATCATCGGCATCACCGGCATCATCATCATCGGCATCATCGGCATCATCATCATTGACGTCACCGGCATCATCGGCATCATCGACATCATCGACTTCACCAGCATCACTAGCTTCATCGGCATCATCGGCTTCATCGACATCACTGGCATCAACGACTTCACCGGCATCACCGACATCATCAGCTTTAGCTTAGGATCTCTCCTCCTACTAAAACCCAAAGACAAGTAGAGAGAGGAAGAGATCCAGGTGTGTGTAGAAATGACTTGAAGTCCTTTTCTATTTATACTAAAACGTAGAGGTTGAATGGACATGATGTTTGGGCTTCTTGAGCCTACATAAGTTGTAGGTCGGCTTGATAATAATTCCATAATCAAAATAAATTTATATCTCCATGAATACTTATTGGAATCGGATGATCTTTAGATCAATCCTACACCTCTCGACGAGAGGAATCTAATAAAAATATTATCAACCATAAATAAGATGACCCACATGAAGTTTGGCTGTAGTTGCCAATTTTAACACTCCCTCTCAACTAGGGAGAACTTCATCTGCAATTTGTCTATCTGTCGCTGCTATTCATCCATCAAATGCACTGCCCTGTATAGCCTGACCCTTGCCCTGCTTTGCTCTATTCTGCCTGTTCTGCTTTGCTCTATTCTGCCTGTTCTGCTTTGTCTTGTTTTGCCCTGTATTGATCTGTACTGCTCTGCTTTTCTTTTGTCCAAATTTTGAAGAAGAAGAAATGATCGAGGATGTTTCATACTGACTCAAAGTCAGTCTCAAAGTATGTACCACTGGGTCCAGACCAGTGTCAACCAACCCGAAGTCAGCGTCATAGTGAGTGCAACTCCTACCACTGGTCCCAGACCAGTATCATCCTCCACTGACTCAAAGTCAGTCTCAGAGTGAGTATCACTGGTCCTAGACCAGTCTCAACCAACCCAAAGTCAGCGTCATAGTGAGTACAACTCCTACCACTAGTCCCAGACCTGTATCATCCTCCACTGACTCAAAGTCAGTCTCAGAGTGCGTACCACTGGTCCCAGACCAGTCTCAACTTACCCGAAGTCAGCGTCATAGTAGGTACCACTCCTACCACTGGTCCCAGACCAGTATCGCAGTCTCAGAGAGTGTACCACTGGTCCTAGACCAATCTCAACCGGCTCGAAGTCAGTGTCATAGTATGTACCACTCTCACTGGTCCCACATCAGTACTACACTGACCAAAGGTCAGTCTTAGAGTATGTACCACTCGTCCCAGACCAGTCTCAACCGACTTGAAGTTAGCGTCATAGTGGGTACAACTCCTACCACTGGTCCCAGACCAGTATTGCTGTCTCAGAGAGTGTACCATTGGTCCTAGACCAGTTTCAACCGACCCGAAGTCAGCGTTATAGTATGTACCACTCTCACTGGTCCCACACCAGTACTGCACTGACTAGAGGTCAGGCTCAGAGTATGTACCACTGGTCCCAAACCAGTCTCAACCGACCCAAAGTCAGCGTCATAGTAGGTACAACTCCTACCACTGGTCCCAAACCAGTATCGCAGTCTCAGAGAGTGTGCCACTGGTCTTGGACCAGTCTCAACCGACCCGAAGTCAACATCATAGTATGTACCACTCTCACTGGTCAGTGGTCCCAGACCAGTACTACACTGACCAGAGGCCAGTCTCAGAGTATGTACCACTGGTCCCAGACCATTCTCAACCGACCCGAAGTCAGCGTCATAGTAGGTATAACTCCTACCACTGGTTCTAGACCAATATCATTGATCCCAGATCAATGAAGGTCATCCTAGCATAGGGAGTACGATAGATACAACGATGCATCCATCGGTACTACTATGGTCCCTATCCTCATTTCCTTGCTCATTGATCAGATGAGAGGTACTTCCCATGAGTCCCAGACTGCATGGGTAGGATGCCTCGACAGGAGAACTTAATCAATCTTGTCCTCACAGGAGAACTAATCATCCTGCTACACAATCACCATGGAGAACACATCATCCAGGCCTCACAGGAGAACTAATCATCCTGCTACACAATCGTCATGGAGAACACATCATCCAGACCTCACAGGAGAACTAATCATCCTGCTACACAATCGTCATGGAGAACACATCATCCAGACCTCACAGGAGAATTAATCATCCTGCTACACAATCGTCATGGAGAACACATCATCCAGACCTCACAGGAGAATTAATCATCCTGCTACATAGGAGAGCGAATCATCCTGTCCCACAAGAGAGCAAATCATCTTGTCCCACAAGAGAGTGAATCATCTTTTTCACAGGAGAGTGAATCATCCTGTCCACAGGAGAGCGAATCATCTTGTCCCACAAGAGAGCGAATCATTTTGTCTCACAAGAGAGCGAATCATCTTGTCCACAGGAGAGTGAATCATCTGTCCACAGGAGAGTGAATCATCCTCTCCCACAAGAGAGCGAATCATCTTGTCACAGTCCACACCACCAGGGGAGGGTGAGTCACCTTGTGGTCGTATGTTGCTCCAGTAAGAACCCACAAGCCCCCAGAGTTCCCAGAGCTCAATGTATGCAACATGCAGGACCCTTTTACAAGGGTCTCTCGACGACTCCAAGTCGTTCGGGAAAATCACAAATGTGATCTTTCCTCGGAGCTTTGACCTCTACATCATCTCAGTGCAATGGAGCCTCCTTGCTCATCGACTTACCATATCCCAGATAAGGCAGTATCTGATGTCTATCTGCTGGAGCAATTGTTGAATACAGGATTCCTCAATAATCGAATCCCACCTCTGGTTGTTGTCACAGAGAATCACAGTGGTATTCATCATGTGTACTCACTGAAGAGTTTACACAACCAGGCAACTTCATACGAGGTCACACTCGTAGTTATGTATCCGGTCTCGGCGGTACTTATAACAACCAATTTCTACTTCATGCTCATCTATGATATTGAAGCAGAATCCAAAGAGAACCAGCACTGAGAAGTGCTCTAGTGATCCTCCACAATGCCTGCCCAGTCAGCATTTGAATAAAAATGCATTTTTCATATTTACGACAGTGTATCTCAATTCGTGAGAGATTGTGACCCAAAGATATCTCAGAGGATTCTTGGCACCAATCCAATGAGGCTCAACCAAATATGAGCTCACCATGGTAACTGCAAAACATGTGTCCGAATAGAAGTTCACTAAGAACATCAACGTGATTGAGTTTATGAAACTTAGAGGCATTTCCCAAATCTGGTCCGACATCACTACCATATAACTTCTAAAAGTTAATATCCTTGAGGTAGTCACAGGCTTGTAGTTTATCATTCCACATTCGAAATCCAACTCCCTCTTACTTCTGCAAATGAGAGGGTCTGCACTTGTCAGAAATAGGTCATCCTTATGAGGTGCCAGTATGACAGGTCTATCATCCACAACCTTCGGGTAATGGTTTGGATCGGTTTCACTCCTAGTGAATCTCAACTTCATCAAACAACTATCAATCCTCTCATACTACGCCCGGGGTGTTTTGCTTCAAGCCATAGAGGGCTTTCTTCCACCTGTATACATGAGATTCCCGTTCATGAATCTCAAACTCCATAGGTTGTTCCAAACCTGTGGACCTACTACATGAGGGGAATGGTCCCCTTGTATGATTTTCCTTCGGTACATCTCAGACATGTACCTTCGTGCTCCTTTTTGAATTCAGGCATCCCTATCACCATCTAACTCACAGACCTCCGGTGTTGTGTCAATGGACATGGTCCCCAGTGGACTTCCTGCAACTTGATACAACCGTGAACTCAAAAACATCTTTGAAAAAATCTATTTTCAAACACGTACCTTTCCATCGATGAGTGCCACCTTGTAACCTTTGACTTCCATTGCTGAAATGGACACCAGGTTCTTCTTGTGATCAGGTACATAAAATAGATTCTGTAAATGAATCGAGTTACCTTCATTCAATTGAGGGGTAACATTCCCTACACCCTTAGATCTGAACTTCCCAATGAAGTGATCTTTAAGTAGGCCATCAGAAACTTCCGTTTGCGCCATTATGATAATATTCTCTGCTTCTACTTCACCCTCGGTGAATTTGAACCCATTGATGCTTTTGTCTTGTCCCAACTCTTGTCGATGATTGCTCTTTCACTCTTTCTTGGGCATTGTCTTCACCTCAGCTTTGATACCATGTTAATTTTATGGTATGTTCTATGCTTAGAGAAATCTACTTTTTTTTCTTATTATTATTCATAGATTAGAAATCACATGTGCATAAGTAAAGTGTAGATAGAACATTAAATGATCAACAGAAAACAAGCCAAGACAAGAGACACAAGATGTGGCGGCTAGCTAGGGACAAACCCCACAATGTGTGGGGAAACCCTTTGATCAAATCTTCTTTTATCTTCAATAATTCAGTAGAGAGAAATAATACATAAATCTGATTTACATCAATAGCGGCAAACCCTAGATCAACGACATCAGCATCATCGACATCAGTATCATCGGCATCAGCCGACATCATCATCATCGGCATCACTGACATCATCATCATCGGCATCACCGACATCATCATCATCGGCATCATCATCATCGACTTCACCGGCATCATCAGCATCACCGGCTTCACCGACATCGTCTGCTTCACCGGCTTCACCGACATCGTCTGCTTCACCGGCTTCATCAGCATCACTGGCATTAGCGGCTTCACCAGCATCATCGGCTTCACCTTAGGATCTCTCCTCCTACTAAAACCCAAAGACAAGTAGAGAGAGGAAGAGATCCAAGTGTGTGTAGAAATGACTTGAAGTCCTCTTCTATTTATACTAAAACGTAGAGGTTGAATAGACACGACGTTTGGTCTTCTTGAGCCTACATAAGTTGTAGGTTGGCTTGATAATAATTCCACAATCAATAAATTCATATCTCCATGAATACTTATTAGAATTGGATGATCTTTAGATCAATCCTACACCTCTCGACGAGAGGAAGCTAATAAAAATATTATCAGCCATGAATAAGATGGCCCACATGAAGTTTGGCCCTAGTTTCCAATTTTAACATTTGAATTCTTCTGAGAAGTATTCATCGTCATATATGGGCTTATAATCTTCTTCAATTTCTATGATACCTGTAGAAGATTTTCCATCTTTATCTACTTCAAAACCTACCTGCTTACACCAATCATGAGAAACATGATATCCTTTTACCAACATCATTTCTAATTTATCATTACACATGAGACATTTATTAGGCTTCTCATCTTCCTTAACATGTATAATAGTTTGCAATAACTGTTCTTCATTTGCTAAATCTGCAACCACACACAAAATGTCAGAAATAAAAACATTAGGCCTGTCAGCCTTACTTATCATCATATCCATTTGTTGATCTGAACTCTTCAAAGAGCTCATGAGACTTCCTGCAAGTCTCTCTTCCTCCTCATTCTCCAAACAACTTATAAGATCCTCAATAGATCTCTTCTCAACATCATCTGCTTCAATGATGTCTTCCTGCTCTTGTCCACTGTAGTGAACTTCTTCATTCTCATTCAGTTTTGATTTTACAACCTGAACACTTACTCTTTGGTTTTCTAACCTTTTCTCTAAAAGACTTATCTCATGCCATAAATTTGCCATCTCACTTGGGATTTTTCCTAAAATTTCTGTACAACCCTCACTATCTTCTTCTTTCTCACAAGTATAATTTCTTGGTGACACTACTTCTTCATTCTCGATCATAATAAAATTCTGACCCTCCATCTCTGTGATAGTTTTAGATGTCTGTCCATCACTCTTCCTTTGGCCATCTAAGAAAATCAATTTCTCTTTGCCCTTACCAATAACAAATTCTTTATCATAAGATATAACTATCTCATCTCTACTGGAGATATTTCCTTTACTAAGCAAGGAATTTATGAATTCCTTTTGTTGTAATAACTCAACATGATCTTCATTTGAAAGACAGTCATCATCATACTTTGCTTGGCAACTTTCAGCTTCACTCAAGACGATTCCATAGGATGGTTTGTTTTCTACAATACCTGCATTCGCATACAACTTGTTAGTTTTAAAACCACAAGACCTCATGATCTCACTTGATGATTCAATCATCAAGTCCTCCTGCTGTTCCAAGTCCTTTACATTACTCAGAAATATTTCGATGGTCTTCTCTTCAATCTCCTCAAATCCTTCACTTGGTTGCTTGATATCCTTCCCTACTTTTTCCTGCTTTTGGCCATCATCATGAGTCAAACTTCCTCTGCTTTCAGTCCTTGCAATATGCTGAAAAGTAAAACTTTTTCCCAACTGCGTACAGGCATTTACATGAGACCTATCTATCTCATCCTCTTTCAGAACAGAATTTAGATTCTGCCTATCTTCTTCCTCCTTTATGACAATATCAACAAATTGTCCTTTTTCACATGTTTCACCTACAAACATACACAAATTATCAGATTTAAAATCATGTAACCTTTTGGTCTCACTTGAAGTTTCAGTCTTCAAGTCTTCTTGCTGTCTTGAATTCTCACAATAATTCATAAGATCTTCCACAGATCTCCAATCTTCATCTTCACCCAGAACTTCACCTTGTCCTGCTTCACAAATGGAAACTTCAATTTCCAACTCAGCTTCTCTGAGTTCTTCCACCAGCCATTTCACTTGCCTCTGCTGTAGCCTTTTCTGTAACTTAGACCACTTCACTGCCTTTTTCCTCAAGACCCAACCTTGTCTTTGGTCTTCCTCTAGTATCATCCTTAATACATTGAGTTGTTGTTTTAACTTTGCAATCTCCTTGTCACGCTCCTCTTGACTCATTCTCTTGCCATTTGCCTTGGCATCCTCCTTCTTCACTTTTCTTCTGCTGTGGTCTTCCTCAAAACCTCTGTTATCTCTGTTATGACTATCAGTAGTCATCTCCTTCTCTATCTTCATTAGTTCCTCACTCACTCACTATGAGCTGCATTAAAGCCTCTACAACAAGAAGTCCTCCCTACTGCCACTTACCTCACCAAGATTTCCTCTGTACCTGGTCTTTTGGCAAGCACTTGGTTCTCTATTCTCTAAAACCTCTTTGAGTACTTCTCTCTGCTCCTTCTAGGCTTCAATCATTTGCACCTTTTAAGAACACAACTGTCCTCTTGTATGTCAATCACAATGAAATACTAGGTTCTGACCACCTCTTCTTTCACTCAGAAATTCTTACCAGCTATCTTCATACCTTAGCAATTCTACCCACATCCTTTGTGGAATTGCCTTTATGATCTTCCTGTGAGCTGCAACAAAACCTCTGCAGTAACACGTCTCCTTCTTGCTACACATGCGCCACTAAGCTTCTCTCCTCTGAGCTCAATCTTTTGGCATATCTATGGTTCTTTCCTTCGGAACCAATTGAGCATTTCTTGTTCTAGGTTGCTGCAATCTTCTCACCTGCTATCTTCAAGACCTCTGCATGATCTGATTCTACCATTCACCTGCGCTTTGAATGGATTGTTCTCTGTTTCCCTTGCATCTGCAAATTCTGCTACACTTTATCTCGTGTGCCTACTATTTGTCAGATTTAAAATCTGACCTCCTTTTACCTGCATACATACCTTCAAAACATAACTCTTAGAACAAAGTTCTCTCAAAGAATTATTATGCACAAAATTCCCTTATTCTGCTCTTATACCAAATGACGCCAGCCTAAGCTGCATATACCCCAATGATGCAGCCTAAGCCACATATATCCACAGTATGCAATAAAATTGCATGTCACACTAGGTGTGTCCCAAGATAAACACCAATACCAATGGTGAAAACCCACTTTATCAAAGCCTAAGTCTTTAAGCGGAAATATATCATCTAACTATCCGAAGTTTAGATTTTAAAAAACCTTTGAGCTCAACCTTGTAAACCCTTCCATAATCTTTGGATTAATGCTCTTTAATTAAATGCTCAAGGCTCTTTAAATAAACTCTAGGCAGAACATTCATTTAACTATCCACAGGTTACGACTTTGGGTTATTTTTCAACTTCGATGCTTATCAACCATACCCTTTGGTTAAACCCCAAACTTCACACATAAAACCTTAACTCCGCTTATTTCTATTATAATTTCCATATAATAGAAATATTACATAACCACACTTAAACCTTTACCTTTTCACCTTCAATCTTTGCACATACATTGATGCTCACTTTATCGCGTTCAATCCGCACCATTGATCTGTCTTGTCTGATCCAATGGCTGTCGCTTCACCCGATCGCTAACAAGCTTGGCTGATCTTCACCGTTGATCAATCCCGCTTGATCCAACGGTTATCGCGCAATCTCGCGCAGAATTAAGCACAACTGATATCAGAATGAGGGCACACAAGAAAAGTGGTTTTCTCTTTCCTCCATGTGCTACGTGTCAGCCGCTAAAGGTAATCGCGTGGAATTTTTCAAGACTGCTTACCACCTTTAGGGCGCGCGAGAAACTACTTCCCGTCTTTGGAAACTGCACACGTGCATAATTCGTAACTTAAAGAACTCAGCTTAATCTCCGCCATTCATCTTCTTCTCTTTATTTTACGCAACTTGATCCTAGCCACCTATCACACACAACCTTGTTCGTTGATCTGATAGATCCAACGACTGTGCTCTGCTACGTCGTTCTTTTGTTCCTTCTTGTGTAATATCCCATTCATTTGGCTTTCTGCCTGTGTATTTGCTTCTGCCTTGTAGTTTTCACTGGTTCTAATCTCGATCTCTGCTCGTGCCTCTACGCTTCCTTCACCTTCGATGTGAAGGTTCTCTCCAATACTGTGTGTGCGCAACCACGTAACACACTCCTCTCTGCACCTCTTCTCTGGTTATGCACACCTGTAACTGATGTTACGCAGAATTACTCTAGATCACACACAACTTATAATTCAATTACTCAACACATCACATGAACTCATAATCGAGTTATCTGTATTAATAACCAAATATTTACATAGTGAATTCCTCCTCGGCCTGATCTTTTATATCATTGGCCTTTCTTCTCTTGCCCGTAGTCTTACAATCTGAATGACTGACTACCTGACTCACTATCTACTTCTCTAACTACCTATCTCTCTATGCCTTTTAGGCTTACATTTATACAAAGGGCTCTGCTGAACTAATTCTGGTTCAGATCCTTAATCTACTGAACTAAATCCTGAATATCCTCAAAGTCCACTTTTAACTCTAGTTAATCACTAAGAATCCTGTCTAGTTCCACGAATCATGACACCACTTCTAGTCTAAGAGTTACAATTCATTTCCAACTCTCTCATCATCACTCATGTTCTCCTACATTCGAGAGCATTTACACATATTCTCACAATATCTAGTTAATTCCTATTCTAATCACTCAAAACATTAATAATTACATACATAGGAATCCAACTTCCTTGAAAATACAAGACCCCCTTTTAACTAGAACATAATAAAATTGCTGAGCTATATGCTCTTGCATAGGTATAAACGATATTTGTACCATAACAAATCATTTTTCTAGCTAAATGTATCAGATGTACTGGGATATTGTTGTAACTTTTGAATGAGTGCCCACACTTCTTCATCATTCTTCCATTCATCCCTTGCTTTGTTTATTCAATATAGTTGGATAATAGAAATGGCGCAAAACAATGCTTCCACATCCTCATCCTTTCTTGAGAGTGCATCTGTTACAACATTTTGCTTCCCTTTTTTGTAGATGATTTCAAAATCATAACCCAACATCTTTGTGACCCATTTTGCTGCTCTTCTGAAGATGATATTTGTTCTAAAAGGTACTTAAGACTATTATGATCCATTTTTACCTTGAAGTTCTTCCTATTAGGTAGGGTCGCCATTTCTTAAGTGCATGTAATATTGCAAACATTTCCTTCTGATAAATAACTTTGTGTAAATACTTTCCTTTGATTGAATGACTTTCGAAAGCAACGGGTCTTTCCTCTTGCTTTAAAACAACACCAATTCTATTTTCTGAGGCATCACATTCCACAATAAAGGTTTTTGTGAAGTCCAGCTTTGCTATGACCGATGCTTGGCACATTGCCTTTTTAAGATGTTCAAAGGTCGCTTTTGGAGTCTATGAAAATTCATCTTTCTTAAATAGTGTTGTTAGAGGTGCTACTGTTCTCCCATAATTCTTAACAAACTTGCGATAATACCTTGTTAACCCAAGAAATCCTCACAGATGCTTTAATGGATGTGGGGATTTTCCATTCCTTAATGGATTTAATTTTGTTAGGGTCTACCTTAACACCTTCATGAGATACAATATGACCTAGATATTCCACCTCTTGTACTCCAAAGAAACATTTGGAATTTTTTGCATATAATTGTTTCTCCTCCAATAGTTTGAGCACCCTATCAACATGTTTAACATGATCCTTCCAAGACTTTCTATAGATTAGTATATCATCAAAAAATACTAACACAAATTTTCTAAGGAAGGGTTTGATGAATGGTTGGTAAGGCCAACAAGCATGACCAACAATTCATAATGAACCTCATGAGTTCTAAATGGTGTTTTAAGAGTGTCTTCAATCTTCATTCTGGTTTGATGATATTCTGAACGAAGATCCAACATGGTGAAGTAAATTGATCCATGCAATTCATCAATGACAGGAATGGGAAATTTATCTTTAATAGTGAGCTTGCTGAGCTCCCTATAATCTAGACACATGCGCCATGATCCATTCTTCTTGTGCACCAATACTACTGGAGCAGAGAAAGAACTTTGACTAGGTTGAATTATACCACCCTCTAGCATTTCTGCAACCATATGTTCAATTTCACTCTTTTGGGCATAATGATATCTGTAAGGCCTGATGTTTGGAGGAACACTTTCTGGAATAAAATGAATAGCATGATCATGATCACGAATAGGTGGGAGGCCTTTGGGAGTCTCAAGTACCTTGGAATGATTGTCCAAGATTTGTTGGAGATTTGGAGAAATAGATGATTTCGATGTGGTAACCTCTAGCGAACATAATTGTGCAATTATGCCTCGTTGTTCTTTCTTTAGAAGCTTTGTCATTCCGTTAGAGTTTATTATCTTTCCCGGTTTCCTTTTGACACCCCTTAATTCAACTTCCTTTCCTTTCGAATTTTTTTCAAGAAAAGTTCTTGAAAATTAAAAGTTATCGTACCCAAAGATTGTAGACATTGGACTCCTAGTACAATCAACACCACCCATTGGAATGGAAAACATTGGGCTATTCAATACATATTCTTCCATGGATAACTTGATATTATGGCACTTTCCAGATCAATTTATGGTTCCTTCACTTGCAACCATCACTTGATACTCTGGTGCTGGATATAGGAAGCAATTCAATTCCTTGGCTATCTTACAATGAATAAAATTATGGGTATTGCCTGAATCAAGCAACACTATTACCTTTTTCTTCTTGATATGTCCCTCTATCTTGATAGTTTGAGGAGTGGTAATTCGGGCCAATGCGTTACAAGATATTGTCAGATTCATTTCTTATTTCTCTAGGGTTTGTTCTTGGTGCATATCCTCTTCTTTTGACGTTTCTTGTTCCTTTTCTTCCTCCTCTTTATAGTCGATGTAAAATAATTTCTTTTCAGCACACTTATGACCTTTAGTGTATTTGCTATCACAACTGTAACAAAGCCCTTTTGCTCTTTTTTCTTCCAATTGTTGTGGTGTCAACCTTGTAGGTTGTGTAAGGCTAGGGGCAACAACACTTCCATCTATATAGTTGTGAGTGGTAGGCTTCCATGTTGCCATAATTTTGCTTTCCATTTTTCTTGCCAATCTGAATGCCTTCTCTAATCGATCAGGTTCTCAAAGGCGAACCTCATGTTGGATGTTATCCTTTAAAGTCCTTATGAACACATCAATCCTATGCTCCTCTGAAATATCTTTTACCTTTATATTCAATTTTTGGAAATCCTCAATGTGCTCCATCATTGAACCCTTTTGTTTGAGATTTATCAATTGGCTAAAAAAGGTGTTGCTTTTTGTATCCTCATAATGTGCTATCATTTCTTCCGTAAAAATTGCCCAAGTGACAATTTGTTTATGAGAGCAAAGCCATCGGTACCATACAAACTGATTTGGTTCAAAATATAAAATTTCAATGTGTACTTTTTTTGTGTTTTGCACATTAGGAGATCGAAATATTGCTCCATTTGTGGTAGCCATGTTATGGGATCCTTGCTAGCAAACTTCCTCATATCAATATTTGGAACATGGTGGGTCCTCAATCCAATGTTAGAGTCTATGAAATCATGATTAAAATTTCTTTTGTTTTCATCATGAGTTTCTTTTACTACCTTTTCACCATTAGTAAACATTTCTTGTAGCAACTTTGTCAAATCTATCTTCAAATCTTCCATATTGTCTTTCAATTTTTCTTCTATACCATCCATCTTAGCGTCCACGCCATTCATCTTAGCTTCCATGCCATTTATTTTAGCTTCCATGCCTTTCTTTAAACCATCCATTCTAGCTTCCGTTACCTTTTGTGAGAGTGAAATTTGTTGCACTTGGTCTCGTAATTTTGATATATCATGTTGCATTTCTTCCTCGTTTTCATGAGTCATGCTAGAGCTTTCAGTTTGCTTACTAGGTGTCTCCATTTTATTTCTTTGGTGCATCAATTATTGATAATTATGCTTCATTATGCGCTTTGAATCACTTCAAACTAATTTTTCAATCCAAGCTTATGCAAAATTAAAAAAAACTACTCACCTTTTTTCGCGTTGTAGAAGATCGATATTGAATCTATTGTATCTCTGTAATTGAGGATTTCCAAGGTCTGAAATTTCGTCCTGCAGTAGCCCTCTGAGTCCTCTTTCCAATGTCATAAGTCTGGTCAAAATTGGATTCTCCAAGAAAGATTTATGCTCAATCTCCCAAGATGACCTGGTTATATACTTTTTCAGTAGAGTGAATTTGTACGAAGTGCCACGTGTCACTGTTTTGACCTTTGGATCTGAAAATGATACACATAAAACTACACTCTGTTCTTTTTTTGCAACTTCTTACGAAATTTCAATCCGATTCTCAGAGAGAAATTTATGACGATTTTCCCAAGGTCACCTGTTTGGGATGTAATACTGGAGCCTACAAAAATTCTAACTTGCTTGGATTGTATCTCCGAAAATATAGCGTGAAACGATCTAAAATTTGGACTCGAGGTTCATTGAGATTTCCGCTCAAATAGGTTTTAATTTCAGCGTTTGAACATCGTAGAAAAAAAGTTATAGTGAAAATGCCGCGATGACCTGTTTCGAGTAGCGAAACCCTAGAATCCAAACCTCTGATACGAAATGTTAAGAAACCAACTCACAAAATGATAGAAAAGATAGATCAACGTTCAAAATCAGCCTCTTCGGGGGGCAACCTCCTTTACATTACACAAATGAACAATTATTGGATGATACAAATGACAAAACCTCCTTTCTATATATAGGAGTCTAAGGGGTCACAATATAATCAAAGCCGACATAACAATAATAATATAAGGGCGCAACAATAACAATAGTGGGCTTTTATGGGGTACAATAATAACAATATGGAGACAATAGGGGCACCTGCACAACAATAACAATAAGGGCTACGATGACAATATTAATGGGGGAATCACTAGTATTATAGGGAGCTAATAGAAGCTACCTCTGCTACTAATATGTGTTGACTCTTTGATGCTACTGTGCTGCTGTTGTACCTGCTATGTGTCTTCCGCACTGCTGCAACACTCTACTGCGCTGCTTCAGACTTCAACACTCTAGCTTTTGCATTGTTGCTCTATCATTCTTTGCACTAACTGACTTTTGTCATTCTGCTACTGTCATTAAGGGCTCCCGTAGCCGTATGTGATCCAAGAGTTTGGGCACCTCAAGGATCCTGCCCTCTTATGTTGTCCTCCCAACTACAACTCAATATCGCCCCATCTCTTCTCTAAAGGTGCATGAACACTCATGGCGCAATCATCATCATCCCCTCTTTGTCAGCTTGCGCTGACGCAACCTTTGAGTCAAACTTCTCTTCCTTGCCCTTCTTCCAACGACACTGAGTAGCGAAATGACCTAGTTCTCCACATCTGAAGCTTCTGACTTTGGATATACCTTTCTTTTTTCTCTTCTGCTGTCGTTGCTGTCCCGTTGATGCGAGAGCTGCATCCTCCTCTTCCTCTTTGGATTTGATCCCTTTGTCGCTGCTTCCCGTCTTGGTCAACTGTCTGATCTCTTCCTATCAAAGAGCTGCCCACATCTCCTCCCAACTAGGGAGAGAAGCTCTACCCAAGATGCTCTGGACAAAGGTTTCCTAGTCTTCAATGATTGCATTTGGAGCAGTCCTGACCATGAATTTAGGATCTGGTGTAGACCCTACGGAAGTTAGTTGGTCTCGGATTCCTTGCACCCTGAGAAGGAATGGAACGATTTCTTCTCCCTTCTGCATCTGATACTGCCTTAGCTGACTCACATGCAACATTTTCTGTTGAACGGAAGTTCCCTCGTACAAAGTGGTTAAGGCCTCCCACATTTCGCTTGCTGTGTCATTCTCAACAATATGTGGTGTTGACCACTACGTGTTAACGATCCATAACAGTACACCCCCTTTCTTCACAAAAGGGATAACACTTGATCAATGTGTCTGTGCCGTCAAACTATCATCATTAGCCTGACTCCCAAGCTGTTATGTAAACCCTTTCTACATGTGTATAATGTAAATGATTTCAGTAGATCCATGTCATGTATGTAAGGACCTAGGTAAACGTATTTTTCTAGTGACGATCTCCATTTGGGAGGTTTTTTGTCTCACCGATCCATTCTCGGATGGTCTACAGAGTTTTCCTCTAGTCTTACCCCAAAGCTGGAATAGATTTTGTCGCTAAAATTTTATGCGAGTCTTAGTGTTCTAGATCGAGTCTATGTAAAAGTAATTTGGGAATAATCCTAACCATTTGGTTAGGTTATTTTATTACAAATTGCTTGGTATGCTGAATTATATGTCGCAGAAATGGGTAGTTTGTGAGGGTCTATTACAAATGGGTTTCCCTCTTATGATGTAAAAAATATGAAAATCATAATATAAAGTGTCTTGAGGGTTGGAAAAATAATTTATCCCCTTATAGGTTAATTAATTAAATTTTCTAGCAAAAAAAAATAATCAAAATCCTAAGTCAGAAATTTAATTAATTCCATGTCCTAGGTAAATTTAAATTCTCCAAAGACAAAATTCGTCGGTCCTTAAAAATTAAATTTTAAAGGTTCTGAGACCAAAATAAATTAATTATTTTGATAAATTTTAAGCCTTTGATACCTAGGGGTTAAGTGAAAGTCAAAATTTTGGGGAAGTTAACTCAAAAATTTAATTTTTGAGTTAATTCAAATGCATTTAATTAAAAAATTCGAATTTCCTCAAGAATTAAATATTTCAACGGATGAGATTGCAAGTAATTTTAATCTTCATCAACAATTGAGATTGCTTAAACGAGTATCACTCGAACTAGCGATTGGAGGATTTATCTTTAAATAGGTAGTCATTTGTCAGTTGATCTATCCGACCTTTGAGTCGTGTGGTTAGCGAAAAGTTCTCTTTTTCTTGGATAATAAAGAAAGACTTTGGGGTTAAGTTTTGCTGGTGTTTCTTTTCATGGGAATACCGTAAGATGTGTTGTTTTCATCCATAATTTTTTCTAAAGACATTGATGATAGCTTCTAAAGAGTGATTCGAGTATAGGTACCTTGCTCAGTTGCGGGGGTTTGAATAATAATTTAAATTTTAACATAATAGCAGGTATCTCTATTTGTCTGAGTTTTATTATTATTTTCTCGTTTTATTTTAATGGGTGGATTGAGTTTTGCAGGGAAATCTTGATTTTAGATCTTCGGGCATTAGGGGAAGTTTTCAGTTGGACCAACAAACTCCTGATCCGTGTTTTTTGAGGAGCTCAATAAAATTAATCCCAGGCTTATCATAAGATTTTTTGTTGGTGATGCACGAAGAGTTTCAAGTTAACACCTCCTTACAATTTAAAAAATTTAATTTTTATGTGGGAAATTGATAGATCTGGCTGTTGAGAGCCTTAGATTATCAGATCTGGGAGCGGAGTTGGACTCATACTCCTCAAATCTGATAGATCTACCATTTTTGTGCATAGATTTGTAAAATATTTTTGGTTTTCTAACTTGGGTTTTTCTGGATCTTAGCTTTTTTTTATCATTCTACATATTGTTTGGGTGTTTTCTTGTTGTCGTGCAACTACATATCTAAGGTGGAAATTTGTGTAGAGTCCAGATCTAGGCCCTGGAGGGTAAGATTTGGACCTTTGGGGTTTATCAACATAATTTCGCAGGAATATTATTCAATTTTTTTATTTTTTTTGCAGTCCAAGGGTTCCAAAATTTTTCGATCTGAAAATTTTCATGAGGGTTTCAAGGCTAAATTTGAAGCATAAAAAATATATTGACGTGGAATTTGGTTTTCTGGGTTTATTTTGGGTTTCTTGAGGCTACTGTTGGCTGCCTGGAAATTGCTCCCTAGGATCTTTTTATTCTTCTTACTGCAAAAATTTCGATTTTTTTTGAAGGAAGGCCCATATTCCTTTGTTGCTGCCCGCATTTTCCTTTAAAACTGTAAGAAACCCTCATTTCATTGAGCCGCAACATTAACCCTTGCTCCTACAAATCTGCAAACCCCCCATGTTGCTTGTCCATGTCTTTTCCATCTGTTGCGTCCTCCTTTTACTGCCCGTCTGTTCCATGGCTTCAACTTGCTGCTTCGTTTTCCTCCATCTTCCCAAGAAAACACTGCTCCCAACCTCACAACCTTCCTCCCTCCACGCATTCTGCTACATTCGACCTCCTCTCCTCGCTGCTCCGTCCAACTTCTTTCCCTCATTGACCTGCATCCAAGTTGACCCATTCTCTTTGCATTGTCCTTCCTCCTGCCACCATTCTTCTCCTCCAACACACAGTGTTCTTCCATCATTGCTGTCGTTGTTGTTTTCTCTGCATACTTTGACCTGAGGCAAACATAAACTCTCTTTCAACTTTCTCTTTCTTTTTTTTGTTTTTTTTTTCTATTTGTATATATGTTAGGGGTTAGGGTTAGTGTATTTTCGTTTTCATTTGAGATTCAGTTTTTTATTGATTTTGATTTTTATATTTTTTTTGTTCTGATTTCATTTTTTTTTTTACTTATGATTCTTCGATTTTGATTTTTTGATTTCCCTTTTCTTTTTTATTTTCAATTTGATTTTTGTTTTACATTTTATCATTTTTTTATGATTTTGATTTTATTTATTTTCATTTGAAAAACATAAAAATTTCTAAAATTTAAAAAATCTATTTGTTTTTAAATATTAAAAAATTGTGGTGACTTTAGAATTCCTAAAAGAATTAAATCAAAGGAGGATTTGCGCTTTCACATTAAATTTTGTTAATGTGGCCTATGGCCTATTAAAATTTCAATTTATTATCCCTTTTGATTTGTTTTACTTTTGTCACATAAAATAATTGATTTTTCATCTACCACATTAAATTAATTACCTAAGGAATAATTAAATTGTTAATCTAAAGTTCTTTGGTGTCCTTTCGTGGTAGTATTTTCTCCATAGTCAAATGCGATAAATGTTTTCTTGAAAATTATATTGGCTATAGGAGAAAGATAATTAATTCTAGATCTGGGTTATTGAAGAAAATCAATTTTTTTAATCTAGAGTCATTGCTTAACAGATAATTTTCGTAATTCTTCATGGGATTTAATTGCTAGAATATATTGCAGTTTTGGGTGTTTACATGTAATCGTTCATGATTGTCATTTTTGTCATATTTATAAATTGCCTTGGATAACTTGTTTTTTGTTTAGTCTATGGTTAATTGAATATAAAGGCACTGGTCTATAATTATTTTCATCTTATGGTTGTGTCTTATTTTAACCTATCCAACTTAGTTGACCAAGATTTGTTCTACATTCGTCAAGTTGTCCATCTTTAAGTCTCCTAGAGCCTATGTTTCACAGACTATTCTCATTCATTCACCTCAGGGACTACCTCCCTTAACTTGTCTAGGAGAGAGTCTAAACGGAGTGAGTAAGGATTAGAGTGACAGTCCTTACTCTCAGCGTTGTCACGGTGCCTAGACACTTTGTGCGACAACATTTTTTGGCGCCATTGCTGGGGACATTTTTTTATCTTTGGTCTTGATGACATTTTCTAATCATCTCATCTTTTTTGCCATTCATTAACCCGTAAAGCGACACAACATTTTTTGGCGCCATTGCTGGGGATAGAGTTTTCTTGTCCTTGGTCCTCATGACATTTTTCTAATTATCTCATCTTTTTTGCCGTTCATTATCCTGTCAAGCGGCACAACATTTTTTGGCGCTGTTGCTAGGGATATTGTTGATTTGGGGTAACATTGGATGTGCTTTAGCCACGAAAATTGGTGGAGAGGCTAAAGCACATGAGATCTCCAATACTCGGAAATGGTTTGGGTAGATTCTAAACAGTTTGAGAGATATTAAAATAATTAATATTTTTAATGGAGTCACTAAGTCTAAACTTCAGAAAAATAAAATATTAATGTGCATTAATATAAAACTATGTTAGAATGGTCCAAAAGTCATGGATCTAGCCAGAATTAATCTTAGTCGTTGATTAGGGACTTAATCTCGGCTGTTGAATTGTCAATGAGAAAAGTATAAGAGGAGGCTTGAGGGTTAGTTGGAGAACACACCGAGTTGATCAAGATTTCGATTTTCTGGGGCAGGGTTTGCTGAGGAAGTTGAAAGAGTGATCAGAGTTGCAACTGAGGGGCAGTGAATACAGAAGCAGAGAGGTAGAGATAGTACCCGGGGGATCAGCGCAGAAGCCGGGAAAGAGGGACGGAGAGCTAGCCAGAGGTTCACGCAGAGCAACCAAGGCTCACCCAGAGGCAGCCAGGCGTTGCGCAGTGCCTCAGAGAGCTAACGTGGGTGACGCAGAGGCTCTATGGGATGACGCAGTGCCTGTAGATGCTGACGCAGGGCGAGCTAGGGTGACGTTGGGTAGATGTTGGGCCAGAAAGGGTTGACGCAGTCCCTAGAGGCTGATGTTGGGGTTTTCGTGGGGCAGATTGGAGTTGGGAGCTGTCAGAGTGTTTATTCGGGGTTTCAGCCGGAACATCTGTCTCCTACTGAGAGGTACTACTGTCGAGATTATTCTTTGTTGGGTGAGCCGGTTTTGGCGCCCAGATTGTATTCTGAAACTGCTTAATAATTAAAATCCTCAGATAACTTCACCGGTTTTGCCGCATTGGGTTTTTCCGGGGACATTGGTCCAAAAACAATGGTGTCACTTGTGTGCTTGTTTTGTTTCCTTCAGTTGATGCTCTGTAATGTGTTGAGCATTTTATTTTCTTTACATTGTAAATAACTTGTTAATTATTTAGAACAAGTAGGCATAAATAAATCAGAAAAGTACATGAAGGGTTTCTAACAATTAGACTTTGAAATTTCAACTGGTATCAGAGCGTGATTGCAGATCACAAGAGAACTTAGGACATTCACCGAGCGGAGCAACAACCGAAGAAAAGAACTATCCCGAGTGACAGAAGTTGTTCCTAGCAGAGAAACAGCAAGGAAGGGGTGATGCAGTGCCCACGTCATGTAGTGTGAGCCAGGAAGAGGATCAACGCAGTGGCAACAGGGAGCAGACTCGACCTATGCAGTGCCCGGTCATCTTTCTCAGTCAGGAAGGATCGACTCTTGTGGCTAGGAGGTGCGGTTTTGCTGGTGCCGGGATTGCGCAGAGCCTAGAAGCTCTAATCTTCAGTTTGCTGGGGCTTAGGAGGCTGTGGGTAAGTTGCAGAGTGACGCTGGTTGGGTACTGTAGTCAACACAGTACTTGATAGGGCAAGACCAAGGAGGAGGGAGTTCCTACCGAGGATTTCTAGCCAAGAAATGTAGATCAGTGGTGCAGCTGCACTAAGGGTCGGAGTGGGGGCATCTCGACATTGGCAGAGGTGTTTCTAGGAGGGAAATCAAGGCTCAAAGGGAGTCACACCGAGAACTTCCAGAAGGGAAGTAGAGGAGCAACGAGATGGTAGTGAATGGGGTAAGAGGCCAGGGCTGACCAGACGGAGCCTCAAACTTTGTAGTTTGGAAGGCCAGAATCTTATCGGTTCTAGACAGGAACCATCTCAAGCACTTCGCCTGGAGGACAATAGCGGTCCCAGTTTACCCGGCTGATAACGATAAGTACGAGGATGCAATGGCGAGGGCCAAGAGCATCATCCTTGATGGGGTCAAGGACCATGTAGCACCACACATTGCCTAGAAGAATACGACAAATGAGATGTGGGAGGCCCTAAAGAATTTGTATCAGCATACTTCCGTGCAGAGGAAGATGCTACTAGAAAATCAGCTACGATCATACTAGATGCAGAAGGGAGAACAGATCGACACCTTCCTTGGTCATTTGAAGGAGATCCAGGATCATTTGACTTCCATTGGGCTACGCCGGATCAAGAATTGATGGTGAGAACAACCCTAAACGCTGTCTCAGAAGTCTGGGAGGTGTTTGTCCAGAGCATACTGGGTAGGGTGACTCTTCCAAATTGCGAGGAAATGTGGGCGGCGCTTCGCCAAGAAGAGATTAGAAGGCTAAGCAAGGCGGGAAGCAGTAGCAAGGGGATTAGAATCAAGAAGGAGGAAGAGGCGAATGCTGCCCTAGCATCTCAAACTGAAAGTCTATGGGTCTTAGTTCTCATCAACCTTGCGGGCACCCAACACTCTGGCGGGAGAGCAACTATTAGCCAAACATCTTGTTTGGTATTTTGGGGTTCGTCCGGTCGATCCTAAACACTACCCAACTTCTCAAGACAAAAATGCGCTCTGTTGCGTGTTGCCGGGGCTTGACTGTTTACCTTTACTCAGCAGGCTGCAACCTATTTCCCTTTATTTCACTCTTACCACGCATCAGTACCAGTTCAAGTTTCACTTGTTCGAATGCCCGTTGCAACGATGAATAGTTGATGATATTCTTTCTTCCTTGACTAAAGCAAGGTCAAGGCAAGCCAAGGAAAGCTAAGGCAAGCTAAGGAAAGCCAAGCAAAGCCAAGGCAAGGATAGCTAAGGAAAGATACCACTCTTGCTTCTACTTGAGGGGGGGGGGGGAATGAGGAAGTTAGGGGATGAGGGTAGGGAAAGCAGGAAAAACGGAAGAAGAAGGACCTCTCCAAGGTCAAATGCTTCAACTATGGAGAACTGGGTCACTACGCGAGCAAGTGTCCGAGGAAGAAGGGCAAAGGAGAGGCTTCCGAGGCCAAGGCTGTGCCAGCAAGGGCGAAGAAGGAAGTGGAGATAGATGATGACTATGCCATGAGTGCTCACACGCCACTTGAGTGGAAGTGGGGAGACATCGAGCTGTAGTTAGACGGACTACAAGCGATGAGGGACAGGATCCTCAAGGTACCCAACCTCTTGGATTATACCTTGATAAGGGAGCCCCGAAGAGGAGTAGCAGGACTGGCGGATATCGGTAGAGATGGATGCGGATGAAGCGAGAGAGGGAGCTACAGTGCAGGAGTCCCAGCACAGCGTGAGGTAGCAGTGCGAGATGCACAGAGTTGTGGTAGCAGCGTAGAGGTCAGAGAGGAAGCACTTGTCAGTGATAGAGGGAGCTTCAACATCAAGAGTGTTTCTAGCCTGACGAAGATGTCAGAGTTGGGAGATCAGTTACTTACTTCTTAGTAGATGAGTTGCAGTGCAACAGTTAGTAGTGGCAGTGCTATAGGCAGCACGATGCAACACGATGAGAGGGGTTGCAGTGCAAATGCAGCAGCACGGATGCAGAGGGAGCTACCGTAAAGATGCAACAGTGGCAGTGGCAGGGCCATGGGTAGCAGTACATGATGCAACAATGCAGAGGATGTTGGGCAACAAACCTAGCATCAGCATAGGGACTGATGCCGGATGATCAGGGTGATGCTCAGTGAGGAGTATTACTAGAGCACGGTCCTCGCTAAGAGGAAGTGTTGATTTGGGGTAGGATCGGATGTGCTCTAGCCACGAAAATTGGTGGAGAGGCTAAAGCACATGAGATCTCCAATACCCAGAAATGGTTTGGGTAGATTCTAAACAGTTTGAGAGATATTAAAATAATTAATATTTTTAATGGAGTCCTTAAGTCTAAACTTTTAAGGAAAATAAAATATTAATGTGCATTAATATAAAACTATGTGAGAATGGTCCAAAAGTCATGGATCAAGCCAGAATTAATCTTAGCCGTTGATTAGAGACTTAATCTCGACTGCTGAATTATCAATGAAAAAAGTATAAGAGGAGACTTGAGGGTCAGTTGGAGAACACATCGAGTTGATCAAGATTTTGATTTTCTGGGGCAGGGTTTGCTGAGGAAGTTGAAAGAGTGATCAGAGTTGTAGTTGAGGGGCAGTGAATACAGAAGCAGAGATAGTACCAGGAGGATCAGTGCAGAAGCCGGGAGAGAGGGACGTAGAGCCAACCAGAGTTTCACGCAAAGCCAACCAGGGCTCACGCAGAGGTAGCCAGGAGCTGCATAGTGCCTTAGAGAGCCAGCGTAGGTGATGCAAAAGCTCTAAGGGCTAATGCAGTGCCTCCAAAAGCTAATGTAGGGCGAGCTAGGGTGACGCTGGGCTGATGCTGGGCCAGAAAGGGCTGACACAGTCCCTAGAGGCTGACGCTGGGTCGATGCTGGGCCAGAAAGGGCTGACACAGTCCCTAGAGGCTGACGCTGGGGTTTTTGTGGGGCAGATTGGAGCTGGGAGCTGTCGAAGTGTTTATCTAGGGTTTTAGCCGAAACATTTGTATCCCGCTTAGAGGTACTACTGCCGAGATTATTCTCTGTTGGGTGAGCTGGTTTTGGCATCCAGATTGTATTATGAAACTGCTTAATAATTAAAACCCTCAGATAACTGCACCGGTTTTGCCGCATTGGGTTTTTCTGGGGACATTGGTCCAAAAACAACGGTGTCACTTGTGTGCTTGTTTTGTTTCCTTCAACTGATGATCTGTAATGTGTTGAGCATGTACTTGTATTTATTTTCAGTATTTGATTAATCAGAACAAGTAGGCATAAATAAATTAGAAAAGTACATGAAGGGTTTTTAATAGTGAGACTTAGAAATTCCAACAGATATTTTATTCTCGGCGTTTCATCGACATTTCCTCATCATTCTTCTCATTTCTCATCTCTCATTTGAGCTAACAAAGCCAACACTTCTTGGCATTGCTGCCAAGGACCTATTTATTGGACCTTGGCTTTACAACATTTCATCTCATTTTTCTGGCATCATTTCGTCTCTTCATCCTAACTCTTGTCATCTCTCATCTAATCCTTTCATCTTCACTTTCTGCCCCTGGACATTCTGGTTGGTTTCTTGTTTGGGTCGCGACTCCACTTATTCATTCATTTAATCCCAGACAAGGAACCCTCCTTGATATCCATCTGCCTCCATCCACTAACTTTTTCGGTTTCACCTTTAGTCTCTTTGTAAGAGATTCATGCTCAAGTGGCGACTCCACTTCTTCCATTTCTTACAAGATATTCTGCTAGAAGCTCGCTTGTAGATATTTTGATTTTCTTGAGTAGGGATCTCTCTCTCTCATATCCATTTGGCCCATCTTTTTCCTGTTATCACGGATTATGACTTGTTCGCTCCTTGTGATTTTACTAATATTTAGGGAGCTCTTGTTAATTTTAGGTATGTTCTATGCTTAGAGCAATTTATTTCAATTTTCACATTTAAATCAATATCTTTTCTAGATTAGCAATCACATCAACATTAAAGTAAACTGCACATAGAACATAAACATAAATCGCAGAAGACAAGCCAAGACAAGAGGACACAAGATGTGGCGCTAGCCAGGGACAAACCCCAATGTGGGGAAACCTTTGATCAATTCTTCTTGTATGTTCTTCAATTGTTCAACAGAGGGGGAGAGAGAGAGAGAGTACATTTACAACAGAAGTCAATAGTTTGACTTTTTAGATAAGAGAATAGATCATCTCTACATGAGATCAGTTGAAGACATGTTGCTTCAACTGATTCTACAAGGTGACTCCTTCACCTATCATCGTGTTGCATCTCGTCCGCTTGCTGCACCTCACCGTGTTGCACCATGCTGCACTCATCATCATAGTGCTAGACCTAATGACCATGCTATGCACTTCATGTTGCTGCTCCTTTCACTATGCTACTCCAATCATTGAGCTGCTCCAATCACTGAGCTGCTCTCATCACGGATCTGCACCCAATGTTGTACTCATCATTGGTTTGCACTCAATGCTGCACCATCACTGGTTTGTACTCAATGACTGCTATGTTGCACTTCACTGTTGTCTCTAATACCATGCTGCATCCAACTGTTTGCATCTAACCAAGCTGTCTAACATGCTGACCACAGAAGCAGTTACATCAACCTTTAGTCCTTATCCTTGTGCAACCTTTAACACAATATGCTGCTAACAGCAAGCAAGGTTGTCATACTGTACCCAGCTATTACCCTTGAAAACAATGTCTGTCAATCAGCCTTATTGCTATACAGTCATGCCCAAAACAAATCTCAAATATGTCATGCTGTCATCAACAACAATGTGACTTAAACGCTGATTAACTACCTTTTGCTACGACATAGAACCACTTCTTCTTGCTGTGACTTAGGTCTTTGTGTGCTGCATATTAGGGCCTCTTCTATTGCGGCTAAGAGCTGCGTATAAGGCCTTTTTCATGATGGCAAATAGAAGTTAGATGAGGGCTGCTAATTAGGTCTCTAGATTGACAGCTTATCTCCTTACTACTGCAAGGGCTTCATTCTTCCACTAGACAACATATAGAAGTCTTCTCAATAGAGTGGCTAAAGTCCCCATTATGACAGCGGATTAGGTGCTTTAAGGATTGCAGATTAGGAGCCACTCAAACATCAGATCAAGGTTCTCTTTTGCTGCATTTAGAGGATCACTTGTGACAACAAATTATGACCTGCGGCTAGGATATTTAGGATAGCATATGAGGGCTTATCCTTCAGCTGTGTGTAGGCTTCTTCTTACTGCGGCTAGGGCTCCCTCTAGTACTCCTTAGATCTGCGTTGAGGCTTCTTAGACTAGAGAGCCTTTTCAGGACAACGTTGAGGGCTTATCCTTTACTTCCTCCCTTGACTGTGGCTAGGGCATGTATCCCTGCGGCTAGGGCACCTCCAAGATTCCTCCTTTAGGGCTGCGTAGAAGGCACCTTCATGGCAGCGTATAGGATAGGGCATCCTCTAGGGCAGTGTATTGTCTTTAGGCCTCTCCTCCCACCAAAACCCAAAGACAAGTGGAGAGGAAGGGATCACCAAGAAGATGAGTGACTAAATGTCTTGAAGTCCTCCTTTATTTATACTAAAACGTTGAGCACAAGTGGGGTTTATTTGGTTGATGGCCGACCTTGACGAATTGTCCCATAACACAAATAAATTCATATCTCCATGAATACTTATCGGAATCGGATGATCTTTAGATCAATCCTACACCTCTCGATGAGAGGGATCCAAGAAAAATATCAGCTGCCATTAATAAGATGACCCACATGGAGTTTAGCCCTAGTTGCCAATTTAACAACTCCACATGGCTATCCTTCTTTTTTGGTGACGCCATCGATGAATTTGGTCATTTTTAAGGTAACAATGTTTTTACTACCGAAGCTCACCTTTAGAATGTCAACCTTTGTCTAAACAAGTGTCTCCCATATTCTAAATATAAAGATGTGAAGATGAAGATTTTCATTCTTACCTTATCTGGAGATGATTTTGATTGGTATGTTAATTTCCCTAATAACACTTTTGATTCTCTACAATCAATCATTGATGCCTTTGAAGATGAATATGGAGATAAAGACAAAGTCAAAGAAAACGCTGAAGTAACGAAAAATATAGAAGTTGAAAATGATTTCAAGGAGTTAATTCAAATGGTTGAAGACATACAGTTAAATCAGGCTCAAGTAACCAAGAATGCAGAAGTTAATCAGGCTCAACTTATTAAAGATATGGAACTTAATCAACAACATTAACAACTAATCATGCTAGGGAAATTAATTCTATGCAAAGCAAGTTATTAGCCCTAGAGGAAAAGATGACGATCATGGAATTTAACCATTCAAATCAAGTGAATGCTATGGAAGCAAGTTATCAAGAGGAAATAAGTTCGATTTAGAACATATTATCAGCTATGGATGAAGAAATGACCATCATGAGATTCAATTATAATAACAAGTGAGCTACCATGCAAGCCAATCATAAGAAAGAGATAAACTATATGCAAAACTAGTTCATGAGTATGAAAGCAAAGAATATAAAATTATAAAGGACATGGAAGCTAGTCAAATATGTCTTCAGAATAGGTTATTGACCATGGACGAAAACCATGCCAAGCAATTCAGTGTTATGGATGCCATAACAATGGAAAAGATACAGGTACAGAAACACTCTAACCAGATGGATGCCATAACAATGGAAAAGATACAGGTACAGAAATTTCAGCATCAGTCAGAGGATGAAAGAAACAAGGAAACGTCAATAGATCATAAGCCTCCTTGTCTGCTGCAGCAAGCTCCATCTTATTATGAGGAGGTCATTTGTTCCATTGAAAAGTGGCTAATTGAAGGTGACCTGGATAAAATGGAAATTAATAAGAATCAGGTTGATGCTCACATGGTTGATCCACCAGTGATAACAAATCAGGTTCATAAAGAAGCGCAGGTCACAGAAGTCTTGAACATTCCAAATTTTCCATATGAGCATTTTTCGAATCAAGAAGGAAGTTGTGCGCCGACCACATCATCATCAACATCACAGCCTGCCACAAAGAAAAAGTGCAAGAGAAAGAGAATGAGAAAGCGGTTTGATCCATCTGATGGCCGCGAGCAGCTTGATTTTCGGATAGGAAAAAGTCCTACCGTGTGCAAGATTGGACATGGCACATCTAAGAAACAACCAATAGATTTGCCTGAAAGCAGACAAATGCTCAACATGCACTACATTGAACACATCTGATGCCATGGAGCATCCTTTGTATTGTATTCCTAACTCTACACCCTTTTATTTCAGTGTTTTATTTTTGTAGGTAAATGTTTTTCATGTTATTATGATAGTTAATAAATGAAGAGCTTATATCTTTCCCGTGCTTAATGTTATATGATGATTTTTGGATGGACACAACTTATGTTATGTTGTGTGTTGCGTGGATGCAGATTCTGGATTCTCACATTCTTTCGATGCAACAATGTGTCCCCAAGTAGAGCTAGATGTTGACCACTACGTGTCAATGTTCCATAACAGTACACCCCCTTTTTTTGCAAAGGGGATTGCACTTGATCAATGTGTCCATGCCGTCCAACTATCATCATCAACCTGACTCCCAAAATGTTATGTAAACCCTTTCTGCATGTGTCTAATGTAAATGATCTCAGTAGATCCGTTTCATGTATGTAACGACCTAGGTAAACCTACTTTTCTAGTGACGATTTCATTTTGGGAGGTTTTTTGTCTCACCAATCCATTCTCGGATGGTTGATAGAGTTTTCCTCCAGTCTTACGCGAAAGCTGGAATGGATTTTCTCACTTAATTATTAGGCGAGTCCTAGTGTTCTAGATCGAATCTATGTAAAAGTAATTTGAGAATAGTTTCAACTATTTGGTTAGGTTATTTTATTACAAATTGCTTGGTCTGTTGGATTATATTTGTGTCGCAGAAATGGGTAGTCTGTGAGGGTCTAGTACAAATGGAAATCATGGTATAAAGTGTCTTGAGGGTTGGAAAAATAGTTTATCCCCTCATATGTTAATTAATTATTTTTTTTGGCAAAAATAATTAATTAAAATATTAAGCCAAAATTTAATTAATTCTATGTCCTAGGTAAATTTAAATTTTCCAAAGGCAAAATTCGTCCGTCCTTGAAAATTAAATATGAAAAGGTCTCAGGACTAAGGTAAATTAATTATTTTGATAAATTTTAAACCTTTGATCCCTAAGGGTTAAATCAAAGTCAAAATTTTGGGGAAATTAACTCAAAAATTTAATTTTTGAGTTAATTCAAATGCATTTAATTGAAAATTTTGAATTTCCTCAAGAATTAAATATTTCGCCAGATGAGATTGAAAGTAATTTTAATCTTCATCAACGGTCGAGATTGTTTTGATGAGGATCACTCAAACTAGCGCTTGGAGGATTTATCTTTAAATAGGAAGTCATTTGTCAGTTGATCTATCTGACCTTTGAGTCGTGTGCTTAGCGAAAAACTCTTGTGTAATCTTTTTCCTGGATATTAAAGAAAGACTTTGGGGTTAAGTTTTGCTGGTGTTACTCTTCATGGGAATATTGTAAGATGTGTTGTTGTCATGCATAATTTTTTTAAAGCCATTGATGATAGCTTCTAAAAAGTGATTTGAGTATAGGTATTTTGGATTTAAAACCTCTGTGGTTTATTGCTTTCGACTTAGTTACCGGAGAATCCACAGTAAGAACCATTTTCTGTCAATGTTTCAAATCTCAACTGGGATCCATCATCAGGACAACTTGAATGCTTGATAGAAGAAGAGCTTAGCTGAGAGATTAAATAGTAATAAGGAGAGTAAAATGAGATGAAAGTCGGCTCTCAATATTTGATAATTATTGATGAGAGTCGGCTGTTACAGATTAATTTAATTTTTAATTAATTTTTTTTTTAATATCAATTAAGATTGATCATTATAATTAAATTTTTTTATTAATATTAATTTAAATTAATTAATAATAATCTTTTAATAATTAGTTACTTTTGATATAATAGGATAGTTATTATTAATATTACTTATATTATTATTAATATAATAAATAATAATAATAATTAGAATTATAATTTAATAATAATTAGTATTAATGATATTATAATAATCATAATTAATGTGAAAAATATTAATCTTAGAATATTGTATTAATATTTAATTTTTATAATAAATGTTTGATCATTAATATTTATTATTAATATTAATTGTAATTATTATTATTATTATTATCATTAATTATTATTATTATTAATAATAATTAGAATTAATATTAATAATTATTATTATTATATTATTATTATTATTATTAATATTAATAATAATGATAATAATAATAATAATAATAATATTATTACTATAATAATTTTTTTTTTCTCCGTAAATCTAAGCTAATTTATATTACAAAAAACAAAATTTACATCAGAATTACACCAGGGCTGTGGCCCTGCATTTTCAGCGGGATTGTCTTCATGAAAAACCTTCAGAGTAGCATCATTACAAAAATGATTCGACACAGTAGACTTAGAAACCGCCACAGTGGATATGTGAGCTGACACGGTGGATTGACAAACCGATAAACTGACACGGTGGACTGACATAGTGGATACAAAGTCCGATATGGACGACACATAGACTGAAATACAAAGAGCACAGTAAATCGACATGTAGCAAAAAAAGTTGCTTTCCTGGCAGCATTGAGCGTGATGACAGCGGAGCTAATCCTCATCGGTCGTCTGGGGCTCCTCCTTCGCCGGACCTTTAAGCTTCTGCAAGACCTCCCCATCCTTCACCTGACCTTTAAGCTTTTGTGAGACCCTCATTTCCGCGCTCAACGCTCTCTGAACCGGCATGCTAGGGCCTGCTTCATCCATTGGAGTGGCTGGGGGAGCGCGAGTTGAGGGAGGCTCTCGCATATCGACTGCAGGGACCTGCATATCGACCACCGGCGCGCCCAGATTGTCCTGAGGACCTCTGTGGTTATTGCAGTGTTCCACCATAACTGAAACTATAAGAGTATTGTTTTCCATCGTACAAGGAATTCGATAACGAACAGCTGGGTGCTCCAGATGCCCAACATTGAAGCCGAGTATGCGGAGTCTCCCATAGTATTTATGGCTTCTGCTGCAAGGTGCGTCGTGGCATGTCCGGGCATACGATCGCCCACGTGACCTACCACCGCCGACACCTGGCTATCCCGCCCGATCTCCACCCGCATCCGGGATTACTATAATAATCTTATTATTATTATTATATTTAATTAATAATGATATTATTATTATTATTAAATAATAATAATAATAATAATAATAATATTAATAATAAATAATAATAATAATAATATTATTACTATTATTATTATTTAATGTTATTATTAATAATAATAATAATAATAATATTATTATTATTATTAATATTAATAATAATAATATTATTATTATTATAGTTATTATTAATATTACTTATAATAGGTATCTTGCTCAGTTGCTGGGGTTTGAATAATAATCTAAATTTTGAACGTAATAGCAGGTATCTCTATTTGTCTGAGTTTTATTATTATTTCTCGCTCTATTTTAATGGCTGGAATGATTTTTCTAGGGGAATCTTCATTTTAGATCCTCGGATGTTAGGAGAAGTTTTCAGTTGCATCAGCGAACTCCCGATTCATGTTTTCTGAGGAGCCCAGTAAAATTAATTCCGGGCTTATCATAAGATTTTTTGTTGGTGATGCACAAAGGGTTTCAAGTTAGCACCTCCTTAAAATTTAAAAAATTTAATTTTTATGTGGGAAATTGATAGATCTGGCTGTTGAGAGCCTTAGATTATCAGATCTGGAAGCGGAGTTGGACTCATACCCCTAACATTTGATAGATCTACCATTCTTGTGCATAGATCTGTAAATTATTTTTGGTTTTCTGATTTGGGTTTTTCAGGGTTTTAATTTTTTTTTTTATCGTTGTACATATTGTTTGGGTGTTTTCTTGGTGTTGTGCAGCTATAGACCTAAGGTGGAAATTTGTGTAGAGTCCAGATCTAGGCCCTAGGGGGTAAGATTTGGATCTTTGGGGTTTTTGAACATAATTTTGCAGGAATATTATTCAAATTTTTATTTTTATTTGTAGTGCAAGCGTTCCAAAATTCTTAGATCTGGAAATTTTCATTAGGGTTTCAAGGCTAAATCTGAAGCATAAAAAATATTGACGTGTAATTCAATTTTCTGGGTTTATTTTGAGTTTCTTGAGGCTATCGTTGGCTGCCTGGAAATTGCTTCCTAGGTTCTTCTTTTTATTCTTCTTACTGCAAAAATTTCGATTTTTTTTAAAGGAAGGCCCACAGCCCTTTGTTGCTGCTTGCATTCTCGATTCAAACTGTGAGAAACACTCATTTCATTGAGCCACCACAATAACCCTCGCTCCTGCAAATCTGCAAACCTCTCACGCTGCCTGTTCGTGTTTTTTTCCATTTGCCGCGTCCTCCTTTTTTTGCCCGTCTGCTCCACGACTTCTCCTTGCTGCTGCGTTTTCGTCCATTTCTGAAAGCAAACACCGTTGCCAACCTCACAACATTCCTCCATGTGTTCTGCTACATTCGACCTCCTCTCCTTGTTGCTCCGTCCAACTTCTTTTCCTTCATTGACCTGCGTCCAAGCTGCCCCATTCTCTTTGCGTTGTCCATCCTCCTGCTGCCATTCTTATCCTCCAACACACTGTCTTTTTCCATCCTTGCTGCCGTCGCTGTTTTCTCTTCATCTGTTGACCTGCAGGCTGCAGGAAAACATAAACACTCTTTCAACTTTCTCTTGCTTTTTAAATTTTTTTTAATTGTATATACGTTAGGGGTTAGGGTTAGTGTATTTTCGTTTTTATTTGAGATTCAATTTTGTATTGATTTTGATTTGTTTTTTGGTTTTTGATTTTTATATTTTTTTGTTCTGGTTTCATTTATTTTTGTTTTTACTTATGATTATTTGATTTTGCTTTTCTTTTTTATTTTCGATTTGATTTTTGTTTTACATTTTATCATTTTTTTATGATTTTGATTTTATTTTTTTCATTTGAAAAACATAAAAATTTCTAAAATTTAAAAAATCTAAATTTTATTTAAAAATTGTGGTGACTTTAGAATTCCTAAAAGAATTAAATCAAAGTAGGATTTGCGCTTTCACATTAAATTTTTTTAATGTGTCCTATGGTCCATTAAAATTTCAATTTATTGAGTCTTTTGATTTGTTTTACTTTTGTCACTTAAAAAATATTGATTTCTTCATTTACCACATTAAATTAATTACCTAAGGAATAATTAAATTGTTAATCTAAAGTTCCTTGTTGTCCTTTCATGGTAGTATTTTCTCCATGGTCAAATGCAATAAATGTTTTTTTGAAAATTATATTGGCTATAGGAGAAAGATAATTAATTCTAGATTTGGGTTATTGAAGAAAATGATTTTTTTTAATCTAGAGTCATTGCTTAGCAGTTAATTTTCGTAATTCTTCATGCGATTTAATTGCTAGAATATATGGCAGTTTTGGGTGTTTACATTTAATCGGTCATGATCATCACTTTTTGTCACATTTATAAATTGCCCTAGATAACTTGTTTTTTTATTTAGTCTATGGTTAATTGAATATAAAGGCACTAGTCTATAACTATTTTCATCTTGTGGTTGTGTCTTATTTCAACCTATCTAGCTCTGTTGACCAAGATTTGTTCTACATTGTCAAGTTGTCCATCTATGAGTCTATTAGAGCCTATGTTTCACAGGATATTCTCATTCATTCACCTCAGGGACTACCCCTCTTGACTTGTCTAAGAGAGAGTCTAAACGGAGTGAGTAAGGATTAGAGTGACAACCCTTACTTTGAGCATTGTCGCAGTGCCATGACACTTTGTGCGACAACATGTGGGATCACATGATCCTTGACCACGTCCAAAATCATGCACTTCGCTTTTGCCTGAGCCTCCTCGTACTTCTTGAGAGGATCAACATCAACCGGAGCAAGAACTGTCTTGAAGGCATAATACTTGATGCTATTTTTGTCCAAAACTACCAGGATCCTGGCCATTCAGATGACAATGTTTGATGCTCCATCCAACCTGTCCTGATCCCTCAGTACATTAACTGCCATCTCTGCTCAAATGAGTGTCGAACAGGTTCTCTTCTCCCTCTTTCGCTGCTACCCGAACAAAAATCGGATTTGGATTTCTTTGGCGCTAGAAATCCTCTAAGGAACAAGCTCCCTCTCAAAGCACTTTCCGGATGATCACGCGTCACCTGCATTCATGAAGGAAAGGGTGATAGTGCTAGATGTCAGAAAACATCTAGTTGCCCTTGTCGATGCCACCTTGGCCTATGCAGGAGCCACGAGCTCAAATGTTAAGTTCCTGTTAGCCGAGAATGAACAAATGGCAAAGAATTTGCAGGCAACCAAGCAAGAGGAAAAACAATCCAAAGAGTAGAGCGCAGTTTCTGCAATGGCAGAGATGAAGAAAGGGATACTTGTTGAAGTATCAACACTTGAGACTACCATACGGAAGCTCTATCACAGATTCGTCACCATGCATAAAGCAGTTGTCCATGTGCAAGGCTTACAACAGCGGAGCAAAAAGTTGGTTCAAACTCTCAGGGACACACATGTTTCCATCACCCATGTGCTGATCCGGATTTAAACAGGAACAAAACAAATGACAGATATAGCCATAAATATAGAGATGCAGTAGAAATAATACTTTGGTTTATTAATATCAAATACTGAAAGTATGCTTACAAGCAAAAATGGAAATAAACTAGCTCGGGCGATGGTAGCTTATCTCTAAGGAGAGATGTGGCGGCTACATGCCTTTGAATTGTGTTACAATGAGGCTTGAAGGCCTATCTATTGTTGAGAAACAATGGAAAGCCCTAAACATCCAAAAACCTAACTCTAGGAGATGAAGCGCCAAACTATGGGCCCTGTTTGGGTAAATTGGTAAATCAACTTCCCGGGGTCGTAACTTTGGCATACGATCTACGTTTGACATGCACAATACCTCGTTAGAAAGATATCCGAGGACTATACAACTTTCCCGTTTTCCCAAAAAACATCGTTTAGGGCCTCAAAACAGCTCCGGAAGTTCAAGACCCGAAAAATTACCAAAAATAGTAAATTGTGCTACAATTGTTGAAATTTGGTACCGAAGGACAGGTGGTTCCCTTAGGCTTTGATCTTTGGCCTAGGGAAAAGTGTCCAAAAGAATTTAATTTTTCTCCTAAAGTGACTTTATAATTTTATAAAGTTAAATCTAATTTAAAAGTGACTTTAAGTGATAAAGTTATTAAGTCTAATTTTAAAGTAACTTTTATAAAGTAAATGAAAAATTAGAAAGGAAAAGTGACTTTGGAAATAAATGACTAAGTGGGTCTTTATTAAAGTGGGGTGAATTAAAAAATAGAAAGTGAGATTTAAATGAGCATTTAATCTCAACCATTGATCTAAATCTATTTCAACCATTGGATTTAGAGATCACCCAAAAGTCACTTGGATCACCCAAAAGTCACTTGGAGTTATATTAAAGGAGGAAAAGGAGGAAAAGGTCATTCATTCTTTCATGAGCAGATTGGGAGAAGGAGAGCAAGAGAGCAAGAGAGATTTCTGAGCAGGGAGGAGAATGAGACAGCAGCTTGGCACACATTCCAAGGCAGCAGTTGAGCAGATTTGTACAGCTGATTCAGCACATAGTGAAAGGCAGATTTTTGCACAAAAATCGAGGAGCAGTTTGCTGATTTTTCTGCACACAAAACGGAGGTCGTACAGCATTTATTGCTGTCATATTCGCTGTAATTTCCAGATTGCTGTGAGGCACGAGAAATGAGATAAGTTGTAAATTTGCTTGCTGATTTTTTGCTGAATAATTCTCACTGTAAAAAGACAATTTTCAGAAATAAAGAAGAGCTCTCAAACGGGTTTTCCCCAAGAGTTGTAGGGGGTTTTTCCAGGGTCAAGTTGACCAAAAATATCAGTGTTTTAATGACTGTTTTTAATTGCTGATTTTTAATTCTGCAATTTCCAGCATTCTGAAAAAATTTCCAGAATTTGTGTTTTCAGCAATATTTATTTTTTTCAGTTTGTTAAATGTATGGTTATGGGAATGGGCATTTAACTACATGGGAGAAATAAGGAGAAACTGAAAACCGGGGTGGGAAAACAGAAATTTTTACATGGTATCAGAGCTTGAGTGCTGAAGGGCAGTTTGGGACAGCAAAAGGAAAAATTACAGTTGCTGATTTTTCACTCAGAAAATTCCAGCAAGCTGATTTTTTCATAAACAACAGTTTTATCTTTACTACAGCAGTGCTATTTTTCAGTTTTAGGACAGCAGGATGTCATTGGGATTGAGGGTGGAGGATAGGCTGGATGGGCATATAAATTACAGCGTTTGGAAAGAGAGAATGCAGAGTATCTTTGAGGAGGCAGAAGTCTGGGATATCATGGTGCATACCGCACAGAACCCTGTTGTTGTGCCCACTGATGTTACTCAGTTGGCTGAGTATAAAAAGAAGAACAATAAGGGTAAGAGGCTGATTCTAGATGGAATCAAAGACCATTGCATTCCTCATGTGAGAGGAAAGAGCAATGCCCATGAGATGTGGACAGCATTGTCCAATCTCTACCAGAGTACCAATGAGAACCGGAAGATGGTCCTGAAGGAGAAGTTGAAGAACATTAAAATGGGGAATGATAGTGCAGCTGGATATCTCACAAAGATTACCAATGTGAGAGATGAGTTGGCAGCGATTGGAGAGGCCATTCCATCCACTGAGTTGGTGCGTATTGCAGTGAATGGCCTCCCCCGTTCATGGTTGAACTTTGCTGATGGGGTTTGTGCACGTGAGACCCTTCCCACATGGGAGAGGTTTTGGGATGATTGCATTCAGACAGAGATCAGGAAAGGACAGCTTGGGGCAGCCAAGCCAGTTGAGCAGGATGAGGACGTAGCACTGGTGGTAGGAGGCAAGAAAGGCAAAGGGAAGAAGCAGGCTTCCACAAGCGGTGGTGGGGGCAAAGGCAAAGGTAAACAGGGGAACACACAGAAGGACTATTCCAAGGTGAAGTGTTGGAATTGTCAAAAGATGGGACACTATGCAGTTGTGTGTCCGGAGAAGAAGAAGAAGAAGGGGAAGAACCAGGACGTGGCAGCTTCAACAGAGATTGAGGACTTTGCTGGTCGTTTTGACCGAGAGTTTGCGTTCACTACATGTGAGTCCCCTAGTGTAGGATCACCTGCCACACAGGTTCAGAGGGAGCATGCTTTTCCCTCGATTAGCGGAGCATCTACAGGTATCTGGTATGTGGACAGTGGGGCTTCACGTCACATGACAGGAGTCCGGGAGTACTTCTCAGAGCTTTCAGAGAGTGGCACTGATATTGAGGTAGTACTCGGTGATGACAGAGTTGTTAGAGCAGTCGGGGTGGGGACAGTGACATTTCAGAGGGAGTCCAAACCTCCCTTGAAGGTGTCAGAGGTTCTTTATGTGCCAGGGATGAGGAAGAACCTCATATCCGTCTCAGCTTTGGAGGACAGAGGATATGAGGTACTGTTCAGGGGAGGACAGGTGTTGATGTATCCCAGGGACGCTCCAGCTGATTCAGCTAGAGTGATAGGTGTACGCCATGCAAAGGTGTACAAGTTTGCATTCCAGCCCCTTTTGGCATTGAGCAGTAGTACCGACAGCAGAGCTAGCAGTTCTGAGCTGTGTGAGATTTGGCACCGCAGGATGGGACACATGTATCATGGAGCCTTGAGGACATTGCGGGAGATCACTACAGGTGTGCCAGATTTCAGTACTGATCACTTTGATACTTGCAGAGGTTGTGTGATGGGCAAGTTTGCCAAATCCCCTTTTCCCAGCAGTGACAGCAGAGCGACGGGGATACTTGATTTGATTCATTCCGATGTGAGCGGTCGGATGTCTCATGTTTCCTTGAGTGGATATGAGTACTATGTGTTATTCATTGATGATCACTCCAGGAGGACCTGGATTTATTTTTTGAAGACCAAGAGTGAGGTCTTCAAGCGGTTTCAGGAGTTCAGAGCTCTTGTGGAGACTCAGACAGGTCGAAAGATCAAGTCCTTGAGGTCGGACAATGGAGGAGAGTACACCCTTGGAGAGTTTGTTGACTATTGTGCAGAGGCAGGCATTAGGAGGGAGTTCACTGTTCCTTACAACCCCCAACAGAACGGGGTTGCGGAGAGGAAGAACAGATCCATCATAGAGGCTGCCAAAGCCATGATACATGATCAGGGGTTGCCATTGTTCTTGTGGGCAGAGGCCTGCAACACAGCTGTTTACTTGCAGAACAGGAGTCCGCATCGTGCCTTGGGGCACATGACTCCTGAGGAGGCTTTCTCTGGGAAGAAACCTGATCTTGGTCATCTTCATATCTTTGGATGCATTACATACTCCTATATACCCAAAGAGAAGAGGACCAAACTAGAGCCCACTGCAGAGAAGGGTATCTTTGTGGGCTACAGTGAGACCTCAAAGGCCTTTCGGATTTACATTCCTGCACAGAGGAGAGTTGTTTTCAGACGGGATGTGATGTTCGAGGAGGACAGGGCCTTTAGGAGGTCACGGGAGTTAGAGTATCTGGATCAGCCAGACCCTCAGCAGCAGTTGAGTCAGTCGCAAGGATCCAGTGGGCAGGGATCAGGAGGATCCGGAGGTACATCTATGAGGATGTCAGGTCCATCAGTGAGCAGTGGCTCGCCGAGCCAGAGGGGTGGTGCTCCGGGCAGCATGCAGAGCAGTTCACAGAGCAGTTCACTAGGGAGTCCACTGATGGACAGTTCACACGGTACCTCAGCTTCTACAGGTTCAGGTGCAGGCAGGAGGACAGCAGACAGACAGTCAGGAGTTCAGGCTACTGATGGTGATGAGGAGGAGGAGTTTCATTCTCCTATGGGAGAAGCATGCTCAGGGAAGAGGAAGCCCAAGTGGCTTCAGGACACCTTGAGAGATGCCACATCTGTTGCTGAGCTGAAGAGGCCGGTCAGAGAGAGTAGACCACCTGAGAGGTTTTGTAGTTATATGGCGATGGTTACCAGCATCCTTGACTCTGAGCCTTCTAGCTATGAGGAGGCAGCTAGCCAGCAGGTCTGGAGAGAGGCCATGCAGGAGGAGTATTCTTCTATCATGAAGAATGATGTTTGGGAGGTGGTGCCGAGGCCTGAGGGCAAATCCGTGGTTACTTCCAGATGGCTTTACAAGGTAAAGCATGCTGCAGATGGCAGCATTGAGAAATTCAAAGCGAGGTTTGTGGCTAGAGGGTTCTCCCAGGTAGAGGGAGTTGATTATGAGAAGACCTTCGCTCCCGTGGCTCGATATACTTCGATCCGCTCCATTATATCGATAGTAGCAGAGATGGGTTGGAAGATCTACCAGATGGATGTGAAGACCGCATTTCTCAATGGCTTCATACAGGAGGACGTGTACATTGAGCAGCCACAGGGCTTTGAGGTGCATGGGAAGGAGTCCCATGTGTGCAGATTGAAGAAGGCCCTTTATGGCCTGAAGCAAGCTCCCAGAGCTTGGTACTCCAGGATAGATGCATACTTGCAGGGGATGGGTTTCACAAAGAGTGAGGCAGATCCGAACCTTTACTTTATTGTGATTGGTGAGGAGCCTCTCATTCTGGTGTTGTATATGGATGACTTGATCATTACAGGTGCAGAGAGACTCATAGAGCACTGCAAGAGAGATCTTGCGGCGGAGTTTGAGATGAAGGACATCGGCTTGATGCATTACTTTTTGGGTTTGGAGGTGTGGCAGGAGGAGGGGCATTTCTTCCTGGGGCAGGGGAAGTATATTGTGGACATCCTTAGCAGATTCCACATGGAGGATTGTAGACCCATGTCGACACCGATGATCACCAACTGGAAGAAGCTTCATGCTTCGGATTCCGAGTTGGTGGATCCCACATTGTACAGGCAGCTGATTGGTTCCTTGATGTATTTGGTCAACACTAGACCAGATATCTGTTTTGCAGTCAACATGATGAGTCAGTTGATGTGTGAGCCTAGGAAGGTTCACTGGGTGGCTGCAAAACACATTTTGCGGTACTTGCAGGGGACAGTGGATTATGGTCTGGACTACAGGCAGGGAGATGGAGTGAGATTGGCAGGATACACTGATTCTGATTGGGCAGGTTGTGCTTCTGATAGGAAGAGCACTTCAGGGTGTTGTTTTGGGTTGGGTTCAGCAGTAGTGTCATGGTTCAGCCGGAAGCAGCAGTCAGTAGCACTGAGTTCAGCGGAAGCAGAGTATATGGCAGCCAGTTTAGCTAGTTGTGAGGCCATCTGGCTTCGCAAGATGTTGTTTGGCTTATTTGGTCAGCCGTTGAGACCTTCAGTGATTTACTGTGATAATCAGAGTTGCATTAAACTCACGGAGAATCCAGTATTTCATGACAGGTCAAAGCATATCGGGATCAGATATCATTTCATCAGAGACTATGTTCAGAAGGGAGTTGTGAAGCTTGAGTATATTTCCACTGATGAGCAGGTTGCAGATATCCTTACCAAAGCCTTACCACGGGGCAAGCATGTCTACTTCAGAGACAAGATGGGTGTGGTGAGGAACAGCTTCCTCGGTAAGAGGGAGTGTTGAAATTTGGTACCGGAGGACAGGTGGTTCCCTTAGGCTTTGATCTTTGGCCTAGGGAAAAGTGTCCAAAAGAATTTAATTTTTCTCCTAAAGTGACTTTATAATTTTATAAAGTTAAATCTAATTTAAAAGTGACTTTAAGTGATAAAGTTATTAAGTCTAATTTTAAAGTAACTTTTATAAAGTAAATGAAAAATTAGAAAGGAAAAGTGACTTTGGAAATAAATGACTAAGTGGGTCTTTATTAAAGTGGGGTGAATTAAAAAATAGAAAGTGAGATTTAAATGAGCATTTAATCTCAACCATTGATCTAAATCTATTTCAGCCATTGGATTTAGAGATCACCCAAAAGTCACTTGGATCACCCAAAAGTCACTTGGAGTTATATTAAAGGAGGAAAAGGAGGAAAAGGTCATTCATTCTTTCATGAGCAGATTGGGAGAAGGAGAGCAAGAGAGCAAGAGAGATTTCTGAGCAGGGAGGAGAAGGAGACAGCAGCTTGGCACACATTCCAAGGCAGCAGTTGAGCAGATTTGTACAGCTGATTCAGCGCATAGTGAAAGGCAGATTTTTGCACAAAAATCGAGGAGCAGTTTGCTGATTTTTCTGCACACAAAACGGAGGTCGTACAACATTTATTGCTGTCCTGTTTGCTGTAATTTCCAGATTGCTGTGAGGCACGGGAAAGGAGATAAGTTGTAAATTTGCTTGCTGATTTTTTGCTGAATAATTCTCACTGTAAAAAGACAATTTTCAGAAATAAAGAAGAGCTCTCAAACTGGTTTTCCCCAAGAGTTGTAGGGGGTTTTTCCAGGGTCAAGTTGACCAAAAATATCAGTGTTTTAATGTGTTTTAATGGCTGTTTTTAATTGCTGATTTTTAATTCTGCAATTTCCAGCATTCTGAAAAAATTTCCAGAATTTGTGTTTTCAGCAATATTTATTTTTTTCAGTCTGTTAAATGTATGGTTATGGGAATGAGCATTTAACTACATGGGAGAAATAAGGAGAAACTGAAAACCGGGGTGGGAAAACAGAAATTTTTACAACAATTAAGGAAACTGAAAAATTGAAAGAGACAGTTGTGGGGGTCCAAGTGGGATAGGCTGGTGGCCACCAACATCCACCTGGACCATGTGCAAGAGTGGACAATGCGGTACAAAGGGGTCCCGCTTTACTTGTTGAAGATGATGAAGCCACAAGCAGAGCTAGACAAAGCAAAGGTCCAAATGTTGATCCAAAACTATGATCAACTCGCCTCGTTCGTCAACAACATACATGCTTCATATGCACGATTGTATAAGATTTTGGATGTCATGGTAAGAATGCATAGGATCTCGTCAATCGGTTCCCTCACTAAAGATTAACACAAAAACCAATTCCGGCTAGAGATCAACAGGTACATGGAGCAGCTAAAGCGAAAGGCCACCATGGATGACTTGGAGTTTAGTGCACAAAACATGCAGAAGTACATTGGTGGTCCTGTCATGGTCAACACCATGCTGCACATGTCTCACATGGGTACATGTGGAAAATGTATATTATTTGTAAATATGTTGTTAGTGAAATTCCAAGTGTCATTAGTGGAATGTGAATAGTCACTATGTAATGTAATGAGCTATTTGTAAAGAAGTTGAAGAGTCATGAGAATTGTCAAAGAGTCACAAAGGGAAATGTCAAGGGTCACCCCACCCTTTGTTATAAACAAAAGCTCATAACTCATAGAATAGGCTTTTGGGAGCCAAGCTTTTGGCTAGGCTTAGGCTTAGAGAAGGCTTGGGAGTATTGTGACGAGCCTTGGCTTCACCACAACGTAGAGCGAGTATACTTTTTTGGAGGAGCAAGTTTTCTTGACTATAATGTTCCACTATTGGGGCTAGTGGTTGTCAATGGTGTATGTATGGAAGAAACTTTCACTTTTAATAATAATAATAGAGCCAACACGCTTTCATGCATATGTTGTTATTGTAGTTGGACTATAGTGGTTGCTTTAGCAATCTATGTTGTTTAACTTACGCATTTGCTTATGAACTACTTTGTGTGCAATTGTATGCATCTTTTTGAATGCGTGTTGTTGGATTAACCGATCAATTTAACTTGTGGACTGTTCCGCATCTTAGCCTGTGATGTCATTTCGCTTCTGTGTTCCTTTCAAGCTGCATACTATTACAGGCTTCTAAAGAGCACACTTCATTTTCCCCTTTGTGTGTTAGAACCCCCATGCATCTCACTTGACTCGCCAAGGTCACACTCTTGCTTCCACCCAAAGTTATCATACTTATCTCTGCGCGCTACCGCGGTCAAGGTATTACATTACCACCCACTGCTGGGACTCCTACTCCAAATAGTTTGAGGTCTAGTTGGGACTTCTTACCGGGGAGATCCCCTTGAATGTTGGCGGGTCCAACACCGTCAACAGGTCCATTAGATTCTTGTAATTAATTTGATTACCTATTCTTGTAACTAATTCGATTATCTATTTTGTTGACAATTCTACTCCTCCTTATGTACGTTTATATTACAAAATTAAATCCTACTACACGAAGCTGCAACTTAGTAATAGGTTGACCTCTAAAAGAAGGGTTTTATTCAGTGAAGTTCTGCATGGTAAAACATTGCTCAATTATTATGAAGAGACGAATGAGAGTAAATTTCCTGAAACTTGGGACAACTGCATTAAAACTCTAGTTCATAAGGTTAATATGTAATGATACCAGCAAATAACACTCAATTCACATTTAGTTATGTGTGCAAAGTTAGACTCTAATGTGGCCATGTTATGAGATATAACAAGAAGAACTGTTAAGTGAGAGTGGTTGCTCGGAGTAGTAATATTTTATTGAGTAGGGTAAATTGACTTGCCAAAAATTATTTAAAAGAAAAAGTTCAAAACTAAATTCTAATATATTGGTATGAGCCTCACTGCACTGTAATTTGTCTACATGAAAGAAATCATTATGTTTTGACAGAAAAATAAACGTGCATCTACTCCAAGTGAACTCAAATCTAATTTAATTATATTGGGTATAAACAACCTTAGATGTTTGCAAGCATGTTGTGATTGTTGGAAATACTGGGGGGGGTGAATCAGTGTTTTCTTTAACAATTGTTATTTTTTTAAATCAGTTAAGTTCACTTTAAAAACAAAACACAAAACGACAAAATAAATAATTATATTCACATGAAATGGCGATGATTCTAGTCCTTTTTTTACATCAATCGATTTGTACCTATGTCACAAGGTTCGTCGAACTTTAACCTTGAGGTTCAAATTTTGGAGAACCTTAAAAATATTTTGAGGTTCGGCAAACCTTATCGAACCTCATAGCCGTTACCTAGTTCATAGATCAAAACTCATAACCTTATGTCTCAACTCAAGCTTGTAATTTATCTTTGTAATTTCTATGTCCGTGATAACAGTTTTGATGTTTACTGATGTTGATCTCTTACTATTTTATCCTATAATTTGTTATATTTATATATATATATATAGAGAGAGAGAGAGAGAGAGGGGAACCTAATGGCAAACCTCATCCAAACATCATCAAAAAATTCAAACTCAAACCGAACCTAGTCATTGTCGAATCCCAACTTGAACCCGAACCATGTGACATTGATTTGTACAGTAGGGCTTATAATTTCTTCAGGGCTCCAACCCTAGATGAAGACTCCAATCTTCAATCAAACTAGGCTCCAAACCGCACGGTGCCAAGCTCCAACTTGGTCTTCTGGAGAACTCTAATCCTCTCAATGATTCAGGCTCCAACTTGGTATTCCACAAGGCTTCAACCATGTGGGAGGACTCCAATCCTCTAGGGCTCCAACCCTTACAATCTGCTTTAGTTCTTCAATATGGTTACTATGATTCTTCAAGGCTTCCAATGTTTTCTACAACAAGCCTTGAAGGATTTCTCTATGAATGTTCCTGCTTAAACAATGCTTTATGTATAGCTCCAAGATCTGCTTCATCAATTGCCTAGTATGTGTCTCCACAACTTTTCATATTTGCAAAAAACAATTTTCCTCTAGGCTACTTCATTAGTGTTTCAATAATGCTGCCCCTTAGATGACTTCTTCAATAGGCTGTTTCAAGGTCTGTCTTCACAAAGTGTCTCCAAGAATGCTTCCACACACTTTCAAGTTTCAACAGTGACCCAACAAATCTTTCAAGTGTCCTTCAATAATAAGTCTTCAAGATGGCTGCTTCAAGATTGCTTCAATAGTGGTTCAACACAATTGATGCAAGAGACCAAGAATATCTTCAAATGATAGCTGCCTCGAAAATGAACAATAGATCAAGCATATCTTACTGCCAGCTACAAAGGTCCTTCAAAAGAATATCACTGTAAAATAATTCCAAGACTGTGCTTTCAACCAAGGTCTGCAACTTCCAAAATATTCAAAGAGTATCATTGTAACTCCAACATTATGCTTTGGTTCGATCTAGTTCTGTTCACAAGAAGGGCTGGAATCGCCATAGGTCTCAAGAAGTCTAAGATCCAAAGTTCTCTGTTCCCTGCTCCAAAAGTCTGCTCTACACGAAGTCTCCAACAATCCAAGTTCTGATGCCAATTCAAACCTTCACAGGTCGAAGCACTGGTCCAAAGCTCTGGTAATTTATAGGTTCCTAAGTTACAGGCCTAAAGTCCACAGAGTATACAGAGGTCACCAAATGCTACAGGAACAATAGGGAATAGGCCACCGATATATTGTAGGTAATTCAGAATTAGCCGTCCATGAAATGCCGTCGAGATCCACAGATCTGGAATTTACTGTGTATAAGCCTGCAATAAAAACTAAAGGAAGGTTGAGTACATTTGATTGCACAGGTTACAACTTACAGATCTGAAATATATTGCAGGTTAAATTCCACAGTGCTTATTCTTCAGATCCGAGATTCCACAGTCCTATCACTATTCTGCAATATCTTCTCTTTGCCAGATGCGAATTTTCCTCAATTATCTTGCTTAGATACTAAAAGCCATTCACTAAAGTTTTCGTCCTTCTTGGCTTATACTTCCTTCAGACCCGAATTCAATCTTCTACTTGACCGAATCGCTGGAGTATTGGAAGAGTTCGACTTTCCATATATACTTGTTTTGTCGTTTAGTGAAGGGACACGTCTCTTGATCATGGGGCCAACTTGTGGGCTGACTTCTATGCTGACCTTATGTAGACTTGACAAAAAATATTCTCCATTCCATTTTGTAGAAGTTCGAATGCCTGCACTGATTAAGGGCCTGTTCCTGGTTCCAAATTTATGTCAGAAAAGGACTGTAAGGGCACTCTCTTGACTGTTATATCGTTTTTTGGATGGAAGATATATCTTTGATTGGAGAGGTCACTCCTTCGAGATTAGACGTATGCTCTTGTGGAGTGGTTCTTTGATGACAATTAGACTTGTTTCTTGCAAGGTACCATGAACTACTTGTTCAAACTTCATACTTGTGTTTGGGGTTATATGGTTAACAAACACAGTCATTTTCCTAAGCTGATTTCCGATTGGACTATCAGACTGTGTGTTTTCCCATAAGCAAAATATCTGCTTGTAACTTTGAAGTTGTTTCACAAATGAGCTCTTTCGGTTCACCTATGATTTCCCATAACCAAAAGATCTGCTTATAACTTTGAAGTTGTCTCACAAATGAGCTCCTTCGATTCACCTATGACATCTAGCTTCTCTACTTCCACATTTATCTCAGTCCATATGCCTTTTGCATGTGCCATTATAGCTTCAGTAATACGCTTCTGGTGGGCTTCAATAACTGCTGTGAATGCTGGCACGTCAAAATCAGCTTCTTCAATCCATTGGTCTGCTAGGGATTCTTCCATGTCAGGGTATTTAGATTAGTGCTTTGAAGATAAGGGCGCTTAGGGTTTGTCATCATATACATTCTTGCTTCAATAAGAGCTTTTCCATGCACCTAGGGTTTACTCCAACATCGGCATATCTTCATTCTAGAAGTGCCCCATTGGCATATACTTCATATATAGGTAATCTTCCTAGGGTTTCAATACCATATATTTTCATTAGTATATACAAAGGGTTTTGACATCTTTTATAAACCTAGGGATGCTTCAACAATGCAGTTAGGGTTAGTGATCATATTGACATCAATGAAAACCTTATCCAACAGTGATTCTTTTTTTTTTCCTTAATTTAGAATTAACTAACCTATACAGTTACTATGCTAAGCATGCTTATGTACTCTTGCAACTATACACTCAGATCTCATCCATTCCCATAACCGTGCTTTGATATGAAATTAAGGAAAATATATATAATAGACAGAGACAACAGAATTCAAAATTTTTACTAATTGAAGCCTACACCCTTAATCTGAGTTTAGAGGTTGTGCAAAATCTTGAGTAGGAATGCTTATCGTTGGAGATGAGGCACATCTAATTGTATAAATTTTGAAACTGCACAAGTGGAGTTTGATCTAAACTAGATCTAGGCATTCCAACGTTTTTAATATTAGAACTAACAAAATCATAAGATATACCTTAAATCTATTTTTCACACACACACACACACACACACACACACACATATATATATATATGTATATTAGATTTTAATGATAGATTTCACTGGGACAATAATAATCGATCCAAAGGTTAAATTGTAGTTTTCACAATAATATTAGTTCTGCAATTTTAATTCCCACATGTACTTAGAGTTTCAACCTACTTTGGTACCATGTGTAATGATCCAAAATTAAAATATACAAAATTAAATACATCAACCATGCTATTATCAATCAACATATCTACTCAATTAATTACCATAGGATTTTCAAAAGATTTGAAAAGAACAACATACCTGTGGAGTGACAATAGGCCTTACTAGTGATTATGAAGTTGTCATGCTATCTAGATCCCACTGACTGCAACAAAGTGTTGGGGACGACTCTCCACCCAACCTTAGATGAGCTGCAGCCAATATTTCTTGCAATTGTCACCCCCGAGCCCTCAATCAACTTACTATTGTCAGTGCCCTTTGTCTCGCAGCATTCTCTGTTGATTTTTGGTAGCATTGGATGTGCTCTAGCCATGAAAATTGGTGGAGAGGCTAAGGCACATGAGATCTCCAAGACCCAGAAATCGTTTGGAGAAATTCCACCCGGATGGAGAGATATTAAAATAATTAATATTTTTAATGAGACCCTAAGTCTAAGCTTAGGAAAATTAAGATAATAATGTGTATTAATATAATATGGGTGAGAAAATTCTAAATAACGAGGATCAAGCCAGATCTAATCTTAGCCGTTGATTAGGGACTTAATCTCGGCCGTTGAATCGTCAACAAGAAAAGTATAAGAGGAGGATTGAGGGTCAGTTGGAGACACACCAAGAGAGATCAAGAATTCGATTTTCTGGGGCAGGGTTTGTTGAGGAAATCGAGTGAGTGATCAATTGCAGTGAGGGGCAGTTCAACTAGAGGATTTTGATCCAAGGCTGAAGGATACATATCAGAGAGGCAACAGAGTACCGAAAGAGGCAGCACACAGGACGTAAAGGCTAAGGAGGCCAGCGCAGAGGATGTAGAGGGCCAAAGAAGTTGACGCTGAGGCCATAGAGGCTGGCCTAGAAGACACAAAGAGCTTCAGAGGCTGCGCTGAGGTAATTCTATGGGACAGATTAAGAGCTGATTGGATGACACAGAGCCAGAGAGGGTGACGTGGTTTCGAAGAGGGGGACGCAGTTCTAGAGGAGTGCGTGGAGCAGCTTTCACTGTCCAGCACAAGGAACAACCATAGTCACTGTGGGATTGTTCATTTGGTTGCTGATCAACTGGAATATCTGTCTCTGGATAGAGGTATTGCAGTGAAGGAAATTCTCTGAAGGGTGAAGCCATTTATGGCAGCCTAGTTGTATTCAGAATCAACTTAATAATAAAACCCTCATATATGTTGCACTAGCTTTCCCGCATTGGGTTTTTCCGGGGACGATTGTCCAAAAATAATGGTGTCCTTGTGTTGTCTCAGTTTATTTCAGTTGTTGATTTGTATACTGGTGAAGGCTACATTTGTGTTTACTTTGATGTTTACGTAAGTAAATAACTTGTTAATGTAAAGAACAAGTAGGAATACCAATTTTTGATGTGTTAGATTCATAATTTCACATGGTATCAGAGTGATTTGCAGATCAAGGAGGACTAAAGACACCAACAGAAGAAATAAGAGGATTTGTAGCAGAGAAGCAGCTGTCCCGAGAGACAACGCCGTTCCAGATTGCAGCGACAAAGGAGGATTGGAGAAGAGTGATTCGACATTTGGCCGGAGAATTTCCGTGAAGGAAATCAAGACTTAGAGGGAGTCTAGAGGAGCTTGTTCCTTAGAGGGTTTGTTGTGCCAAAGAAATCCAGATCCGAGATTTGCTGGGGTAGCAACGAAAGAGGGAGAAGAGAACTAGTTCGGCATTCATTTTGGCAAAGATGGAAGCCACCTCTCCAGGAGGGAGGTGGGGTGATCTAGAGCTGTAGTTCGAAAGGATTACAGAATGGGGGCGGGATCCTTGAGGTATCCAAATTCTTGGATCACGTCTGGCTATGGGAGCCCTTAAAAGACAGTAGCATGATTACAGGTGTCAGGTGGAGCAAGCTGTGATGGAGTGACAAGGCAGTGCTAGAGTGCAAAAATCTGTAGTAGCGCAATGGAGGTTGCAGCAATGCGAGAGGCACATAGGTGTTTGCTGCAACGTAGTTGCAATAGAGGGAGCGCATGATAGCAACAGAGGTAGCTTCAACATCATGAGGCTTCTAGACTGACTAGGATGTCAGTGTTTGGGTGAAGTCAGGTACTTACTTCTCAGTAATTGAGTTGCAGTGCAACAATTAGTAGTGGCAGTGCTATGGGCAACATGATGCAACATGTTGAGAGGGAGCTGGAGCACAGATGTAGCAGTGGCACTGGCATTGTCATGGGCAACAATACAGGAAGCAGCAGTGCAGGGGATGTGAGGCAACATGCCAAGCATCAACACAGGTACCAATGCGGAAGATCAATGTGATGTTTCTATGATGAAGCATTCCTAGAGCACATTCCTCGCTAATATGGAGTGTTGATTTTTGGTAGCATCGGATGTGCTCTAGCCATGAAAATTGGTGGAGAGGCTAAGACACATGAGATCTCTAAGACCCATAAATCGTTTGGAGAAATTCCACCCGGATGGAGAGATATTAAAATAATGAATATTTTTAATGAGACCCTAAGTCTAAACTTAGGAAAATTAAAATATTAATGTGTATTAATATAATATGGGCGAGAAAGTTCTAAATAACGAGGATCAAGCCAGATCTAATCTTAGCCATTGATTAGGGACTTAATCTCGACTGTTGAATCGTCAACAAGAAAAGTATAAGAGGAGGCTTGAGGGTTAGTTGGAGACACACCGAGAGAGATCAAGAAATCGATTTTCTAGGGTAGGGTTTGTTTAGGAAATCGAGTGAGTGATCAGTTGCAGCGAGGGGTAGTTCAGCAAGAGGATTTCGATCCAAGGCTGAAGTATACATATCAGAGAGGCAGCAGAGTGTCGGAAGAGGCAGCGGAGTGTCGGAAGAGGCAACACAAAGCCTAGGAGGGTTGACGCAGAGGCTAAGGAGGCCAATGCAGAGGACGCGGAGGGCCAAAGAAGCTGATGCAAAGGTGTTAAATTTGGTAACTAGGGCCAAACTCCATGTGGGTCATCTTATTTATGGTAGCTGGTGTTTTTCTTGGATCCCTCTCATCGAGAGGTGTAGGATTGATCTAAAGATCATCCGATTCTGATAAGTATTCATGGAGATATGAATTTATTTGTGTTATTGGACAAATTGTCAAGGTCGTCCAGCAACTAAATAAACCCCTCAAGTGCTCAACGGTTTAGTATAAAAGGAGATGACTTGAGAGTCATTTCTTACACTCACTTCACTTGTGATCTCTCTCCACTTGTTTTGCGTTTGGTGGCTAGAAATATCTAGAGGGAGAAGTCCTAGATGTTGAACTTGAGATACCCTAGCCGCAATCTTATGAGGAGATCATCTTGCAGGTAAGAGGAGATCTATACGTTGCCATAAAGGAGACTAATTCGCTGCCCTAATAAGATCTAGACGTAGTCATGGAGGATCATGGAAGAGTCTTATACGCAGCCCTAATCTCAACCATGCAAGAAGACAATCTAGCCACAGTCTTGAAGGAGATCTGGCCGCAGAGCCCTAGCCGTAGTCAGTTCTAATCCGCAGCTAGAAGAGCCCTAATCCACAGCAGAAGGAAGGCCCCAATTCGTAGCTAGAGGAGGCCCTAATCTGCAGTCAAGAAGAGGACAAGACGTGAGGAATGATAGGACTGCTTTGGGTTAGTTTCATCCTCTACACAAGTCCGAGTTGAGGGGAAAGGAAGCCACAACTCATTGAAGGATTCTAGGGTCACTTAAGGGCTAACTTAAGGAGCCATAGGGTATTGAAGTCTTAACACAGCCACAGGTCATTTTGGGTAGCTGTAAAAGGAGGCCGAGACTCTATTTTAGGGGGCTGTTCAACTTAGCAAGAATAAAAGGAAAGGCCACAACAATTTCAAGGAAGATTGGGCATGTTTGAGTGGGCTGAAGATGATTGTCATCTTGCCCTAACCAGACCTTAAATTGCAGCAGAGATATATCAATCAAGAGGAAGATGCATGTTGTATCTATGTTGAGTTTGTGCTAGGTGGAAGATTATCCATGCGTGGACAAAAGTTTATGCAGCTTGTATGAGCAAGTGAAAACAAGCTACAGTCTTGGGTGTAGGATCTAGGTGACTAATGCAGTCATAGATGGAGCATAGATCCACATTATAGAGGACAATTTAGGATGTCCTTCTCGGAGGTTTGATATCCCGGATGAGGTACAATAAGGTACCTCTGCTAAATCATATCTACAAGTTACAACTAGCTGCTTTGCTAGGCTGCAAGCCATAGCAAGCAGCTAAGGTTGTTCCATGACTGTGTTACAGTATGCAGCATGTAGGTGACAGCATGTTGGGTGCAACATAGTAATGAAGTGCTGCATAGCGATGATGAGATACAACATGATGAGATGCAGCATGATGGAGGATGCAGCATGATAGGATGTAGCATGATAAGATGCAACATGATGAGATGCAGCATGATGTAGGATGCAGCATGATGAGATGCAGCTTGATGTTGGATGCAACATGGTGATGGATGCAGCAAGGTGATGGAATCACCTTGGAAGAATGTTTGCTTTCATCTGAATTTAGAACTGCAGTCCATGTCCTCAGATCTGCAACCCCATCTTCATGGTGAAGATCTCTGCTCTTATTTTGTCAAGTCAAGTGTTGACTTCTGATGTATATGTACTATCTCTCTCTGCTGAACTATTGAAGAATATAAGAAGAATTGATCAAGGGTTTCCCTACATTAGGGTTTGTCCCTGGTTGGCGCCACATCTTGTGTTCTCTTGTCTTGGCTTGTCTTCTACGATTTATGTTTATGTTCTATCAACAATTTACTTTAATGCTAATGTGATTGCTAATTTGGAAAAGGTATTGAGCTAACTATGAAAATTGAAATAAATTTCTCTAAGCATAGAACATACCTAAACTTAACAAGAGGTTGTAGAGGCTGACCCAAAAGATGCAAAGAGCTTCAGAGGCTGTGCTGAGGTAATTATGTGGGATAGACTGAGAGTTGATTGGCTGACGCAGAGCTAGAGAGGGTGATGTGGTTCCGAAGAGGGTGACACAGTTCCAGAGGAGTGCGTGGAGCAACTTTCGCTGTCCAGCACAAGGAACAACCAAAGTCATTGTGGGATTGTTCATTCGGTTGCTGATCAGCCAGAATATCTGTATTCGGATAGAGGTATCGCTGCAAAGGAAATTTTCTGAAGGGTGAAGCCATTTCTGGCACCCTAGTTGTATTCAGAATTTGCTTAATAATAAAACCCTCATATATGCTGCACCGGTTTTCCTGCATTGGGTTTTTCTGACGATGATTGTCCAAAAATAACGACGTCCCTTGTGTTGTCTCAGTTTATTTCAGTTGTTGATCTATATATTTGTGAAGGCTACATTTGTGTTTACTTCAATATTTATACATCTAAATAACTTGTTAATGCAAAGAACAAGTAGGAAATGGTAAACTAGAAAATGCAATAGGGGTTTCTGACGTGTTAGATTCAGAAATTTTCACATTCTCTTCCTCGAGGAATGAACGAATGAATAAATGCCTATCATCTTCCTCTTTCACCATTAAATAGAACCAACTATTCTAAAAACGGTAAGGGGATTGGAAAGGGATCCACATGTGCAAAATCCATGTGTCATGCCAACTTTTATTTATTTTTATTTATTATTATCTTTTCTTCGGTATTTGCTATTTACTTTATTTATATATTATTATTATTTCATTATTTTTATTTAGTATGGGGCTTTATAGGCTTTTAGAGATTAATCTTGCCTGCTTGGTTTATAATCACTTAGAGACTAGGAGAAGGGTGGATCTGCATTAAAAGATGAACAAAAACCATTTTTGTTCGAAGAAAGTAATATGTCCCATAATATATTTGCATGGTCCATCTTTGGATTTATTCTTTATATACGATGCTTGACTTGGTTAAATTCTTTGTCTGCATGAGTCAATTCATTATTGAATTATTTATGCTATAAACCTTGTATATAGTTATTTCAAAATTTGTCCAATCACTTGTTCCCTGGTTCTCACTGCTACCTTGAATGGGTAGTGCTTCCCCTCCCTTAAGGAAACAAAGAAGCAGCTAATGATCTTTCTCTGTTTACTTCCCTTCGAGATGGATATGTTGGATCATTTTGGGCTGGGGGGATTTGGAAAAGCCTTATGTCAGCAGGAGTTTGGGACCACGATAAGCAAAACACATCAATGGGTAAACACTTATGGTACAAATTTCACAAGTGGCAGATGCAGACCTCCCAAGCCATGGTGAGAACATGGGTGTTTAATTAGCATGGAGTTATGTTTGTGCTTTGAGATTTACCAAAAATAAGAATTAAAAAACTAGTAAAATGGCTTGCACACTTGCATGGAATTATCTCTCTTTATCAAATAGCATCAGGAGTAGTGACATTTTTTTTGATAGAAACATATCCGAACAATCCTGAAATTTTCATAGTTGAAGGGGTCATTCCATCTTGCAATCATAATTGGGATAAAATTGTCAATTTATATATGTTGCCATGTAGATATTCCTTGCCAGTAAGTTTCAGTTAACCTTGCCACTGCTGGTGTCCCACACGTTCCATTGCCTGTTTCTGTTTTGGACATGGTGTTTAATCCTATTGATCTTCTTCTCACATTTGTCCAGTCACAAATTTGATACAAAGGCTGTCCAGTGTCTACATGTTTATGGCACTTCTGGCCAAATCTATTCAGTTTGGTTGCTTTTATCTTATTTTCTTTCACTATATATTTCCTGCTTATGGATTGTAACACATTCTTTTGTGCAACGTTTTAGGAACTTCACTTGTCATGACAATTATACCTTCGATTGGTGATGGCTATGGGCAAGCAGGTGCTTGGTGCTTGGTTAAAACAACATCAAGGGCTACAAAGGTAGTTTGTCATTCTTTGTTTGCTAGTTCAATTGAAATTCCATTTACATCAAGACAGTAACAAGGGCAGACTTACGCTCAGTTGTCTGTAAAGAAATATTGTTTTGGCAACTTCTTGAAAGGACCCTGTGCATAAAATCCATGGCAGAAAATTTGGCATAAACCTCAGACCCCAAGTTAAATGGGAAGCTAAAAAGACACAGCTTCGGAAACTTCGTGTCTTTGAGCCAAGCAAGCTGAAACTTGCATGAGCTTATGTGAAAAGCCTAATGGTAATCGGCTTCATTATTATATTTCAAGAAAGATAATATGTAATGCTCAATTTCAGTTGCTAATAGAAAGACAATTAAGACCATATCTAGTATGTATACTTTGCGAACTCAAGCAGAAGAAGTGTATATATATATATATATATATACTCAGAAATTTCCACCCATACATACTGGAAGACAAATCCAACATTTTATCCATGAGGAATAATGCCATTGATAGCACTCTGGTGCATGTTTGAACCACGTAGGCAGCTATCTCGGGGACAGATTGCAAACCATTTAAAAAACAATGACTAACAGGAACTCCTAAATCTAAAATAAGGCTGGCAGGAAAACTATGCACTGAAAGTGGCCACACATATGTGATCCACATCGACAGTTCTTATATAACTTCCACTGGGTTTCTAAGTGCTTTCCATTGGCTTGAACAGATTCAATATTTACACACCAATATTGAAAGAAGGCTAGCACAGCTCTGAAAAGATTAAAGGTGTGCAAATAATTTTGTTAGGTTAATTTAATTGTATAAATTAAGACCTCATTATATCAATCTGGAGTTCGTAAACATATGAAATACACTCACTGTATGTGAGAGAATTAGATTAATACTTTCCTAAGATACCACATAATGAATAATGCAGACTCTAAATAGGTTTAAACTAATAATAAAATTCAAGTTAATAACTTTAATTAAAAGAAATAACCACTAGTGTAAAAATAGAAATTATAAATTAATGTCAACCCAAATAAATGCTATTTATACTTAAATTGCAATGTAAGATGAAAATTCTAAATGGGCAATGTAACTTTCATGGCAAAACAATAATTAGTTTTTCCAATCTAAGGCCACCATAGCTTTCATACATAGAAACACAGGCTGTGAGATTTCATTGCCTCATGTGGTTCTTACAATAGTACTTTGTTAACTCATGGAGTTTAATGGTTGATAAAAAAATTCTAATATTCGTGCATCAAATAAAAACTTTTTATCTAGATCAAATCGAAGGCAACTTGGTCAAGCTAACTGGCTGATTAACATTCACTTAGGCCCCTACTATAGTGTATCTATTCAATTCTGGTTGAAAGAGACTTGTAGCAATACTGTGCAGACCAGTCCAGTCCTTGCTAAGAGGCAAGTTTAGATTTGGTTAGTGTTGGACACAGTGTTGTGAAAATCGCGATAAATTGAAATCACGATTTTTTCCCTCTGCCGATAAAATCACGATAATTAAATGAAAAAATCGCCGGATTTTTTTTGCCGTTTTTTATTGAAGAAATCGCGATTTTATGAAAAAATCGGATAAAAACGAAAAAATTGCAATAAAAACTTAAAAAATTGCCGGGGGTCGCGACAGCATAGTTTTATAACTTTTTTTGGGTTTTTTCATGCAATTTTTTTTGAAAGAAACAAATAATTTTTGAGTGGGGCAGCTTAATGATCAAGTCTAGGCCCTAGTATGGATATGCTATTCATGGTAATATGTTAAATTCTTAAAGTAAAAGTGACATTCTCCTTAATCATTTTCATCCTTTTACTTAAATTTTTAACATTACCATGAAATGACTCAGGATGTTTGAGAGTGGTTCCAGCCTTATTGGATTTCATATGGAGAAAGTAGAATTTTAGATTTCATTTAAAATCCAGCAGACTTATCAGTTTTTCAGGGTTTCAGGATTGGGAGATTGTAATGTTTCCAGGTGACACCACCTGCCCGGGCTACCCCTGCCACCAGTAGAGGACGTGGTCTACCGCCTATAGCTCCTACTTCTAGTTCTTCAGCTGCTAGAGCACATCAAACTCCACTGCCATCTCCACCAGCACAGGCACCAGCATCTACATCTAGAGGGAAAGGGAAAGCTGTGGCATTTTCTCGCAAGAGGGGCAGAGGAAAGCAATAGGATTAGACTATCATTTTATTGTATATGACATTATGACATGATGAGATACATTATCATATTTTTTGTTGATATTTTGAGGCTGAGTTGGGACTCAAGAGTCAGGACTTACTATTCAGGACATGATTCAATGTTATGTGTGACTTTAGCGCTAGAAATGATATTAAACATCTTATATATTAGTTTTTTTTATCATATTTATGTGTCAATGTATTTATTTTATGTTGTAGATGGTTTAGATATTAAAAAAATTGAAAAAAAATGAAAAAATGAAAATTTTTGTACCAAACGATTTTTTCCCGATAATTCCGATTTGTTCCCCCCGCCGATTTAATCCCGATCACGATTTTCACAACATTGGTTGGAAATATGGGAAATATGGCAGCCATGGTTAGTATTTTCATCATGTGGATTTTTTTTTTTGAATTTAAATTTTTGCCTCAAAAATAATTCAAGTCAGCCTCATATTATTTTAAGTCGGTTGGCCCCCTAAGAGGCACCCATTCACCTCCACATTTGGCACATTGATTATGTTTTGATTATCTCTGATCCAACAAAGTGTTGAGAAATCTTTAAGGCAATAGTTAGGATGGTTTTTCTTACACTTTGTACCAGTGTTGATAATATCGCCGAAATATCGGCGATATTCACAAATATCGCGATATTTTCGGCGAGCCGAAATATCGCCCCGAAAAAATCGCGATATTTGCCTGTTTTGAATTTCGCGCGAGATTTGCGAGATTTCGGCGATATTTTCTAAAATATCGCGCGACGATAGTAAATATCGCCGACGGGCTGTATAAATTTGGTTTTTGGTTTTTTGTTTCACCGTTCACGTCATTTCGTTTTCGTGAGAGCTGGAGATCTCTCTGTCAAATGCTTGCCCAGCAAGGTTACAACTTCCCTGGCATGCTTGTCTCAGTCATCATATAAACTCTCTGTCAAATGCTTGCCCAGCAAGGTTACAACTTCCCTGGCATGCTTGTCTCAGTCATCATATAAACAAGAGTACTCAATCATGCCATTTCACATAGGTGGCTCCAGATCTGAACTCTGAATCTTTATCAATAACAACACATTCGTATCACTGATCATAAAAACATTCATTAGCACATCCTTGCCATCGGTATTAGCTATGGTAAAGGACCAATAACATTTTTCAGCTAAAAGGACAGATTTGCAGGAAGAACTAATAATCAGCATTTAGGACACACACACGCTTCAATGTTCTGGGCATCATAATGTTTTCAACTCTGTCACATCGCTGTTACATACTGCAATGTGTTCTTAACAATGGTAAGCAGAATATGAATAAAAACCTAACAGCTGATGTAAGCTTCAGATGATTAATAAGCCAAAGTATGTCAAGTCAGGTCTGCTGATGTAGGATGTGCCACTGAAGATGTCCTGAGGTATCTCTGATCTTAATGTCTGAAAATGTGACAAGTGCTTTCAACCAACTACACCGCAACCTCTATCCTTGTGGAAACATCTTGAAATAGTGTTACATAAAGGGGCCTTGATCAACTACAGGAAGATCCAGAAACAGACCTTTGATCAGTTTGATGCCAACTCGAACAAGCTTCAAATATGATCTAACAATTTATCTTTCTAAGCAATAGTCTTGGATCTAGCACGGTACAAAATTGGTCATAAAGAGTTTGATCGACTCAGAATAGCTTCACGAATAATGCAGAAGGCCCGTCACTGAAAAAACCATTAAACCAGCATTTGACTCAGCCACAGAACTGATCCACTCAGCCACCACAGATTGCTCCATTACACGGCTGCATGGTGTTTTTTGGGGCAAGCAATAAGCCACATATAGAATACCTTCCCAGAACCTTGCAAATGTGTATGGTCCCATTATCCATATGCCCAGCCTGTCAAATGAAGGTTCTGAGCAGAAAATATGCATAGAGCTTATTGCTTGTGCTTAAGAATTGCCTTATCTTCCCTCAATCTGATACCAGGGAATCGGGATAGCTTCCAGGTGTTTGACTTTTGTCAATCCCCTTGCTTGTGACCTCAAACTAGTACTAAAGTCTAATATCACCTCCAAGTGTCTCTCTCCTTTGTCAATCACCTTCCTTATAAGTTATAACCTCAATCTAAGTACTAATATATGATGCTTCTAGGTGTTTATCTCCTTTGTCAATCAAAAGTTAAAACTAGTACTAATATCAAATTCAGATGTCTATGTCCTTTGTCCAATGTCAATAGCCTGCTGCCTTACTATCATATCATGTTTCCAGGTGTTATCTCCTTAGTTAATCCCTTTGCTTTTGAGGGTCAACAAGTAACCAACATCAAAGTAATAGATGCTGTATAGGTTAGGATATACAGCATTTATTACTCTGCTGCAGGGTGCATGATGTTTATCCTTGCTTGGACAATTATCAATTTATCACTATCAAGGATCAGCAGGATTTGGTATCGCCTTTGAAGTTTGATGTATCATTTCTATTTGACATCATATATATCAATGCCTTCTTCATATTTATGTGCCAATGTGTTTAGTTCATGTTATTATTACTTTATATGTTTAGAAATCTGAAAAAAATGAATATATTATGCATTTTTTATGCTTGCCGATATTTGCCGATATTTTGCCGATATTTCCGCCGATATTTCCGATAAGATATTTTCCGGACCCTCGCCGATATTTTCCCGATACCGATATTATCAACACTGGTTTTTCTTTCTTATACTTGATAACTACTTGTGATGTCTTTTTACTTTTTCTTACTTATTATCTTCTTCTCTTGTTATTATGTTATTCTTATCATCAAACAACCACCAAAACAAGAAGATCAACAATACACAGGAACACAGGATATAGGTTGCAAGCCAGGGCCAAAACCTCTCTAGTTGAGAGGAAAACCTGCAAATATCTTCTTTTCTTATAGATTCTTCGATTGACGAATCCCAAGACCTCTAGACCAAGATCAATACCGTTCCAAGACCAAGTCCAAACTTCTTGATGATGTGCTTCCTTTGTCCAACTCAAACCTAATCAAATCTCTTCCAGTAGCACAACTTCGACCCCCAGCTACAAAATTTCGGCCTTTACTGCAAGTTTGAAATTTTCGGTCCCTCCTTTCTAGCAGTTGCTGCGTTTGCACGTGTGAGCTGATTTAGGGCTTCTCTTAACCTTTGCTTGAGTTTCTCCTTCTTCTAGGGCTCGAGGATGGCCTAATGAACCTTCCTTCGACCTTCTTTCTGCACTTTCTTCAAATTTGATCTTGCAGAAGCAAAACTCTAGCCTACTTTCCTTCACACGTGTGAAAAGAGAGAGAGAGAGAGATAACCCAAACACTTGACTTCGTCCTTCTACCTTCTTCGCTGGCCTTCTTCTTCTCCTTCGCTTGAATGATGAGAGGATGAATGATGTCCTAAGGAGGTCTAGTTCCCTCCTGTATATAGGCCTCCAAGGTGGATGAAATGCCCTAGAATAGGCCGAGTTGGTCTTGGAAGTTATCTTGACACTTTATAATACAAAAATAATTATTTTTACAAGTTGCAATGTGCCCGATGGGGTTTTCCCTATATGACAACGACTCTTTTGACATTTTGACCCTAGGACAAATCCTAGAAGCACTCCATGGGTGCTTGACCTCTAAAATAAAAGACCTTGAGCATGAAACCCATGCTTCAAAAATAAAAATATTAATTTTTCTTTCGTTTTACAATATACAAGAATCAAAAGTACATTTCATATTTATGAAGACCGAACTTAGTTACACATTTTTTAATACTCCCTCTTAACTAGGGAGGTATTCATAAATGGGACATTGGACATTCTCAATTTGAAGAGATTTCATAAGAAGAGTCGGACTGGTAACCCATCTCTTTGCATCAAATCATCAATTAGGGTTACATAGCAAGGCCTTGATTAATAACTCTATCTCTCCACAAGATCAGAGCACAATGCTAGCGAGACCAATCATTGATAGACACCATCATCATTGTCTCTTAAGGCACATACCCCACCCGGGTGTTCACAGGGTATGTTCTTCTAGGACAATTCCTATCTTGGAATACCACATCGTCAAGGAATTTCCTCTACGACCACTCTTATATTGGATGCCCTACCTCAACCTAAAAAAGTGTCAGATGCTAGATGCTTACCCAATCCTCCATTCTTTTTTCATGAAGTGAAGACAAGAATGATGTGTCTATCTCTCCCTCTCAACTAGAGAGGATATATCAATGAAACCAAGCTTATCTCTCAAGTACACAACCTTCTTGTTACGAAGATATTTTGTCAAGATGTTAGCTACCTGTTCATTAGTGGAGATATACTGTAGCTGCAACACTCCATCCTGCACCATCTTTCGAATGTAGGGACACTTGTTATTTATGTGTTTTGTCTTTCCATGAAACATTGGGTCTTCAAACAACCTTATACAAATGGTGTTGTCAGAATGTATCACCGTAGGGTCCATTGGTCCTTCAAACAAGTTAGATAATAACTTCCTCAACCAGACAACTTCTTTGCTTACCTCATAGGCTGTAATATATTCAACCTCAACTCTACTCAAAGTAACCGATTCTTTCTTTTTGCTCATCTAAGAGACCATGGGGGGTCCCAAACTATAACATCCTTCAATAGTGCTTCTTCCATCCTGCTCACTGCCTCCCCAGTCGGAATCTGTATATCTAATCAAATCAACATAATTCCTCTTATCATAGTTCAGGCAATAGTGGATTGTTCCTTGCAGATATCTCAGTATATGCTTGGCTTCTATCCAATGATCATGTTTGGGCTCTACCTGGAATTGACTGAGAACATTCACTGCGAAACAAATGTCTGGTTGAGTATTTACCAAGTACGTCAATGAGCCAATCAATTGTATATACTTGGTTGGGTCCATTGGGCTTGATTCAGAACTTCTTAGCCTTTTCAAGTTTGTGATCATGGGAGTATTCATAAGTTTGCAATCCATAATGTCAAAGGCAAGAAGCCTTCAATGGAGGCTTTGACCTAAAATCAATTGACCCAAGCATGAAACCCATGCTTTAATAAGTCAATTTTTTTTATAATATTTTTTCTTTCTTTCTTTTGACAAATACATTACATCATGACTCAAATACAATTATGAAGGGCGACACTAGTTACATTCTTTAACACTCGCTCTTAACTAGGGAGGTATTCCTAATTACATATATATAGAGATACATGGAAGATCTCAAATGAACTACGAAGAGTTATAGCACACTCAATGCTACAAACCAGATACCTAACTAGGGTATTCTATCCGGGTAGGAGTAAGGGGACTCAAGCTTTAGCCAAATCTAGGTACCATTAGGCTTTTAAGCTATACCACCAACCCAGGGGTCTAGGTGCGTATCCAAGGTCAGATCTCTATGACTAATGCCACCCTCCCTCTTCGGGATCTAGAGACATCAACACATAAGTTGGCCAGATGTCATCCCAAGTATCTTGCCATTAGATGCTTCATCTCTCCCTATTAAACTAAATCAGATATATCCATTTATCCAATCATGCTTCTAGAGTGTTCAACCTTCTTATGGAGACATTTACCTGTACAAAGGCAACCCCAATTAGTAATAAACTTTCAAATATAACTAAACACAAACCTTCGGGGTCCTCAATCATTCTGATGCTGCTTTCATCAAGTTATCCATATACAGTTTGTCGAAAGCTTCTTCTTCTTTCATTTCTTCAGCAACACCAAATACATCTTCAGATCTTCTTAAGTCTTTTGTTTGCAAGTTCATGAACATTTATTGATATTTGATAGTACTTTTGCTTACTTCAAAGTATTCACTATCATATATGCCCTCTCTCTCAACTGGGGAGATATACCTTTTCTTCTATCCAGGCTCCCTCTCAACTTAGGGAGATCATCCATTTCATTCTTCTATAACATCGGGGAACCTTTCATGTCTTCATTCATTCTTACGGTATCAAGGTCATCTTGATCATTATCATTCATATAACCTCCTTCATCATGCTTACAAATATTATTAAATCATATTCACTTTAGAACATCTTTAACATCTTGAAGATTATGTACCTGCAAAACTTTAATAGCAAGTACAACCAAAAACAAACTTATGAAGTTAGCTAAACTTAGTTACATCTCTCTAAATACTAGACTTAAACTTCTTCCTAGGGTTTTGTCACAAAAGCTAGACTTCATCTTCGAGACACAAAGCATTAGATATTAGCAATTCAAATAACAATCCAATCATAGTGATATACATCAACAATATGCTTTTACATGTTAGACTTCTGCTAGGGTTAGGTGCAAACCCTAGGTTTTATCATCAAAATTGTATTGAAAATTAAAGACAACATCATCATCTCCTAGAATATTAATCTCTACTAGGGATTTATTACATACCCTAGAATTCACAAACTAAAACATGAGCATCAACAAGTAGGCCAACATACTTGCGTATGCATATCTAGGATTTCATTACCACGTACTAGCATTTAATATCAATATTTATATGTACTAGGTAAACCCAGGACACAAACATTTTAGACAACAATTTTCTCCAGGCTAGGGTTTCGATCAGACAAATATACACCGAGGGTTTCATTCCTAGGATCTTACTATAGATATTGCAATCGTTTTGCTCATACACCCTAATTTACCAATCCCTAAATATATAGGGTTTCAATTCACAACTTAGATATTAACAACGAACCCTAAAGAACTAGGGTTTCTATTAGAACAATGCCAAAACCCTAAACATCAAAAGAATAGGATTTCTAGACTTCATTAACAACCCTAAGTGGACTAGGGTTTCATAATCAATATTGACATACCCTTAGCAACAAGAGGCTAGGGTTTTATAGTGAACCCTAAAGATTAGGGTTACACAAGAATGATCAAATAATGTCATGATGGTAGATTCAATCTAATGATTAATCACCCTAACAAGAATCTTTGTGATTCAAAACCCTAGACATAACGATGTTAGTAATGTAAAGCAAATTTCAAAAGAGAATGAACATACCTTTTACATGAAGAGAACTTTATAACAAAGCTTATATTCTAAGACATACCTTTGAGTTGTTCTGTTAAGTTTAGGTATGTTCTAAGCTTAGAGCAATTTATTGTTGAAGTTTCTAAGTTTACTTTGTTAGAAACCCTCCATGCACTTTATTTGATTTATTCCTACCTACTTGTTATTTTCCTTAACAAGTTATTTACAATGTAAATATTGAAAATAAACACTAGTACATGCTCAACATATCACAAATCAACAACTAAAAGAAACAGAAACAAACACACCATATGACACCACTATTTTTGGACTAATGTCCCCGGAAAGACCCAATGTGGGAAAACCGGTGCAGCTATCTGAGGGTTTTCTTATTAAGAAATACCAGAGTACAATCTGGGTGCCAAAACTGGCCTACCCAACAGAGAATTTCCTTGGTAGTAATATCTCTCAGTTTCTGACAAATCTCTTGGTTGAACCCTTGGATAATCCTTCTGGCAACTACGTAGCACAAATCTGCCCCAGAAACCCCAACGTCAGCCTCTCTGGACTGCGTCAGCTCCTCTCTGTCCCATGCTGGCCCTGCGTCACCCTGGATGGGTCTGCGTCAGCCCTTTGGCCCTCTGTGTCAGCAACGCTGGCCTCTATGAGGCTTTGCGCAACTCCTGGCTGCCTCTACATGGCCCTGCGTCACTCTCCTTGGCTACTGCGCTGCTCTTCCGACACTATCTCTGCCTCTTTGTCTCTCTATACTCAAATGCCCCTTAGCTGCATCTCCCGATCACTATTTCTACCTCTCTTAGCAAACCCCGCTCTAGAGAATAGAATGACTGATCACGCTAGTGTATTCTCCAAGTGACCCTCAAGCCTCCTCTTATACTTTTCCTGTTGACATATCAACGACCGAGATTAAGTCCCTAATCAACGGCTAATATTAGATTTGGCTTGATCCATGTCTTTTGGACCATTCTAACACAGATTCATATTCATACACATTAATATTTTATTTTCCCTAAGTTTAGACTTAGGGACTCCATTAAAACTATTAATTATTTTAATATCTCCTGATTTGTTTAGAATCTGCCCAAACTCTTTCTGGGTATTGGAGATCTCATGTGCCCCAACCTCTCCACCAAATTTCGTGGCTAGAGCACATCCGATGCTACCCAAAATCAACACTCCCTCTTAGCGAGGACTGCACTCTAGCAATACTCCTCACTGAGTATTACTCTGATCATTCGACATCAGTACCTGTTCTGATGCTAGGCCTTCCTGCCCAACATCCTCTGCACTGTTGTATCCTGTACTGCTACCCATGGTTCTGCCACTGCCACTGTTGCATCTGTACGACAACTCCCTCTACATTCGTGCTGCTGCTGGTCCTTTCTCCTAGCATTGCATCCGCACTGCACCTCCTCTCATCATGTTGCTTCGTGCTGCCCACTATTGCATTGCAACTCAGTTACTGAGAAGTAAGTAACTGATCTCCCAATCTAACCTCCCTGTTGGGCTAGAGACACCCACTGATGCTGAAACTCCCTTTGTCGCTGATAGGTGCTCCCTCTCTGACCTCTGCGCTGCTGCAATAACTCCCTGCATCTCGCACCGTTGCACACCTCTCTGTGCCATCCTGCACTGGTGCAACACTCCTGTGCCTCTCGCACTGTTGCAGCTTGCTAGCCTCGCGCTGTATCGGGACTCTTTCATTGTAGCTCTCTCTGTCGCTCCATCCGCATCCTTCTCTACCCGACTCGTCCAGTCCTGCTACTCCTCTTTGGGGCTCCTGTAGCAAGGTCTAATCCAAGAGGCTGGGTACCTCGAGGATCTTGCCCCTCATCGCCTGTAGTCCGCTTGACTACAGCTCAATGACTCCTCACTTCCACTCAAGTGGTGCATGTGCACTCATGGCACAGTCATCGTCTGTCAAAACTTCCTTCTTTACCCGTGCTGGCGCTGCCTTAGTCTCAAAAGACTCTCCCTTACTCTTCTTCCTTGGACACTGGGTCGGATAATGACCCAGCTCCCCACAGTGGAAGCACTTGATCTTGGACAGATCCTTTCTTCCGCTTTTCTTGCTTTCCCTCAAATGCTAGGGCAACATCTTCCTCTTCCTGCTTGACTTTGATCCCCTTGCTGCTGCTACCCGTCTTCGACCGCTGTCTGAGCTCTTCTTGGCGAAGAGCAGCCCACATCTCATCCCACGGTGGAAGTGTCCCTCTGCCAAGTATACTTCGGACAAATACCTCCCAGTCTTCTGAGACTGCATTCAGGGCTGTCCTCACCATCAATTCCTGATCTGGTGTCACCTCTATATCAGTGAACTGATCTCGGATCTCATTCAGTCCTCCGAGGAAGGTGTCAACCGGTTCTCCCTTCTTCATCTGATACAACCTCAACTGATTCTCAAGCAGCATTCTTCTTTGCACAGAAGTATGCTGGTACAACTTCTTGAGAGTCTCCCACATCTCAAATGTCGTTTCCTTCTCGGCTATGTGTGCTACTACATGATCCTTGACCCCATCAAGGATAATGCTCTTGGCCCTTGCCATCGCCTCCTCGTACTTGTCATTATCATTGGGGTTGACTGGGATAGCTATTACCTTCAAGGCAAAGTTCTTGACACGATTCCTGTCAAGTATGGATAAGATTATGGCCTTCCAAACTACGAAGTTCGATGCTCCGTCCAATCTATCCTGGTCTCTTACTCCGTCTAGTGCGATGATGCTCCTCTACTTCCCTCCTAGAAGTTCTTTGTTCGACTCCTCTGAGTCTCTACTTCCCATCTAGAAGTTCTGTTCTGGACTCCCTCTGAGTCCTGATTTTCCTTCTGGAAATCCTTCTGCCGCTGTCGAGACGCCCCCTACTCTGATCGTCTTGTGCAACTGCACCATTGATTCGGGTTCCTCGGCTAGAAACCCTCGGTAGCAACTCTTCTGGCCTTGCTCTGTCAAGTACTGTTTTGACTACAGTACCTCACCAGCTCCACTCAGCAATATTCTCGCAGCCTTCTAAACTCCAACAACTTGAATGTGAGAGCTCCTAGGCTTTGCGCAATCCCGACACCAGCAACTCGGCCTCTTCAGCCAACTGCATTAGCCCTCCCAGCTACTGCGTGGCTTTGCGTGAGGCTTCTTTTGCCTTCCTTAGCCTCTGCGCTGCCTCTTCCCGGCTCACCCTTGATGACACAGGCATTGCGTCACCCTTCCTTGTTGATGTTCTGCTAGAAACAACTTCTGTCACCTCGGGATGACTATTTTCTGCTGCTATTGCTTTGCTCAGCTGATGTCCTTTAGTCCTCCTGTGATCTGCAATCACGCTTTGATACCATGTTGAAGTTTCTAAGTTTACTTAGTTAGAAACCCTCCATGCACTTTATCTGATTTATTCCTACCTACTTGTTATTTTCCTTAACAAGTTATTTATGATCTAAATACTAAAAATAAACACTAGTGCATGCTCAACATATTACAGATCAACAACTAAAAGAAACAGACACAAACACACCATATGACACCATTATTTTTGGACTAATGTACCCGGAGAAACCCAATGTGGAAAAATTGGTGCAGCTATTTGAGGGTTTTCTTATTAAGCAATATCAGAGTACAATCTGGGTGCTGAAACTGGCTTACCCAACAAAGAATTTCCTTGGCAGTAATACCTCTCAGTTTCTGACAAATCTCCTGGCTGAAACCCCGGATAATCCTTCTGACAGCTACTTAGCACAAATTTGCCCTAGAAACCCTAGCGTCAACCTCTTTGACTGCGTCAGCCCCTCTCTGTCCCACGTTGGCCTTGTGTCACCCCAGATGGGTCTGCGTCAGCGCTGGGATGCCCTGTGTCAGCTCTCTGGCCCTCTGCATCAGCAACGCTAGCCTCTCTGAGGCTTTGCGCAATTCTCGGCTGCCTCTGCGTGGCCCTGCGTGAGCCCTGGCTAGCACTACATCACTCTCCTTGGCTACTGCGCTACTCTCCCGACACTATCTCTACCTCTCTGTCTCTCTGTACTCAAATGGCCCTCAGCTCCATCTCCCAATCACTAATTCTATTTCTCTTAGCAAACCCCGCTCTAGAGAATAGAATGATTGATCACTCTGGTGTATTCTCCAAGTGACTCTCAAGCCTCCTCTCATACTTGTCTTGTTGACATCAATGACCGAGATTAAGTACCTAATCAATGGCTAAGATTAGATCTGGCTTGATCCATGTCTTTTGGACCATTCTAACACAAATTCATATTAATACACATTAATATTTTATTTTCCCTAAGTTTAGACTTAGCGACTCCATTAAAAATATTAATTATTTTAATATCTCCTAATCTGTTTAGAATCTGCCCAAACCCTTTCTGGGTATTGGAGATCTCATGTGCTCCAACCTCTCCACCAAATTTCGTGGCTAGAGCACATCCGATGCTACCCTAAATCAACATTTATTTCAATTGTCACAATTAGCTCAATATTTTTTCCAAATTAGCAATCACATCAGCATTAAAGTAAACTGCAGATAGAACATAAATATAAATCGCAGAAGACAAGAGGACACAAGATGTGGCGTTAGCCAGGGACAAACCCCAATGTAGGGAAACCCTTGATCAATTCTTCGTATATGTTCTTCAATAGTTCAACAGAGAGAGAGAGAGAAGTAGTACATTTAGAACATAAGTCAACACTTTGACTTATCTAGATAAGAGCATAGATCATCTCTAAGAAGATGATACATGAGATGAGTTGAAGACATGCTGCTTCAACTGATTTTCCAAGGTGATTCCTTCACCTATCATCGTGTTGCATCTCGTCATCATGCTGCACCATGTTGCACCCATCACAATGCTGGATCTCATAATTGCTGCACTGCTGTCCCATGTGCCATGGTTGAACCATGCTGTCCATGCTTGCTATCCCATTGTGCCACTGCTGCACAATGACATGGTAGTCCCATCATTGTTCTGTCTCATCATGCTGCACTATGTTGAGCTTTTCATTGCACTATGTTCATGTTGCACCCAAATGAATGCTGCAATACCTCATCATCTTGTTGCTGCAATACCTTCTTGCTGCTGTCATATGTTCTTGCTGCTGCCATATGTTCATCATTACCATGTTGTACTATTGCTGCTCCATATTGCACCATGTTGCCTTCATCATGCTGCCACTCCTTTTATCACAGTGCTGCACTTTGTTACCAAGCACACAACATGTTGCACTACACTTCTTTATGATGTCTGTCATGCTATAGCAGTGTTCCACACCATGCTTCTCCAACACTGTCATATCTTATCATTTGCTACAAAGTTCACTGTTAAGAGGATTCTCTATATGCTGCATTGGAAGTCATTCTAATACTAGGTGGACAACCTTCATTTTAAGACAGTCCTACCTATCCTCACATAGCAATATCAAACTTGCTTCTCAAACTTTCATATGGCTGTAGCCTTTGATTCTCCAACAGACTTCCAAAAACAACCTTTGAAGGATTGCGACATACCTTAATAGAACCCCTCCCTAGTTGCGTCGGTGCCTTAGGGCATATGACAACCCTTTGCTGCCCTACGCAAGCCTAGCTGTGGTGCTATGGCCTGCAGCCTAGTACAACAACATTCGGTCCTCAAAACATGTCACAATCATCATGCGTTTAGCCCTCAAACTCGGACTAACAGCTAGCTAAGATGACTACGATTTAGGTCTGTATTAGAGGTCTCTTTTGCTATGATGATACTTGCGGCTAGGGCACATTTAAGGCCTCCTCATGATAGCGGATTAGGGCATCCTTTAGGCAACGTATTAGGGTATATTAGGGCAGCGTATAGGAGTAGGTTTAGGCTGTGAAGGAGCCTCTTTACTGCTGCCAGATCTCCTCTCTTGGACTGCGGTTAGACCACCTTCTGCGACTAGGGCATCATCCTTTAGGACCGCGTTTAGGGCATCATCCTCTAGGACTGCGTCTTTCCCTTAAAGATTCTTCTTTCCGCTAAAACCCAAAACAAGTGGAGAAGAAGAAATCTCAAGAGAGTTGTGTGTACAAATGACTTGCAAGGCACTTGTATTTATACCAAAATGTGGAGCAAAAGTGGGCGTAGTTAAATTGCTGGCCGACCTTGATGAATTGTCCCATAACACAAATAAATTCATATCTCCATGAATACTTATTGGAATTGGGTGATTTTTAGATCAATCCTACACCTCTTGATGAGAGGAGTCCAAGAAAAATATCAGCTGCCATAAATAAGATGACCCACATGAAGTTTGGCCCTAGTTGCCAATTTTAACACTCCCTCTCAACCAGGGAGAACTCCATCCGCTGATCCATCTGCCAGACTGTACTATCTCTGCCATCAGTGCCTTGCACTGCTCTGCTTTGCTCTACTGAACCATGAAGAAGAAGAATTGATCAAGAATGTCTCATACCATTCTTTACCGACCCGAAGTCAGTTTTATTGATCCCAGATCAATATCACAAGAGAGTGTCTCAAATCACTGATACTGATCCCAGATCAATTACATTGATCCCAGATCAATGGAGGTCATCCTAGCATAGGGAGTACGGCAGATACAACGATACGTCCATCGATAGTACTACTATGGTCCCTATTGTTGCATAGAATGTCTAGGCACCACGACAATGGTTCAGATCGGGGGCTGTCACCTTGATCCCCAATCTCTCCATTTAAGCTGTCTCCCTACAGCAGGCTAAGGGGGGTAGACCCTATGGAAAAATGGAATAAAGAAGAACTAGTTGGGAACCAACCAGTTTGGGAGACACAGTGAAACAACCAAGTACTTGATTAAGATTTAGCAAGACTTGTAGGAGTTGATTAGATTTTAAACAATTGATACCAATGATACCAATGCCTTATGAAGTCAACGATTTTGTTAGGGAAATTAAGACCAAGTAATTAATTTGCAACTGTTGCTTGGATGAAAGATTATCTTATATGAAGTGCAGATCCTAAAGCTAATATGAGATGTAAAGATCTTAGTTAATTTTAGTTAAATGCCTATCTAAATTTGAACCCTTTGATCCTTTTTATATTGAGCTTGATTTCGTAGTAATTGGCAAAAAGAAGATAAGGTGAAGCACTCTAAGGTGTGATTAACGATACCTATCCTGAAAATCTATCATACCCAGTGCCTCCGGCGCTGCAGAGAGTTGTGGCTCTGACGACTGCAAGGTCACCGTTTTAAGTACTATTAAAAGCAGGCTTCTCAAGGAAAGATGGATGGATACCTATCTCTCTATCGACCAAGCTTATGCTTGGAAGTAAATTTTAGTTATGTAGAACTAATTTAATATGCAAATGCACAAGATGATTAGAAGATGAGATGAAGTTAGATCTAAGGATGAAAAGTGCTTATGCTATGATCTGATTCAGAGTTACATATCAATGCCCTTAATTGTCAAAATGAATGTTCGCTTAAGACTTAAAAATGAACCCCAGAAAATATTACAATTAAACCACGAGCTTATTTCAAATCTTTTTGATATAGCTCAAAGAGAACAAAAATTTCTTTGCAATCAATGTCAACAGATGCTAAAAAAATACTTAGTTTATGAAACAAAAGATATGCATTTTATCACAATTCCATGGCAGAGTACTTAATTTTTAGAAATTAGTTTTTAGGACAACAGTAAGAAAAACATTATGACAACAACAATATGACAATGAAAACAATAAGCTATCAATGATATCAATTTTTCTAAACTTGCCCACATGAATTATAATTTTTTTTTAGTTTGTTATGATGTGATTTGTAGAATTATATCAGATCTGATATACTTATTACAACTAGCTATTAAAACATGAAATAAGCCTAATGATGAATGTCCCACTCAAGAAATTAATTCCTTAATGTATTAGACAACTTAGGAACTGATTTTAAGCTAACCCACATGAAATTTTGTCATTGTTATATTTCAGACTTCAGATTTAGAATTATTCAGAGATAACAGTCACCCAAAATGTAGATCTAGGCCAAACTTTTGATACACATCAAACATAAATGACTTATTAATGTATTTAGCAATTTTTTTAATTAATTTCAAACCACTTAGATGTGTTTTCACTGTTTCACCACTATTAGAAAGGTATATGATTGTTGTAGCAAACAATGAAGAAAAAGATGGTTTAGAGATCAAACCCTTAGGCCCTATGCCTTGAAGATCACTTGCCCAAGTTGCTAAAAAAAATTCATTACCTGGAACACAATTTTTTTACCAAATTTTCTGCAAAAATCCACCAATGATTAGCTTCAGAAAATTAAATATTCAGATCAGAAATGGAGCAAGGGGAATCTAAGGGTAATGAGAGCTAGCACTAGGTCCAAAAGAACTAGTGTTGGACTAGGAGAAGGTAGATATGGGCTTAGGAGCCCCAAAACTGGAAACCCTTATTTTGAAAAAAATATTTTGCTTGAGATCTTGAGAGTTATTGCAAAATATTTAATGGTTGGCCTTACAAAAATATTTGGGACAAGATATTGCCCTCCAAGGTCTAGATCTGTCTCAGAACCCCTAGATCTACTTGAAAAAAATCTCAGATTGAAGATTTACTTGACTGAATTCCCAGATCTATTCCTACAAACAATCTTTGACTCTAGATCTTGCCTTTCAGGGTCTAGATCTGACTCAGATCTGAAGATTTCCTTGGTCGATTTCTCAGATCTATTTCTGCACACAATCTTTGAGCCCAGATCTTACCCTCTAGGGTCTAGATCTGACTCAAATTTGAAGATTTTCTTAGCTGATTTCTCGGATCTCTTCCTGCACACAATCTTTGAGCCCATATCTTGCCCTCCAGGGTCTAGATCTAGCTCAGATCCTAAGATTTTTTTGGTTGATTTCTCAGATTTCTTCTTGCACACAATCTTTGAGCCCAGATCTTGCCCTCCAGTGTCTAGATCTAGCTCAGATCCTAAGATTTTCTTGGCTGATTTCTTAGATCTATTCCTGCACACAATCTTTGAGCCCAGATTTTGCCCTCCAGGGTCTAAATCTAGCTCAGATCTGAAGATTTTCTTGGCTGATTTCTCAGATCTATTCCTGCACAAGTGAAAAGGGAAAAATCCAATACCCAACATGTACAAAACTAGAGAAAATCCCAAAACCCAAGTGTTAAAATTCAAAATTATGTTACAAAATTTTAGATCTACACAAGTAAATAATAGATCTAGACAAAAAATTTACACATCTATCAGATCTGAGGAGTATGAGTCCAACTCCGTTTCCAGATTTGATAATCTAAGACTCTTAATAGCCATATCTATCAAAATTTCTACAAAATATTTAAAAGATTTTGAAATTTTAGAGAGGTACTAGCCCAAAACACCTTGCAGAAAAAAGATTATCGTTAGATAAATCCCAAGGCCTATATGAAGTAGGCTCTTTAGAAAATATGTGTTGAGAGTTGGCTGGTCCAACCGAAGTGATCAGGATGTAAACATGAATGCAATAAAGTACATAAATAACCATAAACACAGAGATGCAACGGAAATAATACTTCATTTCATTAATGTAAAATATTGAAATATGCTTACAAACAGAAATGGAAATAAACCAGCTAGGGCGATAGAAGCTTATCTCTGAGAAGAGATGTGGCAGCTACATGCCTCTGAACTGAGTTACAATGAGGCTCGAAGGCCTAGTTATTGTTGAGAAATAATGGAAAACCTTAAACATCCAAAAACCTAACCCTGGGAGATAAAATGCCAAACTGTGGACCCCGTTTGGGTAAATTGGTACATCAACTTCCCGGGGTCATAACTTTGGCATATGATCTCCGTTTGACGTGCACAATATCTCGTTAGAAGATCTATCTGAGGACTACAACTTTGGGTCCATGGACAGATGTTGCTCCTAGTTTTCCAAAAAAATGTCGTTTAGGGCCTCAAAATGGCTCCGGAAGTTCAGGACCCGAAAAACTGCTAAAAATAGTAAATTGTGCTACAATTAAGGAAATTGAAAAACTGAAAGAAATAGTTGTGGGGGTCCAAGTGGGATAGGTGGGTGGCTACCAACAACCACTTGGATCATTCCTCCTCCCTTCAGAAGCAATGGTCCCCATTGCGTTGAGTTCCTCCATCTGCTGAACTTGGTCCCTGGTGAGCTATTCTGCAATCTCTGATGTGTCCAGTAATGGTGGGAAGCATGGTAGAGGGCGGTCCACATTGAACACTTGGTGCAAGCGAAGGAATGGGGGAATGCTGTGCTCTAAAGCATTGTTCCCCACAACCTTGGTACTGGTGTAAGGACCATGTCGCTTCTTGTACTTGTCATTTTTCAGAATGGAGCAGTGATATATCAACCTATTGGGTAGAGGTGCTCTGGGAGTTAGATCAAATGAATTCTTGACCTGACAGTGCAACGGTACCCCTGTGGGTGGGGAGAAGATGTTCCTGTGTTCTTTCATGACTGTATCCATCTGCTATTGCTGCTGCGTGGAGGAACCCTTCGCAGGGGTCATGGATGTGGCTACAATCTTCCCCTTACTTTGAGAGCGAACCAAACAGAAAATAAATTTCCTAGTCTGGGAGATGATCTTACTGCCTTTCTTAGTAGAGATCAAAGAGGTGGCAGTAGATGGGGCTACCTCCGGTATCCTGTATAATGAATTACACAAGGAAATAATAGCAGAGTGAGGCCTTGACTCATACATAGCATGTCGCCTCCACAAGTATAGCTGGCCTAATAAGACATCACAAACATCCAGAGGTGCAACATCACACAATACCTCGTCCGTGAAGGACTTGATGTTATAGGGAAGACAACACTACTGGCGAACTCAGAGGTCCTTGTGAGGCCACCCGATGCTATATGGTTGCGGGTGTGGTATAGTCGTTAGGCCCAACCGCTTCACGACCTCTGCTGAGATGAGGTTCTTTTGGCTCCCACTCTCAACAATGAATTGCAGTGGTGAACCCTTCACCCACATCTGTAAGTGAAAAAGGCGCTCTCTCTCCTCTGGATCTTTGGGTTCATTCTTCTAGATCTTGGCGGTGGCAACAATGGCGGTGGGCTCTGCGTCAATGATCTGCTTTCCTTTGCCATTTCCCTTGTCGGATTCTGACTCAGGGTCGGAACATGCATCTGATTCTGAAGCCTTCAACTCGGCCACCAAATGCATCTCAGAATCCTTGATACCCAACTGTGTGCGAAGGGTATGAAAAATGTTTGTGAACTCCGTCACATCTTGGTCCCTTCCCTGTCGCAACGTGGTCCACTTTATGTATTTGTCCTCATAGCTTTTTGACAGGGTAGTGTTGCTCTTTGATGGCATCCCGGAATGAATTCCAAGTGGGTGCGGCTAAAAATAGTGAGCCCGTACTTTCATCCTTATGCTCGTAGTAGGTTTCCCACCAATCATTGACGTGGGGGGCTACTTTGAGAAGTGCAAAAGTGACCTTTTCCCGGCTAGAAAAATCATGAACGGAAAAATAACCATCTAGTAGATTTAATCGTTTATCTACGACATCTGCGTCTATCTGACCTTTGAATATGGGTATTTCAAAATTAACTTGTACCTTAAAGGGTGTGTTGTTTCCAGAGTCGCTGTTGGAAGTAGTTGTGTCGCTCCTGGGTAGCTGCTGAAGGATTTGGGCAAAGTTGTCCATCATTGCATTCCTTTGTCGCTCGAGGGCTTCTTCAAGCAAGATTTTGATAGGATCTCTTGCCCCTTCGTCTTTCTTTTCATCTGCCATGGGAGGCCATCGGGATTTGCAAGGTTGGTCTTGCAAAGGTTCGACTAGTTCAAACACTAACTCCTTGTATCCCGACCTCGTTGGGGACATGCAAAGAAAAACAAAGAATGAGCAGACCGCTTTGATTCCACTGATCCGGATTTAAACAGGAATGCAATAATGTATAGAAATAACCATAAACACATAGATGCAGCGGAAATAATACTTCATTTTAATAATTTAAAATACTGAAATATGCTTACAAACAGAAATGGAAATAAACTAGCGAGGGCGATGGTAGCTTATCTCTGAGAAGAGATGTGGTGGCTACATGCCTCTGAACTGAGTTACAATGAAGCTCGAAGGTCTATTTATTGTTGAAGAACAATGGAAAACCATAAACATCCAAAAACCTAATGTTAGGAGATGAAATGCCAAATTGTGGGCCCCATTTGGGCAAATTGGTACATCAACTTCCCGGGGTCGTAACTTTGGCATATGATCTCCATTTGACACGCACAATATCTCGTTAGAAAGATCTATCTGAGGACTACAACTTTGGGAAACATCAGTCCATGGACCCATGTTTCTCCTAGTTTTCCAAAAAAAATGTCGTTTAGGGCCTCAAAACGGCTCTGGAAGTTTAGGACTCGAAAAACTACTAAAAATATTAAATTGTGCTACAATTAAGGAAACTGAAAAATTGAAAAAGACAGTTGTGGGGGTCCAAGTGGGATAGGTGTGTGGCCACCAACATTCACCTAGATCACGAAGATTATCCCCAAATGTTCAATGAGAATCTGAGAGATATTTTGCAAATACTAGATCAACCATTAAATCAAGTAGAGAAATATAACAACAATAAAATTCTGAAGAAATAGAGATACCTGCTACAATCAAAATTAAAAATGTTACCCTAGATCCAATAAACTGAATAAGATACCTGTATTCAGATTATTCTAAGAGAGCTATTGATTGATAGTTTTCACATAATATTAAGTAGAAACTAAAACAATGTTACCATAAATTCATGAACAGGAACACTACAACACGTTGAAACCCCAAAGACTTTTGCATTAATTCAAAAAGGTATACAAGAGAGCTTGAGAGCTTAGTACACGATCCAAAGATTGGATCATTCAACTGACAAATGACCTCCTATTTAAAGGTAAATTTTCCAACGGCTAGTTCTAGTGATCCTTGTCAAAGCAATCTCGACTATTGATGAGGATTAAATTTTTTTTTAATTTCATCCGTCAAAATTTTAAATTATTGAGGAAATTCGAATTTTTGAATTAAGTGCATTTTAATTAACTCAAAAATAAAATTTTTGAGTTAATTTTCTCAAAATTTTGACTTTGACTTAGACCCCAGGGACCAAAGGCTTAAAATTTAGCAGAATAATCTAGCTCCCTTTCAAAATGCTGCATCATGTTGCCCGTAACACTGCCACTGCTAACCGCTGCACTGCAACTCAGTTATTGAGAAGTAAGTAACTGAAACTTTACCCAAAAATTGACATGTTGGTTAGTATGGATGCCTCATGATGCTAAAGCTACCTCTGCTCCTAATCTGTGCTGACCCTCTACTGCTACTGCGTTGTTGCAGTCTGCTCTGTGCCTCGCACTGCTACAACATCCACTGCACTGCTTCACACTTTGGCACTCTAGCTCTGCGATTATTGCTTCATCACACTTCGCTCCAACCGACACCCGTAATTTTGCTACTGTCGTTAAGAGCTCCCATAGCCATATGTGATCCAAGAGTTTGGGCACCTCAAGGATCCTGCCCCTGTGTAGTCCTCTCGGCTACAACCTTATGTTGCCCCACCTCCTCCAAAGGTGCATGAGAACTCATGGCACAATCCTCATCATTGTCCTCTTTGTCAGCAAAATTCGAGGCCGACTTCTCTTCCTTGCCCTTCTTCTGAGGGCACTGAGTGGCGAAATGTCCTAGTTCCCCACACCTGAAGCATCTAACTTTGGTTATATCCTTTTTCTTCCTCTTTTGCTACCCTTGTTGTCCCGATGATGCGATAGCTGCATCCTCCTCCTCCTCCTCCTTCTTGACTTTGACTTCTTTGCCGCTACTTCCCACCTTGGTTAACCCTCTGATCTCTTCCTGTCGAAGTGCTGCCCACATCTCCTCCCAACTGGGAAGAGAAGCCCTGCCAATAATGCTCTGGACAAAGGTCTCCCAGCCTTCAGTGACTGCATTCAGGGTAGTCCTGACCATGAACTTAGGATCTAGTGTAGACCCCACGGAAGTTAGTTGGTCTCGAATCCCTTGCACTCTGAAAAGCAAGGGATCAATTTCTTCTCCCTTCTGCATGTGATACTGTCTCAGTTGGTTCTTAAGCAACATCTTCCATTGAATGAAAGTTCCCTCATACAAGGTGGCCGAGGCCTCCCACATTTCCCTTGTTGTTTCTTTTTCAGCAATATGTGGGATTACATGATCCTTGACCCCGTCCAAGATCATGCACTTCACCTTTGCTTGAGCCTCCTCTTATTTTTTGAGAGGATCTATATCGACTAGAACAACAACTACTTTCAAGGCATAATCCTTGATGCGATTCTTGTCCAAGACTGCCAAGATCTTAGCCTTTCAGATGACAAAGTTGGATGCTCCATCCAATCTGTTCTGATCCCTCAGTCCATTCACTGCCATTTCTGCTCAAACAAGTATAGAACAGGTTCTCTTCTCCCCTTCTCGCTGCTGCCCCAGTAAGACGAAGATATGGATTTCTTTGGCGCTACAAATCCTCTAAGGAACAAGTTCCTTCTAGACTCCCTCTGAGTCTTATTTCCTTCACGGAAATCCTCTCGCCAAATAATGTCGGATCACCCCTTCTCCAATCCTTCTTTGTTGCTGCTCAGCAACCCAAACCTAGATTTCTTTGGCAAGAAATCTGTTAAGGCAGTGACTCCCTCTACCTCGGTTTCGTCTCCACAGACACTGTTTTGCAACAACAACAACAATGTCCCAGCAACACCACATATTGAATCTGCATTACTCCTATTGCCCCGACAACTGACTGATCTGAGCCCCTCAGGCTCTGCGCTAGCCCACAGAGCTGATGCAGTCACTGCGTGAGCTCCTCTTGGCTACTGTGTCTCCTCCTCTTGGCTTAGAAAGCTGACGTAGGCACTGCGTGAGCTTCTGCGTCATTCCTCTGGTACTGCGTCACTACTTCAGCTGCTCCTCTGGCTTCGAAACAACGCTATCACTTGGGACAGCTGCCTCTCTGCAGCAGATTTGCTGGATCCCGCAACTGATGGCGTCAATGTCCTATGATTTGCAATCCCTCAGATACCATGTGAAAATTTATGAATCTTCACAAACAGAAATCCTACTACAGTCACTGGTTTGTCATTTCCTACTTGTTATTTCATTCAACAAGTTATTTAATTATAAACAATGATGAAAAACACTACTATAGACTACATTGACATACAAATCATAAACTGAAAAAAAATATGAGATAAACACACAAGGGACACTGATGTTTTTGGACAACACGTCCCTAGAAAAATCCAATGTGGGAAAACCGGTGCAGCAAATAGAGGGTTTGTATTCTTAAGTAAGCAGAATTTGAGTACAACAGGTTGTCTCTCACACCGGCTAACCTTTCAGAGAAATCTCTGTGGCAAGAAATACATACGAGTGTTTACCTCGTTCTCCAAATCACAATTGATCCACTGAGTGGACTGACTCCAGCAAACACTGCGAAATCCCAGTGCAATCACTACTTGGGCCAACGTCTTGCCTCTAGGAGACTGCGTCACCCCTTTTGCTGGATTGATTTGCTGGAGGAAGATTGTTGTTTAGCCCTCCCGGCTTAGAACCTTGCTTCTACAACAAAATCTCGAACTTCTGATGAATATCTTGCACTGCCACTGGAAGAGACCCTCTTGGCCTGCGTCAGCACTGCGTGAACCCCTTCCTGGCATGCGTAGGCCTCTTCGCTGCTTCTCTTCCTGGCGCTCTTTGGCTCGGAACTCCTTTCCAATCCAAATCTTTGCTTCTGCCCCTCTCACTGCAACTCAGATCACTAGTTTTATTTTCTCAGCAAACCATGCCCCAGAAAAAATCGAACTGATTTGATCACTTGGTGTATCTACAACTGACCTTCAAGCCTTCTCTTATACTTTTCCTGTTGATGAATCAACGACTAAGATTAAGTCCCTAATCAATGACTAAGATTAAAACAGACTTGATCCTCGTCACTTAGAAGTTTTTCACCCATATTCTTATTAATACCCATTAATATTTTTATTTTCCTAAGTTTAGACTTAGGAATCCATTAAAAATGTTTATTATTTTAATAACTTTCAATCTGGGTGGAATTTCTCCAAACGATTTCTGGGTTCTGGAGATCTCATGTATTCTAGCCCCTCCACAAAATTTCAGAGCTAGAGCACATCCAATGCTATCCCAAAATCAACACAACGTAGAGCTGACGCAAAGCTTGTAAGGCTGACACAAGACCTATGCAGGGCGAGCGCAGAGATAGTTGGGGTTAGCCAGTTCTGCTGCAGCATTAGGCGGAAACTACCGGGTGGAGTGAGATATTCTCACTCAGTTTTCCACCATTATATTTTTCTTTGTAATTGGATTGTCGGGAGGGCATCCAACATTGTATTCATAACTACTGCGTAATAATATAAAACCCTCAGAGTTGCTATACCGGTTTTCCCGCATTGGGTTTTTTCGGGGACTGTTATGTCCAAAAATAACGATGTCTTATGTATCTTTTCTTTTCTCAGTTTCTTGTTTCCTGTAATCTAATTAAATTGGTGTAGGCTGCAGAAGTAATTTACTTCAGTATTTCTCAAAAACTAACTTGATAATGTATATTAAAATCAAGTAGGAGAAGTAAATTCAGTTTTGCCGCAGTAGGGGTTCCTTGAGTATAGGAATTTTCACATGGTATCAAAGCATTGATTTTGAAATAGGAAGGCTAGATCCAACGCTAAGCAGAGAGACCTGTTGTCACAAAAAGCGTCTAGGCACCGCGACAACATTCAGAGTAAGGGATGTCACTCTTAATCCTTACTCCGTTTAGAATCTTTCCTAGACAAGTCAAGGGGGTAGTCCCTAAGGTAAATGTATAAGGATAGCCTGTGAAACACACGTTCTAGGAGATTTTAATGATGGACAACTTGATGAATCTAAAGCGAGTCTTGGTCTAATGAGATAGATTAAAATAAGACACGATCATAAGATAAAAATGACTACAGAGCAATGCCTTTAATTTAAATTAACCATAGACTAAATAATAACAAGTCATCCAGAGAAAATTTATAGATGTGGCAAAACGACAATCATGAACAATTAATGTAAATGCCCAAAATTGCAATATGCAAGAGATTCTAGATTTAAAATAATTTTCAATTAATGGCCCAAATCTAGAATTAATTAACTTTCTCCAACAGTGAATATGATTTAAAACGTTTATCGCACTTGACAATAGAGAAATATCAACAATGCATTTAATCACCAAGTAACACTAAGGAACTTCAAATTTAAATTTTAATTATTCCTTAGGCAATAACATGAACTCAATCAAAGGGTTAAAATTTTAAGATTTTAATGGGCCATAGGCCACATTAAAATATTTAATGGGCCATAGGCCACATTAAAATATTTAATGTAAAAGCGCAAATCCCTTTAATTTATCTCAATTTTAATTTTTAGATTTTTTAAATTTTTAGGTTTTTTATTTTTTAGAATTTTAAATCAAAAATAAAAAAAGGAAAAAATCAAATGTCAAAAGATTATTTTTTTTAAAGTTTTTTAGATTTTTGAAACTTTTATATTTTTTTAATCAAAATCAAAATCATAAATAAAAAAAAGGAAACCTGAAATCAAAACAAGACAAATAAAAATAAAAATAAAATCAATTAAAAATAAAACCACAAATCAAAAGAAAAATAAAATGAATTTGAAACAATAAAAATCAAAATTAAAACCTAACCAAAATAAAAAGATTAAATCTAAACGCATTTCAAATGAACTTAAAAATATATACTCTATAACCCTAACCATATACAAACCTAAAACCAAACTAAACAAAAAATAAAACCTAACGTAACCAAACAGCACACAACAATAAAAAAGAAATCGAATGCATTTGTTGTTGTGAATGCAGGTTTGATGGAAGAGCAGAATGAAGGTCTGGAGGAAGGAGCTGCGGATTTATGGAGGTTTAGCAGTGTATGGAGCAACAACAGAGGGGTTTGCGATTTGGACAACCAGCAAGAAGATAGGGACAGAGATTGCACGAAGAGGAAGCCAAAGCGGATGAGGAAGGAGATGTGTAGGGTGTTGCAACGATGGGCGAGGGAAGAAGAAAAACGCCGGAAGGATTTCGAGGGTGAGGAGAAATGGAACGCGCAGGCAATGGAGGGTCCACGCATAGGCTAAGAGAGTAGATCGATGGAGCTGGAACTAAGGGAGAGTTAGCGGATGAGGGCGCTGTAGGATTGAGGGGAAATGGTAACACGAAAATGGAGAAAAGAGCTGCGAACAATGGGGAAATGTTGTGGACAGGCAACACGTAGATGGAATGAGGATTGTGTGGAAGAATGTCGAATCGTAGGGAATGGTAGCAGATGAAGAAATCGCAGGGAATGGTAGCTAGGGGTTTTGCAGAGATTTAAAAAAGAAATGCACAATGAACTCAAAAACCAGGCAACAAACCAATTAGCAAAATGGTGGCCAAGAACGTTTTTAAATCCACCAGAACTTCTTTAAAATTTTTCTAGAAATCTTAATTTAAAATTTGGGATCTACTTGCTTTAGATTTAACCCTGAAACCCTCACGAAATTTCCAGATTTGAAAAAAAAAATTAAATTTAAACCCTTGGACTACAAAATGTCTGAATAATATATCTGGAAAACGATTTTGATGAACCCCAGAGATCTAGATCTTACCCTCCACGGCCTAGATCTGGACTCTTTACAAATTTCTTCTTTAGATCTGTAGTTGCAAGACAAAAAAAAGATCCAAACGATATATACAATGATAAAACTAAAACCCAGAAAAACTCAGTCAGAAAACCAAAAAATAATTTACAAATCTATGTACAATAATGGTAGATCTATCATATCTAAGGAGTATGAGTCCAACTCCGCTCCCAGATCTGATAGTCTAAGGCTTTCAATAGCCAGATTTATCAATTTAACATAGAAAAAATTAAATTTTTTGGATTTTAAAGGAGGTGCTTAGCTCGAAGCCCTTCATGCATCACTACTAAAAATCTTATGATGAGCCCGGGATCAAATTAAGATGGGCTCTTCAGAAAACACAGATTGGGAGTTGGCTGGTCCAACTAAAAACTTCCTCGAATGCTCGATGATCTAAAAATCAAGACTTTCCTGCAAAACTCAATTTAGCCATCAACATAGAGCGAGCAAACAATAATAAAACTCCGAAAAATAGAGATACCTGCTATTATGTTCAGAATTTAGATTATTATTCAAACCCCGGTGACTGAGCAAGATACCTGTACTCAAATCACTCTTCGGAAGTTATTATCAATGGCTAAAAAAAATTAACGCATGAAAAACAACACATCTTACAGTATTTCCATGAAAAGTAACACCAACGAAGATTAACCCCAAAGATTTTGCCTTAGGAGAATTTAAATTTACCTAGGACCTAGAATTAATTAAATTTTTCGCTTAGGATTTTAATTAATTTTTGGCCATAAAAGTTAATTAATTAACGCTAGAAAATTAAATTAATTAACCTATGAGGGGATAAATTATTTTTCAAACCCTCAAGACACTTTACATCATGATTTTCATATTTTTTACATCTCAAGAAGGAAAACCCATTTCTAAAAGACCCTCACAGACTACCCATTTCTGCGACACATATAATCCAACAAACCAAGCAATTTGTAATAAAATAACCTAACCAAATAGTTAGGATTATTCCCAAATCACTTTTGCATAGACTCGATCTAGAACACTAAGGCTCGCTTAAGATCCCAGTGACAAAATCCATTCTGGCTTTGGGGTAAGGCTGAAGGAAAACTCTGTCGACCATCCGAGAATGGATCGGCGAGACAAAAAATCTTCCGGAATGTAGATCGTTACCAGAAAAGTAGGTTTATCGAGGTAATTACATACACGACATGGATTTGCTGAGATTATTTACATTATACACTTGCAAAACAGGTTTACATTATAAGATGATGATCAAGCTAATGATGAAAGCTGGATGACGCAGACACATCGATCAGGCGCTATCCCTTTTGTGAAAAAAGGAGGTGTACTACTATGGGTCGTTGACACGTAGTGGTCAACAGGACCAATAGCTGCATTTGACAACAATTCGAATCCCCTTGAAGGGATTGCATAGTCCTTGTCAGGAAAGCAGAGATTTCGAGGAAATCTCTCTCCGAGAGAGTTGAGATGGAGGTACGATTTTCGGTTTGTGAGCTTGCAGAGGCATAGGGAGTGACGCAGAGCCTCAACGCAGTGCTTGAAGGGCGTTGTTTCTGCTGAGGCAGAAATCTGTCGGAAAAGAGCGAAGACGCATAGAAGGGGAATGTTCTCCTCAGAGGACTTTTCTCGCCAAAAGTTCGAATTTTTCACTTGCCAGGTAACAGACTAGTGCTGCGCAGTGACTAGAAGAGTCAATATGACTGTTTGGGTGAGATGGCATTGCATGGGCTCAAAGATCAGGCCAAGCTAGAAAGAGCTTCCAACTATGTCATATGGAAGACAAAATTCTTAGCTGTTCTGAAGGAGTTCGATCTCGAAGCTTGTGTCAAGAGTGTTGTGGCTGTTCCCGTAGACAATGATCAAAAGAAGTACAAGGCGAAGCAGGGAAAGGCGAAGAGGTTCATACTTGATGGAGTTCGAGATCATGTGGTCACACACTTGTAGGGCAAAGATACAACCCGTGAAATGTGGGAAGCTTTGTCTTCACTGTATGAAGGTTCTTTTGAACAACGGAAGATGTACTTAGAACAAAAGTTGTAGTGGACATTGATGTAGAAGGGAGAAGGGGTTAACTCCTATCTTCAACATCTTTAGGACACCAGAGACCAGCGTGCTACAGTGGGGTCTACTCCTCAGTCTATCGTGATGGTAAAGACAACCCTGAATGGAGTCTCGGATGAATGGCAAGTCTTTGTCCAAAGTATATTGGGCAGGGAAAGGCTATCTTCATGGGAGGAGATGTGGGCAACCCTTCAATAGGAAGAATTAAGGAGGTATCTGGTTAAGGTCAACCTCAATGGCAGCAGTGGGAGTTGCACGAAGACCAAGGAGGAGGAGGAGGACACATTCTTAGCATCAAAGGGACAACAAAAGCAGAAGGACATTTCGAAGGTGAAATGTTTCAGATGTGGCGAGATGGTCCACTTTGCATCTTAGTGTCCTTTGAAGCAAAAGGATAAGGATGAGAAACATGATCCTAAGGTTGCTTTAGCAAAAATTGACGAAGATGGGTTTGCCATGAGTGCCCACGCATCTCCAGGAGGGAAATGGGGCGATATGTAACTATAGTCGGGAGGACTACGTGTGGTAGGATCCTTCAGAAACCCACCTCTTGGATCAATTCCTTGCTATGGGAGCCCGAGATTCAGTAGTAGCGAGATGGATTTAGTGTTATATGATGCAGTGGGTTGGTTGGAGAGACAAATGTAGTAGCCTGAGCCCAGAGACTGATCAATGCAGAGCAAGGATGGAAGTAGTACAAAAGTCAGCAACAACGCAAAAGATTCAGAGGGTCAGAGACTAGTAGTAGTTAGATTCCAACATTCACATGGTATGATGCTCAACACAGCTAGTTCAGAAATTTGGGATGCTTTTCCATTGCTGAGCAACAACAATTGGAAAATGATGTAGTGCAGAGTTAGCAGTGCAGTGTTAGCATCAGATGCAGAGGGAGTTGTAGTACAGATGTAGCAGTGGCAGTGGCAGTGTCATGGGCAACAATACAATAGTAGCTGTGGCACAGTGTTGGTGGCAACAACAAAGAGGAAAGGAGATGCTTTAGAGAGAGAGCAGCATGCAGTTGGACATTGTTGCTAGAGCACATTCCTCGCTAAGAGGGAATGTTAGTTTTTGGTAGCATCGATGTGCTCTGGCCATGAAAAATGGTGGACAGGCTAAGGCACATGAGTTCTAAAGAACCCAAAAACTGTTTGGTGAAATTCCCCCCGGATTGTATTTTATTAAAATAGTTAATATTTTTAATGGGGTTCCTAAGTCTAAACTTAGGAAAATTAAAGTGTTAATGAGTATTAATCAAAATCTAGGTGAGAATGTTCTAGAAAGTGGATCAATTCAAGTTTTTAATCTTAGCCATTGATTAAAGAATTAATTTTGTCCGTTGAAGTATCAACGAGAAAAGTAGAAGAATGAGGCTTGGGGTTTATTTAAAAAAACACACAGAGAGAACAAATTGATCTAGAGTTCGAAATTTTTGGCGCTAGGAAGCTGGGAAGTTCAAACTAAGTGATCATTCTGCAGTAGAGGGGCAGGGATAGTTCGAGAATACTGGGCAGAGAGATAAAGAGCCACTAGTGGAGGCAACGCAACACCTAGAGGGACTAACGCTGGGCTAATCTAGGTCCACGCAGGCTTGACGCTGAACTAGGGAGAGTCAGAGCAGAGGAGAAGCTGCCTTCATGCAGAAATCCAAAAATTTGCCGGAGAGTTGCCAGAACAGCTGGGGAAGGTTGACGCAGAAGCTCCAGGAGGCAAAAGAGACAACGCAGAGCTAACACAAAACCTATAAGGCTGATGCAATTCCTACGTAGGGCCAGTGCAGAGATAGCTGGGGTTAGCTAGTTCTGCTGCCGGATCAGTTGGAAACTACCGGCTGAAGTGAGGTAATGTCACTTAGTGTTCCGTCATTATATTTTTTTTCTGTAATTGGATTGCTAGGAAGGAATCCAACATTGTATTCAGAACTCATTAATAATATAAAACCCTCAGAGCTGCTGTACCGGTTTTCTCACATTGGGTTTTTCCGGGGACTATTTTGTCCAAAAATAACGGTGTCCTATGTATCTTTTTCTTTGCTCAGTTTCTTGTTTCATGTAATCAAATTAAATTGGTGTAGGCTGCAGAAGTAATCTACTTCAGTATTTCTCAGAAAATAACTTGATAATGTATATTAAAATCAAGTAGAAAAAGTAAATTTAGTTTGCTGCAGTAGGGGTTTCTTGAGTATAGGAATTTTCATAGCATTCTTCTAAGATATTTAAACTCCTTATTAGGAAGAGACTTTGTTAACATATCAACTACCTGTTCGTTGGTCAGGAGGTATTGTAGCTTTACGATCTCATCTTGTTAAAATTGGCAACTAGGGCCAAACTCCATGTGGGTCATCTTATTTATGGCAGTTGATATTTTTCTTGGATTCCTCTCATCGAGAGGTGTAGGATTGATCTAAAGATCATTCGATTCCGATAAGTATTCATGGAGTTATGGATTTATTTGCGTTATAAGACAATTCATCAAGGTCAGCCAGAAACCAAATAAACCCAATATGTGCTCAACGTTTTAGTATAAATAGAGGTGGCCTTCAAGTCATTTCAACACACTTCGGATCTCTTCCTTTCTACTTGTCTTTGGGTTTTAGTAGGAGGAGAGATCCTAAGGGATAACACTGCCCTAATCTAGAGGGCAGAGGCTGGAACTACCAGAACTGCTCGGAACAGTTGGAATTGCTGGAAAAGCCAGAACTACCAGAAAAGCTGGAAAAGTCGGAAAAGACGGAAAATCCGGAAAAGCCAGAATTGCTGGAAAAGTTGAAATTGTCGGGACTGCCAGAAAATCTAGAACTGTCGGGACTGCTGTAACTGCCGGGAACAACCGGCACTGTCGGAACTGCCAGGAACAACCAGAACTGCCGGGAACAGCCGAAACTGCTAGAATTGCCGAAACAATGAGAGCATCTTTCTCCAAAGGAGAGTAGCATGCAAGGGACAAATAGCTAACATTGGGACAGTTGTATGGTACTTAGCAGCAAATACACCAAGCATGCAATGTACTGGCGGGACTGCCGTAGCTGCTTGGAACAACCGGAATTGTCAGAACTGTCGGGAACAGTCGGAATGCCAGATTGTCGAAACAGTCGGAGCATCTGTCTCCAAAGGAGAGCAACATGCAAGGGACAGATAACTAACATTGGGACAGTTGTATGGTACTTAGCAGCAAATACACCAAGCGTGCAATGTTACAACTAGCATGCAAAGGACAACTAGCATGCAACAACAAGCATGCTAGGGACAACAAGCAAGCAAGGGACAACAAGCAAGCAAGGTGCAGCCAACACATAGGTCAGGATGGCAACATGGTGCAACAATGGAACATAATGCAGTACAGTGATGGGTACAATCATGATTAATGAAGCGTGATGAGATGTAGCATAGTGATGATGGGTGCAGCATGGTGCAACGCGGTGAGGTGCATCATGATGACGAAATGCAACACAACGATAGGTGAAGGAGTCACCTTGGATAATTAGTTGAAGCAACATGTCTTCAACTGATCTCATGTATTATCTTCTTAGAGATGATCTATGCTCTTATCTAGATAAGTGAAAGTGTTGACTAATGTTGTAAACGTACTATCTCTCTCTCTATGCTGAACTATTGAAAAACATATAAGAAGAATTGATCAAGGGTTTCCCCACATTAGGGTTTGTCCCTGGCTAGCGCCACATCTTGTGTCCTCTTATCTTGGATTGTCTTCTGCGATTTATGTTTATGTTCTATCTGCAGTTTACTTTAATGCTGATGTGATTGCTAATCTGGAAAAGATATTGAGCTAACTGTGAAAATTGAAATAAATTGCTCTAAGCATAGAACATACCTAAAATTACCTAAAATTGGGTTTTTCTGGGGATTATTTTGTCCAAAAAAAACGGTGTCCTATGTATGTTGTTCTTTGCTCAGTTTCTTGTTTCATGTAATTAAATTAAATTGGTGTAGGCTGTCGAAGTAATCTACTTCAGTATTTCTCAGAAAATAACTTGATAATGTATATCAAAATCAAGTAGAAGTAAATTCAATTTTGCTGTAGTAGGGGTTTCTTGAGTATAGGAATTTTCACAGTATGCTTCTAAGATATTTAAACTTCTTATTAGGAAGAGACTTTGTTAACATATCATCTACCTGTTCTTTGGTCGGGACATATTGTAGCTTTACGATCTCATCCTGTACCAAGCTTCTAATGTAGTGGTACTTATTATTGATATGCTTCGTCGTTGCATGGAATACACGACCTTTAGACATCTTAATGCTGCTTTGATTATCATAATTTATCATAGTAGGACTTAGAGGCTTCTCAAAAAAATCTGACAGGAGTTTCCTCAACCATACAACCTCCTTTCCTACTTCACATGCAACCACTTACTCAACTTCAGCACTACCCAAAGCAACATGATCTTTCTTTCTACTCATCCATGAGATCATAGCAGGTCCCAAACTAAAACATCCACTGGTAGTGCTTCTTCCATCAGTCTCAATGCTACCTTAATAAGAATCTATAAAAACCTATCAACTTGACTTCCTTGCTAACGTACTTTAGGCAGTCATGTATAGTGCCATGTAGATATCTTAATATATGCTCGACAACTATCCAATCACCATGACAAGACTCCAATTGGAATTGATTAAGAATGTTCATAGCAAAACATATATCCGATCTAGCATTTACCAGATACATCAGAGAACCCACTAGCGTAAGATAGGTGGTAAGATCTACGAGACTTGAGTTAGAGCTTCTGAACTTCTTGAGATTGGTGACCATGGGAGTAGTCATGGGCTCGGAATCCATCATATTGAATTTCTGCAATAACTTGATATATACTTTCCTTGTCCCAAATATATCTCCCCAGGTTTCTGCCATACTTCTAGACCTAGGTAATAATGCATCTGTCCCAAATCCTTCATCTCAAACTCAATTGCCAACAACTTCTTTCATTATCGTATCCTTCACTCTACACCTATAATAAATAGATCATTCACATATAGGAGAATAATGACTAGCTCATTATTCACAACTTTGATATAGAGATTTGGATCTGCATTACTTTTGACGAACCCGATTATTAGAAGGTATGCATCCATTCTTACATACTATGCCCTAGGAGCTTGCTTCAAACCATATAGGGCCTTCTTGAGTCTACAAACATGAGTGTCTTCGACATTTATTTCAAAACCTTCATATTGTTCAATGCATACTTTTTCATCGATGGTTCTATTCAGGAATGTTATTTTTACATCCATTTGATGGATATTCCATCCCATTGTAGCAGGGAATGAAACGAAGGATCTTATGGTAGTATATCTTGTGGTAGATGCAAAGGTTTCTTCATAATCTATGCGTTCCTTTTGAGAGAAATCCCTTGTAACGAATCTGTCTTTGTACTTGTCTATGCTTCCATCAATAGTGTGCTTGATCTTGTAGATCCATTTAAAAGTGACAACCAATTTGTCACTTGGTCTAGGAACGATTTCCCAAATCCCATTCTTGATGATGGATTGATATTTTTTCTTGCATTGCCTTTTTTTGTACTTCTTGATGAGCAACTTCTTCAAATGTAGTTGGTTCAACTTTTATTACTTTTGTCATGTATGCGGCATATCCATAATATCTTTTTGGTCTTTTGCTTTCTCTAAAAGTTCCTTTCGCAGCTCCATGTTCTTCAACATCTTCAAGAGTAGCTTTTAACCAATTTGGCCTCTTCCTTTAGTTAGGTATGGTAATAGGTTGAATAGGCTCACTTGGTCCTTCTTCTTCTTCTTCTTCTTCTTGATTTGTAGTAGGATAGTTGTGGTGCTCTTCTTCTTCAAATAGTGGTATGCCTTCGTCATCAGAATCAATAGGAATATCTTTGGATATTTTGCAGGCAAGATTTTCATCAAATATAACAAGTCTGCTTACTTCAATATGTCTTCCTTCATTGATGTAGATCCTATATGCCATTGAAGAAATACTGTAGCCAACGAAAATCCCTTTAATGCTTGTAGAATCTAGTTACTTTCGTTTGTCCTTTGGAATGTGGATATAGGCGAGACATCCAAAGATTCAGAGATGGTCCACACATGGCTTCTTTCCCGTGAATGCATCTTTGGGTATCATATTATCGAGGATTCTATGAGGACTTCTATTTTGTATATATACTGCAGTCATTGCTGCTTCTCCCCATAGAAATTTTGGTATATCTTGATAAAAAATCATTGTTCGTACACATTCTTCAAGTGTTCTATTTTTCCTTTTTGCAACTCCATTCTGCTTGGGATTGTAGGGAACAATAAGCTCCCTCTTACTTCGTGCTTCTTTGCAATATGCAATTATTTCTTTTGAAGTGTATTCCCCACCATTATCAACTCTCAAAGTCTTTATTCTTTTTTCGGTTAAGGTCTCTACGTCAGGTCTAAATTCCTTGAACTTTTCAAATACTTCGTCCTTTGATTTGAGAAGATAGAGCCATGTCTTTCTAAAGTGATCATCAATGAAGGTTACATCATAAAGATGACCTCCAAGTGATTTGTCAGACATAGACCCACACACATCTAAATGAATGAGGTCCAATATTTCTTTAGACCTTGTTTCACTGCTTGTAAAGGGCTCCTTGTATTCTTTCCTAAGCCACATCCCTTACATATTCCTTCACATTCTTCTTTGATATTGGGGATGCCATTTACCAATTGATTGAGAGAGTTAAGAACCTTATAATGTAAATGTCCATATCTTCTATGCCATAGCTCAATGGTATTGATTTCCATGTGAACTGTTGAAAAGTGTAACTACGTTCGGTCTTCATAATCACATGTAATTGTGATTTTTGTAAATGAAGTAATTGTAATGACCCATCTATCAGTACAAACTAAATTGAATTATTAGCATGCATATGAGGCATGCATATGATAGCTACATATGCATGTGTCGCCTGCACTGCACTAGTAGTCATATTAAATTATGAAGAGATTCTAAGTGTAGGATAAAAGACATAATTGTTGAAGATAATAAATATGTAGCTCACAAAAATATATTGAAATAGTATTGTAGTATGTGTCGTCATCTTAATAAGTAACCATAGAATATTATCCAAAAGTTTTAAATTAAATTATTAAAGTTTAAAAGGGAGCTATATTGTCATAAAAGAAGTAACTCTTAAATAAAGGTTAAACATTAAAAGAGGTATAATATAATCAAATATTAAATAAATCTTAATAAAGAAAAGGGGACGACGTAATATATGTTGATATCACCTAAACCCTTATAAAGTGATGAGTGTCAAAATAAAGTGTGACTACCTCTTTAATTCACTGTGAGGAGCCATGTAATAGACAGGAGGCACTCAACCAAGGCAATGGAGTATGAATGAACAGAGGTTCTAAGAAATAAAAGGAGAAGGGAGTGCAACTGAAAAGGGATCTTTCTGTTTTTGGAGCGTAGTGTTGGGAGGAGGTAGAGCGCAGTGTTGGGAGGAGGAAAATTATCGGGAGAAGTACATATAGTAATGATTGACCCTTGTTGTTCTTGAAGTTTTTGGGCACGGGGACCTAGATTGCATCAATTTAGAAGCACTCTGGAATTGAGTACCTATGTTGTACCCAATTTGGTTGGGAGGTTTTGGTCTTTTGATAACGAGAGCGAGAGCAGGATCAATTTTGGAGCATCTTTGAGCAATTCTGAAGCATCTTCATCCGCAGAAACCCAGGTAGGTACTCCACATTAATAAATTTTGATATATGAATTTTGGTTAAACTTTAAAGCAGGTTTCATATTCTGTTTAGAGTAAATATCTGGTTAAATTATTTAGAGCCTTACATTATGGTATCAGAGCTGGTTCTCAAACCCTTGGGATCCTAAAGGCCCATTAAACCATACTCCTTGCCACTTGCCTACTAATGACGGATGGATGCTTGATCACAATTCCCTTTTTATTGGTACTATTGAATGAGAATTCCCTAATTTAAGGTGTGCTATACCTAGAGTTTCTAGGGTTGTCTTTTCCGATTCCTTTAATCGTCGAAAGAGTAGCATTAGTTGTTATACTATTCATGACTTCGGATTGAATAGATGGACTAAGACCCTTTCTTATCTTGCTTCCTTGCTTGAGGCAGCAACACGAACATAGCATACTTGGATGGTCAATTGTCGAGAGGGTTTCCCTTTCCTAACAATTAGGCTGAGCTTCAAATTCTGCAACAAACCATAAACATAAATCAAGATACAACCATAAACATAAAACATTTTCTCCTAATAAGTGAGCCTTGTCACAGCCATAAAATTTCAAAATAGCACAACCATAACATTTCGAAATAGCACTGTATTCCTTGATCTTTGAGATGAAATGATTGAAAATATAAGGGTTAAACAAACAACTTATAAAAATAGTCTATTGGATAGAATTCCTGCATATGTGCCAAAAAACTAAAATAAAAAAATATTGATCTTTTTAAATGAACTTTCAACTTGATGCAATTACATGGTATGCTGCCATAGACTCCATATCAACCCAAAGTTCACTTGATAACATAGTTGAACCCCAACTGTAAACCTAAAATTTTCAAATGGCATAGTTCAAATGGTCCATAGGGAGAAATATCAGGGATAAAGCTTCCAATATTTTTAGTAGATCGAATCCATAGTCAAGTGATAACTTGAAGCACATGACTAGAAGAGGAAAAGATATATATTATAATTATACACAATATTGAGGACAGATGCTCATGCATATTGTTTTATTTCGGGAAATATGGCAAGTGCTCCTCCAGTTCAATATTCTTTCTCCCTCTTTCTTAGAATGCATCCTTTATGTCAGATTTTTCCTCAAAACCTCTAAAAACAACCATAATCAAGATAAAAAGTCAAACTTTTCTCTAAATTCAACTTGCTACTTCAGTTATGAATGATTGTGCTAAACCGCTTATCACAAACACAAAAGATGTAGTGTTCAAGATCCGGATAATAGTGATGAAGAGAAACATTCTCCCAATATAATCTTTTAAAAGCCAAAACTATAGCACAAATGAACTCAAGAAAACTCCCAACAAACCCTCTGTGGACTTAGAGCATCAGTGTAGGAAATATATGACTTTGTCTAGTCACTCACCCAAATCTAGATGTCTCTGTTTTTAGGGTCATTTACAACAAAATCCCTGTGAACAAACGCCTAAAATTATGATTGGCAAGAACACGCAGATTTTCAGGTTTCGAATCTCTGGCTCGATACTTCAATTCAAGAAGACAAACAAATCGAAAAATTCCAAATGCCGTTAATATCCTACAACACATCAATAGATTAGAGCGCTGCCTCAACAGGGCACAAAATGCGCAGAGAGCTTCATTTTCACTATTTACGAAAAGCTCTGGACTTGCAATATCAATAATCATATGAAAACGTATCCTCAGTAGGTAGACAGATGCCTCTAAGACAAAGCACATGGAAAACAACAGGGCCTTTCAAAGTCATTTCGATGGTTGTTCGAAGTGCCAAAACCGAAGGAATATATATATATATATATATATATATATATATAATGCTCTACGCACAGTATCAAAGTGTCAAGCCACTTGACAAGTTTCGCTACAAGTCAAGTTAGCGTCCAACACAAGTGCCAAGCCAAGTGAAGAGCCACGAGGGGAATATGATAAGGCACCACGAACTCTACTTCCTGTCACATGGAAAAGCACCCAGACGTCAACAAAAGAAAATGATCGGCGTGTAGTTAGAATCCCTATCCACAAGGCCATAGGCTCTGGTCTTCTGCCGACACGCCAATCATCTCCGTGGAAATAAAAAAAAATTCAACATTAAATTTTATAAATTCATATACTATACCCCAACCTTATTGAGATAAATCTTAAACGCCAAGTGTATGCACGCAGGATCGAAAGATTCTTTAATTACGTCCAAGTTTCCTTTATCAAAACCCAATTGAGTTTGGTTGTGCATATGTTTTATATAAATTTTAGGGTGTATATCCACGCCACCTTAATGGATCAATGCAGTGAGGAGGTAGTGCATTGTGGCTAGGCTCCGCGCAACAATAAAACTGAGCTAATATTTTCATTTGCATTGGAATATGCTATAGTCGCAGTGATATTGCAAAAGAATGAGTAGAGACAAGATAGCTCCATTGCTTTTATGAGCGAGGTGGTGAAAGAAAGATGTTTTTTTTTAATACTCATTAATCGAGAAGCAGGCATATGCAGAAGTCAAAAGATTAAGAGCGTATATTATTTTCAAACTATTCCCAATGCATTTTCCAGGGTAGATTCAAAGTCTGATTTCTATACTATTTCCAAGTAGGAATTGGATGACTTTCGCAAGTAGTACTGGAAAGATAGGGCCCGTCTTTTCTTTATTAATTTACCGGTTTCATTTGCTAAGTGGAACACTCAATGAAGCATTCATTCGAAAGTCGTGAGGAGTGACCAAAAGTTGGAAATGTAATCTCTAAGTTATTCAATACAACATATATATATATGTTCGTTCATTTTTTTACCATAACATCTTTAGATTGGAAAGTTTTTTTTTTTTAATCCCATATGTAAAATAATTTTCATTTTCATTTAAAAAAAATAATAATTAAAGACAAATTTTTGGATGTTTAAA